>OZ024742.1:160158567-160168567 GCA_964016885.1 Eledone cirrhosa | reverse complement strand
GATTATTCAATTCCAGTAGTGGCATATATATATATATATATAATAGATATAAATCGAAGTTTTTGCTGTCGCACAGCAAGTACTATTCGATTTGTTTGAGGCAATCAGAAAGCCCTCAATGGTGCGATAATCAAAAACATTACGTCCAGAGTAAACACAACAGTTATAAATTGACACCAAGAAAACCGAACGAAGGCACTAGCCATACATATAACACAACGGCTATATATATATAGATTTTGAGTTTATGTTGGTTGTATACCAACACCTCAGTATGCAGGCTGGAGCACTCGACGAAGTGCGCAGGTTGGTTTGGTTACTCCGGAGTAGTGTAAAATAAAGTTAAATAAAAGTCAAATGATTAAAATTTAGCTTCGTTTATTACTGCTATATATATTTCAGTGACAGCCATCTTTGGCTGTGACCTCTTCAGGCAGTTTGAATTAGTATGGTATAGACAAGTACATATGTTGTTTAGGTGTATGATATTGTCAATACTCTGATATGCCCAATTCCTTGTTGGGTTGTTAATTCACCGGGGAACTGGAGTCAGATATGACTCCAGTTCCCCAGTGAATTAAGAACCCAACAAGGAACTGGGCATATCAGAGTATTGACAATATCATACACCTAAACAACATATGTACTTGTCTATACCATACTAATTCAAACTGCCTGAAGAGGTCACAGCCAAAGATGGATGTCACTGAAATATATATAGCAGTAATAAACGATGCTAAATTTTAATCATTTGACTTTTATTTAACTTTATATATATATATATATATATATATATATATGTCTTCTACAAGACTAGAACTGTTTCATTCGAAGGAAATCATCAGGAAAGTTTTCCTGATGATTTCCTTTGGATGAAACAGTACTAGTCCTGTAGAAGCCATTTCTATATTAAATATTCATACTCTATGTATTGAGTACCTTTCTTACTGTGGTTACCCCCGATTGAATCCGAATACACACATACAGACAAATATGTGTGTGTATATATATATATATATATGAAGGTCAGCATTTTCTTTAGACATGAGAACACAATTATGTTACAGTATATAGGCACCCACACAGACATATACATATCTGTGTGGGTGTGTAATATATATTTTATGTATATATTTGTGCTTGTGTATATATATATATTTATGTGTGTGTGTGAGTATATGTATATATATATGTGTGTGTGTGTGTGTATATATACATACACACATATCCTCTCTCCTTATCATGCATATAATCTCTTCAATAAATAAATATATTTGCGTGCGTGTGTGTGTCAGTATGTGCATGCGTGCGACAGATTATATTTAATATATATAACATACTTTGCTTTCAAGCATCGCTGCACAAGCAAACACACACGAATTATAGACATTGATAAGTTTACATTAGATATGCGTCACACATTTAGTCTTGTTTATTTTTTTTACTGATTGCGGCTATGCTAGGGGACCACCATGAAAGAATTTTAATCGACCATATCGATGTGTGTGCATATATTGATTTTTATATATGGTATTTATTCCATTGATCTGTTTATCACATCGCTAAGTTACGGGATATATACACAACCAGCAGCGTAAATACTGAGACGGCGACACGCACAGACATCTGTGTGTTTATCTGGTTTTGTGACTACATCTACACCATGTTTCAACCACTACTGTTCTATTACTTAGCTGTTCGACAAATAGGGAATGATGAAATATGTACCAGAAATAAAAGAATAAGTAGTGGAGTCAATGTAATCGACTAAACCCAATAGAGGCGATGTTCATGTTTGTTGTTAGACTTCCGTCGCTTCTGAGGATGACTGTTCCTGTTGTTCGATCAACAGAACAGCCTGCTCGTAAAATTAACGTGCAAGTGACTTAGCATTCTACAGACACATATACCCATAACGTAGTTCTCTGGGAGATTAAGCGGGGAAAGGTGTGTGACAAGATTAAGCAGTTGAATTACAAGCACAACTAATTTATTTTCCACTGAAAGGAATTGAGCAACGTAGAATAGGGTTACAAACATGTCAACCTCCAAAAACTCAAACGGGGTGTACCATGAAAAAAAGTGCCCCTAAACGAGGAGAAATGAGGCAAAATGAGGAGATTTTACATAATTGTTTCTACTTTTGGCACAAGGCCAGCAATTACCCAGTGTATTACTGGTACTTTATTTTATCGACCCCGTAAGGATGAAAGGCAAAGTCAACCTCGGCGGGATTTGAACTCAGAATGGCAAGGGCCGTAACTCTATGCGTCAAAGCATGGCGTCCGACCCTCTACCGATACTGCCAATCCACTGCCCACAGGAGATTTTACATAATGAAAGCTATAACCATTTTCACAAGAGAAGACATCTCTCCCCCACCCCAAAATGGGTGGGCGATCTCCCCATCGGACGGAGAGTTGACAGGTCTGGGGTTATGCACCAGGACACAACGCGCCGCCACGGATAGAACTCACATCTTTAGGATCGTAATCCGAATAATCGAACCAGCAAGCCACGATCTTTCAAATCTGCAACCAGTAAACGAGTCATATGCCCAATGTAAAACGTTTTAAATTTTATTCCGAATATCTGGAATTATTATCACAGTTAATTACTTACACTGTGAACAGAATATTAAGATTACACACTTCCATCCATCCGCATGTACGCAAATACTCAAACGTGCGCACACACTATATGTATATATGTATATTGGGTTGTCAATTATGAAATTTGTAGAAATTTGGGTTTTTTTTTCTATAAATTTCTACAAATTTCACACTTGACAACTCAATATATATGGTATGGTATGGTGCCGTAACTCCTGATGGAGTTGCAGGGACGCCGTAGTGAGATACAGCGTTTCTTGGGCATGTTAAGCCTGGCGGAGCTCATCTCTCTCCAGGCCAATACACACACATATATATATGCACACATACATTCACTCACACATACATTCACATGTATATCTCAGACTCACACATACACACACACACATATATATATAAATTTCATTTCTCACTCTTAGTACGGCACTTACTTAAATGTAAGTATGTGTGTATACGTACATACATATACGTCTGTATACATATATGTATGTACGTATACACACATACTTATATATATATATATATATATATATTACATATACATTAGAATTTTGTTTCTTTCCCTAGCACAGCTGATACATAAATACGCGTGCACACTTACATATATATATATATATATATATATACATATGCAAAACACAGGAGGGCATCATACAGAAAAATAATAATTGCCAAGTGTTAATAGTTTTATGTTAGTAATACTAAACTATAAATAGATAATTAAATCATCTCACGCGAACATCACATACTCACGCACTAATATACACTCACCCACTAATATATACATACACACACCCACTAATATACTCGCACGAATGCCAGAACTGAAAATAGTTATAGCCAAGTGTTTATGGGTGTATTTTAGAAATGCTAGAAAGAAAACACAATCATACATATACATATACACATAACCATATTTACGCACGTATGCACACACATGCACAGATACGGAGAAGAAAGAGGTTATGTTGGAATTATACCAAATTTTCTATATTTAAACATATTAATTGTAGAATTAATGTTAATGTAAAATTAATGTAATATAGTGCAAAGAAAAACAATTGAAATAAATATATGCATGGTTTCTATGTTGGCGTCGCGTAGTATAACTACAGAATGAGCATCGTAAATCTACGTTTAATAGCGAAGATAGGAGAAAATTATAAGCTAAAAATTATAATTTTTTTCACTCACAATCGGTAATGGTTGATCCGAAAGAAAAATAGCAACTACGAAGCTGCACTTTTTATGTGTAGTTCCTACATGTCTCTTGAAGTAGTTGGCTGTATGTATTGAGAATAAAATACAAAAATATGCCGATTTCGCTGCGTTCATCGTTCGACTATTAAAATGGGTCGTGTTAATATAGGGAAGGGCGTTGTCTTTGAAAAAATAATAATGAAAAAATTTGAGAATGTAGAAATATATTGCTTAAATTAACCCTTCAGTCAGCCATCTGAAATATTGGTTTCTGATTTAGGCACGAGACCAACAATTTTGGGGGGAGGGGAAAATCGACTAAATCGACGCAGTGCATTACTGGTACTTTATTTTACCTCGTAAGGATGAAAGGCTAAGCTAACCTCGGCAAGATTTGAACTCAGATCATAAAGGGACGTAACTCTATGCCACAATGTATGTTGTCCGACGCTCCACCGATACTGTCAATCCACCGCCCTCTGAAATATTAAGAATTTGACTAGAATTAAATATAATTGAGCAGTAGTTCCTAACTTTCTCACTAACAAGGACTCTTTTTTATCATCATCATCATCTTTAAACGTCGGTTTTCCCTGCTAGCAGAGATTGGGCAGGTTTTCACAGACTGAATCAGTACTCAAACGGAGTTTCTAACTTTTCTTTTCTCTAAATGAATTTTCTCACAGGTCTCCTACAACATTTACTCCCCTCCCAAGTTGTTATATAGTGAGAATAAAAACAGAAAGAGACAAATGTTTGTATTTAGATGGATATTAAATAGTGTAAGCAAATTATGTTATGAAAAAAGTACTTGAAATTTTGAACTTAGCACATGGACCCCCACCCCCCACTCCCACCCCACCAGTACTAACTTTGTGGGCAATAGGATGGGAACCGCTGCTGTAGAGTATTTAGTTTCGTCGTTTTACGTCATATTTTAAAAATTCACGAAAGTTGACTTCTATTTTTTGATAATGCACTAGATCTGGAGAAAGAGGCAATACCGATGGTGTTTGTAGGCCTTTAGAGTCCAGTGAAATTCATACCGTTAATATTTCATTTTTAATTGCTGCAGGCAAAGGGGGCTCTAGGGACTTGACGTTCCGAGGAGGAAGAACAAACTGTAGTAGTGAGTGCGATTCCGAATGTGGTGGTGGTGGATATACATTATGGGTGATAATTGGAGGAGGGACAATTTTGCCGGAAGTATTTGAGTGAGAAATGGAACAAGATCAGCCAGATCCGTGAAGACGGCGTCATTGTAGTAGTGCTCGAAAATGTATGTATGGGCACGTAACTCCTGGTTGTGTCGTAGTGGCGTATATTGGGCATTTTAAAACCTGACAGAGCCCATCTCTCTCTAGATCTTAACATAGCCGATTTCTTCCAGCGATGACAAGGGAGTGATAGAGGAAGTGAGAAAGATATATAGAGGAAGAATACACTCTAGTTGTTGACTGGTACTTTTTTATTGACATCTACAGGATGAGAGACAAAGCTGTCCACAGCAGGACTTAAACTCAGAGTGCGCAGAAGGCCGGACCGAATATCACAAAACATTCTATCCACCATTCTAAAGCCTCTGCCAATTCGTCGCCTAATGATAGAAAAGTCCGCTTAAAAAATAATTCGGGCTGGGTATATTTTAAAGGGATAAAAAGGAAAGAAAAAGAATACTATTCAAAACCATGTAATATGTGAGCCCATTGTATTATAATATTTTAACATGCAGCATCCAAAGAAGTATTATATTCACAAAACATTATATTTTCTTCCCTCCTTTTACTTTCCTGCTATTTATCGACGAAGAACTACTACCCGAAACACTGAACTCTTATATATATATCTTCCTTACAACCGAAAATCAATTATCTTTTATTCCTTTTTCAGAAACCTTTTGAATAACATAGCTGATGATATAGTTATTAGTTGTTGTTGTTTAGTCCCATATAAGAAGTGTTATCAAAAGTATCCAGCAATAACCAGAGTCTCCTTCATTGAGATATAAGTGTATCTATGATCGCAGTGAGTAATTTAAGAGATATTTGGTTGCTATCTATAGAAAATCGAGAGATCAAGGAGTGCAGGGATAGCGAACGCTTTTAATCCTTTCGGTACCACATTTCAAGTATTTGGCGAGATTTAATAATATAACTAACTTTCTCATTTTTAAAATGGTATATACTGGTAGATTGACAGTACCAGTAGAGCGTCGAACATGCTTTGTGGCATGTAGTTACGGCCCTTTACGTTCTGAGTTCATATCCCGCCGAGCTTAACTTTGTCTTTCACCCTTATGGGTTTCATAAAATAAAGTACCAGTAACGCACTGATGTCGATTTAATCGACTTTCTCATTTCCTTCAAATTGCCAGCCTTGTTAAGATGATGTCTTTAGATAAATATAAGCCGATTAAAATAATCAGCTTTGTATCGTAGAACCAAGGTCGTTTTCAAGTTGTTTGGTATTAAAAGGATATCAAAGAGCGACTGCTCAAAAGCTTGTGGGACTGCATATATCCTGAGAAGAAAAAAATTAATTCTTCCAAATCATAGGTTTGCAACTTATATTAAATTTCTGTTTTGGGCTTATGATTTAATTTCTTTTCTCTTCAACTTTTTTTTTCTTTTTTGTATGCATGTGGTTTTTAAAGACTCCGTTAGCAGATGGTTTCAAATTTAAATACATGCCAAGATTTATGCATTCCTTACGTAGAGGCTGTTTCGTTGACTAGTTATAATAGATGTCGTTATAACTGTGGGTATCACTACGCACAGTGTAAGTTTGCTGGCATTAACATTATTTCACTGTTTCATTGAACTACCATAAACTCTGAGCGATGCAAAAACTTTCTGGTCAGTATGTGAAAACATTGCGAATCAACCAGACTTTTAGAGGCCGTTTACTTTTCGTGTCGATCGCTATTGAGACGTCTGGTGTCCTCTGTCCCCGAACTGCCGTTTTCCTCTTCTATATCAGAAGGGCGTCATATCTGAGGAAGGAATGGCTGACACAATGGTTATCACTGGATGTGTTCATCTGCAGATCAGCTGTAATCTGCTATCTAGTTAAGGATGTTATTCATCCATCATGCTCGGGATCTACCTCTCGGTCTTCTCGTGGTTGGTTTTACCCGTAAAATCTGTCCAGCGATTCTTTCTTGCGAAGGCTTTGACTTAGAAATGTTACTGTTCCAAACTAAGCATGAAACACTAATAAGGAAATACGAAAAATCCTAAATAAAAAGTGATGAAACTGTAGCACAATCGTGTTTTCAATATATGTTTGAAAGAAAAGCTGTTCTCTCTCTCTCTCTATATATATATATATATAGGAAAATGTATGACCACCACGGCAGAGCTCAAGCCGTTTCGACAGCTATTTCTGGACTGAAATAGCCTTTGAAACGGCTTGAGCTCTGCCGTCTGGGTCATACATTTTCCTATTACCAATTCTACTACCCTAAATATTGAGTACTCTGGTGCGTTATGATCCATCTGGTTCCTTACCACACCTCCTTCGTTATATATATATATATATATATATATATATATATATATATATATATATATATATATATATATATATATATATATATATATATGGTGTGTGTATTGATCGTATACGAAATATTCATGTTAATAAACAATATTATAGCCTCGCCATGAATTTTAGAAGCAGTGATTAATCTATGCATTATACATATATGTGGTGCGTAAGTGTCCATGCCTATGTTTACATTTGAATTCTGTAACTTAGTGGTCCAACAAAACGGATTAATAAAATAAGTACTAACTAGAGTTGAAAAAAAAGTACTTGGTGTCGATGTGGTCGACTAAATCAAGATTGTGCCGCAGCGTTACTACAGTCTTATGAATGAAACCAGTAAAATAATAAATAAAAGACTTATCGTCTGACATCCCGATATTTAGCTCGTTGATGTGTTTCCTTTTTTTTCTGTCTTGATTTCAATTTTGATAATGGGATGCTGACGATCAAAGCCAGTCTTGCCGATTACATCTCAGCCAAATAAAAAAAAACAAAAACGGACGAAACCTTTTTTTCTTCCTCCAGTTTAGACGTTTTATGCAGTGTGTGCGATTGAAAGTTGTATCAAGCAGTCTTACTGGTGCCAAATACTGGTTAGAATACGACTAGCAGAGTCATTTGATAGCGTTACTTCCCGCCGAACTTTCTCAGACATTTAGATCTTTGTCATTGTGCAACTGACCAAACCGAAGAAACGCACTGGCTAGTATAAAATATTCTGTTTGTTTCTTTTTCTCTTTTTTTTAATAATATGGGTGGGGGAGTAGTGTTTTAATGTTCTAGTGAGATTGTGTCTTGTTGAAACATGGCTGGACTTTTATGGAATTTACCGTTGAGGTTCACAATTGTATAAATGTAAATATACTTTTTAGTTTAAGAAGTGACGTCCGAGCGAGTATCCTCCACCACCAACTAACTTGCCCTCCGCCACTGGGTCCTAGCCAACAGGATGGAGAATGCATTTCCTCGGAGGATGGAGAGGGAGACGTGCCGAAACAGCCACACCATTTCGCCCGCTAGTGCGGGCGGTCAACTCCGCCCCGATAACATATATTATTATTGGTGTAGTTGTTAGGCGACAAAGTGTCAGAGTCGGTAGAATTTTTTAACGAAATATTTAAATTGCAGGTCAAAGAAACTCTCAGAAAAATATATATAACTCTGGAGATGGGAAACTGCTGCAGTTATATAGCTCTGGAGATATACAACTCTGGAGATGGGAAACTGCTGCAGTTATATAGCTCTGAAGATAT
This sequence comes from Eledone cirrhosa, assembly GCA_964016885.1. Taxonomy (NCBI): domain Eukaryota; kingdom Metazoa; phylum Mollusca; class Cephalopoda; order Octopoda; family Eledonidae; genus Eledone; species Eledone cirrhosa. The sequence continues at coordinate 160,159,953 of OZ024742.1, read as the reverse complement.
ACAACTCTGGAGATGGGAAACTGCTGCAGTTATATAGCTCTGAAGATATACAACTCTGGAGATGGGAAACTGCTGCAGTTATATAGCTCTGGAGATATACAACTCTGGAGATGGGAAACTGCTGCAGTTATATAGCTTAACAAATGTATTAAACATGATTTAAGAAAGAGCTTATGTTTCACCTGTTCAGGTACCCTATAGAGGGTTATCACAACTTCTATCACAATGCAATTGTAACCTAAGCAAACATGAAAGATCAGCCGAACTCCCACTGTCATCGCCTCCATCACTTTGACCCTCCCCATCTCTCCGTATGGTGAGCAAATGTGGTCCCACGTGATAGCCTCCCCACAGCCCCGGTGGACAGAATGGCGAAGGCATTTCCCCGGAGGATGGTAAGGCAGATGCGCTGGAAAAGCGTACTAGTCAAGCACTGGGGTCAATATAATCAACTTTCCCTCTCCTCAAAATCGCTGGCCTTGTGCCTAAATTAGAAACCGTTTTTTTTTTGTTTGTTTTTTCTTTTTCTTAAATAGTCACTTTTATATAAGGACCTTGAACATACATAGGTTTTAATAACACACGTGTTGTGGTGGGGTGAGGCATAAGATGCAAGCCCATTTTTGTAAACTAGAATAATGACACTTTTTATTATTATTATTTATTTTTTTATATAACAGACGAAATTCAGTGTTTGCCTCAAAATATAACCAATATTCATAGAAAACGTAGGGAACTCAGACGTAGAAAATAACTATAAACACAGATGGTTGCTATAAATAGCTTAGAAAATCAGGTAAAGACCCCTTATAGACGAAAAGAAAGTGGGGCTAGCGGTCACCTGATTTTCTAAGCTATTTATAGAAACCAACTGTGTTTACAGTTATTTTCTGCGTCTGAGTTTGCTAAATTTTCTATGACTTTCATAATCACTCAGCGCTTCGAAATTTCGAACTTTACATATAACCAATATTGTTTCTAATTAAGGTGCAAGATCAGCAATTTAAAAAAGTGGGGCTTAGTTCATTCAACTACCCTTAATATATGAGTGGTGTACTTTAATATATTGATCTCGGAAAGATGAAAGGTAAAGTTGAGCTCGGCGGGATTTGAACACAGAATGTAAACAGACAAAATATATGCCACTAGCAAAAGAACCAATATTCCTATCGCATTCCTCTCCCTCTCACTACTTAGCTTTCCCACTCTTCTAAATTCTCACTCTCTTTAGATATCTCACTCTCTTGTTTCACCTTCACACACATAATGTTGCAAAGACTATCCCTATATTGTTTACTATTTACAATTATATAATTAGATTCAAGTAGGATGTTTTGTCTTTCTTCCATATTATCCGTATTCATACTTATGTATTTAAATATACCG
>OZ024742.1:160138947-160155867 GCA_964016885.1 Eledone cirrhosa | reverse complement strand
CGACCAGGTAGCATAGGTTATTATGTAAAGTGTTCAGCTTTGGCTCAAAATTTTCTAAACAATGAACTCCTTCGATGGAGTGGTGTGGCATTAGTGTCAAGTTACAATTGCCCATCCGGCGGCAACAACACCGACAACACCAACAACTGTAACAACGATAACGCCAGCGACAGTAACAGCAGCAACAACGTCCAATACCACCAAACAAATCGAGCCCTAATGCCAATATTGGATTGGCAGTATTGGTAGAGGGTCGGACGCCATGCCGTGCAGCATAGAGTTACGGGCCTTTATGGTCTGAATTCAAATCCCGCCGAGGTTATCTTTGCCTTTCATCCTTACGGGGTCGATAAAATACCAGTAATACACTGGGGTAATTGCTGACCTTGTGCCAAAAGTAGAAACAAATATTAGTAGTAGAAGCAATAATCCTAATACTAATAAAGATAATAATTAGTATTAGTAGTATCACAAGTAACGATAATGATTTTCTTTATTAGCTACACGGGGCTCACATTAAGAAAACATTGACAGACTTGTCAACCTCTAAGATCCTAAACGGGAAATACCACGAAAAAAAGTTCCCCAAAACGGGGAGAAATGAAGCAAACTGGGGAGATTTTACATAAGGAATGGAGCAACGTAGAATATTGTCACAGACAACTTCTAAAAACCCAAATGAGGAGTACCATGAAAAAAGGTGCCCCAAATTGGGGAGAAATGAGGTAAAATGGGGAGATTTTACATAATGAAAGCTATACCCATTTTTACAAGAGAAGACATCTCTCACCCACTTTGGGATGGGTGATAGATCTTCTCGTCGGACGGGAAGAGTTGACAGGTCTGCATTGAAGACGGCACAGGGCGGTATACAAATTCCCCCAAAATGGGCAGATATTCGGGCGTCATTCGTGGAGAAAGCCTACAAAAATGCCACGGTCTCCCTGAATGCTAGAGCAAGTGCCCTCTCCCACTTGTACCCTTCCAATTTACATGTGTATAGCCAGAGTAGGCCCATTTACTCGGATCATGCTTACCATTCTCACCCACCTTTCAAAAGACTGATTGGGAGGCTACACTTCTCTCTCCGCCCTGATTTTCCTCTTCAAGTGAAACCTGAAAAAGTAAATAAGGGCTCCGCCGAAGAGGAAAGTGCTTCAAACGCGTCCACCATACGACCTCTTGCCGCTATGGCAGATAAAAACTGCTTATCCTTCCCCTCTAAAGAAAGTTGCTGGGACAATCTTCACAATCGACTCAGTTGATAGTCGGATCCGTCACACACGTGGCAGAATAATAATACATATATACATACATATATACACACACATACATATACATGTGCGTACACACACACACTCTGATACACATATCTCCGCACATGAATACATAAATGTACACACAAACAAAGATATACATATAATTAAGATGCAGAAAAGTGTTCATAAAAAGGGGTTTATTTGTCTATTGTTTGTGTGATGTAGTACTGATAAAAACTGTGACTGGCCTCGCATTTTCTTAATAGTTCTAGGCAAATGTTGCACGCTTTGGTGCAAGCAATTCATCACAACCTCAGACCTCGAATTGACCAATGGCTTGTGAGTAGAAACTGCAGAAGCCCGTCATATAATTTTTTCTCCAAATGGACCTAATGATTTGGACGTGTTTTCGTTTTGAAACCGCTTGTAGACCAGTGTTAAGTCAAGCTATTAATATATATATAGTTATACATATATGGGAGTGTATTTGGGTGTCCGAATCTGTATTAAAGTTTGCGTTTATGTCCCGTAACATGGCAGTTCGATGAAAAGAGAATTGATAAAGTATAAGTACCACACTTGAAAAAATAAGTACTAGGGGCGATATCAAACTGATTTTCTAGCCAATATTATAAAAAATCCAATGACTGTGATGGTGGTCTACGTTTATAAAACTTAGACATTCTGCAGCCGTGAGTCTTAGTGACTTTTCCCTTTACTAGAATGACCTCTGATTACCGAAGCTTGCTATTATCATGCCATCTTTACTGAAGCACTCCCGACTCACTCGTTCATCCTGCTCTAATATCACCTATGTTGTATGTCCCTGCAACTCTCCTGCTAGCCTTTCCTGTTCAGAACGTCGGCCCAAATTCCCTCCTTGTGCATGTCTTTCCAAAGGTGTGGGCCTACAACAGTTTAAACAGAATATCAACGGCATCAATCTTTCCGTTGTGGGGAAAAGTCTGGCCCTTTCTCAAAAATACCAAATAGAAAATGTTTCTTAAAAAGGGGTGTAAAAAATGAAAACTGAGTTGATTTGCCATGAATGAAAATAAAACCAATCTTTTGGGCATTTTTCCTTCGGAAGGAGAGAAAATATAGAGGGGTCTTAGTACTACGATCATCCTCGACGTTAATTGTCTGAAACATCGTTGGTTCACTCTTCGCTACAAATCAACTTACATTTTTTCTTTTACGAAATTTTAAAGAAAATGTTCCTTTCACAGTTTGCTGAGGCAGTTTTAATTGATTCCATAAACTGACAGATATGTGTGCGTGTGACATACTTTTATCACGTTCAGCATACGTGTCTTTTTTATTGCAGTAGTAGAAGGGAGGTCTTTTGCATGGTTTTCATAAGCTATTGCATTTTATTTAAGTCCAACAACTCGTACATATGTGTTTGTGTGCTGATGGTAGTGGTGATGGTGGTGGGGCATTACATTTTTCACACGTTGAAGTTTACTGTTACTACTATTATTAATGGCTAATGAGAGCAGCGTTGGCAGTAGTCATCATTATTTAGTCCCAGGCCAGTCCTGGTTATCCACGATTAACCCTTCTTTTTCTATATCAGGGACTTCATTTCTCGGCGGTTTCTTCCTTTTTTTTTTTTTAAGACCATAGCATGGGATTTGAGTAAAATAACAAACTTCCTTCATTTGTTAGCTGTTAATGTCGTTATTTGTCTTCAGATCAGCCCCGATCAAGTAGATTTATGATCCTTGGTTTTGCAAGACAAGACTGTCGCTAGACACTGTCTATTTTCTGTGTCCTTAGCTACAATGAACAACACTGATTATGTTTTTGAGAATAATGAAGAATTTTCAGGGATTTAGTAATAAAAGTCTCATTATTTGGAACAAAACAAAAGTCCTGATTTTTTTTTTAGATAAATATAAACCCTTTAAAACGAACCGCTTGTAATTGCAGAACCAGGAGCGTTTTTAGGCGGTTTGGTTACAAAATAGTTAAAGCATTGATTTATTATATAATTGATTTTCTTTTCAAATTATATCTATGAATTCACCTCAAACTAAATTTCTCTCTATTTCTCTTTTTTTTTTGTTTTTAATTCCAGGTGTTGAAAATCCTATTTCAGAAACAGGAAAAGATATGTACTGGTATTAACTGAAAGAGACAAGAACAAAAAAAATTATTATGCAAATTTACCAAAGAAAACAGGGCTACATAAATGAATATATATATATATAAATATATAGATGTAAAACAAGAAAAAAACTTTAAGTATTCAAAGAAAATTCTGAATGCAAAATTTTAGGCTTAATAATTTGGGCCATTAACCAGACGATATACTGCGGTCAGATGAAATTGAAGACACGTTATTATATTATTTTTTTTAATAAAAAAAAAAATTTATTTATGAATGACAAAAAGAAAAAATGAACTCTACACCATTGGCTGAACGGCATATCTTAGCTGCGCCCCACGGACAAGATTGCGGAAGGGTTGCCGCGGAGAATAAGCAGCCAGCTATAGAAACCCACTGGTTACATCAGCCATTCCACCTCGCGCAGGGTTTATGGGGTGGTGAGTCTCCTTATATTTGAAAGGATTTTTTTTAAAGGGCATGAATGAATTTCATATCTTCTTTAAAACAAAACAACAAAATCAAAAATAAATATGAAAATGATGAATGTTATTTTTGTGGGGTGAGGTGGGGGTGTGTCTGTAAAGAAAGAAAATTCTATCTCATAATGGTCTCGTGGGAACGCCAGTGTGTCTTTGGCATTTAAACGTGGTGGAGTTCATCCTTTTCCAAGTCAAAACTCAACCGATTTGATCGAGAGAGGGGGAGAGAGAGGAGGGATGAGGGTCGATTCGATGTTGACCTTGAAAGGATGAAAGGCAAATTTGACCTCAGCGAGATTTGAACTCAGAACTCCGAATGCAGAAAGCCTAAAGAAATATGGCAAAACATTTTATCTGACGTTCTAACGACTCGGCAAATTTGTTGCTTTTCTGTAAAGACAAGCGGAGAGAGATCAGGTTCATACCTACACTAATCCCAAACGAATTTTCATCCGGATTTCTGAATCCCATGCCATGGTGTCATAGGAGTTCCATCACAATATATGGTGTGTCTTGGGCACTTAAACCTGGTAGAATCCATCCCGCTGCAGGATTTTTTTTTTTTTTTTTGTTCAGAAAATAAAATAGATTTCTGCTAGCAAGAAATGTTTATCGAGACTTATTCTAAACGATTCTTTGGTATATTTCTTTATGCCTTCTTTCTGATGCCTTCCCTGTATATTTAGAAAGACAGGAGAATGTGTATGTTGAATATCTGGAAGATAATATACTCCAATGCAATTAGATAATTTAGTAATTCATTATATCTTCGGAGTTTGCCTGCGTAACTGTACAATGTCTTTCTTTCTTTGTAACATAGACATGATTGACATAACATGTTTATAATATCTAGCTTTCTCTCAGATATCATCTCCCTCGCTTTACAGATGTATATCAGGAAAAATACTGATCATATGTTTGCCAGAAACGGGGGAAGAGAGAAGTTAGCTTCCATTTCCTTTTAACTATTAACGTCCTGTACCATATGTAACCACATTACCAAGACAGTACAAAAGAACATTATGACTGCATCACACTAAACAGTAAAGCGTTTACTCTAAAATTATAAATTTTCGTAAAGATCTCTCCCCTAATAAGGGTATAAACATTTGAATTAACAAACCACACAAAACCACATTAGCAAAATATTCTTGAAAAGTACAAAATAACACTATGACCACATGAATTAAAGTTTTTACTTTAAGACTGCAATTTTTCACAATGTCTTGTCCACTACTAGATATAGTATAAACATTTAATTAACAAATCTGATTTTAGATTATTTCTCCTAAATCATTACAGGATGTTAAGAGTTAAAACAAGCCAAATAGAAGTGGAATTTCACATATTCCTACATTGAAATTTCGATGGAAAATTATCAAAACACTCAAACTTGCTTTATTTGTTCAAAAGAAATATATATATATATTACGTGTGTATGAAGCTGTTGATCCTGGTAGAGTCGTACGGGCGTCGGAGTGATACACAGCGTTTCTTGGACATTTTAAACCAGGTGAGGACCATCTTCTTTCAAGGTCTGAACAAAGCCGATTTCTTCCAGATAAGGAGAATACGTGATAGAAAGGAAGTGTGAAAGGGATATAGAGGAAAAATATACGCCAGTACTGGTACCTTTGTACCGACCTGAAAAGATGAAAGCTAAATATGAACTCGATGAGATTTGAACTCGGAATGTAGAGAGCCGGAACGAATATCACAAACCGTTCTATCTGACAAGTCTGCCAACACGCCGCCTATATATAATCTAATATAAAATAATTGTTTCTACGTTTGGCACAAGGCCAGCAATTACCCAGTGCATTACTGGTACTTTATTTTGTCGACCCTGTAAGAATGAAAGGCAAAGTTAACCTCGGCGGGATTTGAACTCAGAATGGCAAGGGCCGTAACTCTATGAATCAAAGCATGGCGTCCAACCCTCTACCAATACTGCTAATCCACATAAAATAATGGACGTTGCTACCAATTTAGTAAAAAAAAAATTTAAAAAAAACATTTATTTATTTATTCACTCATCAAATCATTATCTTTTTTTTTGTTTGTTTGTTTGTCATTACTACATTTATATTTTATTTTTACCTCATTCATATTTGTATTTATTTATTTAATGTTATTGCAATATAAGTTATTTATTTATTTTTATTTTGTAACAATACTCGTTCAACGTACCAGTTCTTTTTTTTTTTTATTTTATTGTACTCTCATATGGAGGAATGTGTATCTATTTATATATGTCTTTTAATTAGAACTCGGCAATTATTTTGGCAAGTTCATATGATTTATGATAACTACGTCGGTTATAAAATAGCTATAAACGTCCATCAGAGAAAGGATGAAAAATAAAGCACAGAAATATTTATTGAAGACAATCAGCTTTTTCTCATTCTCAAGCCACATTATCTCTGCATTATATTTGAGTAAAGAGCGTTTTGTTTATATTATTTTTTTTTTGTTTTGCTAAATTCGAAACTGTAGGAGCAAGTTCATTAGCTTTACAACCAATTAATATGAAATCGAATATTAATGGCTGCTGAACTGTCTTAATAAGATGGGTGTTAATTATTTTTCCTCGATATGAGAAAGAAATATCGTCTTAATTAGCCACGATGTCAAATTGCATTGATTGCAGCAGCAGCAACACCGGACAGGCCAAATACTGTTATGTATATTGAGACATGTTGATGTACGGCGATGAGAATGAAAATATATATATAAATATATATATATATATATATATATATATATATATATATATATATATAAGCATGTGGTTAGAATGTCTCAGGAAAGAATCGCTGGACAGATTTTACGAGCAAAATCAACCGGCAAGAGACACAGGGGTAGATCCCGAGCAATATGGCTGGATAACATCCATGATCTTGGCTGGTCTCACTTGGTGATCTAGTTGGATCAGTTGGAGACGGTTGCTTCTAGCAATACCCGTTGGAAGGATGTTTCAAGACTCTGCCCCCATGACCCTCTCAGGAATAAGTGGACGAAGAAGAAGATATATAAGCATGGGCAACATGTCACCTCGTTACAGATGTTAATTGAATCCTCTTTGTCGAAGAAGCTACTATGTCTTCTTGTAAGCACTTTTGGCACGGTGAGGAATTGAAATTGAAAATATCATGGAAATAAAAAGAAAATACAATTAAAATGAGAGATGGTTAAATTCGGCTAACGCAAAACATATCTACAGATTCCGTTTCAAAAGTAAAATTGGACTTGTGAATCATAGAATTTTTGCTATCTTTCTTGAACAGCTTATACATAACCAGATCATAATATAAAGAGGAAATATGGAGAGAATATGGAATATTTTCTTTTAAAGCAGCTTGTTCATTTGATCTGACATATCAAATGCAGATGGAGGAAAACAACTGTTTTGTATTCCAGGTTTAATATAATTTTGACACGAGAATGTATTTCTTAGAATCTAAATGATAGCAATATATATTATATGTTTGTAAATAATTACATTAGATTTTTACGCTGTATATATATATATATCGTAAAAGTCTAAGGTAAATACATATATATAATAGAGAATATGTAAAAAAAAATATCTATCTATGAAATTGTACATATTAAATATCTCAATATATTCTTGTCTTTGTTATTTTTATACTTTGTTATTTTTACCCTATACATCTTATATTCTTTTATGTGTGCCTCACCCAAGCGTATAGTCAGTTATGAATGACAAACATGTCAAATAAACTTTATAGGGAGTTAGAATTAACTCTTAACTTGCTGTATCAAATGAAATTGCATTAGTAGAACAAAACTGCATATAAAAAATTATAGTCTTTTGTCTAATGCAGAGTTGTCAACTCTCCCCGTCCGACGGGGAGATCTGCCACCCACTTTGGGGTGGGTGAGAGATGTCCTCTCTTGTGAAAATGAGTATAGCTTTCATTATGTAAAATCTCCCCATTTTAGGGCACCTTTTTTCATGGTACTCCTCGTTTGGGTTTTTAGAAGTTGGCAGGTCTGCTGGCGCAAATTATCACAATGATCTCTCCACTAGTAATGATACTGTAAATATTTGAATTAAACACGTTCTTTGGCATTTCTACAAAATCATTACAAGGTGTTAAAAGTTATTAACTTTTTAACGTCCCGTACTGCATTAGCAAGACATTCTTAAAAAGTACAAAACAGCACTCTAGCTGCATCACCTTAAAAATTAAAGTCTTTAGTCTAATGCAAAGTTTTACTACTAGCTTCTCATCTGAATTAATAAACTCGTTTTAGAGATTTTTTTTATATTAATTCTTTCGACTGGATGTGGTCATTCATGTGGTGCGTGTGGAAGGATTTATACTAAATGGGTAGCGATCTAAGTGAATCGGGAATATCTAAGTGGAGGTGGCATAAGACTAGCTGGGTAGGAGAAGCAGTGGTGACTTTCGTAGCGGTACCATGGACCTAAAGTTCAGTAAGTGATTTCATGCTAATTAGAATCAATCAGGATATGAACTAGTTCCCCGTCCACATTTGTTCATGTCCTCAATGTATTAGCCAGCTACATTTCAACTATTATGTATGGATCCGTAATTCTTGATGGTGTCGTAGAGGACGCCGTCATGACATACATCATATCTGAACCTAGTTGATTTCTTCTAGGGAAGGAGAATGAGAGAGGTATAGAGTATGTGTGGAAGAATCGACTCCAATGCTGGACAGGTACCTTTTTAAGGAACTCGAATGGGAATGGATGAAAAACAAAGTTGAATCAGCGCAGAGAGCAAAGACGAATACCATAAAACATTCTATCCGATGTTCTAACGATTTTGCCAATTCGCCGCCCTTCAAATATTATATAACCAATGAAAATCATTTGAATTCGAAGTGACTAGTAGGTTTTTCACTTGTTCAGTATGCCACAATTTAGTATATTTTCTACGCAGGCTTCAAGGTATTTCTATCGCTATTATTATTAACAACAACAGAAGTTGATGAATTGGCAGAGTCGTTAGAGGTTTTTCTTCTTCGCCCTCTTATTCATGTGAGAATCGTGGGAGCAGAGTCTTCAGACACGCCTTTCAGAGAGTCCTATCATTTGCAACCGTCTCCAATTGATCCAGCTGGATCCCTAAAACGAGACCAGTCGAATCCATGGATGTTATCCAAACATCTTGCTCGTGGTCAGCCTCAGGGTCTCTGCCGGTTGGTTTTTTCCCGTTAAATCTGTCCAGCGATTCTAATTGCATGTTCGTAGTATGGGAACTGTAATCTCTCCATTCGGAGAAGTAGTGGCTCTACCTGAACCGACTCCCTGATTTCTGAGCTACGTATCATATCGAGTAATGTCATTCTAAAATCCTTTCGGAGGACCCCATTTCGACCATGTATTCACAATCGTATTCTTTCAGTCATCGCCCCAGATTCTTGACTATACGTAAGGATTGGCACGAACACCGAATTGTATATGGTGAGTTTGGCTTTTACACCTACTTCTCTTCTTATTACCGAGTGCTGAAGCTGGCGAATTAATGCACCAGCTTCTATAATTCTTGCATTTAATTCAGCCTCTTGCCTTTCGTCATGAGTAAGGGAAGACACGGGGCCGAATTAGAGCATCGACAAAATTCTTTGCAGCTTTAATTACGGTTCTTTACCTTCTAGTTCAAATCCTGCTGAGGTCAACTTTGCCGTTCATCCTTCCGAGGTCAATAAGAAAAAGTACCAGTCACATACTGGACCGATATTATTGACTTTCCATTCTCTACAGATTGCTGGCCTTGAACAAAACTTAGAAACCATCATTATTGGCAGTATCGGTAGAGGGTCGGACGCCATGCTTTGACGCATAGAGTTACGGCCCTTGCCATTCTGAGTTCAAATCCCGCCGAGGTTAACTTTGCCTTTCATCCTTACGGGGTCGATAAAATAAAGTACCAGTAATGCACTGGGTAATTGCTGGTCTTGTGCCAAAAGTAGAAACAATTATTAACAAAATTATGGGAGGCTGGCTGGAAGAATCATTAGAAAGTCGAACAAAATTCTTTCCGGTATCAGTCCTCAATCTTCACGAATTGAGTTCAAATCCCACGAAGGTCAACTATACCTTTTATCCTTCCAGATCGATAAAATAGAGCACCAGTCAAGAACTGATGCCGCTGTAATCGACTTCTTCTTCTCTCTCTGTCTTTCTATCTATTTCTCTTTCTCTCCCTCTCTCTCTCTGAGTCTAAATCCTGCCAAGTGCAGCTTTAACATTTATCCTCCCGGGATTGATAAAATAAAATACCCGTACTTGGGCCGATTTAACTGATTGTGCGCCACCCCGCCATCTCACAGACAAAATATTACAGGCCTTGTGCCCAAATTAAAAACCATTAGTAACAACAACAAAATCACCTTTACCTTGTTTTGCACTCAACCACGTACAAACAAATTCTGAATAATTCAGTATGTTGTTTTATTACAGCTTCTAACAATATCATAGCTACTGAGATAGACTACCCCATGCTGACATGTATTAAGAATCATCTCTCTGAAAATAGTATCCCTTTCAATCTGATGCCATCTCAGTAAATGAATTTGCACGATTATGTTAAATTAAAAACCTCATTACAAACGGAATGCAGTTCTACAGTTATAAAACACACACACACACACACACACACACACACACACACACACACACACACGCATATATGTATGTATTATATATATATATATATATGTTATTTTACATATATATATATACACACACACACACACATATATATATATATAAACGTAACATCCGCTTGGCAGATTATTTCTATCTAATTCTTATGAAGAACACAAAATTAAAAGAAAGAGAAATAAATGAACTCTTGAAATACGGGATACCTGATACGTTTCATTTCATTTTTTTTTCTTTTTTGTTGTTTTCTTTTATGTATTTCTTATTGTTGTTGATTCTACGAATAAGGTTTTTAAATAACGTATTTTTCTTATTTCGTACTACTCTCTTATTTTCTTGCAAATTGAAGTGTGATTAGAGTATGAGATGGAGAGCTTCTCGTTGCCGTGAAGTTCCTATACGAATGCCATTGTATTTCTGTTCAGATAAATGGTGCTATGTAGGAAATCATTCAATGTGGATGTCGGACTCCGCCAAAGCTGCGTACTGTCAGCTCTCCTGTTCACAATCATCATGTATAAGGTTGACATGCGCAGCCAGGCTGGAAGCTGTATGATGATTGGTGGGTGTAAGGATCAGTGAGCTAGAATTTTGAGACGGCATGGTACTACTTAACTCGTCTAAAGGTGATCTCCGACATTCGTTTGATAGGCTTGCTGCCGAGTACTGCATGGCAAAAGTGAAAATCAGTGTTCCGAAGACTGAGACACTTGTCCTCTCAAGGAAGCCTGCACTGTGCACTCTGCACGCGAATGATGTTCCACTGAAGCAGGTGGAGAAGTTCAAGTATCTTGGTGTCGTTTTGATGATTGGTCGAAAGCAGGGGGCTGGAAAATATCGGCTGTGTTCAAATATGAAGTGGGGCTATCATAACCAGTACTTTTCATTTGAAAACATGGTAACGAATGGGTTAAGCTATTTATTTAATCCAGGAGCTGGAGACAGAAAATTATTCAAATAGTTGACGATGACTGAACGGTACATTACAGCAAAGATTGAATAAATTTCCTTCAAGAAAATACATTTGTTATTATTGGACATCACTCCCAACAAGCCTGCAAGTAACCAGTTCCAAAGCAAGCACTTGTCAGGAGTTTCAAAAGAAATAGGGTGTGGGAAAGAAAATGTGAGAAACTGCCTTTATAATGAGGAAATGACCATCAGAAGATTGAAAAGTATTCAGTTTATACCCATCATGAAAACAAGACGAATGAATCAAATGTTGTAAGGATTTATATTAAAACAGATTTAATTGAGAATCTATAACTAGATAACCATCCATGAACCCTGAACACCAAATGAATCGTATCGGCACAACTAAGTGTCATGGTCATTTAAACCCGGCAAAGCCCATCTTTCTCTAGGTCTGAACATCGTCCATATATATATATATATATATATATATATATATATATATATATTTATATATATATATATATATATATATATATATATATTAATAAGAGGAATTCCAACTTTGTCTGATTTACTCGTTTTATTTACAATCCTTTAAAATTTATAATGGTATTATAATGAAATAGTATGATAAAATATTAAATGTTAAGTGTTAATTGAACAAGTACTTTCAGTCAAGTTAGCAATTTTCAACTGCAAACTTGACTGTCACCACACATTATGAACCTGAAGATTGCGAAAGCATGAAAGTACTTGTTCAATTAACACTTAACATTTAATATTTTATCATACTATTTCATTATAATACCATTATAAATTTTAAAGGATTGTAAATAAAACGAGTAAATCAGACAAAGTTGGAATTCCTCTTATTAATATAATATTCTATACACAATCATACACACCCGTATATATTTATCTATCTATCTATATATATATGGTAGGGGTCGAAACTGTCAAAGTCCATCTCAACGGCCGATTTTTATTTTCAAAAAATATATTTTTGTCCCCTTAAAAAAATTGTTTTGCATTTTGCCTTATTTTCATTCGTTGTCTTGTCCTCTCTTTGTTAATTTTTCTAAATGATTCATTATATATATATATATATATATATATATATATATATATATATATATATATATATATATATATATATATATATATATATATATATTAAAAAAATATGGGGAGAAGTATACTGCATGGTTGCACATGGATAACATGTTATAAAATGAGTCCCTCATCAGTGATTTGCCAACGGTCATTGGTATTTCATTGCATTAAAAATCATATACCTCACGTTGGTGCAATAATAACTAAAATAAGTTATTAGGACAATTAAAACACGTAAAGCGAGTGAGACAAGTAAACAAACAGGGGAAAGCTAACCGAAGATAGGAAGAAACACAAGCTACATAGTTATTCTATCAGTATAAGCTGGGTGAATATATGAGCGAGGAAGAAATAGACCTTTCGCGATGAATCCGATGTAAGAAAGAAGGAAATCGTTTTCGTAGCGAACGGGGGGAAGTGAGAAGGGGAGAAACAGTGAGTGAGTGAGTGGAAGTGCGAGGAAGAGGTCAGTAGAGAGAAAGTGTTAACTGACATGACAGAGGGGACGAAAGAAAGTAAGAGAAACAGAGAGAACGAGGGAGCAGTAAGAGAGAGAGAGAGAAAAACAGAATCGCAGTTTAGGTAAATATATGTGAAAAATATGGGGAGAAGAATACTGCATGGTTGCACATGGATAACATGTTATAAAATGAGTCCCTCATCAGTGATTTGTCAACGGTCATTGATATTTCATTGCATTAAAAATCATATACCTCACGTTGGTGCAATAATAACTAAAATAAGTTATTAGGACAATTAAAACGCGTAAAGTGAGTGAGTCAAGTAAACAAACAGGGGAAAGCTAACCGAAGATAGGAAGAAACACAAGCTACATAGTTATTCTATCAGTAATGTCCAGAAACATAAAGGGCAATAGAAAAGAACAAGACAGTGCGAATTTACATAAAAATGAGTAAACAGAAAAACACAGGATGGGGATCACCCAAAGGTAATTAAGGAATCTCACAGATCTGAGATCACCCTCATCAATAAGGGCACCATATATAGGTGTCCCATTCTCCTCTATTCTCTCCAGCATACAGACTCAAGGTTAAAATAGGCTCATACGCTCGGGGTGTTAAGATTTTGCTACGGGGTGAGTAGAGGCAGGATGTGTGACTTTTAGCAATAATATTAATAAGATTTTGCTAAAAACTCATACATCCTGCCTTTAATACACTCCGTAGCGAAGTAACATGTTTTGAAATATACAGTTAAAACATTAAGATCAACTGAATGAGAGGAAATAAAAAGTTGGCTACAAGCCACACCATTAATATATAAATAGAAAAGGTGTTGTTGTTTCTGTTGTTTTACTGTTTATGTGGGTGTTTTGTTGCTATTTTTGGAGATTTTCGTCGTTGTTGTTTTGTATGTGTGTGTGTGTGTGTGTGTGTGTGTGTGTGTGAATTTGGGGGTGTTTGGGTGTCTTTGTTGTTATTTTGTAGGGG
Organism: Eledone cirrhosa; assembly: GCA_964016885.1. Taxonomy (NCBI): domain Eukaryota; kingdom Metazoa; phylum Mollusca; class Cephalopoda; order Octopoda; family Eledonidae; genus Eledone; species Eledone cirrhosa. The sequence goes on along the minus strand of OZ024742.1, from coordinate 160,141,870 downwards.
ATTTTGTCGTTGTTTTCTTGATTTTTTTGGTGTTTTTGCAGTTTTTGTGGCTATTTTGAGTTTTTATTGTTATTGTTGTTATTGTTTTTTGTGTGCATGAGTTTTGTTTCTGTTTTAGGGATGTTTTTGTTGTTTTTTGTAGTGGGATTTTGTCTTTGTTTTCTTGTTTTTCTTGTTGTTTTGGTTGTGTTTTGTTGTTGTTACTGTTGTTGTTGTTGTTGTTTAAGTAACAGGAGTCACGTTATTGTCATTAACAATTATAAACGTTAAGTATTTACTGAAACTAACAATATGTGAAAGTGAAAAAGAAAAAATTGCTGAAGTAATAAACATTAACTAACTGAGCTGAGTTAATGCAACGCCCCAGCAGCTGCATCAGTAGTAGTAGTAGTAGTAGTAGTAGTAGTGGTGGTGGTGGTGGTGGTGGTGGTGGTGTGAGTAGTAGTAGTAGTAGTAGTAGTAGTAGTAGTAGTAGTAGTAGTAGTAGTAGTAGTAGTAGTGGTGGTGGTGGTAGTAGTAGTAGTAGTAGTAGTAGTAGTAGTAGTAGTAGTAGTGGTGGTGGTGGTGGTGGTGGTGGTGGTGGTGGTGGTAGTAGTAGTAGTGGTAGTAGTAGTAGTTATGATGATGATGATGATGATGATAGAGGTATTGATGATGATTACGATGAGGCATTTGCAATAACGATGGTGACGACGACGATAGCGAAGATGATGATGACGTGGATGCCGATGATAATAATTGTTTCTACTTTTAGCACAAGGCTAGCAATTACCCAGTACATTACTGGTACAATAATGGTTTCTAGTTTTGGCACAAGGTCAGCAATTTTCGGAGAATGAGAAGTCAATTATATCGACCTCAGTACTTGACTGGTACTTTATTTCATCGATCTAGGAAGGACCTAGGAAGGCAAAGCTAACCTCGAAAAAATTTGAACTCAGAACGTAGAGGGCCCCGGCTATATGGCGCAAAACATGTCCGATGCTCTAATGATTCTACCAATCCGATGCTCTGATACTGCTAAATATATTTTTGACAAGAGTCACTCCGGGTAGGGCCACGACTTCTCCTAATTGAGAGATCACAGCTCCGATACTATAGGCATGTAGTTAGAATATCTAAAGAAAGAATCTCTGGACAGATTTTACGAGCAAAACCAACCGGCAGGAGACCAGGTGTAGACCCCGAACAAAAAGTTTGGATAACATCCATGAGCTTAGTTGGTCGCGCTAAGGGGATCCAGCCGGATCAGTTGGAGACGATTGCTTCTGACAGGACCCGTTTGAGAACTCTGCTACCATGACCTTCAATGAAACATCAATCATTTAGATTTGGTATGTGACGAGAAGACACAAAAAAAAAACGTCAAAACAAACAACCCAAGGAAAGATGAAACAATATAAATGAAGATATGACTAAGTTGTGGGAAAGGATAGGCAATGACAGAAGTTAGAATACTTCTTCTTCTCCTTCTTCTTCTTCTCTTACTTATTCCTGAGAGCGTCGTGGGAGCAGAATTCTCAAACATTCCTTCGAGCGGGTCCTTGCTCAGGGTCTACCCCTGGGTCTCCTGCCGGTTGGTTTTGCTCGTAAAATCTGTCCAGCGATTCTTTTCTGAGACATTCTAACCACATGCCCGTAATACCGGAGCTGTGATCACTCAATTCGGAGAAGTAGCGGCTCTACTTGGAGTGACTCTCTTAAAAAATGTATTCAAATATCGAAAAGTACAGAATTGACAGAGAGTTTACAGCGTCGGTCTAAATGCATTGGTATTTGTTCGAGCTCTGTGCGTTCTGAGTTCAAACTCTACTGTGGTCAATTTTGCCTTCCATCCTTTCGAATTTGATAAATAAAGCACCAGCCCAGCTACGGTGAGTTGGTCGTTAAAGAGACAGACAGAATGCTTTGCGGTATCTTTTCTTACTTTGTACGTTATGAGTTCATCCTTTCGAGGTCGATAAATAAAGTAATAACCCAGGTATGATAAATAACCCAGGTATGATAAATAACCCAGGTATGATAAATAGGCCCGAATCAGTAAATCGTTAGATGAGATAGTTTCCGCCTCTGTGAATTCTGATTTCAAATCTCACCTCTTGTCACCAAAAAAGTGGGGACACTACCTTTTCCCCCAGCAGGCTGATCCCTCGTCAAAATTAATTGGCCCCCAAAAAGCAACCATGGACATTCACAAATACCAATTGAAATAGGTACATGACGTTTCGTATCCTGCTGTAACTGGCAGAGGAAATGGGCACGCTAAGCATGTCTAAGGCCCATTGAAATGTCATGATGAAGTAACAGTAAAATGTCTAGTGCAGTGATTCCCAATGTGGGGCGCACATCCCACAGGAGGGCAATTTGAATATTTAAGGGGGCCATTTGAAAATGATGTTAATGAGAACAAACCTCAGGTTTTACTTTATTACTTTTACACCAATGCAACTTTGCTACACATTATTGTCAGAAACTCCTGTCTCACCTCCTCCATATGTTAGTGTGCATGTGGCACCACTTATACACCAATTTGTTTACACATTGCAGTTGATCATTACTGTTTTCGTGTCAAAAGGGGAGATAACAATATTTTAGATGTTGAGGTGGGGCATGATGCACAAAAGGTTGGGAACCACTGGTCTAGAGTGACACCTCAACAACTGGCTGCAATATTACAGGGACTTGATTGATTATTTCTGTTGTAAACGAAATAATTGTCTTAAAGATGTAGATGAAAAACAAGATTTTATTAAGAAATGATTGTTGTTGAACATTCAGAGAAAAGCAAGCATGGGATAGGAGTACGATTCCACCAGTGTCCCAGGGTTTGGGGTTGAGGAGGGGAACATCAGAGTATTCTGGGTGGGCACTCTATACTTGAAGGTATACCCCCTCCCATTGGCGAGGGGCCAGCAGTGGTCTG
>OZ024742.1:160126447-160133947 GCA_964016885.1 Eledone cirrhosa | reverse complement strand
AAGTAGAAATAGAGAATAACCATAAAATAGTTAACTTTCTAGATGTAACACTAAATCTTAACACATGTCTTCATTATCCATTTCACAAACTAAATGAGAACTTAAACTACGTCAATTTTAACTCTATTCACCCCAGATCCGTTAAAAATACTATAGTGAACTCTGTACAGGGACGAATTTCGAGAATTTCAGCTAATAAGAATATATTTGATGAAAAAGCACATTTTTACAACGAAGCGTTAGGTAGAGCTGGGTATAGAAATAAAATTAAATACATTGATAATAATAATAATATAACAACTAACCATAATCGTAACAATTTTAACTATTTTAACAATTTTAACAACTATAATAGAAAACCTTACAATAATTCCGAAAGCAAAAAAGAAAGAGAACTAGGAACATATTACGGTTCGCTCCTCCTTTCTCATTAAATATTAAAACCCCTATTGCTAAACTATTTTTTAAAGCTCTTGACAAATGCTTCCCTAGAACCCATAGATATTACTCAATTTTTAATAGACATACTATAAAATTAACTTATTCTTCCACCAAAAATTTAGCGCATTTATTTAATAATTAATAATAGAAATTTAAAACCTAACCAAAATACCAATAATAACCCAAGCAATATCCAATTTGATAAATGTAACTGTAGAAATAAATCTAACTGTCCGTTAAATAACAATTGCTTAGCTAAAAATATAGTATATAATTGTAATGTAAAAACTAATTTAAATTCATTTAATTATGTGGGATCCACTTCCACAGAGTTTAAATCCCGCTTCAATAATCATAAAAATTATTTTACAGATCCAAACAAAAAATCTTCAACTTCTCTATCTAGCTTATTATGGGATCTCAAACTAAAGAACGTTGAATATTCGTTGATTTGGAATATTATTTCAAACGCTACTCCTTTTAACTCCTCTTCAGAAAATTGTGATCTTTGTATAGAGGAAATATTCTTTATTTTAAAGACCAAAAATTCCCTGAACCTAAGGAACAATTTATTCAGTTGCTGTAGACATAGATTAAATTCAACGTTTAAATATAAATTTAAAATGTAATATATAATTAATTAATTAATTCTATTAATATATTGAACCTGTCATTAAATCACTAGATTCCTTCATTTTTTTTTACTGCTTATACACTCAAGTCAAAAAAACTTTTCTTCCTAAATATAAATAAATATAATAAACTATTCTAGAGAAATATACTGAAAGCTCTTAAAAGGGGAAATATTTTTATTGTTTGATAGTTTCTCCTATTTTCGAAAGTTTATCTTTTGAAAATTTCTGTTTATTTCTCTTATGGATATAAAATTAAGTTAAATATACGTAGAACATTTCTATAGTAAATCTATTAAACATATTATTATTTTGAAATTATAACTTGAAATATTCTATAATATTTTAAAAGTTATATTGCTTATAATTATATTTCCAAATCGTAATATAATTCTTTTGTATTTTATGTACTTCAATTATACTATATACTATGTACTGTATTTATATATACTTCTCTCTCTATATGCGTGTATATATATGTGTATGTGTGTATTGATATACATGTACATATGTTTTATGCCTGTATGTCTATCTGTATGTATATATATATGTGATGCGTATCTACCTATTTGTGTGGGTACATATATGTATGTATATGTGGGAATTATGTATGTATATATACGTGTATACCCATACAATTCGATTGCACTTATTTATAGGGATTATCCCAAGATTCGTGACAAATAGACATATAATAACAGTCATAAATACATAACAGGTAATCTTATAAAACTTATATAAAAAAATGTGTTTAATAACATAAAGTGTGTATAAAATAAAATTTCCTTTAATATCTTAACAATTGTAACATTGATATAACTAAATAACGTAATTTTCCTTCACGCTGCTTTGATATTACATTGAAATGACTTTCTCTGATTTTATAAGACTCCTATATCTTAAATTAAAGAATCCTTTATATTTTGTATGTATATATTATATACGTAGTTAGATATGTATATATATTTTTATACGTGTGTATATATATTTATATGTATGTATTTTTGCGTGTGTATACATGTTATATAATATATAGATCTTTAACAATATAGTCTTAATAATAATATATAGATTTCTTAATATATAGATCCCAATTTTTAATGTATTGATCTCAATATTTAACTGATTAACTAAACATCTAATCATATTTAAACAATGGTTAAATTTCTCATATTATATATGTATATTCGATTCATGATTATTAACATTTCTAATTTTATTTATTCATTTCATCTCAAAAGTTAAGATAACTCAACAAGATATGACTTAGAGTTTTGTTCTCTCTCCTTTCTCTTTCTCCTCTCTCTCTATCTTTTTCTCACTGTAGTTCTGCTCTTTCTCTCTCTCTCTCTCTCTTTCTCCGTAACCCAACGGCTTATTTTAAAATATCCAATACTAACTTACCTAATAATATAATTAAAGTTATAACTCCACTATCCGGGAGCTTCCAACAGTAATGGTTGCATTGTTTAAGGGTATGTCAATATTTATTTATAAAACTGCTCTATATTATATTTTATCTGACGAAAGCACACCATAATTTAACTTGGTGTCCTTGAAATATGTATAATGAAATAAATATGGTTTTATAAATATAGTTTCCATTTGTTAATATCGTATATATATATATTTAACCCGGTAGTAACACTGTTTACAAGCGAAAACATTAAAAGTAAGGTGTGGAAAGAAAATAAGAAAATTTATATAAACAATACAAAACAAAAATAACTAGAGAACAACTATTGACAAATGAAGGTTTTACTCACTCACCCACCCTCGCCACCGCCCAATAACAATAGTAATAAGTAGAATAGTAATGATAATAATAATAATAATAATAATAATAATAATAATAATAATAATAATAATATTGATTTCATTTATTAGCCACAAGGGCCGACATGTAGGGGACAATACAAAGACAGGGACAGTGGGGGTTTACAATAAGGTCGAGTAAAAGTGCACAATGGCAAGACTAATTTTACAATTAAAATATAAAAATATAAAATAAACTATGCATAAATATAACAAAATAAATTCCCCGATAGGGGGTGGACGACCCTGGGATGATTCGGGTACCCCATCAATCCTGAACCACCCTGCGCTTCTAGGGCAACCAGGGAGAGCACCCCTCTCCTCAAGTTAGCCAGCCTATAGGCGCATGGTCAGAGTAGGCCCATTCACACGAGCCATTCTCGCCACATTCACCCACCTTTTAGCAAATGTACTGGGGGGCAGCACTTTTCTCTCCACCCTCACCCTCCTTTCCAGGTGAAACTTGAAGAAGTTGATGAGGGATTGGCCGAAGAGAAAAGTGTCTGTCTTTAGTCCTTTCAACCTGGTCAACCATATAATCTCTTTCGCAACTGCCACCAGACAGAGGAAAATTTCCTGCTCTTCCTGATCTAAGGAAGGTGGCGGCTCGATCTTCACTATGGACTCGGCCGATAGCCGGATTTGTTCCACACGCGACAGTAGCTGTTCGACATAACTCCACAAGTCAGTAATGCACGGACATTGGACAAGTGCGTGCAGAACGGTTTCGTCGTTCTGTGCGCATCTTGGGCAGGTCCGTCTGACAGCACTTCCGTGCCTGTAGAGTTTATCCCGAACCGGCAGTGCCCCCCGGTAGCGCTGCCAAGCGAGGGATTTCTGGAAATTGTCCATCGTCCCCGGCTCAAAGGTCCTCCGGTACAGACTGGTCAGTTCGACTTCGTCGAGGCCCAAAGCTTCTCCGAGTGCGTCATCGCACTTGCCCACCACTAATCCTCTATAGAACTCGAGAGTGGAAGTTCCACTGATCGCATTGCCCGCTTGGTAGAGGGCAGTGAGTGCCTGCAATATTCCAGGTGCCAGTCACCCAGTCTCGGTCTCTTCTTGACCCAGGACTGCAGCTCAGTCAAAGAAATGAGCTGCGGAAAGACCCGTCTGATAAACGGCGACCACACCTGTTCACCATTGAGGCAGAATATCTGGAGATGTCGCAGCCTCAACGCATGTCTGCGCATCATTAGCCACGGCATGCCCAGCCCTCCGCGTAGAGGGTGCTGGCAGCAGATGGACTGCCTCACCAACGGAACTTGTCCCCTCCACAAGAATTTGAAGAGGAGCCGTTCCAACTTGACGAGGCGCGGACGGGGGCAAGGCATGACGGTTAGGCGATAGTAGATGACGGACGCGATGTACGCATTCGCCACCTCCGCGCGACCTTTCAGTGATAGCTTCCTCCCAGCCCATTTTTGGGTGAGACTGGCTACTCTGCTCGTTACCTCGTCCCAATTCTTTTCCACCTGGAGGTCTGGTCCGGACCAAACCCCGAGCAACTTTACCGGTCCGTCTGTCCAGCGCCCCACGACGCTGTTGGACGGCATGGGCTTGCCTCTCCAGATTCCGAGCTGCAAGCCCACCGACTTTTCCGGGTTAAGTTTGGCTCCTGTCAACCTTTCATATTCCTTCAATATTGTGCCGACCACCTCGATTTCTGAGGTGTTCGACACCATCACGGTGATGTCGTCCGCATACGCCGACACCGCCTTTCCACGTCCCGGTTCGAGCGGGATGCCCTGCAACAGCTCCAGCTTCCGCAGTAAAGGCTCGAGAGTCAATACGTACAGAAGGGAAGAGAGAGGGCACCCTTGACGGACCGATCGGGAGAGCCGAAATGTTTCCGAGAGGTGGCCATTAACCTTGACCACCGAGCGTGTGCCGCTGTGCATTGCAACGATCCAGCTTCTAAAGACAGGGCCGAAGCCAGCTGCTTTGAGGACAAACTCCAGATACCGATGGTCGACCCTATCGAATGCTTTCGATTGATCTAAATTGATCAGTGCCCCACCGAAGCCAGGTTTACACCCTACCCTCTCTATGATGTATCGCATGAGGTGAAGATTGTCGTGTATGGACCTGGCTGGGATTGCGCAAGTTTGCGCCTCCCCAACCAAATCCTCGACGACAAGCACCAATCTCTTTGCTAACACCTTGGCCAAAATCTTAAACTCTGTGTTGAGCAGAGTTATGGGCCTGAAGTTGTCTAATGTATCCCTCTTGTTCTCGTCTTTCCTTATCAGCGTCACCACTCCCCTGCTCACAGAACTGGGAATACTCCCATTCTGCTGCCAGTTGCAGTAGAGTGCTTTGAGGAGTTCGGAGAACAAGTCTGGCATATTTACGTAAAGCTCGTAGGGCAGGCCATCCAAACCGGGTGACTTGCGCCTCATGCAGCCGACAAGGGCGTCCTGAATTTCGGCTGAAGTAATCGGCCTTTCGCAGCGCTCAACGTCTACCGTCGAGATGCGCGGCAAGCCGTCAAGGTAGGGACTTAAATCCGCTACTCTCTCTGACTCGCCACTCTCCCTGAATAACCGAGCAAAGTGCTGGCGAAAGGCCTCACACATCCGCTTGGAATCGCTTATCTCGTGTCCGTCTCGGTCCGCCAAAGACCGAATTGTGGTTTTATTACCACGCTGCGGCTCCGCCACGCGGGCCCATCGAACAGCTTTAGTTCCCTCGTTTCTCAGCGCACGCGCCTTAGCTCTGACAATGCAACCTTCGTGTTTGGCATTGAAGAAATGGTCTAATGCCATTCTCGCCGCTAGCATGTCAGTTGCGATTCCACTACAAATAGCCTCGTCTAACTTATCTACCAGCTCCCCTCCTTTCTATTTTTCTCTAACGCTAGTTCTTTGCTGAACTCTATCGAAGTTACTCTAATCTCTTTTTTGAGAGCCCCCCCCCACCACCACCACCACCACCATCTGTTATTGATGATCCCCCCTGTCAACTTTTGCTTAACTAAATTGTTGACCTGGTCCCTGTAAGCCTTACGTGCCGGAAATGACATGTTCAGCTTCCAGTAACCCGGTCCTAACCTACGCGTTTTATTTAGGTCGACCGTACAGATCACAAATTTGTGATCTGAATAGGCGACCGTTTTAAAAAGTGGACAGCCCACACTATTTCTATCTATTTTCCTAATGAAGATCCTGTCTATATACGATCTAGATGACCCCATTCGGTTGGTCCATGTCCATACTGGCACATTGGGGAAATCTAGTCGATACCTGTCAGACAGTTGGAACTGGCTGAGTAGGTGCTTGAGGCTTTTGCACCCCCCCGCTCCTATCGGCTACTCCCACACAATCCCAGCGGTGCGTCTAAGATTCCATTCCAGTCCCCCGCTAACAGTAAAGGGCGAGACGTACCCAGAAAGGTCTCCAGGCGCCTAAAGAAGTCAGGTCGTCCGGCCCCTGTAGGGGCGTAGACGGCCAGCAGTCTAAAGGCACCACCTTCGCTACTGCTCACATCCAAGACCACCAACTTACCGTCCGGGTCCCGGAAGATCGACCTTACCTCGAGATCCAGTCCTTTCCTAAACAGCACTGCCACCCCACCCCTCATTCCGGGCCTGCTAACAGATGCGAAGATCTGATAGTCGTCGAAAATGGGGGCTAGTGCGCGCGTGTCGAAAATTCTGGTCTCGCTTACGGCAATCACATCCATTTCCAGCGACCCTGCTTCCAGGGTGACCCCAGGCCGCGAACATTTAAACTTCCTACTCTTAATATGGCCATATTGGTAAGCTAAGAGAGAGAGAGGGAAGGTTTACTTACCTCCCGGGTCTTGTGAAGGTCGGGTTGTTCGACTTCCATGGTTGGTGGGGTTTCTTTTAAGCAGAAGAAGAAGAAGAAGAAGAAGGACGACGACGACGACGACAACAACAACAGCAGCAACAACAACAACAAGGATAGCAGCAGCAGAAACAACAACAACAGCTGCAGCAACAGCGAAACTAACATACGAAAAAAAAAACACTAATAATGATGAACGAAGAATAAAATGAAAACATGCAGGTATCTTGGTAGCTTGTAATGAGGGACTTTATTAACTAAAGATCAATAGGAACAAAGAGTTATTGATTTCTTTCATAGGCACAAGGCCGAATTTTCTGGAGTGAATAAATTTAATTGATTCAAGCTTCAAATGTATTGTATGGGTGTATGAACCCGTAATTCTTAAAGGAATTGTATGGCTGCTGTTGTGACATACGGCGGTTGTTTGACATTTTAAATCTGATAGAGTTCATCCACACTCTAGATCTGAACAGTGCCGATTTCTTCCAGAGAAGGATAGAGAGGGAGAGAATGAAAATGTGAAAGAGATATAGAAGAAAAATCGACCTCAGGACTTGACTGGTACTTTTTTTTCTCGACCGCGAAAGAAAGAGAAAGTTGACGTTGACAGGATTTGAACTCAGAACGTAAAGAGCCGGGACGAATACTGCAATGTATTCTATCCGACGTTCTAACAACTCTACCAATTTGCTGCCTTTCAAACGCATTACTGCTACCTATTGTCTACAGATAGAAAGCAACCGCACAAAGGACGTTGGGCATTTTATCGGAATCTCTGAGTTCAAATCTCACCAAGG
>OZ024742.1:160061447-160121447 GCA_964016885.1 Eledone cirrhosa | reverse complement strand
GCTAGTTATGAATTAGGATGAATTTCAGTGAGAATTTTTTTTCTTATCAGCTAAATATTTTTTATTAATAAAATTCCAAAAAATCGTAAACACATCTATTTCAAATAACACTACAGATATTTGAAAACAGAAAATGAAGGGACGGGCAGGGGATCTAGAGTCACAGAAGAATGGGAGAGGGAAGAGGGGGGTGCTGGGCTCTAGGTCTAGGGTTCGGTGGTGTTGAGGCTGTGTCCCGCCGACAAGACTGCAAAAGCATTTTCGTGGACAATGGCCAGCGACACCCGCTGCAACAGCCACCCAACCTCGCGTGGCTCCTTCCTCAGACGGGCTGCTGATGTTCCGATCTTTCGGATGAGCTCGGCAGTACGGGGTCCAAGTACGCCTGAAGTCTCAACAGCGACAGGTTCGAAGAGGACGCAGCCGGACAACCCCCGGTATTTGTTTATCTTCCTTTCCTCTGCTTTGCGATTGTTACCGTGGTTTGCAAAATTTTTTAAAGCGCCAGACACGATTCTTTGCTGTATTTGATCAAGCTCTTTACATTCTAATTTCAAATCCCGCCGAGGTCAACATTATTTTTTATCGTTCCGAGATTAATAAAATAAAATGCCAGCCAAATACTCGGGTCGATATAACTGACTTATCCCTCCTCCCAAATCCATGTTTTTGTTCGGAATTTTGCATATAATTAACTACAAAACACACGCATGCAAATCACAAAACAAGAATTAAATGACCAATGTGATTTACAATGAAACCATCTCTAACGGGCGTGTATATCATCTACCACAAGTAAACACATGTTTGATGGGCATACATACCCATTGGCTCTTTCTAATATTCTGACATAACGTACTAATTTGCATATGATTAGCGCTCGTGCTGGTAGTTAAGATATATATTCAGAAGTTGTGGTTGTTTAGTGATGTACACGTCTTCTGATGAGAACTGAGGTCCGAACGAATGAAGGTGTATAGCATTTTTTCAATTTACATGGAAATTCGTTTTTGGTTTTTTTTGGCATATATTTATTGTACACTTCGGCTGCTATGTACATTTCTCAATATATATATGTTTGTATATATATATAACTATCCTCTGATGAAGGACTAGTGTCCGAAACGTTAAGACTCTTTTCCTGATATTTCAAGCATTAAACTAATATATTTTACGTACATACAAACATACATACATACATACATACATACATACATACATACATACATACATACATACATACATACATACGGTGAATTGGCAATATCGGAAGAGCATCGGACATCATGCTTCGCGGCATAAAGTTACAGCCCTTTACGATCAGAGTTCAAATCCCGCCGGGGTTAGTTTGCCATTCATCCTTACGGGGGTCGATAAAATAAAGTACCAGTAATAAACTGGGGACGATTTAATCGACTTTCCCCTCCTCTACAAATTGCTGGCTTTGCCTAAAGTAGAAACAGTTGTTATTATAATTATTTTTATTATTATAATATAGATTTTGGCTTCCAATCTATTGGAAATTTTTAAAAAAAAAAGACTACAAATGATGGTGTTTATGAGAGATAATCTGTGACCCATGATGTATACAAAGTTCTGCTGGAAAGAGGGAAATTAACTTTACTTAGAGTTTCACAGAAAACTGTCGGCTGTGGCAAATAATGAAATATATCAAAGTATTGAAGCAACGTAGATATAGTGGACGGTTTACATTGTTTACTTTCCAACTGTTCCAGACATATTTCTATCACGTTGACAATCGTAGAAGTGACGCAACATAACACTGCAGTATACCATATGGTGGATGTTGTTGGTGATATTATAGGGAAAAGCAGAAGTTGGATATACGATAAATATAGAGTTACAATGAATATATTTTGAACAAAGAAACTATCGATGTTAAGCCAATCAGATGCAGTGATAAAATATTCATGAAAAAATGGTTGACAAACCAAACGACTGAAACGGCTGACGACAATGTCGCTTGTACTTCCGGTGTCGGTGATTTCATGTGGATTTTTCTTTTGTTGACATTCATCTAGAATAAGTATAGCGAGAAGACTTCCGAAACAAACAACAGGGATTATTGAAAAAGAAATTAGTTGAAACTGCCTTAACCGTTTCTGCCAACAAGTGGAGAAAATTGCTATATAAAATAAAACTGAAATAGTTTGGAAGAAAATAATTGCGACTAATATGGTGTCCATTTTGATTTCAGAATTAAAGTTATTATGACGTATTTTATCAATAATATAAATTTGAATCTTCTATCAAACGCTAACAATGATAAAATGATCACTTCACCTCACTTCTCTTCTGTCTCGACCCTCTAATATCACGAGGGCGCTGCATGAGGGAGCAGTGTATACCCCCCCCCCCCCACACACACACACATCCGCCCACTCCTCCATCTATTTCTATTGTGAGCCAGGATTTACATTGTAGCTGAGAGTTTACCTCCTGGCTTGTGTGAGCGCCGCAGGTTAGAGAATGTACCCTTCTCTCCAGGGTCGTTGCAGAGTTGTGCGATGTACCACTTCCCTCCATCTATCTATTGCGAGGCAAGACTTGGGTTGTTGCGATTTCTTTACTGGTCCCTTCTTTGGTGTTATCTGCCCATTTATTCTTTAGATTTTCTTAACTTTTTATTCCCCTGAACTATTTTTGGATACTGATCTTGTCACATGAACATACCATCTCATTTTTCTTTTCTTAATAGTGCTTATCAGGCCTTCGTAGTTGTCCACATGTTGCCTTATTGGCGTTGCTTATGTGTACCGTATATGAGTTACCCACGATTTTTCTGTAACAACTCATTTCGAATGATAAGCATTTAAAGCCAAATAGAGGTCAAATTGTTCCTGCTGTCCTCGGTTCCCAGACTGTCATTTTCCACCACAAAATCGAGAGGAGAGCATCTCGTCTAACAAAGGAGCTCCGTGAGGTGGAATGGCTGATGCAGCATGATTTACTGGCTGTTTTCCGGGGCCATGCTTTCCTAATCTTATCCGCGGGGCCAGCTGAGATATATTGCCCAGCCAAGGGTGTAAGAGTTTACCTCCTCTTTTTCCTTCAATCCTTTTTTAACCTATCTCCCCCCGCTTATTTTTCTCTTCATCTTTTTTCTCTCCTTGTTTATTATTTTGATTATTTTAAAGTACTTTTATTTTGTATACCATAAATATGTAAATAAATATTGCTTACTTGTCAATTTCTCCTACCTCTGAGAGGTGGTATTGTTGCTTTTACTTATACTGACATCCTAGACCACACCCAGAGAAAAAACACTCAGACAAGTTATGTATTTAGAATTTCATTATCCAAAATGTTCTTAATTTTCCCATATATAAATCTGGTACTGCTCTCAGTAATGTTTAGGGTTTATATCTTTAACAACGACTGGAGAGCACTTGTCTATTCCAACACAGTTAAACAACTGCAATGTTCATAGTGGTGACAAAAATACTCTTCATCAGTGTGGTGTCATTGACAGGGACATTCTCAAATAGACAGGGTTGGATTTAGACATTGTGTGTGAGGGGGGGGCACTCCAGGTTTGGGGAGCACTTTATACACAAAAGAATTAGAATACATATCAAAGTTAGCTTGGCGCAAGTAATTGGAATTAAAAAGTTATACATACAGATACTAAATTAAAAAATTCTAATCATCCTAAAACTAAAAAGCGCAGCTGAGGGCACAAATAAATTGCTACGGCCGTCGCTGGTAGGGCCCCACTGCAGGGGACCGGGGACAATTGCCCCTTTGCGCCCCATTTAATCCTGCCCTGCAAGTAAAAGAAGATGCACACTCTGCATAAGTGAAAAATATTGGATTTTACAGAACCTTAAATCACCAAAAACCTGCCTAAATACAAACACACAAATTTTCATCAGTTGCCCACACATGAAATCACACTTGCTTTCCAGCGCATATAAACTTAACTCACTTTCAGATACTTATCCTCCATAAACTCTTGTTCTTCACTTTCCTTAAATTATCCTCTTTACAGACTTCTCTTTCCGATTTACTTTCATTTTTAACTTTATTTTCATTTTTATTTTTATTTTCACTTCACATTCAGCATAGAGTTACAGCCCTTTACAGACTGAGTTCAAATCCCGCCGAGGCTATCTTTGCCTTTCATCCTTACGGGGTCGATAAAATAAAATACCAGTAATATACAGGTTAAGTGCTGTCCTTGTGCCAAAATTAGAAACAATTATTTAAGGGATATTTGGAATGTTATTTATGAAACATCGAGTAACATTGTAGATCAGGGGAAGAGAATCCTCTCCATTCTGTCAATTTACTGCCTAAAATACAATGGAATTTTGGCTTGAAATGAAAAAAACAGCAGATGTCACAATTTCTGTACCTTAACGATAAACCACCAGATAACACATTGTTTCTATAGCTTAAGGGACAGACTATCAGATGACACAGTGTCTTTAGATTAAAGACAGACCAACAGATGACACAGTGTCTTTAGATTAAAAACGGACACCAGATGACACAGTGTCTTTAGATTAAAGACAGACCACCAGATGACACAGTGTCTTTAGATTAAAGACAGATCACCAAATGGCACAGTGTCTTTAGATTAAAGACAGAGCATCAGATGACACATTGTATCGTTAGATTAAAGACAGACCACCAGATGAAACAGTGTCTTTACATTAAAGACAGACCATCAGATGACACAGTGTCTTTAGATTAAAGACAGACCATCAGATGACACAGTGTCTTTAGATTAAAGACAGACCATCAGATGACACAGTGTCTTTAGATTCAAGACAGACCAGCAGATGAAACAGTGTCTTTAGATTAAAGACAGACCAGCAGATGACACAGTGTCTTTAGATTAAAGACAGACTATCAGATGACACATTGTATATTTCGATTTAAGACAGACCACCAGATGACACTGTGTCTTTAGATTAAAGAGAGACCATCAGATGACACAGTGTCTTTAGATTCAAGACAGACCACCAGATGACACAGTGTCTTTCAATTAACGACAGATTATCAGATGACACATTGTAGCTTTAGATTAAGGACAGACCACCAGATGACACAGTGTCTTTAGATTAAAGACAGACCACCAGATAACACATTGTTTATTTAGCTTAAAGGCAGACCATCAGATGACATGTCTTTAGATTAAAGACAGACTACCAGATGACAGAGTTTCTTTAGATAAAAGACGGTCCACCAGATGACACATCGTATCATTAGATTAAAGACAGACCACCAGATGACACATTATATCTTTAGATTGAGGACAGACCACCGGATGACACAGTGTTTTTAGATTAAAAACAGGTTACCAGATGGCACATCGTGTCTTTAGATTAAAGACAGACCGCAAGATGACACAGTGTCTTTAGATTAAAGACAGACAACTTGATGACACAGTGTCTTTATATTAAAGACTACCAGATGACACAACGTGTCTTTATATTAAAGACAGAACACCAGATGACACAGTGTCTTTAGATTCAAGACAGACCACCAGATGAAACAGTGTCTTTAGATTAAGGATAGACCACCGGATGACACAGTGTCTTTAGATTAAAGAGAGACTACCAGATGACACAGTGTCTTTACATTAAGGAGATACTACCAGATGACACAGTATTTAGATTAAAAACAGACCGCCAGATGACACAGTATTTAGATTAAAAACAGACCGCCTGATGACACTGTGTCTTTAGATTAAAGACAGAACACCAGATGACACAGTGTCTTTAGATTAAACACAGAACACCAGATGACACATTGTATCTTTAGATTAAAGACAGACCAGCAGATGACACAATGTCTTTAGATTAAATAGAGACTACCATATGACACAGTGTCTTTAGATTAAAACAGACTACCAGAAGACACAGTGTCTTTAGATTAAAGACAGACCACTAGATGACACAGTGTCTCTAGATTAAAGACAGACCACCAGATGACACAGTATTTTTAGATTAATAACAGACCACCAGATGACACAGTGTCTTTAGATTATAGATAGACAAAGAGATGACACAGTGTCTTTAGATTAAAGACAGACTACCAGATGACACATCGTGTCTTTAGATTAAAGACAGAACACCAGATGACAGAGTGTCTTTAGAATTAAAGAGAGACTACCAGATGACACAGTGTCTTTAGATTAAGGAGATACTACCAGATGACACAGTATTTAGATTAAAGGCAGACTATCGCATGGCACAGTATCTTTAGATTAAAGAGAGACCACCAGATGAAACAGTGTCTTTAGGTTAAAGACAGACAACCAGATGACACAGTATCCCTAGATTAAAGACTGACTGCCAGATGCACAGTATTTTTAGATTAAAGACAGACCACCAGATGAAACAGTGTCTTTAGATTAAGGAGATAGTACCAGATGACACAGTATTTAGATTAAAAACAGACCACCAGATGACACAGTGACTTTATATTAAAGACTACCAGGTGACACATCGTCTCTTTAGATTAAAGACAGAACACCAGATGACATATTGTATTTTTAGATTAAGGTCAGACCACCGGATGACACAGTGTCTTTAGATTAAATACAGACTACCAGATGACACAATGTCTTTAGATTAAAGACAGTCTACCAGATGACACAGTGTCTTTAGATTAAAGAAAGGCTACCAGATGACACAGTGTCTTTAGATTAAAGACAGACCACCATATGACACAGTGTCTTTCGATTAAAGACAAACCACCATATGACAGTGTCTTTAGATTAAAGACAGACAACCAGATGACAGAGTGTCTTTAGATTAAAGACAGAGCACCAGATGACACAGTGTCTCTAGATTAAAGACAGACCACCAGATGACACGGTATTTTTAGATTAAAGACAGACCACCAGATGACACAGTATTTTTAGATTAAAGACAGACCACCAGATGACACAGTGTCTCTAGATTATAGATAGACAAACAAATGACACAGGGTCTTTAGATTAAAGACAGACAACCAGATGACACATCGTGTCTTTAGATTAAAGACAGAACATCAGATGACACAGTGTCTTTAGATTAAAGACAGACCATCCGATGACACAGTGTCTTTAGATTCAAGACAGACTACCAGATGACACATCGTGTCTTTAGATTAAAGACAGAACACCAGATGACATAGTTTCTTTAGATTAAAGACAGACCATCAGATGACACAGTGTCTTTAGATTCAAGACAGACCACCAGATGACACAGTGTCTTTAGATTAAAGACAGACTATCAGATGACACATTGTATATTTCGATTAAAAACAGACCACCAGATAACACATTGTTTATTTAGCTTAAAGGAAGACCATCAGACGACATATATCTTTAGATTAAAAACAGACGACCAGATGACAGAGTTTCTTTAGATAAAAGACAGACCACCAGATGACACATCGTATCATTAGATTAAAGACAGACCACCAGATGACACATTGTATCTTTAGATTGAGGACAGACCACCGGATGACAGTGTCTTTGGATTAAAAACAGGCTACCAGATGGGACATCGCGTTTTTAGATTAAAGACAGACCACCGGATGACACAGTGTCTTTATATTAAAGACTACCAGATGACACAACGTGTCTTTATATTAAAGACAGAACACCAGATGACACAGTGTCTTTAGATTAAAGACATACTATCAGATGACACAGTGTCTTTAGATTAATGACATACCACCTGATGGCACAGTGTCTTTAGATTGAAGACAGACTACGAGATGACACAGTGTCTTTAGATTAAGGAGATACTACCAGATTACACAGTGTCTTTAGATTAAAGACAGAACATCATATGACACAGTGTCTTTAGATTAAAGACAGTCAAACTAGATGACACAGTGTCTTTAGATTAAAGACAAACCACTAAATGACACAGTGTCTTTAGATTATAGATAGACAAACAGATGACACAGTGTCTTTAGATTAAAGACAGACTACCAGATGACACATCGTGTCTTTAGATTAAAGGCAGACTATCGCATGGCACAGTATCATTAGATTAAAGAGAGACCACTAGATGAAACAGTGTCTTTAGGTTAAAGACAGACAACCAGATGACACAGTGTCTCTAGATTAAAGACTGACTACCAGATAACACAGTATTTTTTGATTGAAGACAGACCACCAGATGACACAGTGTCTTTAGATTAAGGAGATACTACCAGATGACACAGTGACTTTATATTAAAGACTACCAGATGACACATCGTCTCTTTAGATTAAAGACAGAACACCAGATGACATATTGTATCTTTAGATTAAGGTCAGACCACCAGATGACACAGTGTCTTTAGATTAAAGACAGACTACCAGATGACACAGTGTCTTTAGATTAAAGACAGACGAGCAGAGGACACAGTGTCTTTAGATTAAAGACAGACCACCAGATGACACAGTGTCTTTATATTAAACACATTCTATCAGATGACACATTGTATATTTAGATTGAGGACAGACCACCGGATGACACTGTCTTTAGATTAAAAACAGGCTACCAGATGACACACCGTGTCTTTACTTTAAAAACAGACCGCCAGATGACACAGTGTCTTTAGATTAAAGACAGACAACCAGATGACACAGTGTGTTTAGATTAAAGACAGACCAACAGATGACACAGTGTCTTTAGATTAAAGACTACCAGATGGCACATCGTGTCTTTAGATTAAAGACAGACCTCCAGATGACACAGTATCTTTAGATTAAAGACAGACCAGCAGATGACACAGTGTCTTTAGATTAAAGACAGACCAACAGATGACACAGTGTCTTTAGATTAAAGATAAACAAACAGCTGACACAGTGTCTTTAAATTAAAGACAGACCACCAGATAACTCAGTCTTTATATTAAAGACAGACCAACAGATGATACATTGTTTCTTTAGTTTAAAGGCAGACCATCAGATGACATATGTCGTTAGATTAAAGACAGAGTAGCAGATGATACAGTGTCTTTATATTAAACAGAGACTACCAGATAACACAATATCTTTAGATTAAAGACAGACCACCAGATGACACAATGTCTTTATATTAAAGACAGGCCACCAGATGGCACTGTGTCTTTAGATTAAAGACAGAGAACCAGATTACACAGAGTCTTTAGATTAAAGACAGACCACCAGATAACCCATCGTTTCTTTAGTTTAAAGGCAGACCATCAGATGACATATGTCTTTAGATTATAGACAGACTAGCAGATGACACATCGTGTCTTTAGATTAAAGCCAGAACACCAGATGACACAGTGTCTTTAGATTAAAGCCAGAATACCAGAGGACACAGTGTCTTTAGATAATAGATAGCCAAACAGATGACACAGTGTCTTTATATAAAAGACTAGCAGTTGAGACATCGTGTCTTTAGATTAAAGACGGAACACCAGATGACACAGTGTCTTTAGATTGAAGAGAGACTACCAGATGACATGGTGTCTTTAGATTAAGGAGATACTACCAGATGACAAAGTATTTTTAGATTAAAGACAGACCACAAGATGACATAGTGTCTTTAGATTGAAGACAGACAACCAGGTGACACAGTGTCTTTAGATTAAAGACAGACCACCAGATGACACATCGTGTCTTTACATTAAAGACAGAACACCAGATGACACAGTGTCTTTAGATCAAAGACAGACTACCAGATGACACAGTGTCTTTAGATTAAAGAGATACTATCAGATGACACAGAGTCTTTAGATTAAAGACAAACCTCCAGATGACACAGTGTCTTAAGATTAAAGGCAGACTATCGCATGGCACAGTATATTTAGATTAAAGAGAGACCACTAGATGAAACAGTGTCTTTAAGTTAAAGACAGACAACCAGATGACACAGTGTCTCTAGATTAAAGACTGACTACCAGATGACACAGTATTTTTAGATTAAAGACAGACCACCAGATGACACAGTGTCTTTATATTAGAGACTACCAGGTGACACATCGTCTCTTTAGATTAAAGACAGAACACCAGATGAGATATTGTATCTTTAGATTAAAGTCAGACCACCGGATGACCAAGTGTATTTAGATGAAAGACAGACCACTATATGACACAGTGTATTTAGATTAAAAACAGACTACCAGATGACACAGTGTCTTTAGATTAAAGACAGACCACCAGATGACACAGTGTCTTTAGATTAAAGACATACTATCAGATGACACATTGTATATTTAGATTGAGGACAGACCACCAGATGACACTGTCTTTCGATTAAAAACAGGCTACCAGATGACACATAGTGTCTTTTGTTTAAAAACAAACCGCCAGATGACACATTGTCTTTAGATTAAAGACAGACAAACAGATGACACAGTGTCTTTATATTAAAGACTGACAACCAGATGACACAGTTTATTTATATTAAAGAGAGAACACCAGATGACACAGTGTCTTTAGATTAAAGACATACTATCAGATGACACATTGTATCTTTAGATTACGGACAGAACGCCAGATGACACAGTGTCTTTAGATTAAAGACAGGCTACCAGATGACACATCGTGTCTTTAGATTAAAGACAGACAGATGACACAGTATCTTTAGATTAAAGACAGACCACCAGATGACACAGTGTCTTTAGATTAAAGACAGACCAGCAGATGACACAGTGTCTTTAGATTAAAGACAGACCAACAGATGACACAGTGTCTTTAGATTAAAGATAAACAAACAGCTGACACAGTGTCTTTAAATTAAAGACAGACCACCAGATAACTCAGTCTTTATATTAAAGACAGACCAACAGATGATACATTGTTTCTTTAGTTTAAAGGCAGACCATCAGATGACATATGTCGTTAGATTAAAGACAGAGTAGCAGATGATACAGTGTCTTTATATTAAACAGAGACTACCAGATAACACAATATCTTTAGATTAAAGACAGACCACCAGATGACACAATGTCTTTATATTAAAGACAGGCCACCAGATGGCACTGTGTCTTTAGATTAAAGACAGAGAACCAGATTACACAGAGTCTTTAGATTAAAGACAGACCACCAGATAACCCATCGTTTCTTTAGTTTAAAGGCAGACCATCAGATGACATATGTCTTTAGATTATAGACAGACTAGCAGATGACACATCGTGTCTTTAGATTAAAGCCAGAACACCAGATGACACAGTGTCTTTAGATTAAAGCCAGAATACCAGAGGACACAGTGTCTTTAGATAATAGATAGCCAAACAGATGACACAGTGTCTTTATATAAAAGACTAGCAGTTGAGACATCGTGTCTTTAGATTAAAGACGGAACACCAGATGACACAGTGTCTTTAGATTGAAGAGAGACTACCAGATGACATGGTGTCTTTAGATTAAGGAGATACTACCAGATGACAAAGTATTTTTAGATTAAAGACAGACCACAAGATGACATAGTGTCTTTAGATTGAAGACAGACAACCAGGTGACACAGTGTCTTTAGATTAAAGACAGACCACCAGATGACACATCGTGTCTTTACATTAAAGACAGAACACCAGATGACACAGTGTCTTTAGATCAAAGACAGACTACCAGATGACACAGTGTCTTTAGATTAAAGAGATACTATCAGATGACACAGAGTCTTTAGATTAAAGACAAACCTCCAGATGACACAGTGTCTTAAGATTAAAGGCAGACTATCGCATGGCACAGTATATTTAGATTAAAGAGAGACCACTAGATGAAACAGTGTCTTTAAGTTAAAGACAGACAACCAGATGACACAGTGTCTCTAGATTAAAGACTGACTACCAGATGACACAGTATTTTTAGATTAAAGACAGACCACCAGATGACACAGTGTCTTTATATTAGAGACTACCAGGTGACACATCGTCTCTTTAGATTAAAGACAGAACACCAGATGAGATATTGTATCTTTAGATTAAAGTCAGACCACCGGATGACAAAGTGTATTTAGATGAAAGACAGACCACTATATGACACAGTGTATTTAGATTAAAAACAGACTACCAGATGACACAGTGTCTTTAGATTAAAGACAGACCACCAGATGACACAGTGTCTTTAGATTAAAGACATACTATCAGATGACACATTGTATATTTAGATTGAGGACAGACCACCAGATGACACTGTCTTTCGATTAAAAACAGGCTACCAGATGACACATAGTGTCTTTTGTTTAAAAACAAACCGCCAGATGACACATTGTCTTTAGATTAAAGACAGACAAACAGATGACACAGTGTCTTTATATTAAAGACTGACAACCAGATGACACAGTTTATTTATATTAAAGAGAGAACACCAGATGACACAGTGTCTTTAGATTAAAGACATACTATCAGATGACACATTGTATCTTTAGATTACGGACAGAACGCCAGATGACACAGTGTCTTTAGATTAAAGACAGGCTACCAGATGACACATCGTGTCTTTAGATTAAAGACAGACAGATGACACAGTATCTTTAGATTAAAGACAGACCACCAGATGACACAGTGTCTTTAGATTAAAGACAGATAACCATATGACACAGTGTCTTTAGATTAAAGACAGACCAACAGATGACACAGTGTCTTTAGATTAAAGATAGACAAACAGTTGACACAGTGTATTTAAATTAAAGACAGACCACCAGATGACTCAGTCTTTATATTAAAGACAGACCAACAGATGACACATTGTTTCTTTAGTTTAAAGGCAGACCATCAGATGACATATGTCGTTAGATTAAAGACAGAGTAGCAGATGATACTGTGTCTTTATATTAAACAGAGACTACCAGATAACACAATGTCTTTAGATTAAAGACAGACCACCAGATGACACAATGTCTTTATATTAAAGACAGACCACCAGAAGACACTGTGTCTTTAGATTAAAGACAGAGACCCAGATTACACATAGTCTTTTGATTAAAGACAGACCACCAGATAACACAGCGTTTCTTTAGATTAAAGGCAGACCATCAGATGACATATGTCTTTAGATTATAGACAGACTAGAAGATGACACATCGTGTCTTTAGATTAAAGCCAGAACACCAGATGACACAGTTTCTTTAGATTAAAGACAGACTACCAGAGGACACAGTGTCTTTAGATTATAGATAGACAAACAGATGACACAGTGTCTTTATATTAAAGACTACCAGATGAGACATCGTGTCTTTAGATTAAAGACAGAACTCCAGATGACACAGTGTCTTTAGATTGAAGAGATACTACCAGATGACATGGTGTCTTTAGATTAAGGAGATACTACCAGATGACACAGTATTTTTAGATTAAAGACAGACCACAAGATGACATAGTGTCTTTAGATTAAAGACAGAACACCAGATGACACATCGTGTCTTTAGATTAAAGACAGAACACCAGATGACACAGTGTCTTTAGATCAAAATCAGACTACCAGATGACACAAAGTCTTTAGATTAAAGACAAACCTCCAGATGACACAGTGTCTTTAGATTAAAGGCAGACTATCGCATGGCACAGTGTCTCTAGATTAAAGACTGACTACCAGATGACACAGTATTTTTAGATTAAAGACAGACCACCAGATGACACAGTGACTTTATATTAGAGACTACCAGGTGACACATCGTCTCATTAGATTAAAGATAGAACACCAGATGACATATTGTATCTTTAGATTAAGGTCAGACCACCAGATGACACAGTGTCTTTAGATTAAAGACAGACCACTATATGACACAGTGATTAAAAACAGACTAACAGATGACACTGTGTCTTTAGATTAAAGACAGACCACCAGATGACACAGTGTCTTTAGATTAAAGACATACTATCAGATGACACATTGTATATTTAGATTGAGGACAGACCACCGGATGACACTGTCTTTAGATTAAAAACAGGCTACCAGATGACGCATCGTGTCTTTAGTTTAAAAACAGACCGGCAGATGACATTTTCTTTAGATTAAAGACAGACCACCAAATGATACAGATTCTTTAGATTAAAGAGATACTACCAAATGACAGTGTCTTTAGATTATAGATAGACCACAAGATGACACAAAGTCTTTAGATTAAAGACAGACAACCAGATGACACAGTGTCTTTAGATTAAAGACAGCTACCAGATGATACAGTGTCTTTAGATTAAAGACAGACAACCAGATGACAGAGTGTATTTAGATTAAAGACAGACCAACAGATGACACAGTGGCTTCAGATTAAAGACAGACCAGAAGATGACACAATTTTTTCTGTTGCTTAAAGGCAGACAATCAGATGACATATGTCCTTAGATTAAAGACAGAACACCAGATGACACAGTTTCTTTCGATTAAGGAGACACCACCAGATGATACAGATTCTTTAGATTAAAGAGATACTACCGGATGACAGTATCTTTAGATTAAAGACAGACAACCAGATGACAGAGTGTCTTTAGATTAAAGAGATACTACCAGATGACACAATGTCTTTAGATTAAAGACAGACAACTAGATGACAGAGTGTCTTTAGATTAAAGAGATACTACCAGATGACACAATGTCTTTAGATTAAAGACAGATAACCAGATGACAGAGTGTCTTTAGATTAAAGACACACCACCGGATTACACAGTATATTTAGATTGAAGTCAGACCACTATATCACACATTGTCTTTAAATTAATGACATACCACCAGATGACACAGTGTCTTTAGATTAAAGAGAGACTACCAGATGACACAGTGTCTTTAGATGAAGGAGTTACTACCAGATGACAGAGTATCTTTAGATTAAAGACAGACCACCACATGACACAGTGTCTTTCGGTTAAAGAAAGACTACCAGATGACACATCTTGTCTTTAGATTAAAGACAGAACACCAGATGACACAGTTTCTTTAGATTAAAGACAGATCACCAGATGATACAGATTCTTTAGATTAAAGACAGATCACCAGATGATACAGATTCTTTAGATTAAAGAGATACTACCGGATGACAGTGTCTTTAGATTATAGATAGACCACCAGATGAGACGATGTCCTTAGATTAAAGACAGACTACCAGATGACACAGTGTCTTTAGATTAAAAAGAGATTACCAGATGACACAGTGTCTTTAGATTAAAGACAGTCAACCAGATGACACAGTGTTTTTATATTAAAGACTACCAGATGAGACATCGTGTCTTTAGATTAAAGACAGACCGCCATATGACACAGTGTCTTTAGATTAAGGACAGACCACCAGATGATACAGTGTCTTTAGATTAAAGACAGACAACCAGATGACACAGTGTCTTTATATAAAAGACTACCAGATCACACATTGTATCTTTAGATTAAGAAAAGACCACCGGATGACACAGTGTCTTTAGATTAAAGACAGGCTACCAGATAACACATAGTGTCTTTAGATTTATGACAGACCTCCAGATGGATAACACAGTGTCTTTATATTAAAGACTACCAGATGAGACATCGTGTCTTTAGATTTATGACAGGACACCAGATGACACAGTGTCTTTAGATTAAGGGGAGACTACCAGATGACACGGTGTCTTTAGATTAAAGAGAGACCGCCATATGACACAGTATTTTTAGATTAAAGACAGACAACCAGATTACATAGTGTCTTTAGATTAAAGGCAGACTACCACATGGCACAGTATCTTTAGATTAAAGACAGACCACCAGATGACACAGTGTCTCTATATTAAAGACAGACAACCAGATGACACAGTGTCTTTAGATTAAAAACATACTATCAGATGACATATTGTATCTTTAGATAATGACAGACCACCGGATGACACAGTGTCTATAGATTAAAGACAGACCGCCATATGACCAAGCTTCTTTATATAAAAGACTACCAGATAACACATCGTGTCTTTAGATTAAAGACAGGACACCAGATGACACATTGTATCTTTAGATTAAGGACAGACCACCGGATGACACAGTGTCTTTATATTAAAGACTACCAGATGAGACATCGTGTCTTTAGATTAAAGACAGAACACCAGATCATACAGTGTCTTTAGATTAAGGAGGGACTACCAGATGAGACAGTGTTTAGATAAAAGACAGACCACCAGATGTCACAGTCTCTTTCGATTTAAGATAGAACACCAGATGACACAGTGTCTTTAGATTAAAGACAGATCATCAGATGACACATTGTATCTTTATATTAAGAACAGACCCCTGTATGACACAGTGTCTTTAGATTAAAGAAAGACTCCCAGATGGCACAGTATCTTTAGATTAAAGACAGACAACCAAATGAAACACTGTCTTTAGATTAAAGACAGACAACCAGATGACACAGAGTCTCTAGATTAAAGATAGACCACCAGATGACAGTGTCTTTAGATTAAAGACTGACCACCAGATGACACAGTGTCTTTAGATTAAGGACATACTATCAGATGACATATTGTATCTTTAGATAATTACAGACCACTGGATGAAACAGTGTATTTAGATTAAAGACAGACCACCAGATGACACAATGTCTTTAGATTAAAGTGAGACGACCAGATGAAACAGTGTCTTTAGATTAAGGAGATACTACCAGATGACACAGTGTCTTTAGATTAAAGACAGACCACCCGATGTCACAGTATCTTTCGGTTAAAGACAGACTACCAGATGACACAGTATCTTTAGATTAAGGACAGACCACCGTATGACAAAGTGTCTTTAGATTAAAGACAGGCTACCAGATGACACATACCGCCAGATGACACAGTGTCTTTAGATTAAAGACAGACCAGCAGTTGACACAATGTCTTTATATTAAAGACAGACAACCAGATGACACAGTGGCTTTATATTAAAGACTAACAGATGACACATCGTGTCTTTAGATTAAAGACAGACCGCCATATGACACAGTGTCTTTAGATTAAAGACAGACCAACAGATGACACATCGTGTCTTTAGATTAAAGACAGAACACCAGATGACACATTGAATCTTTAGATTAAGGTCAGACCACCGGATGACACATTGTCTTTAGATTAAAGACAGGCTACCAGATGACACATAGTGTCTTTAGATTAATGACAGAACACAAGACGACACAGTGTCTTTAGATTAAAGAAAGACATCCAGTTGACACAGTGTCTTTAGATTAAAGACAGACAACCAGATGACACAGTGGCTTTATATTGAAGACTACCAGATGAGACATCGTGTCTTTAGATTAAAGACAGAACGCCATATGACACAGTGTCTTTATATAAAAGACTACCAGATGACACATTGTGTCTTTAGATTACAGACAGAAGACCAGATGACACATTGTATCTTTAGATTAAGGTCAGACCACCGGATGACACATTGTCTTTAGATTAAAGACAGGCTACCAGATGACACATAGTGTCTTTAGATTAATGACAGAACACAAGACGACACAGTGTCTTTAGATTAAGGAGAGACTAACAGATGACACAGTGTCTTTAGATTAAAGAGATACTACCAGATGACACAGTGTTTAGATTAAAGACTGACCACCAGATGTCAGAGTGTCTTTAGATTAAAGACAGACTACCAGATGACACATCGTGTATTTTGATTTAAGACAGAATACCAGATGACAGATGTCTTTAGATTAAAGACAGACTACCAGATGACACAGTGTCGTTAGATTAAAGAGATACTACCAGATGACACAATGTCTTTAGATTAAAGCCAGTCCACCAGATGACACAGTGTCTTTAGATTAAAGGCAGACTACCAGATGGCACAGTATTTTCAGATAAAAGACAGACCACAAGATGACACATCGTGTCTTTAGATTAAAGACAGACTACCAGATGACACATCGTGTCTTTAGATTAAAGACAGACTATCAGTTGACACGATGTCTTTAGAATAAAGAGAGACTACCAGATGACACAGTGTCTTTAGATTAAGGAGATACTAGTATCTTTAGATAAAAGACAGACCAACAGATGACACAGTGTCTTTAGATCAAAGACAGACAACCAGATGACACAGTGTCTTTAGATTAAAGACAGACAACCAGATGACACAGTGTCTTTAGATTAAAGACATACTATCAGATGACATATGTCCTTAGATTAAAGACAGACTACCAGATGACACAGTGTCATTAAATTAAAGAGAGACTACCAGATGACACAGTGTCTTTAGATTAAGGAGATACTACCAGATGACAGAGTATCTTTAGATTAAAGACAGACCACAAGATGACACAGTGTCTTTCGGTTAAAGATAGACTACCAGATGACACAGTATCTTTAGATTAAAGACAGACGAACAGATGACACAATGTCTTTAGATTAAAGACAGACTACCAGAGGACACAGTGTATTTACATTAAAGTCAGACCGCCATATGAAACAGTGTCTTTAGATTAAATACATCCACCAGATGACACAGTGTTTTAGATTAAAGACAGACAACCAGATGACACAGTGTCTTTATATTAAAGACAGACCACCAGATGACACAGTGTCTTTAAATTAATTGTTTCTACTTTAGGCACAAGGCCAGCAATTATCCAGTGCATTACTGGTACTTTATTATATCGACCCCTTAAGGATGAAAGGCAAAGTCATCCTCGGCGGGATTTGAACTCAGATCGTAAAGGGACGTAACTATGCTGGAAAGCATGGCGTCCGACCCTCTACCGATACTGCCAATCCACAAATTAATGACAGACCGTCAGATGACACAGTGTCTTTAGATTAAACACAGAGCACCAGATGACACAGTGTATTTAGATTAAAGACAGACAACCAGATGACACAGTGTCATTATATTAAAGACTACCAGATGAGACATCGTGTCTTTAGATTTAAGATAGAACACCAGATGACACAGTGTCTTTAGATTAAAGACAGACCATCAGATGACACATTGTATCTTTAGATTAAAGGCAGACTCCCAGATGGTACAGTATCTTTAGATTAAAGACAGACCACCAGATGAAACATTGTCTTTAGATTAAAGACAGACAACCAGATGACACAGTGTCTCTAGATTAAAGACAGACCACCAGATGAAACAGTGTCTTTAGATTAAAGACAGACAACCAGATGACACAGTGTCTCTAGATTAAAGACAGACCACCAGATGAAACAGTGTCTTTAGATTAAAGACAAACAACCATATCTCACAGTGTCTCTTGATTAAAGACAGACCACCAGATGACACAGTATTTTCAGATAAAAGACAGACCACAAGATGACACATCGTGTCTTTCGATTAAAGACAGACTACCAGATGACACATCGTGTCTTTAGATTAAAGACAGACCACCAGATGACACAATGTCTTTAGATTAAAGCAGACTACCAGATGACACAACGTCTTTAGATTAAAGAGAGACTACCAGATGAAACGGTGTCTTTAGATTAAGGTGATACTACCAGATGACACAGTGTCTTTAGATTAAAGACAGACCACGAGATGACACAGTATCTTTCGATTAAAGATAGACTACCAGATGACACAATATCTTTAGATTAAGGACAGACCACCGTATGACAAAGTGTTTTTAGATTAAAGACAGGCTACCAGATGACACATAACGCCAGATGACACAGTGTCTTTAGATTAAAGACAGACCACCAGTTGACACAGTGTCTTTATATTAAAGACAGACAACCAGATGACTCAGTGGCTTTATATTAAAGACTACCAGATGAGACATCGTGTCTTTAGATTAAAGACAGACCGCCATCTGACACAGTGTCTTTAGATTAAAGACAGACCACTAGATGACACAGTGTCTTTAGATTAAAGACAGACAACCAGATGACACAGTGTCTTTATATAAAAGACTACCAGATGACACATCGTGTCTTTAGATTAAAGACAGAATACCAGATGACACATTGTATCTTTAGATTAAGGACAGATCACCGGATGACACATTGTCTTTAGATTAAAGACAGGCTACCAGATGACACATAGTGTCTTTAGATTAATGACAGAACACAAGACGACACAGTGTCTTTAGATTAAGGAGAGACTAACAGATGACACGGTGTCTTTAGATTAAAGAGATACTACCAGATGACACAGTGTTTAGATTAAAGACTGACCACCAGATGTCAGAGTGTCTTTATATTAAAGACAGACTACCAGATGACACATCGTGTATTTCGATTTAAGACAGACTCCCGGATGACACATTGTCTTTAGATTAAAGACAGGCTACCAGATGACACATAGTGTCTTTAGATTAATGACAGAACACAAGACGACACATCGTGTCTTTAGATTAAGGAGAGACTAACAGATGACACAGTGTCGTTAGATTAAAGAGATACTACCAGATGAGACAATGTCTTTAGATTAAAGACAGACCACCAGATGACACAGTGTCTTTAGATTAAAGGCAGACGACCAGATGGCACAGTGTTTTCAGATAAAAATCAGACCACAAGATGACACATCGTGTCTTTAGATTAAAGACAGACTACCAGATGACACAACGTGTCTTTAGATTAAAGACAGACTACCAGTTGACACATCGTGTCTTTAGATTAAAGACAGACCACCAGATGACACAATGTCTTTAGAATAAAGAGAGACTACCAGATGACACAGTGTCTTTAGATTAAGGAGATACTACCAGATGACACAGTGTCTTTAGATTAAAGACAGACCCCCAGATGACACAGTATCTTTCGGTTAAAGACAGACTAACAGATGACACAATATCTTTAGATAAAAGACAGACCAACAGATGACACAGTGTCTTTAGATTAAAGACAGACAACCAGAAGACACAGTGTCTTTAGATTAAAGAGAGATCACCAGATGACACAGTATCTTTAGATTAAAGTTAAAGTCAGACAACCAGATGACCAAGCTTCTTCATATAAAAGACTACCAGATGACACATCGCGTCTTTAGATTAAAGACACACCAACGGATGAGACAGTGTCTTTAGATTAAAGACAGACCAGTACATGACAGATCGTCTTTAGATTAATGACATACCACCAGATGAGACAGTGTCTTTAAATTAAAGACAGACCACCAGATGAGACAGTTTCTTTAAATTAAAGACAGACCACCAGATGACACAGTGTCTTTAGATTAAAGACAGACTACCAGATGACACATTTTTTCTTTAGCTTAAAGGCAGACAATCAGATGACATATGTCTTTAGATTAAAGACTACCAGATGACAGAGTGTCATTAAATTAAAGAGAGACTACCAGATAACACAGTGTCTTTAGATTAAGGAAATTCTACCAGATGACAGACTATCTTTAGATTAAAGACAGACCACAAGATGACACAGTGTCTTTCGGTTAAAGATAGACCAACAGATGACACAATGTCTTTAGATTAAAGACAGACTACCAGAGGACACAGTGTCTTTAGATTAAAGACAGACCACCAGATGACACGGTGTCTTTAGATTAAAGACATATTATCAGATGACATATTGTATCTTTAGATAATGACAGACCACCGGATGACACAGTGTCTATAGATTAAAGTCAGACCCCCATGTGACACAGTGTCTTTAGATTAAAGACATCCACCAGATGACACAGAGTTTTAGATTAAAGACAGACAACCAGATGACACAGTGTCTTTATATAAAAGACTACTAGATGACACATCTTGTCTTTAGATTAATGACAGACCACCAGATGACATATTTTATCTTTAGATTAAGGACAGACCACCGGATGACACATTGTCTTTAGATTAAAGACAGACCACCAGATGACACATAGTGTCTTTAAATTAATGACAGACCGTCAGATGACACAGTGTCTTTAGATTAAAGACAGACAACCAGATGACACAGTGTATCTAGATTAAAGACAGACCACCAGATGACACAGTATTTTCAGATAAAAGACAGACCACAAGATGACACAATGTCTTAAGATTAAAGACATACTATCAGATGACATATTGTATCTTTAGATAATTACAGACCACTGGATGAAATAGTGTATTTAGATTAAAGACAGACGCCATATGACACAGTGTCGTTAGATTAAAGAGAGACTACCAGATGACACAGTGTCTTTAGATTAAGGTGATACTACCAGATGACACAGTGTCTTTAGATTAAGGTGATACTACCAGATGACACAGTGTCTTTAGATTAAGGTGATACTACCAGATGACACAGTGTCTTTAGATTAAAGACAGACCACGAGATGACACAGTGTCTTTCGATTAAGGACAGACCACCGTATGACAAAGTGTCTTTAGATTAAAGACAGGCTACCAGATGACACATACCGCCAGATGACACAGTGTCTTTAGATTAAAGACAGACCACCAGTTGACACAGTGTCTTTATATTAAAGACAGACAACCAGATGACACAGTGTCTTTATATTAAAGACTACCAGATGACACATCGTGTCTTTAGATTAATGACAGACCGCCATATGACACAGTGTCATTAGATTAAAGACAGACCACCAGATGACACAGTGTCTTTAGATTAAAGACAGAACACCAGATGACACATTGTCTTTAGATTAAAGACAGGCTACCAGATGACACAGTATCTTTAGATTAAAGACATACTATCAGATGACATATTGTATCTTTAGATAATGACAGACCACCAGATGATACAGTGTCTTTAGATTAAAGACAGATGCCATATGACACAGTGTCTTTAGATTAAAGACAGGCTACCAGATGACACATAGTGTCTTTAGATTAATGACAGACCGCCAGATGACACAGTGTCCTTAGATTAAAGATAGATCACCAGATGACACAGTGGCTTTATATTAAAGACTACCAGATGACACAGTGTTTAAATTAAAGACTGACCACCAGATCACACAGTGTCTTTAGATTAAAGACAGACTACCTGATGACACATCGTGTCTTTAGATTTAAGACAGAACACCAGATGACACAGTGTCTTTAGATTAAAGACAGACTACCAGATGACACAGTGTCGTTAGATTGAAGAGATACTACCGGATGACACAATGTCTTTAGATTAAAGACAGACCACCAGATGAAACAGTGTCTTTAGATTAAAGACAGACAACCAGATGACACAG
Source organism: Eledone cirrhosa (assembly GCA_964016885.1). NCBI lineage: Eukaryota > Metazoa > Mollusca > Cephalopoda > Octopoda > Eledonidae > Eledone > Eledone cirrhosa. Next base: position 160,098,433 of record OZ024742.1, on the reverse strand, counting down.
TGTCTCTTGATTAAAGACAGACAACCAGATGACAGTGTCTCTAGATTAAAGACAGACTACCAGATGACACAATGTCTTTAGATTAAAGAGAGACTACCAGATGACACAGTGTCTTTAGATTAAAGACAGACCAACAGATGACACATCGTGTATTTGGATTAAAGATAGACCACCGGATGACACAGTGTCTTTAGATTAAAGACAGGCTACCAGATGACACATAGTGCCTTTAGATTAATGACAGACGTCCAGATGACACAGTGTCTTTAGATTAAAGACAGACCACCAGATGACACAGTATTTTCAGATAAAAAACAGAGCACAAGATGACACATCGTGTCTTTAGATTAAAGGCAGACCACCAGATGACACAATGTCTTTAGATTAAAGACAGACTACCAGATGACACAATGTCTTTAGATTAAAGAGAGACTACCAGATGACACAGTGTCTTTAGATTAAATACAGACCACCAGATGACACAGTGTCTTTAGATTAAAGACAGACCACCAGATGACACAGTATCTTTAGATTAAATACAGACCACCAGATGACACAGTGTCTTTGGATTAAAGACAGACCACCGGATGACACTTTGTCTTTAGATTAAAGACAGGCTACCAGATGACACAGTATCTTTAGATTCAAGACACACTATCAGATCACATATTGTATCTTTAGATAATGAAAGACCACCGGATGACACAGTGTCTTTAGATTAAAGACAGACCACCATATGACACAGTGTCTTTAGATTAAAGAGAGATCACCAGATGACACAGTATCTTTAGATTAAAGTTAAAGTCAGACAACCAGATGACCAAGCTTCTTCATATAAAAGACTACCAGATGACACATCGCGTCTTTAGATTAAAGACACACCACCGGATGACACAGTGTCTATAGATTAAAGTCAGACCGCCATGTGACACAGTGTCTTTAGATTAAAGACATCCACCAGATGACACAGTGTCATTAGATTAAAGACAGACCACCAGATGACACAGTGTCTTTAGATTAAAGACAGAACACCAGATGACACATTGTCTTTAGATTAAAGACAGGCTACCAGATGACACAGTATCTTTAGATTAAAGACATACTATTAGATGACATATTGTATCTTTAGATAATGACAGACCACCAGATGATACAGTGTCTTTAGATTAAAGACAGACGCCATATGACACAGTGTCTTTAGATTAAAGACAGGCTACCAGATGACACATAGTGTCTTTAGATTAATGACAGACCGCCAGATGACACAGTGTCCTTAGATTAAAGATAGATCACCAGATGACACAGTGGCTTTATATTAAAGACTACCAGATGACACAGTGTTTAAATTAAAGACTGACCAACAGATCACACAGTGTCTTTAGATTAAAGACAGACTACCTGATGACACATCGTGTCTTTAGATTTAAGACAGAACACCAGATGACACAGTGTCTTTAGATTAAAGACAGACTACCAGATGACACAGTGTCGTTAGATTGAAGAGATACTACCAGATGACACAATGTCTTTAGATTAAAGACAGACCACCAGATGAAACAGTGTCTTTAGATTAAAGACAGACAACCAGATGACACAGTGTCTCTTGATTAAAGACAGACAACCAGATGACAGTGTCTCTAGATTAAAGACAGACTACCAGATGACACAATGTCTTTAGATTAAAGAGAGACTACCAGATGACACAGTGTCTTTAGATTAAAGACAGACCAACAGATGACACATCGTGTATTTGGATTAAAGATAGACCACCGGATGACACAGTGTCTTTAGATTAAAGACAGGCTACCAGATGACACATAGTGTCTTTAGATTAATGACAGACGTCCAGATGACACAGTGTCTTTAGATTAAAGACAGACCACCAGATGACACAGTATTTTCAGATAAAAAACAGAGCACAAGATGACACATCGTGTCTTTAGATTAAAGGCAGACCACCAGATGACACAATGTCTTTAGATTAAAGACAGACTACCAGATGACACAGTATCTTTAGATTAAATACAGACCAACAGATAACACAGTGTCTTTAGATTAAAGAAAGACCACCAGATGACACAGTATCTTTAGATTAAATACAGACCACCAGATGACACAGTGTCTTTGGATTAAAGACAGACCACCGGATGACACAGTATTTTCAGATAAAAGACAGACCACAAGATGACACAATGTCTTAAGATTAAAGACATACTATCAGATGACATATTGTATCTTTAGATAATTACAGACCACTGGATGAAATAGTGTATTTAGATTAAAGACAGACGCCATATGACACAGTGTCGTTAGATTAAAGAGAGACTACCAGATGACACAGTGTCTTTAGATTAAGGTGATACTACCAGATGACACAGTGTCTTTAGATTAAGGTGATACTACCAGATGACACAGTGTCTTTAGATTAAGGTGATACTACCAGATGACACAGTGTCTTTAGATTAAAGACAGACCACGAGATGACACAGTGTCTTTCGATTAAGGACAGACCACCGTATGACAAAGTGTCTTTAGATTAAAGACAGGCTACCAGATGACACATACCGCCAGATGACACAGTGTCTTTAGATTAAAGACAGACCACCAGTTGACACAGTGTCTTTATATTAAAGACAGACAACCAGATGACACAGTGTCTTTATATTAAAGACTACCAGATGACACATCGTGTCTTTAGATTAATGACAGACCGCCATATGACACAGTGTCATTAGATTAAAGACAGACCACCAGATGACACAGTGTCTTTAGATTAAAGACAGAACACCAGATGACACATTGTCTTTAGATTAAAGACAGGCTACCAGATGACACAGTATCTTTAGATTAAAGACATACTATCAGATGACATATTGTATCTTTAGATAATGACAGACCACCAGATGATACAGTGTCTTTAGATTAAAGACAGATGCCATATGACACAGTGTCTTTAGATTAAAGACAGGCTACCAGATGACACATAGTGTCTTTAGATTAATGACAGACCGCCAGATGACACAGTGTCCTTAGATTAAAGATAGATCACCAGATGACACAGTGGCTTTATATTAAAGACTACCAGATGACACAGTGTTTAAATTAAAGACTGACCACCAGATCACACAGTGTCTTTAGATTAAAGACAGACTACCTGATGACACATCGTGTCTTTAGATTTAAGACAGAACACCAGATGACACAGTGTCTTTAGATTAAAGACAGACTACCAGATGACACAGTGTCGTTAGATTGAAGAGATACTACCGGATGACACAATGTCTTTAGATTAAAGACAGACCACCAGATGAAACAGTGTCTTTAGATTAAAGACAGACAACCAGATGACACAGTGTCTCTTGATTAAAGACAGACAACCAGATGACAGTGTCTCTAGATTAAAGACAGACTACCAGATGACACAATGTCTTTAGATTAAAGAGAGACTACCAGATGACACAGTGTCTTTAGATTAAAGACAGACCAACAGATGACACATCGTGTATTTGGATTAAAGATAGACCACCGGATGACACAGTGTCTTTAGATTAAAGACAGGCTACCAGATGACACATAGTGCCTTTAGATTAATGACAGACGTCCAGATGACACAGTGTCTTTAGATTAAAGACAGACCACCAGATGACACAGTATTTTCAGATAAAAAACAGAGCACAAGATGACACATCGTGTCTTTAGATTAAAGGCAGACCACCAGATGACACAATGTCTTTAGATTAAAGACAGACTACCAGATGACACAATGTCTTTAGATTAAAGACAGACCACCAGATGACACAGTATCTTTAGATTAAATACAGACCACCAGATGACACAGTGTCTTTGGATTAAAGACAGACCACCGGATGACACTTTGTCTTTAGATTAAAGACAGGCTACCAGATGACACAGTATCTTTAGATTCAAGACACACTATCAGATGACACATTGTATCTTTAGATTAAGGACAGATCACCGGATGACACATTGTCTTTAGATTAAAGACAGGCTACCAGATGACACATAGTGTCTTTAGATTAATGACAGAACACAAGACGACACAGTGTCTTTAGATTAAGGAGAGACTAACAGATGACACGGTGTCTTTAGATTAAAGAGATACTACCAGATGACACAGTGTTTAGATTAAAGACTGACCACCAGATGTCAGAGTGTCTTTATATTAAAGACAGACTACCAGATGACACATCGTGTATTTCGATTTAAGACAGACTCCCGGATGACACATTGTCTTTAGATTAAAGACAGGCTACCAGATGACACATAGTGTCTTTAGATTAATGACAGAACACAAGACGACACATCGTGTCTTTAGATTAAGGAGAGACTAACAGATGACACAGTGTCGTTAGATTAAAGAGATACTACCAGATGAGACAATGTCTTTAGATTAAAGACAGACCACCAGATGACACAGTGTCTTTAGATTAAAGGCAGACGACCAGATGGCACAGTGTTTTCAGATAAAAATCAGACCACAAGATGACACATCGTGTCTTTAGATTAAAGACAGACTACCAGATGACACAACGTGTCTTTAGATTAAAGACAGACTACCAGTTGACACATCGTGTCTTTAGATTAAAGACAGACCACCAGATGACACAATGTCTTTAGAATAAAGAGAGACTACCAGATGACACAGTGTCTTTAGATTAAGGAGATACTACCAGATGACACAGTGTCTTTAGATTAAAGACAGACCCCCAGATGACACAGTATCTTTCGGTTAAAGACAGACTAACAGATGACACAATATCTTTAGATAAAAGACAGACCAACAGATGACACAGTGTCTTTAGATTAAAGACAGACAACCAGAAGACACAGTGTCTTTAGATTAAAGAGAGATCACCAGATGACACAGTATCTTTAGATTAAAGTTAAAGTCAGACAACCAGATGACCAAGCTTCTTCATATAAAAGACTACCAGATGACACATCGCGTCTTTAGATTAAAGACACACCAACGGATGAGACAGTGTCTTTAGATTAAAGACAGACCAGTACATGACAGATCGTCTTTAGATTAATGACATACCACCAGATGAGACAGTGTCTTTAAATTAAAGACAGACCACCAGATGAGACAGTTTCTTTAAATTAAAGACAGACCACCAGATGACACAGTGTCTTTAGATTAAAGACAGACTACCAGATGACACATTTTTTCTTTAGCTTAAAGGCAGACAATCAGATGACATATGTCTTTAGATTAAAGACTACCAGATGACAGAGTGTCATTAAATTAAAGAGAGACTACCAGATAACACAGTGTCTTTAGATTAAGGAAATTCTACCAGATGACAGACTATCTTTAGATTAAAGACAGACCACAAGATGACACAGTGTCTTTCGGTTAAAGATAGACCAACAGATGACACAATGTCTTTAGATTAAAGACAGACTACCAGAGGACACAGTGTCTTTAGATTAAAGACAGACCACCAGATGACACGGTGTCTTTAGATTAAAGACATATTATCAGATGACATATTGTATCTTTAGATAATGACAGACCACCGGATGACACAGTGTCTATAGATTAAAGTCAGACCCCCATGTGACACAGTGTCTTTAGATTAAAGACATCCACCAGATGACACAGAGTTTTAGATTAAAGACAGACAACCAGATGACACAGTGTCTTTATATAAAAGACTACTAGATGACACATCTTGTCTTTAGATTAATGACAGACCACCAGATGACATATTTTATCTTTAGATTAAGGACAGACCACCGGATGACACATTGTCTTTAGATTAAAGACAGACCACCAGATGACACATAGTGTCTTTAAATTAATGACAGACCGTCAGATGACACAGTGTCTTTAGATTAAAGACAGACAACCAGATGACACAGTGTATCTAGATTAAAGACAGACCACCAGATGACACAGTATTTTCAGATAAAAGACAGACCACAAGATGACACAATGTCTTAAGATTAAAGACATACTATCAGATGACATATTGTATCTTTAGATAATTACAGACCACTGGATGAAATAGTGTATTTAGATTAAAGACAGACGCCATATGACACAGTGTCGTTAGATTAAAGAGAGACTACCAGATGACACAGTGTCTTTAGATTAAGGTGATACTACCAGATGACACAGTGTCTTTAGATTAAGGTGATACTACCAGATGACACAGTGTCTTTAGATTAAGGTGATACTACCAGATGACACAGTGTCTTTAGATTAAAGACAGACCACGAGATGACACAGTGTCTTTCGATTAAGGACAGACCACCGTATGACAAAGTGTCTTTAGATTAAAGACAGGCTACCAGATGACACATACCGCCAGATGACACAGTGTCTTTAGATTAAAGACAGACCACCAGTTGACACAGTGTCTTTATATTAAAGACAGACAACCAGATGACACAGTGTCTTTATATTAAAGACTACCAGATGACACATCGTGTCTTTAGATTAATGACAGACCGCCATATGACACAGTGTCATTAGATTAAAGACAGACCACCAGATGACACAGTGTCTTTAGATTAAAGACAGAACACCAGATGACACATTGTCTTTAGATTAAAGACAGGCTACCAGATGACACAGTATCTTTAGATTAAAGACATACTATCAGATGACATATTGTATCTTTAGATAATGACAGACCACCAGATGATACAGTGTCTTTAGATTAAAGACAGATGCCATATGACACAGTGTCTTTAGATTAAAGACAGGCTACCAGATGACACATAGTGTCTTTAGATTAATGACAGACCGCCAGATGACACAGTGTCCTTAGATTAAAGATAGATCACCAGATGACACAGTGGCTTTATATTAAAGACTACCAGATGACACAGTGTTTAAATTAAAGACTGACCACCAGATCACACAGTGTCTTTAGATTAAAGACAGACTACCTGATGACACATCGTGTCTTTAGATTTAAGACAGAACACCAGATGACACAGTGTCTTTAGATTAAAGACAGACTACCAGATGACACAGTGTCGTTAGATTGAAGAGATACTACCGGATGACACAATGTCTTTAGATTAAAGACAGACCACCAGATGAAACAGTGTCTTTAGATTAAAGACAGACAACCAGATGACACAGTGTCTCTTGATTAAAGACAGACAACCAGATGACAGTGTCTCTAGATTAAAGACAGACTACCAGATGACACAATGTCTTTAGATTAAAGAGAGACTACCAGATGACACAGTGTCTTTAGATTAAAGACAGACCAACAGATGACACATCGTGTATTTGGATTAAAGATAGACCACCGGATGACACAGTGTCTTTAGATTAAAGACAGGCTACCAGATGACACATAGTGCCTTTAGATTAATGACAGACGTCCAGATGACACAGTGTCTTTAGATTAAAGACAGACCACCAGATGACACAGTATTTTCAGATAAAAAACAGAGCACAAGATGACACATCGTGTCTTTAGATTAAAGGCAGACCACCAGATGACACAATGTCTTTAGATTAAAGACAGACTACCAGATGACACAATGTCTTTAGATTAAAGAGAGACTACCAGATGACACAGTGTCTTTAGATTAAATACAGACCACCAGATGACACAGTGTCTTTAGATTAAAGACAGACCACCAGATGACACAGTATCTTTAGATTAAATACAGACCACCAGATGACACAGTGTCTTTGGATTAAAGACAGACCACCGGATGACACTTTGTCTTTAGATTAAAGACAGGCTACCAGATGACACAGTATCTTTAGATTCAAGACACACTATCAGATCACATATTGTATCTTTAGATAATGAAAGACCACCGGATGACACAGTGTCTTTAGATTAAAGACAGACCACCATATGACACAGTGTCTTTAGATTAAAGAGAGATCACCAGATGACACAGTATCTTTAGATTAAAGTTAAAGTCAGACAACCAGATGACCAAGCTTCTTCATATAAAAGACTACCAGATGACACATCGCGTCTTTAGATTAAAGACACACCACCGGATGACACAGTGTCTATAGATTAAAGTCAGACCGCCATGTGACACAGTGTCTTTAGATTAAAGACATCCACCAGATGACACAGTGTCATTAGATTAAAGACAGACCACCAGATGACACAGTGTCTTTAGATTAAAGACAGAACACCAGATGACACATTGTCTTTAGATTAAAGACAGGCTACCAGATGACACAGTATCTTTAGATTAAAGACATACTATCAGATGACATATTGTATCTTTAGATAATGACAGACCACCAGATGATACAGTGTCTTTAGATTAAAGACAGACGCCATATGACACAGTGTCTTTAGATTAAAGACAGGCTACCAGATGACACATAGTGTCTTTAGATTAATGACAGACCGCCAGATGACACAGTGTCCTTAGATTAAAGATAGATCACCAGATGACACAGTGGCTTTATATTAAAGACTACCAGATGACACAGTGTTTAAATTAAAGACTGACCAACAGATCACACAGTGTCTTTAGATTAAAGACAGACTACCTGATGACACATCGTGTCTTTAGATTTAAGACAGAACACCAGATGACACAGTGTCTTTAGATTAAAGACAGACTACCAGATGACACAGTGTCGTTAGATTGAAGAGATACTACCAGATGACACAATGTCTTTAGATTAAAGACAGACCACCAGATGAAACAGTGTCTTTAGATTAAAGACAGACAACCAGATGACACAGTGTCTCTTGATTAAAGACAGACAACCAGATGACAGTGTCTCTAGATTAAAGACAGACTACCAGATGACACAATGTCTTTAGATTAAAGAGAGACTACCAGATGACACAGTGTCTTTAGATTAAAGACAGACCAACAGATGACACATCGTGTATTTGGATTAAAGATAGACCACCGGATGACACAGTGTCTTTAGATTAAAGACAGGCTACCAGATGACACATAGTGTCTTTAGATTAATGACAGACGTCCAGATGACACAGTGTCTTTAGATTAAAGACAGACCACCAGATGACACAGTATTTTCAGATAAAAAACAGAGCACAAGATGACACATCGTGTCTTTAGATTAAAGGCAGACCACCAGATGACACAATGTCTTTAGATTAAAGACAGACTACCAGATGACACAGTATCTTTAGATTAAATACAGACCAACAGATGACACAGTGTCTTTAGATTAAAGAAAGACCACCAGATGACACAGTATCTTTAGATTAAATACAGACCACCAGATGACACAGTGTCTTTGGATTAAAGACAGACCACCGGATGACACAGTATTTTCAGATAAAAGACAGACCACAAGATGACACAATGTCTTAAGATTAAAGACATACTATCAGATGACATATTGTATCTTTAGATAATTACAGACCACTGGATGAAATAGTGTATTTAGATTAAAGACAGACGCCATATGACACAGTGTCGTTAGATTAAAGAGAGACTACCAGATGACACAGTGTCTTTAGATTAAGGTGATACTACCAGATGACACAGTGTCTTTAGATTAAGGTGATACTACCAGATGACACAGTGTCTTTAGATTAAGGTGATACTACCAGATGACACAGTGTCTTTAGATTAAAGACAGACCACGAGATGACACAGTGTCTTTCGATTAAGGACAGACCACCGTATGACAAAGTGTCTTTAGATTAAAGACAGGCTACCAGATGACACATACCGCCAGATGACACAGTGTCTTTAGATTAAAGACAGACCACCAGTTGACACAGTGTCTTTATATTAAAGACAGACAACCAGATGACACAGTGTCTTTATATTAAAGACTACCAGATGACACATCGTGTCTTTAGATTAATGACAGACCGCCATATGACACAGTGTCATTAGATTAAAGACAGACCACCAGATGACACAGTGTCTTTAGATTAAAGACAGAACACCAGATGACACATTGTCTTTAGATTAAAGACAGGCTACCAGATGACACAGTATCTTTAGATTAAAGACATACTATCAGATGACATATTGTATCTTTAGATAATGACAGACCACCAGATGATACAGTGTCTTTAGATTAAAGACAGATGCCATATGACACAGTGTCTTTAGATTAAAGACAGGCTACCAGATGACACATAGTGTCTTTAGATTAATGACAGACCGCCAGATGACACAGTGTCCTTAGATTAAAGATAGATCACCAGATGACACAGTGGCTTTATATTAAAGACTACCAGATGACACAGTGTTTAAATTAAAGACTGACCACCAGATCACACAGTGTCTTTAGATTAAAGACAGACTACCTGATGACACATCGTGTCTTTAGATTTAAGACAGAACACCAGATGACACAGTGTCTTTAGATTAAAGACAGACTACCAGAAGACACAGTGTCGTTAGATTGAAGAGATACTACCGGATGACACAATGTCTTTAGATTAAAGACAGACCACCAGATGAAACAGTGTCTTTAGATTAAAGACAGACAACCAGATGACACAGTGTCTCTTGATTAAAGACAGACAACCAGATGACAGTGTCTCTAGATTAAAGACAGACTACCAGATGACACAATGTCTTTAGATTAAAGAGAGACTACCAGATGACACAGTGTCTTTAGATTAAAGACAGACCAACAGATGACACATCGTGTATTTGGATTAAAGATAGACCACCGGATGACACAGTGTCTTTAGATTAAAGACAGGCTACCAGATGACACATAGTGCCTTTAGATTAATGACAGACGTCCAGATGACACAGTGTCTTTAGATTAAAGACAGACCACCAGATGACACAGTATTTTCAGATAAAAAACAGAGCACAAGATGACACATCGTGTCTTTAGATTAAAGGCAGACCACCAGATGACACAATGTCTTTAGATTAAAGACAGACTACCAGATGACACAATGTCTTTAGATTAAAGAGAGACTACCAGATGACACAGTGTCTTTAGATTAAATACAGACCACCAGATGACACAGTGTCTTTAGATTAAAGACAGACCACCAGATGACACAGTATCTTTAGATTAAATACAGACCACCAGATGACACAGTGTCTTTGGATTAAAGACAGACCACCGGATGACACTTTGTCTTTAGATTAAAGACAGGCTACCAGATGACACAGTATCTTTAGATTCAAGACACACTATCAGATCACATATTGTATCTTTAGATAATGAAAGACCACCGGATGACACAGTGTCTTTAGATTAAAGACAGACCACCATATGACACAGTGTCTTTAGATTAAAGAGAGATCACCAGATGACACAGTATCTTTAGATTAAAGTTAAAGTCAGACAACCAGATGACCAAGCTTCTTCATATAAAAGACTACCAGATGACACATCGCGTCTTTAGATTAAAGACACACCACCGGATGACACAGTGTCTATAGATTAAAGTCAGACCGCCATGTGACACAGTGTCTTTAGATTAAAGACATCCACCAGATGACACAGTGTCATTAGATTAAAGACAGACCACCAGATGACACAGTGTCTTTAGATTAAAGACAGAACACCAGATGACACATTGTCTTTAGATTAAAGACAGGCTACCAGATGACACAGTATCTTTAGATTAAAGACATACTATCAGATGACATATTGTATCTTTAGATAATGACAGACCACCAGATGATACAGTGTCTTTAGATTAAAGACAGACGCCATATGACACAGTGTCTTTAGATTAAAGACAGGCTACCAGATGACACATAGTGTCTTTAGATTAATGACAGACCGCCAGATGACACAGTGTCCTTAGATTAAAGATAGATCACCAGATGACACAGTGGCTTTATATTAAAGACTACCAGATGACACAGTGTTTAAATTAAAGACTGACCAACAGATCACACAGTGTCTTTAGATTAAAGACAGACTACCTGATGACACATCGTGTCTTTAGATTTAAGACAGAACACCAGATGACACAGTGTCTTTAGATTAAAGACAGACTACCAGATGACACAGTGTCGTTAGATTGAAGAGATACTACCAGATGACACAATGTCTTTAGATTAAAGACAGACCACCAGATGAAACAGTGTCTTTAGATTAAAGACAGACAACCAGATGACACAGTGTCTCTTGATTAAAGACAGACAACCAGATGACAGTGTCTCTAGATTAAAGACAGACTACCAGATGACACAATGTCTTTAGATTAAAGAGAGACTACCAGATGACACAGTGTCTTTAGATTAAAGACAGACCAACAGATGACACATCGTGTATTTGGATTAAAGATAGACCACCGGATGACACAGTGTCTTTAGATTAAAGACAGGCTACCAGATGACACATAGTGTCTTTAGATTAATGACAGACGTCCAGATGACACAGTGTCTTTAGATTAAAGACAGACCACCAGATGACACAGTATTTTCAGATAAAAAACAGAGCACAAGATGACACATCGTGTCTTTAGATTAAAGGCAGACCACCAGATGACACAATGTCTTTAGATTAAAGACAGACTACCAGATGACACAGTATCTTTAGATTAAATACAGACCAACAGATGACACAGTGTCTTTAGATTAAAGAAAGACCACCAGATGACACAGTATCTTTAGATTAAATACAGACCACCAGATGACACAGTGTCTTTGGATTAAAGACAGACCACCGGATGACACTTTATCTTTAGATTAAAGACAGGCTACCAGATGACACAGTATCTTTAGATTTAAGACACACTATCAGATCACATATTGTATCTTTAGATAATGAAAGACCACCGGATGACACAGTGTCTTTAGATTAAAGACAGACCACCATATGACACAGTGTCTTTAGATTAAAGAGAGATCACCAGATGACACAGTATCTTTAGATTAAAGTTAAAGTCAGACAACCAGATGACCAAGCTTCTTCATATAAAAGACTACCAGATGACACATCGCGTCTTTAGATTAAAGACACACCACCGGATGAGACAGTGTCTTTAGATTAAAGACAGACCAGTACATGACAGATCGTCTTTAGATTAATGACATACCACCAGATGAGACAGTGTCTTTAAATTAAAGACAGACCACCAGATGAGACAGTGTCTTTAAATTAAAGACAGACCACCAGATGACACAGTGTCTTTAGATTAAAGACAGACTACCAGATGACACATTTTTTCTTTAGCTTAAAGGCAGACGATCAGATGACATATGTCTTTAGATTAAAGACTACCAGATGACAGAGTGTCATTAAATTAAAGAGAGACTACCAGATGACACAGTGTCTTTAGATTAAGGAAATTCTACCAGCTGACAGACTATCTTTAGATTAAAGACAGACCACAAGATGACACAGTGTCTTTCGGTTAAAGATAGACCAACAGATGACACAATGTCTTTAGATTAAAGACAGACTACCAGAGGACACAGTGTCTTTAGATTAAAGATAGACCACCAGATGACACGGTGTCTTTAGATTAAAGACATATTATCAGATGACATATTGTATCTTTAGATAATGACAGACCACCGGATGACACAGTGTCTATAGATTAAAGTCAGACCGCCATGTGACACAGTGTCTTTAGATTAAAGACATCCACCAGATGACACAGTGTTTTAGATTAAAGACAGACAACCAGATGACACAGTGTCTTTATATAAAAGACTACTAGATGACACATCGTGTCTTTAGATTAATAACAGACCACCAGATGACATATTTTATCTTTAGATTAAGGACAGACCACCGGATGACACATTGTCTTTAGATTAAAGACAGACCACCAGATGACACATAGTGTCTTTAAATTAATTGTTTCTACTTTAGGCACAAGGCCAGCAATTACCCAGTGCATTACTGGTACTTTATTTTATCGACCCCGTAAGGATGAAAGGCAAAGTCAACCTCGGCGGGATTTGAACTCAGATCGTAAAGGGACGTAACTATGCTGGAAAGCATGGCGTCCGACCCTCTACTGATACTGCCAATCCACCGCCCGTGTCTTTAAATTAATTGTTTCTACTTTTGGCACAAGGCCAGCAATTATCCAGTGTATTACTGGTACTTTATTTTATCGACGCCATAAGGATGAAAGCAAAGTTAACCTCGGCGGGATTTGAACTCAGAATGGCAAGGGCCGTAACTCTATGCGTCAAAGCATGGCGTCCGACCCTCTACCGATACTGCCAATCCACTGAAATTAATGACAGACCGTCAGATGACACAGTGTCTTTAGATTAAAGACAGAGCACCAGTTGACACAGTGTCTTTAGATTAAAGACAGACAACCAGATGACACAGTGTCTCTAGATTAAAGACAGACCACCAGATGAAACAGTGTCTTTAGATTAAAGACAGACAACCAGATCTCACAGTGTCTCTTGATTAAAGACAGACAACCAGATGACACAGTGTATCTAGATTAAAGACAGACCACCAGATCACACAGTATTTTCAGATAAAAGACAGACCACAAGATGACACAATGTCTTTTGGTTAAAGATAGACTACCAGATGACACAGTATCTTTAGATTAAAGACGGACCACCAGATGACACAGTGTCTTAAGATTAAAGACATACTATCAGATGACATATTGTATCTTTAGATAATTACAGACCACTGGATGAAATAGTGTATTTAGATTAAAGACAGACGCCATATGACACAGTGTCTTTAGATTAAAGCAGACTACCAGATGACACAATGTCTTTAGATTAAAGAGAGACTACCAGATGACACAGTGTCTTTAGATTAAGGTGATACTACCAGATGACACAGTGTCTTTAGATTAAGGTGATACTACCAGATGACACAGTGTCTTTAGATTAAGGTGATACTACCAGATGACACAGTGTCTTTAGATTAAAGACAGACCACGAGATGACACAGTGTCTTTCGATTAAAGATAAACTACCAGATGACACAGTATCTTTAGATTAAGGACAGACCACCGTATGACAAAGTGTCTTTAGATTGAAGACAGGCTACCAGATGACACATACCGCCAGATGACACAGTGTCTTTATATTAAAGACAGACAACCAGATGACACAGTGTCTTTATATTAAAGACTACCAGATGACACATCGTGTCTTTAGATTAATGACAGACCGCCATATGACACAGTGTCATTAGATTAAAGACAGACCACCAGATGACACAGTGTCTTTAGATTAAAGACAGAACACCAGATGACACATTGTCTTTAGATTAAAGACAGGCTACCAGATGACACAGTATCTTTAGATTAAAGACATACTATCAGATGACATATTGTACCTTTAGATAATGACAGACCACCAGATGATACAGTGTCTTTAGATTAAAGACAGACGCCATATGACACAGTGTCTTTAGATTAAAGACAGGCTACCAGATGACACATAGTGTCTTTAGATTAATGAGAGACCGCCAGATGACACAGTGTCCTTAGATTAAAGATAGATCACCAGATGACACAGTGGCTTTATATTAAAGACTACCAGATGACACAGTGTTTAAATTAAAGACTGACCACCAGATCTCACAGTGTCTTTAGATTAAAGACCGACTACCTGATGACACATCGTGTCTTTAGATTTAAGACAGAACACCAGATGGCACAGTGTCTTTAGATTAAAGACAGACTACCAGATGACACAGTGTCGTTAGATTGAAGAGATACTACCAGATGACACAATGTCTTTAGATTAAAGATAGACCACTAGATGCACAGTGTCTTTAGATTAAAGGCAGACTACCAGATGAAACAGTGTCTCTAGATTGAAGACAGACCACCAGATGACACAGTGTCTCTAGATTAAAGACAGACCACCAGATGAAACAGTGTCTTTAGATTAAAGACAGACAACCAGATGACACAGTGTCTCTTGATTAAAGACAGACAACCAGATGACAGTGTCTCTAGATTAAAGACAGACTACCAGATGACACAGTATCTTTAGATTAAATACAGACCACCAGATGACACAGTGTCTTTGGATTAAAGACAGACCACCGGATGACACTTTATCTTTAGATTAAAGACAGGCTACCAGATGACACAGTATCTTTAGATTTAAGACACACTATCAGATCACATATTGTATCTTTAGATAATGAAAGACCACCGGATGACACAGTGTCTTTAGATTAAAGACAGACCATCATATGACACAGTGTCTTTAGATTAAAGAGAGATCACCAGATGACACAGTATCTTTAGATTAAAGTTAAAGTCAGACAACCAGATGACCAAGCTTCTTCATATAAAAGACTACCAGATGACACATCGCGTCTTTAGATTAAAGACACACCACCGGATGAGACAGTGTCTTTAGATTAAAGACAGACCAGTACATGACAGATCGTCTTTAGATTAATGACATACCACCAGATGAGACAGTGTCTTTAAATTAAAGACAGACCACCAGATGAGACAGTGTCTTTAAATTAAAGACAGACCACCAGATGACACAGTGTCTTTAGATTAAAGACAGTCTACCAGATGACACATTTTTTCTTTAGCTTAAAGGCAGACGATCAGATGACATATGTCTTTAGATTAAAGACTACCAGATGACAGAGTGTCATTAAATTAAAGAGAGACTACCAGATGACACAGTGTCTTTAGATTAAGGAAATTCTACCAGCTGACAGACTATCTTTAGATTAAAGACAGACCACAAGATGACACAGTGTCTTTCGGTTAAAGATAGACCAACAGATGACACAATGTCTTTAGATTAAAGACAGACTACCAGAGGACACAGTGTCTTTAGATTAAAGATAGACCACCAGATGACACGGTGTCTTTAGATTAAAGACATATTATCAGATGACATATTGTATCTTTAGATAATGACAGACCACCGGATGACACAGTGTCTATAGATTAAAGTCAGACCGCCATGTGACACAGTGTCTTTAGATTAAAGACATCCACCAGATGACACAGTGTTTTAGATTAAAGACAGACAACCAGATGACACAGTGTCTTTATATAAAAGACTACTAGATGACACATCGTGTCTTTAGATTAATAACAGACCACCAGATGACATATTTTATCTTTAGATTAAGGACAGACCACCGGATGACACATTGTCTTTAGATTAAAGACAGACCACCAGATGACACATAGTGTCTTTAAATTAATTGTTTCTACTTTAGGCACAAGGCCAGCAATTACCCAGTGCATTACTGGTACTTTATTTTATCGACCCCGTAAGGATGAAAGGCAAAGTCAACCTCGGCGGGATTTGAACTCAGATCGTAAAGGGACGTAACTATGCTGGAAAGCATGGCGTCCGACCCTCTACTGATACTGCCAATCCACCGCCCGTGTCTTTAAATTAATTGTTTCTACTTTTGGCACAAGGCCAGCAATTATCCAGTGTATTACTGGTACTTTATTTTATCGACCCCATAAGGATGAAAGGCAAAGTTAACCTCGGCGGGATTTGAACTCAGAATGGCAAGGGCCGTAACTCTATGCATCAAAGCATGGCGTCCGACCCTCTACCGATACTGCCAATCCACTGAAATTAATGACAGACCGTCAGATGACACAGTGTCTTTAGATTAAAGACAGAGCACCAGTTGACACAGTGTCTTTAGATTAAAGACAGACAACCAGATGACACAGTGTCTCTAGATTAAAGACAGACCACCAGATCTCACAGTGTCTTTAGATTAAAGACAGACAACCAGATGACACAGTACTTTCAGATAAAAGACAGACCACAAGATGACACAATGTCTTTTGGTTAAAGATAGACTACCAGATGACAGTATCTTTAGATTAAAGACAGACCACCAGATGACACAGTGTCTTAAGATTAAAGACATACTATCAGATGACATATTGTATCTTTAGATAATTACAGACCACTGGATGAAATAGTGTATTTAGATTAAAGACAGACGCCATATGACACAGTGTCTTTAGATTAAAGCAGACTACCAGATGACACAATGTCTTTAGATTAAAGAGAGACTACCAGATGGCACAGTGTCTTTAGATTAAGGTGATACTACCAGATGACACAGTGTCTTTAGATTAAGGTGATACTACCAGATGACACAGTGTCTTTAGATTAAGGTGATACTACCAGATGACACAGTGTCTTTAGATTAAAGACAGACCACGAGATGACACAGTGTCTTTCGATTAAAGATAAACTACCAGATGACACAGTATCTTTAGATTAAGGACAGACCACCGTATGACAAAGTGTCTTTAGATTAAAGACAGGCTACCAGATGACACATACCGCCAGATGACACAGTGTCTTTAGATTAAAGACAGACCACCAGTTGACACAGTGTCTTTATATTAAAGACAGACAACCAGATGACACAGTGTCTTTATATTAAAGACTACCAGATGACACATCGTGTCTTTAGATTAATGACAGACCGCCATATGACACAGTGTCATTAGATTAAAGACAGACCACCAGATGACACAGTGTCTTTAGATTAAAGACAGAACACCAGATGACACATTGTCTTTAGATTAAAGACAGGCTACCAGATGACACAGTATCTTTAGATTAAAGACATACTATCAGATGACATATTGTACCTTTAGATAATGACAGACCACCAGATGATACAGTGTCTTTAGATTAAAGACAGACGCCATATGACACAGTGTCTTTAGATTAAAGACAGGCTACCAGATGACACATAGTGTCTTTAGATTAATGAGAGACCGCCAGATGACACAGTGTCCTTAGATTAAAGATAGATCACCAGATGACACAGTGGCTTTATATTAAAGACTACCAGATGACACAGTGTTTAAATTAAAGACTGACCACCAGATCTCACAGTGTCTTTAGATTAAAGACCGACTACCTGATGACACATCGTGTCTTTAGATTAAAGACAGACTACCAGATGACACAGTGTCGTTAGATTGAAGAGATACTACCAGATGACACAATGTCTTTAGATTAAAAATAGACCACTAGATGCACAGTGTCTTTAGATTAAAGGCAGACTACCAGATGAAACAGTGTCTCTAGATTGAAGACAGACCACCAGATGACACAGTGTCTCTAGATTAAAGACAGACCACCAGATGAAACAGTGTCTTTAGATTAAAGACAGACAACCAGATGACACAGTGTCTCTTGATTAAAGACAGACAACCAGATGACAGTGTCTCTAGATTAAAGACAGACCACCAGATGACACAATGTCTTTAGAGTAAAGAGAGACTACCAGATGACACAGTGTCTTTAGATTAAAGACAGACCAACAGATAACACATCGTGTATTTGGATTAAAGATAGACCACCGGATGACACAGTGTCTTTAGATTAAAGACAGGCTACCAGATGACACATAGTGTCTTTAGATTAATGACAGACGTCCAGATGACACAGTGTCTTTAGATTAAAGACAGACCACCAGATGACACAGTATTTTCAGATAAAAAACAGAGCACAAGATGACACATCGTGTCTTTAGATTAAAGACAGACCACCAGATGACACAATGTCTTTAGATTAAAGACAGACTACCAGATGACACAATGTCTTTAGATTAAAGAGAGACTACCAGATGACACAGTGTCTTTAGATTAAAGACAGACCACCAGATGACACAGTGTCTTTAGATTAAATACAGACCACCAGATGACACAGTGTCTTTAGATTAAAGACAGACCACCAGATGACACAGTATCTTTAGATTAAATACAGACCACCAGATGACACAGTGTCTTTAGATTAAAGACAGACCACCAGATGACACAGTATCTTTAGATTAAATACAGACCACCAGATGACACAGTGTCTTTGGATTAAAGACAGACCACCGGATGACACTTTGTCTTTAGATTAAAGAGGCTACCAGATGACACAGTATCTTTAGATTAAAGACAGGCTACCAGATGACACAGTATCTTTAGATTAAAGACAGACTGCCAGATGGCACAGTGTCTTTAGATTAAAACAGAACTGATGACGCGTCGTGTCTTTGGATTAAATACAGAACACCAGATGACACATTGTATCTTTAGATTAAGGACAGACCACCATATGACACAGTGTCTTTAGATTAAAGAGATACTACCAGATGACACAATGTCTTTATATTAATGATAGACTACCAGATGGCACAGTGTCTTTAGATTAAAGACAGACTACCAGATGACACAGTGTCTTTACCTTAAAGCCACCAGATGACAGAGCTTCTTTAGATTAAAACAGACCACCAGATGACATAGTGTCTTTAGATTAATGACAGACCACTAGATGACACAGTGTATTTATATTAAAGACAGACTACAGATGACACAGTGTCTTTAGATTAAAGACAGACCACCAGATGACACAGTGTCTTTAGATTTAAGAGAGAAACCGAGAAGACACAGTGTCTTTAAAGTAAAGACAGACCGCTAGATGACACAGTGTCTGTATATTAAAGACAGACCGCCAGATGACACTGTCTTTAGATTAAAGACAGACCGCTAGATGACACAGTGTCTTTAGATTAAAGACAGACCACCAGCTGACACAGTGTCTTTAGATTAAAGACAGACCACCAGATGACAGTGTCTTTAGATTAAAGACAGACCACCAGATGACACGGTGTCTTTAGATTAAAGACAGACTATCAGATGACACGGTGTCTTTAGATTAAATATAGACTACCAGATGACACAGTGTCTTTACATTTAAGCCACCAGATGACACAGTGTCTTTAGATATAAACAGACCACCAGATGACAGTGTCTTTTGATTAAAGACAGACTACTAGATAACACAGAGTCTTTAGATTAAAGACAAGCCACCAGATGACACAGTGTCTTTAGATTAAAGAAAGACCACCAGCTGATACAGTGTCTTTAGATTAAGGACAGACCACCAGTTACATAGTGTCTTAGATTAAAGATAGACTACCAGATGACACAGTGTCTTTAGATTCAAAACAGACCACCATATGACACAGTGTTTTTATATTAAAGCCACCAGATGACACAGTGTCTTTAGATTAAAATAGACCACCAGATGACTCAGTGTCTTTAGATTAAAGACAGACCACCAGATAACACAGTGTCTTTTGATTAAAACAGACCACCAGATGACATAGTGTCTTTAGATTAAAGACGGACCGCTAGATGACACCGTGTCTTTAGATTAAAGACAGACCACCAGATGACATTGTTTACTGACATTAGAGACAGACTGCCAGATAGCATGCTGTTTCTTTAGATTAAAGCAGTAGTCCCGAAACTTTTCACTACGAAGGACTCCTTTTACTTTAATAAATGTTCTCATGACCCCCACCGCGTTACAATTCCCCACTTCCCATACAGTTTGTTAGACAGTGAGAAGAACAAACAAAAGAACGAAATGTTTATACCTTAATAATTGATATCCAATAGCATGTGCATATAACAAAATACTTGAAATTTTCGACTTAGCTCATGAACCTCCAGCACTACTATGGTGCACTCCCTGGAGCCTCAGACCCCCACGTTCGGGACCACTGGCTTAAAGATAGATCACCAGGTAGCACACCATTTTCTATGACAGAAATGACAGCTGTGCACCAGTTTAATGACTCAGTAACACCTAGAGACAATAACGTTATGTAGAAGACAGCTGAAATGCTAAAACTTCTCTCCGATAGGTTTGTCGTTATACCCCACAGTGGTGGAGACATTTGGCATTCTGTATCTCCGTAATGCCACCCTACATGCTGCTATCGAGCGCCAGCGTGGGTCACAAGCAAGAATGAGCCCTGCGAGTTGTAATTATTTCTTTAGCGTCTTCCCCTACCTATATCCCCAAGAGAAACTCTTTCTCTATTCTGTCCACTGGGAGCATTAGGCGGCATACACCTGGGGTTCAGCACGCCTGTGGGTAAGAACAAACGAACGGCGCTGGACTCACAAAATTTCACCCATTCACTGTCGAAACAGCAAGAGCTCAGCCGTCGGGCAGAAATTCCTTGTAATACTTTAGTGTGTGTGTGTGTGTGTGTGTGTGTGTGTGTGTGTGTGTGTGTGTGTGTGTGTGTGTGTGTGTGTGTGTGTGTGTGTGTGTGAAATTCGCCGCCTATAAATAAACAAAAGAAAAAAAATCTCATCTCTTTGTTAGGACGCTTGAAACGAGGTCATAAATTGAATGACGAACGAATTAGGTAGGAAACATATTGAAGAAAACAATAAATAGATTCTCTGTCATCGACACGGAATCTCTAGTGAGTGAAATGTTTTCAAAACAATCGTAGATTAATATAAATAAACATGACTATAAGAACAACATCGTTTTACTGCTCAAAGTCAAATATAACCACACGCACACACACACACGTTACTTCTTTTCTCTATATGCCTGCTGCTCTGTAACACCGTTTTGAAATACATACTTCACTAAATGTTTTTTGTTCAACTTTGCACTGGAAGATTTAGTTGGCATTGTGATGATGATGATGATGACGATGCAGCATCCTCCGTCGGTTTCAACGATAAGCATTCCACCCCGTGAATTAACATGTAAGTAGTTGAGCATTTCACAGGCACGTGTACCCTAAACCAGACCTGTCAACTCTCCCCGTCCGATGGGGAGAAATCCCACCCACTTTGGGGTGGGTGAGAGATGTCTTCTCTTGTGAAAATGGGTGTAGCTTTCATTATGTAAAATCTCCCCATTTTGTCTCATTTCTCCCCGTTTTGGGGCGCTTTTTTTCATGATATTCCCCGTTTGTGTTTTTAGAGATTAGCAGGTCTGCCTTAACGTTATTCCTAAGCCATTACTCAAAATGACAAAATTTGATGGACTTTTGAATTACAGATACAATCTGTTTAATACCTTGACCTAACGTGGCATTAGGTCCTAGAGCATTGCACTTCACTTTTCATTGCTCCAGTTTACTCAGCTGAAAATAAATACTGGTAGCAGCAGCTGCTGATTAACCCTGTGACAAACTAGCGACATATTGAAACAGTAGCCTTGTACTCTGAGTCACTTAGTCTAGAAAAGCTCCAACCTTCCTCCAAACTGTGTCAGCAGGAAGAAATGGACTTCACTGAAGACATTGTACATACACAGCACTAGTGAGCCAAATGGTTGCCATTGCGACTACCAAATGGGGTAATACCGTACCAGTCTCTGGTCACAGTGACTTAGTCAAAGTGACAGTTGGACAGCTCAGGAAGATACAGAGTGGTCAGACAGCACCAGTCTCTGGTCACCATGACCTGGTCAAAGAGTAGCTTGGACAGCTCAGGCAGACACAGTATGGCAAGACAGCACCAGTCTCTGGTCACAGTGATTTGGTGAAAGTGACACTTGGACAGCTCAGGCAGACACAGTGTGGTAAGACAGCACCAGTCTCTGGTCACAGTGACCTGGTCAGAATGACACTTGGACAGCTCAGGGAGACACAGTGTGGTAAGACAGCACCAGTCTCTAGTCACTGTGACCTTGTCAGAGTGACACTTGGACAGCTCAGGGAGACACACAGTGGTAAGACAGCACCAGTCTCTGCTCACAGTGACCTGGTCAAAGTGACACTGTTTGGTTAGACAACACCAGTCTCTGGTCACAGTGAGTGATTTGGTCAGAGTGACACTTGGACAGCTCAGGGAGACACACAGTGGTAAGACAGCACCAGTCTCTGCTCACAGTGACCTGGTCAAAGTGTAGCTTGGACAGCTCAGAGAGACACAGCGCCAGTCTCTGCTTACAGTGACCTGGTCAGTGTGACACTTGGACAGCTCAAAGAAACACAGGGTTGTAAGAAAGCGCTAGTCGTGCTGGTCCATTGCTGCATCTTTCCAGTTGGACAATGGGATTTTGCAGTGTTTCAGAGTCTGTTGAAGATCATTTGAATAACATTTTCTCCCTGCTTTGAACTTTTATTCCCCATGAAAACTCAACATAGAGATTGTCTTTGGGCAGCCTATTGTCAGCCATCTTAACAGCTTGTCCCATCCAGCATAAATTTAACTTGGTGAAGATTACTTCCATACTATTGATTGTGGCATGTACAAAGACTTCTAAGTTTGATGCACTATCTTGCAAACTAAGATTAAGTATCTGATAGTGATTTTAAGTGGAAGGACTTTAGCTGAAGTGGTTGTGACAAATCATCCATGCCTCACTGCCGTAGGATTGGGACTACCACAGCCTTGTAAACAACAATTTGGGTAGAATTTCTTGAACTTTCCTTTCATGCCAGGTTTACTTTATGTATTCATCATTTGATTTCTTTACTGATACTACTGAGGTATACAATGTATTCAACACATTAACTGCTTAATTGCTTATAGTGCAGCTTGCCTTGGTACTTAGGCACACACACAGATGTTTTCTAACATACCTAGTCATCTAATTTTCATGAGCTAGGATTTTTTTCAACACGCTGACGCATATGTGTATATGGGTGGTAGCAGCCTGCATCAGGCGTAAATAGAGAGGAGTAGTCATAACAACAGTGGTAGCAGCCTGCATCAGTGAATGTTAGACACTGTTTTATGGAGTTTGTCATCACCCCTTCCTTCCTCAGTCATCTTTAGTGTGAGACCAAAGGACGGATGGAATTTGCTCAAATTTACATACAGATGTAAAGATTTAGATTGAGAGAGGTGAAATTCAGGACATACATTGATATAAATGTACAAAGAGAATATTTATTTGATAAAACATTGAAATAAATATATGCAAGATATGAAAGAAAATTTTTGTAAAAGGCTCCATGACAAAATAAGTTTGGGAACCACCAGAATATAAAAAATGTAAGAAAATAGAAAATTATGAGTAACTTTGTTCTTTTATAAAATGTGATGTATGGAGGCACATGGCTTAGTGGTTAGAGCATTGGCCTTGCAATCGAAAGGTTGTGAGTTCAATTCTCAGACTGGGTGATGTGTTGTCTCCTTGAGCAAGACACTTTATTTCACATTGCTCCAGTTTACTCAGCTGTAGAAATGAGATGATAGGGACTGGGGTCCCTATCATTCCACTGCAAAGTGGTCGTGGAGGTGCCACGGCAAAAAAGCACACAGCACTCACTGTAAATGAGGTTGGTGTTAGGAAGGGCATCCAACTGTAGAAATCAAGCGAGAATCAGTTCCTATCCCACCCTTGCAAGTAGGGAAAAGCGGACGTAAAATGAAATGATGATGATGATGATGATGATGAATGATGATAGCATTAAGTTTTAACATATTGTACCACACGAAACTGCATATGCAAGACATTCTAGAAAAGTATGAAACAGTCCTGTGACTGCATCGCATTAAAAATTAAAGTTTCTACTTAACTCTAACATCCTGTAATGATTTAGTAAAAAATATATAAAAATGGGTTTGTTAATTCAAATACTTATTTACAGTATCTTTACTAGTGGACAAATCGTAAAAATTTGTAGTTAACTAAAGTAAAGTCTTTAATTTTTAAAGTGATGCAGTCATAGTGCTGTTTCATATTTTTCAAAAATGTCTTGTTAATGTAGCATCAAGTGGTATGGGACGTTAGGAATTAAATAAATTTTCACAACAATTTGTCTATAAGTAAAGATACTATAAAAATTTGAAGTAACAAACACATTTAAAAATATTTTCTATGAAATCATTATAGGATGTTAACAATTAAATAACTGTTGTTTATTCACCATGATCAAGCAAACCTATGATCAAAGACATTCCAGCAAAAACTATCCAGTGTTTTTGTATATCTATGAAAACATTGCTCAATGTGACCTTCCTTTTATTTTCAGGGTCTTGAAAACTGGTGGGAGAAATGGAGGAAAGTATCTTCCAACTGGAAACCTGGGCTTACAGAGTAAATTCTGATAAAGACACCTTAAGAAAAGGTGTCAAACTGAGTAACAAATTAAGGCGATCCCCATCTCCCCATGTAGGAAGACTTTCTTTACAAGCAAATCACCACACTGAGTAGAGATAGATTATGTGGTTACATATTTGATGATTTTAGACTCAATAATATATTATTATTGTCTCTCTGATACTAATAGTAACATGCTTTGACAAAAATTCCTTTCGATATGACACTTATTCAAATATGTAAATATATACATAAATTATTTAAATATCAATAATTCTGCAACTATTGCCAAGTGTTATGATTTTTGACATCCAATAATGTTGTTCAAACAAAGAATTCTTAGAGATTGTTCAAGCTGTCAATTTGTTGTTTTCTCCCATTACTGTGTAGTATTTGAAGAATATTTTAAGAATTACTGACCATTGTAAAGGTTAATCGCAGCAAGATTTAACCCTTTAGCATTTAAACTAGCCGTATCCAACCAGAATTCTCTCACCTCTTTCTGTTCAAACCAGCTGTAACTGGCTGTTCATACTTATGTTAAGGTATTGTTCTCAAAATAAATATCAAAATCTCATAGGTTGCATATTATGTGAGACAATTATGTGAGGTAAAACCTTTACCATGAAAATATAATAGTAAATATAGAGTAATGTAAATTCTCAAGGGTTAAACAATGTGTCTATCAGTCTGTTTTCATTTTTTTCCTGATAAGTTTTTGCAGTGTTTCCAATGTTGATCTTTCCCTTGGTTGAATCTGAAACAAAGAAATAATAATGGTTTCTGATTTAGGAACAAGACCAACAATCTTGGGGGAGGAAAATGTCAATTAAATCAACCCCTGTGTGTTATAAGGTATTTCATTTTATCGACCCTGTAAGGATGAAAGGCAAAGCTAACTTTGGCAGGATTTGAACTAAAAATTATAATATCATTCTGTTGTAAATATGATTTTAACCAGATAATGTGCACATGTATAAAGCAAATGATATACATGTAATTGTGTAAAGTGCATGACATGAACAATCTGGTATTTTTATTTTTGTATCAAGTGAGTTTCTCTGCCCTAGGTGCTGAGAGGACACTCAACAAGAAATAGAAACAAAACTGAAAGAAGAGGAAAAACACAAATAATAATAATGACACTAGCACTACCACTTTAGAGAGTGGACTCGGTACCTTTTATCGTGGAACCAGCTCTACAATTTTAGAGTGGGCAGGGTGCTTTTTAATGTAGCACCAGCACTACCAAAGTGGGTTAAGTGCATTTCATTGTGGTATGAGCACTATCTCATTACAACACTAGGGTACTATTTGACATGGTACCAGCACTACAAGGTTACAGGGTAGACTTGATGCTTTTTATTATGGTATGAGCATGACCACTTTACAGAGTGAGCTGGGTGCATTTTATCATGGCATCAGCACTACCAGTTTACAGGTTTGACCGGATGCTATTGATCATGGTACCAGCATGACCACTTTACAGAGTGGACTAGGTACTTTTTATTAAGACACCAGCTCTACCACTTTAAAGTGTTAGAAGGGTGGTTTTTAACATAGCACCAAGCACTACCAGTTTACAAGGTAGATTGGGTGCTATTTATCATGGTACCAGCATGACCACTTTACAGAGTGGGCTACATATATTTTATCATAGCACTAGTACAATCTCATTACAACACTAGGATGTTGAAAAACATTCATAGATGCACACATTTTTTGAGCAAACAAAAATAAGATTGGTGACTTACAGTCCAGCCATAGTGGAAAATATGATTTAAAGACAAAGTTGACTGATATTTACATTTCCATCCTCTCTTTATCATCTAAAACATAAAAAAATATCAAGTTAGAATTATAAGCGGACCACACATAAATTCTAAATATATTTAACCCTTTAGCATTTAAAGTAGTTGTATCCGGCCAGAATTCTCTCATCTCTTTCTGTTCAAACCGGCTGTAACCAGCTGCTCATCCTTTTTTAAGGTATTGTTCTCAAAATAAATAATACCAAAATCTCATAGATTCGATATGTGGGATAATTTTTTTTATGAATGACATAATTTATTATTGTACAAAATATAATTTAGAGATATATCATATATTTAACTAATGTATTGGTACGTGATGGGGCCCACCCACAGCCCCGGCGGACAGAATGGAGAAGGCGTTTCCCTGGAGCATGGCAAGGGAGATGCGCTGGAAAAGCCACTCCAACTCGCGGGGCTCACACCTGCGGCTGGCCAGCTCAGCGCCTATGGTGGTGAGTAAGGAGGTAGCCCTGGGGCTGAGGACACCAGAAGTCTCCACTGCCGGGGAACTACCGCAAACCTGTCGGAGAGCGACCGGTATTTGAGGAGTTTGGCCCCCTCAGCCCGACGTGCAGCAGAACCTGGGTCAGTCGCAGACTGCACCAGGTTGCGACTGCAGAAAGTGTCGGTGCAAGTGGCATCCCAGACGAGGGGTTTTCCACTGTGTAACGGGAATATAGTCATGCCATCTGGCCTTATGCCGTCCCCTCGATCTAGCCCCACCGGCTCGAGCTGGGAAGGGAAGCTTGCAGCGTCCAAGCCATGCTTAATGACCTCGTTGAAGGCAGCATAGCGTGGAATGCGGTCGGCACTGTGGCGACAGGAAAGCGGGTGGAGGCCGAAAGAGTCCACGGTGGAACCACAGCGACATTGGTGTGGCTGGCAGATCCGGAGGCCGAGCCTCAGGGAAACGCTGATTCGCAGGCTATGGTTGTCTCGCTGCGTGCCAGTGGAGAAGGAGGGCAGGGCATGGAGCCAGGCACCACTGTGGGGTTTGGAGGCCACACGAAAACAAGCAAGGCGGTGCTGGTCGAGTGGCTCGTGAGCCTGTCTGAGGCCAGGCTGCACTGGATGGCATCCCAAGTGCGTTGGGGGACTTGACGTCAACAGGGGGAGGAGGAGGAGGGATGTCTACTGGGCTAAGTCCCAGCCGGTCCCACGTCTCACAGGCGGCCTCACGTTCTCTGAACACAGAGGGTTCTGTTGTGTTTTGAAGAACCCTGCTGACGAGGACGCGGCACGAGGTTACTGACGAAAGATACGCCGGCAAAGCTAGTGAGATTGGGGACCGGAGGCCAAGGCCGCCATACCTGACCAGTAAACTGGCCTGTTGCCACCCTATGTCGTCAAACTTGACGTTGCATATCCCCTCGACTGCTGCTCGGATACAAGTATCGAGGTCAGCGAGGAGAGATGTCTGGGTGTAGCATGGAGCGCTGCGGAGTGTATAGAGGAGCTTCGGCATGGCGAAGCAGTTCCTCAGCAGAAAGAGAGCTGGGTGGCCGTCAATTAAGCCCAGTCGGCTCGTGAGAGTCTGGAGCTGTTGAAGCCTGAACCTGATGGTGGAGCGGATAGCCGGCGGATGGATCGGTGACCCGAGGATGAGGACATCCTCTTTGGGGGCCACCTGAACCTGGCGGAAAATGGTCCGTACGTCCAAGACTGAGGCTGTAAAGCTCGCAGCATCGAGGCTGACGTTCACCACCTCCGACTTGGCCGAGTTGACCTGGAGGCCGATTCCCGCCAGGGCAGGAATCACCGATTGAAGGTCATAGCAGACCATCCGTACAGGCCCGCCCAATGTAACATCATCCAGATACCAAACGTTGAGAGGGGCCATGATACTCTGGGCGATGTGGTCAATACCAAGGGCAAACAGGAGGGATCCCAAAGGGTCGCCCTGTTGGACCCCAGTAGCCAAGGGTATGACCATATCAGCAGCTAAGAGCATGCTCGGAGCTCCATATGACAGGTAAGCCAGCGAGTAGGCAGAGGGGGCTCGGCTGAGGCATGCCTCGAGCAGATGATCCTGGCGTAAAGAGTTAAAGGCATTCCTCATGTCAAGCTTAACAATGAGGTGCCTGGATTCTCTGGATGCTAGTACCGATGGGCAGCTGCTGAAGAACTGCCTGATTGCATGAGAGGCTCCCTCACAGCCACCGGACACGCCGACACCCAGTTGCACCAGACTAAACTCCTCACCCAGTTCGTGTGTGACGGACTTGCAGATCACCTTGGCAGCCAGCCTCCGGAAGACATTGCCCACAGCAATGGGGCGTATGCCACCCTCTTTCTTCCTGAGAGCGGTGGGGCTGGCCGAAAAAAAGAGGCCTCGGGCGTAAGGGTCGAGGGCACCATGAATGAGCCTATTGGCGAGCGCCACAATTGCACTCAGAAGGTGGCACCCGGCCTCAGCGGAGAGGGGAGATGTCAACTCCTTGAAGTTGCCTGGAAGGAGACCATCAACACCTCCGCAGCTGATAGCTGGGAAGGACCTGATAGCAGACATGATATCTGCATCAGTAGCCACAAGGAGCAAGTGGGAGTCAGGTGGGGGTATGGGTCTGAGATCAGTGGGTGGCTCAGGGTGTTTGAGCCGCAGAGCAGCCAAGACCTCCTTGGTGGGTTGGAGGACAGTGTCCTCTGAGGCAACAACTCTGACTGCGGCCGAGACATCACCCATGATAAGCTTTGCGTTTACCTGGTCACGCAAACGCTTGGCGCTGGCCTCAGGGGTGGAGGATAGGGTGTACCTGAGGTTGGGGTGTCCCTGGGCACGCTTGGAATGACGTGACATTGGCCTTGACGAAGGCTGCTGTTGACCGGCCGCTCCAGTCAGCTCCAAAGTTGGGGAGACCGAGGGCGAGTGGGGCGAAATAGAACAGCCGCTCCCAGTCACTGGCTCGATTGGAGTCCAGGGCGCTCTCAATCGAGGAAGTGAGGGTATCGGCTACCGGCACCTGTGCCGCTCTCGGGATCCTGAGTGGGATCTTCCGGAGCCGCCTGAGCCGAGCGATGTTGACCAGCGAGGCTCGGGCGTCAGGTGAGCTCGCTGTCCCATCTGGTGGTGTGCCAGACGGCCATGGCTGGGAAGACGTGGGGAAGAGGCAGCTCCTGCACCTCCATGCTGCAAGGGCATTGGAAGCTCGACGAGTCAAGCCAACGCAGGTGACGTGGTGGAAGCAGCCGCACCCCAAACAGTTCCGGCCTCTCTTCCATTTGTTAGTGGTGCCGCAAGTGCTACAGGTGTCGATTTGGAGGGGTAGGGGATGGGGTGTGGGGCCAGGTACTGGGGCACCGAGCGGCATCAGGGCTGGGTGGCTGGCGTGTGTGGGTGGAAGGGAAAGTGCTGTAAGAGGGCCGCATAGCTCACCTATGGAGGTGCCAGAAAACGAAAGCAAAAAGGGGCTGCATGGAGGGGGAGACACAGGAAGGTAGAATGGAAGTAAATGAATGAGTGAATGGATGGATGTACACAAAAAAAGGTGGGGGAGAGCCTTTACTAAAAAAATACAATAGTAAATATAGAGTAATGTAAATGCTAAAGGGTTAACTCTTTCATTATAATATTTCTAATGAAAGGTACTGACTATATGAAATGATTTTGAGAATAATCAAAAACGTATTTAGTAAAATAACATTTCCATTTTTAAGCTAGTGTTTAAAACATAATCATCAGCATCATCATCCATGCTGGCATAAATTGGATGGGATTTTTTGAGACAATAGTTTACAGTTGGGTGCTCTTTCAGATATCAACACTTTTAATAGCTTCATATGACATGCAGGTGTATAGTGTGCTGATTCTAAAAACCGGGATATATATGGCATGATTTTACAAAATTGTCTGATGATGTATAATAAATTATCAAGAAGAAAATTATATTATTTTAGATTGAGCACTTCTTCAGGAATATACAAAAATCTAATATATCAAGCAAACTCTTCTCCAGCTATTTTCTCTGAAGTAAATCCATACATGAAACAATAGAATTCTCAAGCCAATGAGGGAACACTTATTTGGTTGTTCAACCTACTAGAAATAGCAGCCAAATACCCTTTAAATCACAACCTACTGTCAACTCTTTTGACATCAAAGTGTCTGAATGAAACTGCTACTGATTCTATGATGCAAAGCCAATATGGATTTAATTATATTCATCGTGGAGCCCTTTTTAAAGCATTGTTTTACAGCAGGATGCCCTTCTTGGCACCAACCTTTCTAATTGTCTCCTACAACATGCAGTGACAGAGTGTGCCTATTATAAACTAAAAACACTCAGTGTGTTTATGTACAAAGAATTCAGTTGGCCTATAATACCTTTACTTGGCTCACTGACCTTTTGAGGAGCATATAAAAATAAATAGCCATTATATGTTTGTAAACAAATGAGATCGTGTAGGTGTCACGACAAAAAAACACACAGTCCACGCTGTAATGTGGCCGTGTAGGCAACACGGTAAAAACCTCCCAGACCCACACTGTAAATGTGGTTGGTGTTAGGAAGGACATCCAACTGTAGAAAACCTGCCAGACAGTCCTATGCGAGCAAGACAATCATTCTTGCCTCAAGTGGGACTACCCCCGTCCAAACCCATGCAAGCGTGGAACACGGACGTTAAACGTTGATGATGATGATGATGATGATGATTGGTAGTGTTGCTTTTATGATAAACTTCACTCAGTCCACTCTATAAAGTAGTAGGTTTGGTGTCATGATAAAATGCATCCAGTCCACTCAGTAACAGGATGGAGCTTGTGCCACAATAAAATGTACCCAGTTCATTCTCTAAAGTGGTAGTGCTGATGTCACAACAAAATGTATCAAATACATGCTGC
Organism: Eledone cirrhosa; assembly: GCA_964016885.1. Taxonomy (NCBI): domain Eukaryota; kingdom Metazoa; phylum Mollusca; class Cephalopoda; order Octopoda; family Eledonidae; genus Eledone; species Eledone cirrhosa. The sequence continues at coordinate 160,066,036 of OZ024742.1, read as the reverse complement.
AAAGTGGGCAGTAATAGGAAAGGCATCTAGCCACAGAAACAATGCCAAAATGGAAAAATATGGGCATGATCTGGTCATTTGTCTAGTCTAGTCACAGAACATAACATGTCCTATCCATGCCAGCCTAGAAAATGGACATAAAACTGATTATGATAATGATGATTATGATAATGATGATGTATTTTTACCGCAGACCAGATTTGTTCGCGTGGCATATGTATTAGATCCTCATGGACAACAACTTTAGAGATGAGCTCCTTTAGCAAACAACAGATACCCCAGACATCAGCATTAGCGAAATAATCATAATTGAATTGGAACTGGAAAAAAAAAAGAAACAAAACATAAATAAATACAATAATAATAATAATAATTGTTTCTATTTTTGGCACAGGGCCAGCAATTATTCCAGTGCATTACTGGTACTTTATTTTATCAACCCCCGTAAGGATGAAAGGCAAATAATAATAAAAATAATAATAATAATATTGATGTCATTTATTGGCCACAAGGGCTGACATGTAAGGGACAATACAAAGATAGGGACAGTGGGGGTTTACAAGATTAAGTAAAAATGAAAGGCAAAGCTAACTTCGGCAGGATATGAACTCAGAGGGCAGTTATCCAAAATGCATTCTATCGGACGCACTACCAATTCTGCCAATCCACCGCCCTCTAATAATTAAAATGATTATCATTCGATGGATTGGCAGTATCGGTAAAGCGTTGGAGAACATATTTGCAGCATAGAGTTATGGCCCTTTACGTTCTGAGTTAAAATCTCACCGGGGGTTAGCTTTGCATTTCATCCTTTAGGGGCTCAATAATATAAAGTACCAGTCACGCACTGGGGGTCGATTTGCCCTCTCCCAAAAATTGCTGGCCTTGTGCCCAAAGTAGAAACAATTATTATTATAATTTCTAAAATTGGCCACAAGGACCCAAGACATTGGGGACAATACAGGAACAAAAACAACACAAAGTGGGGTTTATATTGAGTAAAGGAAAGGGGATATCACTGAAGAAATTGGGATAACAATAATGGAATTTGCAATACATCACAATAGAAAACAATAACAATAACAAATGTCGACAAGGACCAGTTCCTCTATAGTGGAGGTGGGGACTCCAATTTAGGGTAATTCCAAAGAGAACCCCATACAAAACACAGCACTCACTGTAAATGAGGTTGGTGTTAGGAAGGGCATCCAGCTGTAGGAACCAAGCCAAAATCAGTTCTGTTTGAGCAAGACATTGTAACCAGACAGGGCAACTCGTCTAACCCATGCTAGTGTGGAAAAATGGACGTTAAACAGTGATGATGAAGAAGAGGAATCAAATGCAGTGTGAAAGAGAGAAGACTGCACAGGTATGGACATATGATGTGTATGGATGATGATTGTTAGCTGAAGAAGACCTAGGAGTTCCCAGTGGAATGAAACTGCAATAGAGGAAGACCAAGGAAGACCTGGTAACAGTGGATCTCAAAACGCTGATCCTGACAGAGAAGATGATGAAGACACACAGTAGGCCAACAGGAGCTGTACTAGGAAAGACCCATCTAATCCATGCAAGTATGGACAAACTATGTAAAAGGACGATGATGATATATCTGAAGTTACTTCACTTGAAATATAGGTATTTTGTCTCACTCTCGGGTCCCAAATAATAGGTGTGTGTGGGGGTGGGGATGAATAAGCGGGGCGGGTAGGGTAGGGGGTAAGTATTCTAGGTTGTCTCCATTGATATTTTTTTTAAAATCAGAATTAGTAATTTAATTTACATATTGAGACCCCAACCCATCCTGTATATAACATGGGATTTCTAGCAATGTACTTTTTTTGTTATGTATAATGTTTGTTAATGTTTAAAGAAAATTAATGCTACCACTTAAAATAAAATTTTGTTGGCGATAGATTAGCAAAATTTGATAAGCGGAGGGAGGTGTAAAAAAATATCTTTAAAAATATGCGGAGGGTGGGCACAACGATCATGCGAGACCGTAGAAAAAACTGTAGTGTTGTAAAATTAATGGGAGGTAACTCATTACACACTGAGTTATTCCCATCTGTCAAAGTCAGCGTTGTACATACGATGTGTGTTCTAATGAACTTACGTGAATGTAGCATGGTCATATCGTTAAGAAGTTCACTTCGTAATCATTCAGTCTTGGGTTCGATCCTACTAGGTGGCATCTTGGTCAAGAGTCATTTACCATATAATTGTTTCTTTTGGCACAAGGCCAGCAATTACCCAGTACATTACTGGTACTTTATTTTATCGACCCCGTAAGGATGAAAGGCAAAGTTAACCTCGGCGGGATTTGAACTCAGACCGTAAAGGGGTGTAACTCTATGCTGCAAAGCATGGCGTCCGACCCTCTACCGATACTGCCAACCCATAATAATGAAAATTATTGTGTACAGTGCTCAGGTGCACTACAGCTCATCAAAGGTGCATGTATAGTACATAGAATAATGTACAAATGTCAAGAAAGTGAACAGTGTATGAGTCATGATATACACATAGACACACACATAGACACACACACACTTGCATGCCTGTGTATGGAGCGGTAACATCAGGTGTATTGTTGGTGAATTTTGGGGACCATATAAGTTTTGAAGGATGCAATGTCCCAACAGCTAACAACTGATGCAGGTATTTTGTTCCATGCTTCAGCAACTCTGAGCATGAAAAAATGTTTTCGAAAGTCATGGGAGCTGTACTGTTTTCTGATTTTGTAAGCATGTCCACGGGTGTTAGACACATGGAATTCAAAAAGGTGCTCAGGTTTCTTGTTGGAAAGATGGATAACAATCTTGTGGGTGTCTACCAAGTCAGTTACCAGACATTGGAGTCTTAATGTATCCATGTCCAGGGAAACAAGGTGTTCAGAGTATGGTAGATGCCTGATGGAGGGTCAATCCATGTTTTGTAAGTGAAATTGGGAAGAAGGAAACTGGAAGTCTACTGAATGGACTGTATTTGTAATTCAAAGTCCCAGCCTTGTTACACACACAATGTGTAATGTGGAATAGTTTTACCTAAATATAATTAATATTTTTCAAGAAAAGAGAAGCTACTTACTTCTGGTGGCAGTATTGTTGGGAAGACTAGATGTTTAGTTGTTTCAACATTAATCTGTGAAATAAGTGAAGCACCTAGGTGGAAGTTAGTTATCTGGGTAATTTCTTTCTCACACAGTAATAAATTATTGCCTGAAAAAAAACAAAAAATTATCAGTTTCAGAATGTTTTATTTTTATTTTTGACAAAAGTTTCAGCGAATATGTAACAACATGCCATATTGGCTCTTTTGACACAAAACTGCTAGAAACTGTCCCTGGTCATGTAATACTAAACCTCTAATTTTAATATGTTTATATCTAAATTCAAAAGTTCTATTATGTAACACCATTTTCTTCAACTACTCTCAGGTCCCAAATAATAGGGTGTTTGGAATAAGCCGGGGGTGGAATAAGTAGGGTAGTTAGAATAAGCGGGGGTGGGATGGAAAATTGGTAATTATTCTAGGCTGTCTCTGTTGATGTAAAAAAAAAAATAAAAAAAAATAAAAAATTAGTCATTTAGTTTACATTTATTTTATAACATACGGGATTTCTAGTAATGTACTTTTATTATCATATATAATATTTTTTAAACCTTTAGCATTTAACCCGGCCATATCTGGCTACAATTCTCACACTTCTTTCTGTTCAAACCGGTTGTAAGCAGCTGCTCATACTGATGTTAAGGTATTATTCTCAAAATAAATAATATCAAAATCTGATAATTCGAAATTATGTTAGATAATTATGTGAGATAAAGCCTTTACCAGATACAATAGGACATCTGGTCATGACATGTATGTATAGACCTGTAACTCCAGATGGAGTTGTAAGGGCACTATAGTGACATAGAGTGTGTTTAGGGCTCTTTAAACCTGACAGAGCCCATCACTTCTTCACATCTGAATACAGCCGATTTATTCCAGTGAGGGAGAGAGAAAGTGAGAGAGAGATATAGAGAACAAATTGTTCTCAGTACTGGACTGGTACTTATTTAACAATCTTAAAAAGTTACGTTATGTAATTTCAATTGGCTTTAAACTGTTCAAAAAAGAAAAACGTGTAATTTCACACTCCAATTGGTTGATACATATATTCTGTAGCCTACATTGATACCAAATGGATGGTGGTATAAACTCCTACAACAGTTAATACAGTCCTTTCAGAGCACCAATACTAATACCTAACTTTTACTGGACCAGCAACCGCTCTGTTTAATCAGTTCTTAAACATTACTGGAATTCTATAAGAATCCAGCTTCTATAATTCTCAGCAGAAGCGAAGAGGAAAGTAGTCATGATAACCCCTAACAAGTAAGAAACAGGACTATCGATTACTCCCCTTTGTTTTTGCCGAGAATAAGTAAGTGACATAGTCAGTACTTAAAAATTCATAGTGAATGTTTTTAATTAAACATACAGTATATTATCAAATATACTATACATACATTCATATACACATCACTATTTCAGAGCACCAATACTAATACCGTGTGTGTGTGTGTGTGTGTGTGTGTGTG
>OZ024742.1:160046447-160056447 GCA_964016885.1 Eledone cirrhosa | reverse complement strand
TATATATATATATATATATATATATATATACATATATATATATATACATATATATATATATATATATATATATATATATAAACATATATATATATATATATATATACATATATATATACATATATATATACAGATATATATATATATACATATATATATATATATATATATATATACATATCTATATATATATATATATATATATATACATATCTATATATATACATATCTATATATGAATATAGACATAGAATATTCGAAAATATTCTGTATGTTTATAATAAACATTTTGAAGACCTAATCGCTATAGAATAGAATACGTCACGTATTACAATTAGATTCTCGATAAAAGCAAGGGAAGTAATCTACGCGTTTCATTCTTGTTAGAAATCTTCAGGACTACATATCCAGTGCTTTTATCGAGAATGACACAGCTAGAGACTTATAGAATACTTAGCTGTGTACAGGAACTGGTTTGAAAGAGCGGTTGCCGGTCCGGCAGAAATTAGAAATTGGAATTAATGCTCTGAAATAGCGATATATATGTGAATATAGACATAGAATATTCGAAAATATTCTGTATGTTTATAATAAACATTTTGAAGACCTAATCGCTATAGAATAGAATACGTCACGTATTACAATTAGATTCTCGATAAAAGCAAGGGAAGTAATCTACGCGTTTCATTCTTGTTAGAAATCTTCAGGACTACATATCCAGTGCTTTTATCGAGAATGACACAGCTAGAGACTTATAGAATACTTAGCTGTGTACAGGAACTGGTTTGAAAGAGCGGTTGCCGGTCCGGCAGAAATTAGAAATTGGAATTAATGCTCTGAAATAGCGATATATATGTGAATATAGACATAGAATATTCGAAAATATTCTGTATGTTTATAATAAACATTTTGAAGACCTAATCGCTATAGAATAGAATACGTCACGTATTACAATTAGATTCTCGATAAAAGCGTAGATTACTTCCCTTGCTTTTATCGAGAATCTAATTGTAATACGTGACGTATTCTATTCTATAGCGATTAGGTCTTCAAAATGTTTATTATAAACATACAGAATATTTTCGAATATTCTATGTCTATATTCACATATATATCGCTATTTCAGAGCATTAATTCCAATTTCTAATTTCTGCCGGACCGGCAACCGCTCTTTCAAACCAGTTCCTGTACACAGCTAAGTATTCTATAAGTCTCTAGCTGTGTCATTCTCGATAAAAGCACTGGATATGTAGTCCTGAAGATTTCTAACAAGAATGAAACGCGTAGATTACTTCCCTTGCTTTTATCGAGAATCTAATTGTAATACGTGACGTATTCTATTCTATAGCGATTAGGTCTTCAAAATGTTTATTATAAACATACAGAATATTTTCGAATATTCTATGTCTATATTCACATATATATCGCTATTTCAGAGCATTAATTCCAATTTCTAATATCTATATATATATATATACATATCTATCATCATCATCATCATCTGCGTTTAACGTCCATATTCCACGCTCGCATGGGTTTAGACGGCAGTTTTCCCACTTGAGGCAAGAGTGGTTGTCTTGCTCGCATAGGACTGTCTGGCGGGTTTTCTACAGCTGGATACCCTTCCTAACACCAACCACATTTACAGTGTGGAACTGGGAGGTTTTTACCGTGTTACCTACACGGCCACATTACAGCGTGGACTGCGTGTTTTTTTGTCGTGACACCTACACGACTTCATTTGTTTCGGGCTGGATGTTGTGGTACCAACATAACTTTACATTGAAAGGTGTGGTGTGGATGGGGTGGGGGTAGTGGGACGGGGGTGTATTTTGTTAGAGGTGCCTACTGACTGTAGTAGGTTTCACTTTGCACTTAGGTAAGGCGGGTCTTCTCTATTACTGTGTAGCCTCAAAGATCTCGGTCCAGTGACATTGTCTTGGAGAGGTGTAAGTGTGTGAGGTCGGAATTTATCAAGTCGTCCCAGGTTTTTCTGGGTCTGCCTACTCCGTGGCTACCGTCTATTTTTATTGGCCTGCACTTTTTTATACAGCTGTCGTCTTTCATGTGCATCACGTGACCATACCAACGTAGTCTTCTCTCGAGTAAACAACATCTGATCCCCTTAGTTCGTTTAACATATCTATATATATATATATATACATATCTATATCTATATATATATATACATATCTCTATATATATATACATATCTATATATATATATATATATATACATATCTATATATATATATATATATATATATATATATATATATATAAACGAACTAAGGGAAAAATTAGAAATAAGAGGGATCAGATGTTGTTTACTCGAGAGAAGGCTACGTTGGTATGGTCACGTGATGCGCATGAAAGACGACAGCTGTATAAAAAAGTGCAGGGCAATAAAGATAGACGGTAGCCACGGAGTAGGCAGACCCAGAAAAACCTGGGACGACCTGATAAATTCCGACCTCACACACACCTCTCCAAGACAATGTCACTGGACCGAGATCTTTGGCGGTACTCAGTAATAGAGAAGACCCGCCTTACCTAAATACAAAGTAAAACCTACTACAGTCAGTAGGCATCTCTAACAAAATACACCCCCGTCCCACCACCCCCACCCCATCCACACCGCCCCTTTCAATGTAAAGTTATGTTGGTGCCACAACATCCAGGCCGAAACAAATAAGATCGTGTAGGTGTCAGGACAAAAAAAAACACACAGTCCACGCTGTAATGTGGCCGTGTAGGCAACACGGTAAAAACCTCCCAGTCCCACACTGTAAATGTGGTTGGTGTTAGGAAGGGCATCCAGCTGTAGAAAACCCGCCAGACAGTCCTATCCGAGCAAGACAACCACTCTTGCCTCAAGTGGGAAAACTCCCGTCCAAACCCATGCAAGCGTGGAACATGGACGTTAAACGATGATGATGATGATGATGATATATATATATACATATTTATATACATATCTATATATATATACATATCTATATATATATAACGAAGGAAATGTGGTAAGGAACCAGATGGACCATAATGCACCAAACGACTGGGTTTCCTCCACTCCCCCTCCCTCTTTCTTCTACTGGCAAGTTCAGCTACCCCTTCCTTCCACAAAATGCCATGATAGAATTATGTGTCTCAACAACAAACTTTTGACCAATCCTTGTGACAATCCTTTTTACCATATATGGAATTACCCTCTAAGAAGCCCCGCTATTCATTTACCAGGATAAAAATTTTCCTTTAGTCCAGAATTAGCCGTCGAAACGGCTTGAGCTCAGCCGTCGGGGTCCTACTCGTTCCTATATATATATATAGATATAACAAATCTTGTATTTTCGTTTATTGTTAAATTATGCCCAATTTTTTCTCGATTCTTCTCTCCATTCGAACCCATTCATTCAATCACTTCTATGTCCTAATTTCACACTATATCATATTTTCACCATTCTATATCATATCTTTTCTCTAAAAATCATATTTTCCCTATCACCGCATTTTCTCTATCGTATTTTCTTAAACAAAACAAATCTTGTATTTTCGTTTATTGTTAAATTATGCCCAATTTTTTCTCGATTCTTCTCTCCATTCGAACCCATTCATTCAATCACTTCTATGTCCTAATTTCACACTATATCATATTTTCACCATTCTATATCATATCTTTTCTCTAAAAATCATATTTTCCCTATCACCGCATTTTCTCTATCGTATTTTCTTAAACAAAACAAATCTTGTATTTTCGTTTATTGTTAAATTATGCCCAATTTTTTCTCGATTCTTTTCTCCATTCGAACCCATTCATTCAATCACTTCTATGTCCTAATTTCACACTATATCATATTTTCACCATTCTATATCATATTTTTTCTCTAAAAATCATATTTTCCCTATCACCGCATTTTCTCTATCGTATTTTCTTAAAAACAAATCTTGTATTTTCGTTTATTGTTAAATTATGCCCAAAATACGGCGATCTTATCTTAAACCTTACATTCTCGCTAACAACCCATCATCCCTCCGTCCCGCCCCCACGCACCACCATTATTACGTGGACCAATCATAAGTCAGAGGCCCATACTATCGCTTAACTGGTTGCTTTTCGATATGATGGATGGACTACGGAATTCTGGAGAGTTGAAGAGAGAAAAATGTGGACGCTCAGCGACAATGCCAAAGATAAAGCCAAATTCACCTCGTGGACGAGAATGCAAGCATTCCTCCTTGTTTCGGCCCAGGATGGCTAACATAACCCCATCCCCCCCGCGCCCCACCGCTCCCACCCTCCAAACGCAATCCAAAACTTCAGAGTTGGTACCATGAATGTAGGCACCTTAAAGGGTCGCTCTAACGAGGTTGTAGAAATGCTTGAACGTAAGGAGGTCGATGTTTGTTGTATTCAAGAGACCAGGTGGAGGGGAGGGTCGGCTAGATTCATCGTGGGTAAAGAACGATGCTATAAGCTTTTCTGGGTGGGAAATGACAATGGGTTGGGTGGGGTAGGAATCATGGTAGCAGAAAAGTGGGCAGATAAGATAATAGACGTAAATAGAGTGAACGACAGAATAATTAAAATAAGACTTGTCCTCAATAAAACTACGGTGACAGTAATATCTGCGTACGCACCCCAATCCGGACTGCCCCGCGCTATAAAAGACAGATTCTACGAGACACTGATGCTCGCTACCTCCCAAATAACCGACAGTGACTATATAATTATTGCAGGCGACCTAAATGGTCACGTTGGACAGCATTGTGACGGCTATGACGGAATCCATGGAGGCTATGGGTTCGGTACTAGAAATGAGGAAGGCTCCAGAATCCTGGAATTCTGCGACGCAAATAACTTAACTATCTGTAACACTAACTTCAAAAAACGAGACAATCACTTGATCACCTATAGATCGGGGGAACACACAAGCCAGGTAGATTATATCCTTACCAGAAGACGTGACAGAGTGTCTGTTGTAAACACTAAATCCCACCCCCATGAAGAATTCACCTCCCAACATAGACTGACAATTAGCGACCTCATAGTCAGGACGAGACGTACTAGACAGCGGAAGAGGACTATCCTCAGGAGAAAAATATGGAAGCTAAAGGACCCCACAGCCAGGAATAAATTTCAAAGCATATTACTTGACGCTTTCGACAGTAAGGAAGAGCAATTAGAGTCGTATAATATAGAGGAACAGTGGGAATTCCTGAGAGCAAACCTGCTGACGGCTGCAGACGAAGTCTGTGGCTGGAGCAGGCCTGTAGGTAGGAGGAGAGTAACATGGTGGTGGAACAGTAAGGTGGAGGAGTCAATTAAGGCCAAAAAGCAGGCTTGGAAAGTATGGCGGGATGGGGGAAGTAGAGAAGCCTATCAAGTGGCCAGGAGGGAAGCTAGGAGACAAGTGTACTTCGCAAGAAGGGAAGCAGAGGAAAGAAAGTTCAAGCATGTTCTACAACGTGAGGACCAAAAACGTGAGGTGTTCAGGATTGCCAGGCAATGTGTCAAGGAAAACCGTGATAGTGTCGGGGAGAAGTGTGTACTTAACGATGATGGCATACTTGCCATCACCGATGCTGATAAGAAGGTAGCTTGGAAGTGTCACTACGAAAGGCTTCTAAATGAGGAGAACAAATGGGAGAAAGACAGTCTCCCCCAGATCGATCCAATAGAGGGACCAGCAGTGTTAGTTGAAGGTAGTATAATAAGTAAGGCAATCAAAGATATGAAGACGGGTAAGGCGGCTGGGCCTTCGGAAATAGTTGCTGAGATGATGAAGGCATCTGGTTCGGTGGGACACACCATGGTCACCCGGATAGTTAACCAAGTCGTACAGAATGGGGTTGTTCCGAAGGAATGGCGTAGCAGCATCATCGTTAACTGCTATAAGGGAAAAGGAGATGCCCTAGATAGGAGTAACTATAGAGGCATTAAATTAATCGACCAGGTCATGAAGGTCACGGAAAAAGTAATAGCGCAACTAATCAGAGAGAGAATTGATCTAGATGAAATGCAGTTCGGGTTTGTGTCAGGCAAAAGTACCACAGACGCTCTTTTCATTGTACGACAACTACAGGAGAAGTACCTAGCTAAAAGTAAACCCCTATACTTAGCTTTCGTCGACTTGGAGAAAGCCTTCGACAGAGTCCCCCGTTCCATTATCTGGTGGTCTCTTAGAAAACTAGGTGTTGACGAATGGCTTGTGAGAGCTATACAAGCCATGTATAAAGAAACAGTCAGTAAGGTTAGAATTAACAACGAATATAGTGAAGAGTTTAGCGTAAAAGTTGGTGTCCATCAGGGCTCTGTTCTTAGCCCCCTACTATTTATTATTGCCCTTCAGGCTATAACAGAGGAGTTCAAGACCGGCTGCCCATGGGAACTCCTATACGCAGATGATCTAACGCTCATAGCTGAATCAATGACCGAACTAGAGAAGAAATTCCAAACGTGGAAGCACGGCCTAGAATCAAAAGGCCTTAAAATTAACCTGGCTAAGACTAAAGTTCTAGTTTGTAGGAAAGAAAATAAGGCGGCGGTCCCATCGGGGAAATGGCCATGCTCAGTGTGTAGGAAAGGCGTAGGTTTAAACTCCATTTTATGTCCCAAATGCAAAGTATGGGTGCATAAAAGATGTAGTGGGATCACAGGTAAGCTAACTAAGAACATAGATTTTACATGTGGCCGGTGCTCTGGTGCAATAAGTAGCAGCAAGTGCCCACAAAATACTAGCTCCTTCAACTGCGCAGAGGGTTCTATAGAAATAGTGGACAGCTTCCGTTATCTGGGTGACAAAATCAGCAGTGGGGGAGGGTGCTCTGAAAGTACAGTAGCTAGAGTCAGAACTGGATGGAAAAAGTTCAGAGAGCTTATACCACTATTAGCCGCTAGAGGGTTCTCCCTAAAAATGAAAGGCAGGTTATACGATGCCTGCATACGAACAGCAATGCTGCATGGCAGTGAGACCTGGGCATTGTGTGCAGAGGATATACGCAGACTAGAGAGGAACGAAGCTTGCATGCTCCGCTGGATGTGCAATAGTAATATACGTGAACGGCAAAGCATAAACGAACTAAGGAAAAAATTAGAAATAAGAGGGATCAGATGTTGTTTACTCGAGAGAAGGCTACGTTGGTACGGTCACGTGATGCGCATGAAAGACGACAGCTGTATAACAAAGTGCAGGGCAATAAAGATAGACGGTAGCCACGGAGTAGGCAGACCCAGAAAAACATGGGACGAGCTGATAAATTCCGACCTCACACGCTTACACCTCTCCAAGACAATGTCACTGGACCGAGACCTTTGGCGGTACTCAGTAATAGAGAAGACCCGCCTTACCTAAATACAAAGTAAAAACCTACTACAGTCAGTAGGCATCTCTATCAAAACACACCCCCGTCCCACCACCTCCACCCCACCCACACCGCCCCTTTCAATGTAAAGTTATGTTGGTCCCACAACATCCAGGCCGAAACAAATGAGATCGTGTAGGTGTCACGACAAAAAACACACAGTCCACGCTGTAAATGTGGCCGTGTAGGCAACACGGTAAAAACCTCCCAGCCCCACACTGTAAATGTGGTTGGTGTTAGGAAGGGCATCCAGCTGTAGAAAACCCGCCAGACAGTCCACACTGTAATGTGGCCGTGTAGGCAACACGGTAAAAACCTCCCAGCCCCACACTGTAAATGTGGTTGGTGTTAGGAAGGGCATCCAACTGTAGAAAACCCGCCAGACAGTCCTATGCGAGCAAGACAACCACTCTTGCCTCAAGTGGGAAAACCCCCGTCCAAACCCATGCAAGCGTGGAACACGGACGCTAAACCTGATGATGATGATGATGATGATGATGATGATATCTCAATGCTATTCTATAATTCTGTCAGGTTATTCTAAATATTATTCGCTTATTACTGTTATACGCTTGTCCAATTATGCCCAAATTTCGAGGATTTTATTTAAACTAAATATTATTCGCTTATTACTGGTATATACTTGTCCAATTATGCCCAAATTTTGAAGATTTTATTTAAACCTTCTCGCTAACTACCCCATACCCCTCCCACACGCCCCCACTCACCACCATTATTATTATTTCGACCAATCATAAGTCAGCGGCCTATGCTATCACTTCTTCCGGTTGCCTTTCGATATGACAGATGGACAAGGGAATTCTGGAGTCTGAAAAAAATCTTGACACTCAGTGACAATGCCAAAGATAAAGACAAATTCACCTCATGCTGCTGAACGAAAAGGCAAGGACTCCTCCTCCTCTTTGTTTCGGCCGCGGATGGCCAACATAACCCCAACCCCAGCACCCTCACCCCTCCCCGCGCCCCACCGTTCCCACCCACCAAACGCAATCCAAAACTTCAGAGTTGGTACCATGAATGTAGGCACCTTAAAAGGTCGCTCTAACGAGGTTGTAGAAATGCTTGAACGTAAGGAGGTTGATGTTTGCTGTATCCAAGAGACCAGGTGGAGGGGTGGGTCTGCTAGATTCATTGTGGGTAAAAAACGATGCTATAAGCTTTCTGGGTGGGAAATGACAATGGGCTGGGTGGGGTAGGAATCATGTTAGCAGAAAAATGGGTAGATAGGATAATAGACGTAAATAGAGTGAACGACAGAATAATTAAAATAAGACTTGTCCTAAATAGAACTACTGTGACAGTAATATCTGTGTACGCACCCCAATCCGGACTGCCTGGTGTTATAAAAGACAGATTCTATGAGACATTGATGCTCACGACCTCCCAAATAACCGACAGTGACTACATAATTATTGCTGGTGACCTAAATGGTCACATTGGACAACATTGTGATGGCTATGATGGAATCCATGGAGGCTATGGGTTTGGTACTAGAAATGAGGAAGGCGCCAGAATCCTGGAATTCTGTGACGCAAATAACCTAACTGTCTGTAACACTAACTTCAAAAAATGAGACAATCACTTGATCACCTATAGATCAGGGGAACACGCCAGTCAGATAGATTACATCCTTACCAGAAGATGTGATAGAGTGTCTGTCGTAAACACTAAATCCCTCCCCCACGAAGAATGCACCTCCCAACATAGACTCATAGTCAGCGACCTCATAATCAGGACAAGACGTACTCGACAACAGAGGAGGACTATCCTCAGGAGAAAAATATGGAAGCTAAAGGACCCCACAGCCAGTAATAAATTTAAAAGCATATTACTTGATGCTTTTGACAGTAAGGAAGAGCAATTAGAGTCGTACAATATAGAGGAACAGTGGGAATTCCTGAAAGCTAACCTGCTGAAGGAGGCAGATGATGTCTGTGGCTGGAGCAGATCTATAGGCAGGAGGAGAGTAACATGGTGGTGGAACAGTAAGGTGGAGGAGTCAATTAAGGCCAAAAAGCAGGCTTGGAAAGTATGGCGGGATGGGGGAAGTAGAGAAGACTATCAAGTGGCCAGGAGGGAAGCTAGGAGACAGGTGTACTTCGCAAGAAGGGAAGCAGAGGAAAGAAAGTTCAAGCATGTTCTACAACGCGAGGACCAAAAACATGAGGTGTTCAGGATTGCTAGGCAATGTGTCTAGGAAAACAGTGATATTGTCGGGGAGAAGTGTGTCCTTAATGATGATGGTGTACTTGCCATCACTGACGCTGATAAGAAGGTAGCTTGGAAGTACCACTACGAAAGGCTACTAAATGAGGAGAATAAATGGGAGAAAGACAGTCTCCCCCACATCGATCCAATAGAGGGACCAGTAGTGTTAGTTGAAGGTAGTATAATAAGTAAGGCAATCAAAGATATGAAGACGGGTAAGGCGGCTGGGCCTTCAGAAATAGTTGCTGAAATGCTGAAAGCTTCTGGAACGGTGGGACACACTATGATCACCCGGATAGTAAACCAAGTCATACAGAATGGGGTCGTTCCGAAGGACTGGCATAGCAGCATCATCATTAACTGCTACAAGGGTAAAGGAGATGCCCTAGATAGGGGTAACTATAGAGGC
>OZ024742.1:159968947-160041447 GCA_964016885.1 Eledone cirrhosa | reverse complement strand
TTCTCAATTTCTATTTTAAGATTAAAGTAATTAAAAAATTGTGTAATTTGTTTACATTTTCTATTTAGTTCAGGGTTATTATTATCAATAAGTAAAAGCATGTCATCCCTATATAAACCTCCGGTAGTACCAGGTATTTTCCTATGTAGCGAATTGATTAAAAATAAGCCCACAAGGTCAGTTACCTGAGCTGAGTCGGATGATCCCATAGTTATGTCAAAATTGCTATCTCTATCTGCTCTGGTCCATAGTTTGTCATTAAATTCTATCAAAGTTTTCCTAGCCGATAGTATAATATGCATTTCATTGCTAGTTAGGTCAGTATGTTTGAATGCGTAATTTAGTGCCTTATTTAGTAGATTAGGGGTAATAGAAGAATAATAGTTAGCTATATCAAGTTGAATAAACTTATTATTATTGTTATATTTAATTTGCTTAAACCACTCAACAACCTCTCCAGTTCCCTTCCACAAGCTCAGGTTAGATAAACAATCCCGACTCAGCTCAGGTAACTGACCTTGTGGGCTTATTTTTAATCAATTCGCTACATAGGAAAATACCTGGTACTACCGGAGGTTTATATAGGGATGACATGCTTTTACTTATTGATAATAATAACCCTGAACTAAATAGAAAATGTAAACAAATTACACAATTTTTTAATTACTTTAATCTTAAAATAGAAATTGAGAACAACCATAGAATAGTCAATTTCCTAGATATAACATTAAATCTCAACACATGTCTTCACTATCCTTTTCACAAGTTGAATGAAAACTTAAACTATGTCAACTTTAACTCTAACCACCCCAGATCTGTCAAAAACACTATAGTAAACTCCGTTCAAAAGCGTATCTCTAGGATCTCGTCGAATAGAAAGATTTTCGACGAAAAAGCCCAATACTATAATGAAGCATTAGCTAGAGCAGGATATGCTGATAAGATTGTGTACATAGATAATGATAGACAAACTAAACAAAGTAACAACTTTTTTAATTACGGCAACAACCTTAACAACTATAATAGAAAGCATTACAATAATTCCAAAGGCCAAAAAAGAAATAGAACTAGGAACATAATTTGGTTTGCCCCCCCCCCCCCCTTCTCACTAAACATTAAAACCCACATCGCTAAACTATTTTTCAAAGCTCTTGATAATCGCTTCCCTAGAACACATAGGTATCACTCAATTTTCAATAGACATACAATAAAATTAACCTACTCATCCACCAAAAATTTAGCACAAAATATTAATAGAATAAATAATAGGAACTTAAAACCTAGTGATAATAGCATAAATAATATACAAGTTAACAAATGTAACTGTAGAGATAGATCTAAATGTCCGTTAAATAACAACTGCTTAGTTAAAAATATAGTATACAATTGTAATGTTAATACTGACTCTAATTCTTTTAACTACGTCGGTTCCACATCGACGGAATTTAAACTTCGCTATAATAACCACAAGAATTCTTTCACAGATCCAAGCAAAAAATCCTCAACGGCACTATCAGGCGTACTCTGGCAACTTAAGCTAGATAACGTTAGATATTCGACGGCTTGGAATATAGTCTCAAGAGGGATTCCTTTTAATTCATCCTCTGAGACATGTGACCTCTGCGCAGAGGAGATATTCTTTATACTAAAATCTAAAAATTCCCTTAATCTACGGACAAATTTATTCAGTTGTTGCAAACATAGATTAAACTCAACGTTTAAATATAAATTTAAATTTAAAATGTAGTATATTTAGTTTGATTTATATTTATATGGGAAACTAGCCGATAAATCTTTGATTCCTTCTTTTTATTCTTTTTTATTTTTTTATTTTTATTTTATTTTTATTTAAACATTCCTCATGAAAAATTAAGCTACCCTAAAAGCTGATGCTCCAAATATTTCGAATAAACGTTACACTAGATAAACTTCTATATTAAATATAAGAACACATGTAGACCAAATTTGGGCATCCTAAACTTTTTGAAATGATCTTTGCTAGATGTGATTTGATAGATAATTTTTGGCTTTGTCTGTTTTTCGACTCTGATGCTTATAATGAACTTGGCAATATATTGTCAATTAATTTTGAAGGGTTGATCTTTGTGGTTTATTTTTATTTTTTTATTATTGTAGTATTTTCTAATATTATGTTTTATTATTGTAGTATTTTCTAATATTTTTAATATGTAAATTTTTTAATATGTAATATTTTTAATATGTAATATTCTTTCGTTATATTTTTTTAGTTTTCTATTTTATTATTACTTATTATTATTATTGTTATTTTTTAGTTTTGTTTCTGATATATATTTTTATTAGTATATTGAAATCTGCTCTCTATTTCTGCTTGATAGATAATCTTGTAGAGTAAAGACAGGAATAATAATACTCATATATGTATACTCAAATTTTTATACCACATTGAGAATGTTTTCCGTGAACTTGGGCTTTGCAGAATTGATCATGTAGATTCACATGGATGTTTGTAGCTACTACATAAACATATGAATTTTTTTAAAAAACTAAACATAAGTTCATTAATTTTCACACACTATGGATACTTGTCTCATTCAGGAATACTGATATTTACAATATAGTGGATGTTTTATAAATACTAATACCTCTACATTAAAACATAGGGTTTTTACGCCTCGCATATATCTGGTTATTTTTAAATTTTTTCTCTCGCTATATTTTTTCTCTCTCTATATTTTTTTCTCTCTCTATATATCTCCCTTACATTAATACTAGAGCTAAATAAATAAATAAATAAATAAATGTATCATTGATACATTTACTCAACAGACCTCCCACTACCTAATTTTCTATATATATATGTATCTATCTCTATTTCCTCTCTCTATATATATATATATATCTCTTTCTGTTTCTTTACATGAAGTTCTTCTCTTTATCTATCTTTCCATCTCTCTATTTTGTTCCATGCATTTCTTCTTTTTCTTCCTTTTCTTCGTTTTCTGTCTTTCTTTCTTTTTTTCTCTCTTTCTTTCTCTCTGTGTACAATTTTTTCACTGCCATATCAACCTCTTCAAATGCAAGTCGATGTTATTACGGTATGTCGAATCTATTTATCTATAAAACTGTTTATATTGTATTTTGTCTGAGGAAGGCATAGCATATTGTTAATATGATATCCCTGAAATATATATAATGAAATAAATATGGTTTTATAAATATAGTTTCCATTTATTTAATATTGTAAATATACTCCAAATATTTGTCGAGTGCTTTTATATCAGTTATAAATATTTACTAGTTGTAACCCAACAATTGTAAATATAACTTTTCAGATATATATATATATATATATATAAATAGATATATTTATAGATATATAGATATATATATATATATATATATATATATATATATATATATAGATATATATATATAGATATATATATATAGATATATATATATATATATATATATATATAGATATATATATATAGATATATATATATAGATATATATATATATATATATATATATATATATATATATATATATATATATATATATAGATATATATAGATATATATAGATATATATATATAGATAGATATAGATAGATAGATATAGATAGATATAGATAGATAGATATATATATAGATATATATATATATAGAGAGAGATATAAGAGAGTAATAATAAGGTAAATTTCTTTAAGTCGTTTGGAAGCCTCGACAATGCAAATGGGTAAATCTCCAGGTAACAAGATCCGGTGGTGGAGAGAGACATGTAAGTGGGTGTACGTTGAGATGCGTGGTGTATCTGTTAGAACACGAAAAGTGTGAAACAACAGAATGTTCACTTTTCGTGTTCTAACATATATGCCTAACTTCTTCATAAATTTTTCGGGGATAGCCGTGGTGGTGGTGATCGTATGTCATTGGCTAATTTTCAACCAATCAGAGTAAGTGTTGATATATATATATATATATATATATATACTATTCCCCCTCTCTCTATATATATCTTACGCTTTCGCGTTACACTCCTCCCCTTCAATAACACATTTCCCCCTCTCTATATATCTCTTCCACTGTTACTTACGCCTGTTTCTCTCTATCTGTTCCGTCTCTATATATATCTCTCTTACTCTTTCGCTTTGCACTCCTCCCCTTCAATACCATCTCTCCCCCTCTCTATATATTTGTTACTCTATCGCTGCACGCTCCTCTCCTTCAATATATCAATTACACACGCTTTACACTCCTTTATCCCCAGCGCCCCTATATATACACCCCCCTCCCGCATCTATATTTTAATGTTCTGTTGCACCGTGAATATATGTGTCTATATATATATACATATATATTGTATATACACATTCATGTATGTGTATACACATTCATGTATGTATATACACTGGTTTTATGTGTGTATTGTAAATTTGTACTGTTAAAACACGAAACTAACATTCGATTGACACTTTGATTACCTATACAGGCAATAGTTATTAGAATGCTGTTGAAGTGTGTATATATTTTTGGGGGACATCCTGTATATACACACATTATATATAATACAATAAACAGATAAATACACACATATATATATGAGCTTATTTAATTATAAATATTGTGAATTTTTAACTCAGTTCAATTATATATATAAATGGCTTCTACAGGACTAGAACTGTTTCATTCGAAAGAAATCATCATAATATTGAGAGGGGGGACTAGTTAAAATATTTCAAATCAAATGTGTATAAGTTATAAGTTAAAATGTATAAATAGAGACGATAGTGGAGGTATATCTGTTTAGTGGAACAGTAGACGATAGAATTAAATACAGACGAGAATCTCCCTTTAATGAAACAGCAGACGATAGAATTAAGGCAATTTAAATTTTAAGCATTTGCATTTTTGCCTTTCATCGTTACGGGGTCGATAAAATAAAGTACCAGTAATACACTGTCACTATAAGTAGACGACTTTCAAATTGAATTGTTGGTTCCATTTCTTTAGTATTTTCAATTGTAGTTATCTACTTAAAAAGCGTTACACGGTTAGAGACATAATTGGTAAGTTATATCTTCCCTATTAAACCATTGCATTATTTCGTCTACAATAGAACAAAAATGAAATGTTCTTTAAAGAAACAGGAATATAACTTTATAAAAAAAAAAGTTGCATCCGCTTCTTTTATCATTGATAATTTTTTCGTTTTAATATTAATTGTTTTTTGTAGTTGTTTATATTAAAAATCTTACTGTAATATTTACTTAAACGAAGGCAGACATCTAAACTTATAGATTAATCTTGAGCGAAGGACTAGATAAATCTCTCTCTCTCTCTCTCTCTCTCTCTCTCTTTCTCTCTCTCTCTCTCTCTATATATATATATATATATATATATATATATATATATATATAAACGAAGAATGATAACATTTCAAGCAAAGAGTTTAATTAGGTAATGACTTACAAATTTGTTTCAGTATATATTTAATATAATATTAATATATTTTGTAATATTATTAACTAATTATTATAATTAGTGCTTCAGGCTTTGTCTATATACTGAAACAAATTTGTAAGTCATTACCTAATTAAACTCTTCGCTTGAAATTTTATCACTCTTCGTTTTGAATTTCTCCTAAGTATTCAATACTCTGTTGAGAAATACATTTTACATAAACAGTCTTTGTACCATTTATACGGTATTAATTACTTATATTTATATATATATATATATAGCGTATGATTAGAACTGTGTTTATTATTAATATTTTAATGGATTTAATGAAACATTTTAGGTGTTCATATATATATTCTAAAAATGCGCGAAATCGTGAATCCGCGATAGTTGAACCGCCAAGTAGCGAGGTATCACTGTATATATGTTTAAATATATAGTGTAGCTGTGATGTATCTCGCGAGTGAATCGAGACCTGTCACTGATTTTGGTGTCCCCACTGCCGATGTGAATGAGCAACGCTGCACTTGTGAATTGGGTCTTGATGTTGCAGGCAGTTCATATACTTACAATGATGCGGTCCCACAAGCTTGTTCATATTCCTGTGCTAATAATCTAGATGGGCGTATTAAATTGGATGTGAAAGCAGCTTACCGGATGCGGAATCGGGAGAAGTTGAGACAAAAACAGGCCGATTATAGAGCTGTGAATTTTGCTAAATTAACACAAAAACAGGCCAAGTATAGATGTTCAAAACGGTATGAGTTGGCAAACAAGCAGGCCAAGTATAGATCTGCAAATTCAGCTATTATATCTCAAAAGCAAGCCGAGCGTAGAGCTTCTAAACGTACCGAGTTGGCTAAAGAGCAGACCAAGTACAGATCTGCAAATATCTTATTGCACAAACAATAATTCTGCACAAATGTTGCTCCATTATTTTGGCAGTATTGGTAGAGGGTCGGATGCCATGCTTTCCAGCATAGTTACGTCCCTTTACGATCTGAGTTCAAATCCTGCCGAGGTTGACTTTGCCTTTCATCCTTACGGGGTAGATAAAATAAAGTACCAGTAATGCACTGGGTAATTGCTGGCCTTGTGCCTAAAGTAGAAACAATTATTAGATCTAATGTTGCAACGATACAGTTAAATGTTGTCTGTGTATTTTAAAAAAGATTTGCTTATAATCTTTTCAAATTTCATTACGCCAATGATTCAAGCTCAAATTGACATTATCTAAAAAATTGTACAAACAGCGGTGGATTAGCAGTAGTGAACAGATAAATCAGTCAATTTATTAAGATTGACTTGGCATCAATCAGCAAGACCTTCATTAGCTGCTCTCCAGCCATCTATTTAAAGCTGTATACATCTATGGTACGAATACACTTGGAGTTCGCGTCATCAGTCTGGAACCCCTATCTTGCTCAGAACATTGACCTCCTGGAAACTGTTCAGAGACATGCAACCAAGCGCATACCCTCCATCAGACACCTACCATACCCTGAATATTTTGCTTCCCTCTGGCAATGGACTTGGTAAACACCCACAAAGTTATTAACCATCCGACCAACAACAACCCCGAACACCTTTTTGATCTCCATGTGTCTAACACGTGGACATGCCTACAAAGTCAGAAAACAACACAGCTCCCATGACTTTAGGAAATATTTCTTCATGCTCAGAGTTGCTGAAGGATGGAACAAACTTCCTGCATCAGTTGTTAGCTGATGACACACTGCATCCTTTAAAACCATCATACATTCCGAAATACACCAAAACTACACCTGATGTCCCCCTTCCATACACATGCACATATGTGTATATCATGACTCATGCACTGTTCTTTTTTCCTGACGTTTTTATATTACCCTATGTATTATATATGCACTTTTGATGAGTTGTAGTGCACCTCAGCATTGTACACAATATTTTCATTATTATTATCATTATTATTATTACACT
The DNA here is from genome assembly GCA_964016885.1 of Eledone cirrhosa. Classification (NCBI taxonomy): domain Eukaryota; kingdom Metazoa; phylum Mollusca; class Cephalopoda; order Octopoda; family Eledonidae; genus Eledone; species Eledone cirrhosa. Next base: position 160,034,038 of record OZ024742.1, on the reverse strand, counting down.
CATTGATCCATTTTGCACTAACTCTGCATCAAGCACCCTTACCTAAATATTAACCAATCAAGGATCCAATACAGCTATCTGTTGGATGAGTATTGTATAGTGCCAAAAACGAAACCAATCAGTTTAGCAGAAAGTTTCCAGACAAGAAACACGCATATTTTGCTATCCTCAAACACGTTTACACATGGCATGAAATATAACTAATCCGAGATGGCTAGGTTTCATCTTCTAACTGGATATACGAAATCCATTATGTCTTGACAACAACATGAGGTAACATTGTTATTCACAGACACACTTTGTACGCTGTTCCATATCAGAATGTATTTCCTTCGTCACATTCACAAACAGTATTGAAAATATGTTCTTCGGCAAATAAAAATGTTTTGTTCAGAATATTTCAACTAGCGATTGCTCTACTCCACGCACGACCACCATAAATTAATGACCAGCTCAACACAAGTATTGGTAGAGCGTCAGACACCATGCTTTGCAGTATTGTTATGGTCCTTTGCATTCTAAGTTCAAATCCTGCCGAGATTAACTTCGACTTTCATACTTACTAATTCGATAAAATAAAGTACCAGTAATGGACTGCCGTAATGGATTTGTGCCGAAAAATAGAAACACTATTAATGTGCAATAAGAGCAAAATATAACGACATTGCTCAATTATTTTATCTAATGTTGTAATAACACAAGGAAATGTTGTTTGTGTATTTTTTTTTATATTTGCTCATAGGCTTTTACAATTTCGCTCAGCCAACAACTATTAAAAAGTGAGTTGCTTAAGATAACAATTTAATCACAAATTGTTGCTATCTTTTAATACACTCCAACAAGTCATCAAATTATGTACAATAAAAACAAATCTTATTAATTTGCTCAGGGAATATAAAGAAAATGTATATACACTGATAATTGCAATTGTATGTAAATATTTTGTTTTTGTATTGTTTATTTTATGTTTTCTATTATGTATAATATATTGATTTAATATTGATTGTTTTTTGTAGTTGTTTATATTAAAAGTCTGAAAATATTTTTATACATCTTACACTAATATTTATAAGATAATTTATAATAACAATTACATAATCTAATTACATTACAACGATAATTTATTATTAATATATATCCTGTTTAACTAGAGTTATTACAAGCGTTGCCTTAAAAAAATATTAAACTAGACATGAAAAATGCGCAAGCTCAAAAGTGCCACAGAATGTTATAATAAACCTTCAAAAGTGTGGGACTAGAGTTGTTGCTAAAAAATATTGTAATCATTATATATCGTACATTCTGTGGCATCCTTTATAAAAATAGCTTAAACCAACGAAGCCTTTATTTTTACGCTATTTCACTTAGTTAATTCTTAGAGTGTAACATATAAAAATAAATACATCTATGTTTAATGTAATAACAGCTATAAATAATTACGTAATATTATTATCATATACTCATAGTAACAAAATAATTGTGTTGAAAATTAATATGATGCTTATATGAACGATCAAATCTATAATGATAATTTCTTAAATATACTAATAGTAAAATAATTTAGTTATCTATTGTTACATTTTCATAGAACTATAATATTAACAATCGTATTGCATTATCAAATTTTTATCACTACAAACTTTCATATTGGAATTACCTTAAGCCACTTATTATTACTTCGCTTTCGTACTTTTACAGCTGTAGATATTGCGCTGTATCTTATATCTAATATCAATATCTCATGGTAATTTGCATGCAGTGTAAAATAGGTTTATTAATAACTTTAATATGAAATGTATTATACAGGGCTGCGGAGTCGGCCAAAAATTGACTGGCTCCAACTCAGGATCCGATATTCCATTATTTCCTAAATTTCAGCTCCGCAGCTCTGTTATTATATTAATTAATTTATTTTATAGTTGTAAATCATATTTTTATATGTTACACTCTAAGACTTAACTAAGTGAAATAGCGTAAAAATAAAGGCTTCGTTGGTTTAAGCTATTTTTATAAAGGATGCTACAGAATGTACGATATATAATGATTACAATATTTTTTAGCAACAACTCTAGTCCCACACTTTTGAAGGTTTATTATAACATTCTGTGGCACTTTTGAGCTTGCGCATTTTTCATGTCTAGTATAAGATGTGTAAGACGTGTAGAGGAATGAAGGAAAGAGCGTAAAGGATAAAAATAAAAACACGAGAGAGAGTTACCTTGGGAGAGATTTAATTGTCCCTATATATTTTGGATTCACATCCATCAACTGGGGTTTTTTTCCGGGGTGGGGGAAAGGTTGTCTCTCGGCAAGGTGCGAAACGTGTCCTCCGCTGTTCGTTGTTTTGAATATCTCAGGTATTCAGCAGAGCGCACGTGCGCGTGAAATGGGGTCGGTCAGGCAGAGGTCAGCGGCCAAAGTAGTTCTTTCAATTGTGGGAGTGGGGTGGTGCTAGTTGTCAGTCCATTCTCTGCTTGTTTGTTGAATGTTACTGTGTGTGTGTGTGTGCGTGTGTTGTTGCCTTGTTCCTCTGTATTGGCAGTGTAGTATGTTCGTATGGTGGAATGCTACTGTGTGTGTGTGTGTGTGTGCGTGTGTTGCTGTCTCGCTTGTGTGTGTGTGTGCGTGTGTTGCTGCGTCGTTTGTTAACTTAAAACCAACCACCTCATTTTGCTTCTCTCGGATCAGTTGTTTAATTGTGGCCCTAGCCGTTTTTATACAATATATATATATAGATATATATATATATATATAGATATATATATAGATATATATATATATATAGATATATATATAGAGAGATATATATATATATATAGATAGATATAGATATATATAGATATATCTATATCTATATATATATAGAGAGAGATATATAGATAGATATATATATAGATAGATATATATAGATAGATATAGATAGATAGATAGATGGATAGATAAATTTCTTTATTAGCCACAAGGGCACAAAAGAAGGGGACAAATACAAATGGGGAGTTTACATACAGGTATATGAAAATAAAACTATTAATAAAACAACAAATAACAATTGAAATCCCCAATAGGGGAGGTGTTACACAGGGGTTGTACACACCCAGAAAAAATGTACAACCCTCATCTCCAGGAGCACCAAGAGTGAGTACTCCCTTCCTCTCTTCTTCTTTTTCCTCAACCTACAGGCTTATATAGAGAGAAGGCCCAACCACTCGGGCCATTCTTGCCACATTCACCCACCTTTTATAAAATTTACTGGGGTACAGTACCTCTCTCTCCATCCTGATTCTTCTTCCAAAGTGATATTTGAAAAAACGAATCAGTTGCTCGCCGGAGAGAAAGGTGTCTGACCTCAGCCCTTTTAACCTCGTCCACCATATAACCTCTTTCACCATAGCTATCACACAAAGGAAAACCGACTCTCCTTCAGTTTTGAAGGAGGGTGGCGGTTTGATCATGACAATGGACTCGGTGGTCAACCGGATTGGTCTCACCCGCGACAATAGTCGTTCTACATAGCCCCACAGGTCGGTGACGCCCGGGCAGTGTATGAATGCATGCACGACGGTTTCTTCGTCTCGCACGCACCTTGGACAGATCTTTTTTGCAGGGTCCCTGCCCGGGCGCCCATGTCTGTAGAGCTTGTCTCGAACTGGTAGAGCTCCTCGGTAGCACTGCCAGGCCAGGGACTTTTAGAAGTTGTCCATCGGTCCCGGGCGGAAGGTCCTACCGAACAAACTGGCCAGTTCATCTTCCTCTACGCCTAGAGTTTCACCGAGCGCGTCGTCGCACATGCTGTGGATCAACCCTCTATAGAATGACGAAGTTGAGTCTCCACTGATCGCCAGGTCCGCCTGCCAGAGGGCTGTGAGCGCCTGAGCACATTCGATGTGCCAGTCGCCCATTTTCCTCGGTCTTTGCTTAACCCAGTTTGCACTCGGCCCACTTCTGGGTGAGTGCAAACACCTTGGCCGTCACCTCGTTCCAGTTCTTCTCCACCTGGAGGTCCGGACCAAACCAGACCCCGAGCAGCTTTACCGGACCTTCCGTTCAGCGTCCGACGACGCCATCGGAAGGCATCGGTTTGCCTCTCCACGATCTGAGTTGCAAACGGATGGACTTGGTCGGGATTGCGCATGTCTGCGCTTCTCCCACCAGGTTCTCGACGACAAGCGCCAGCCTCTTTGCCAACACCTTGGCCAAAATCTGTAACTCTGTGTTTAGCATGGTTATGGGCCGGAAGTTGCCTATGTCATCCCCCTTATTCTCGTCCCTCCTGACTTAGTGTGACAACGCCCCCGGTCACAGAACTGGGAATTCTCCCGTTCTGTTGCCAGTTGCAGTAGACCGTTTCCAGGAGACCGAAGAATATGTCCGGCATTGCTACGTAAAATTTGTAGGGTAGACCGTCGTGACCTGGAGATTTGCGTTTGCCGCATTGGCTCAGCGCGTCCCCTATCTCAGCGGCTGAAATCGGCTTTTCGCAGAACTTTGCCTCGCTGTCCGAGAGTCGTGGTAGGCCGTCGAGGTATGGACCGAAATCCATAGCCCCTCCCGGCGCGCCGCCCTGCCCGAACAGTTGAGCAAAGTGCCGCTGAAAGGCCGCACACATCTGCTTCGGCTCATGTATCACATGTCCGTTTTGGTCCTTCAAAGACCGAATCATGGACTTGTTGCCACCGTCACTCGGGCCCAGCTAACAGCTTTGGCTCCCTCGTTTCCCAGAGCACGTATTTTGCTTCTGACAACGCAGCCCTCATGCTTTGCGTCAAAGAACTGGTCCAAGGCCGTTCTCGTTGCTAGCACGCTGGCTACGTTGCCACTTCTAATTGCCTCTTCTACTTTATCTACCAGTTCCTTCTCGGTTCTATTTCTATCTAACGCTAATTCTTTACTAAAAACTAACGAGTCTAATCTAACTGCCTTCTTGAGAGAGTACCACCATCCGTTGTTGACAATGGCCCCTGTCAAGTGCTGTTTAACTAAAGTGGTAATCCGTCTACTGTAGGCTTTGCATGTCAGTAACAACAAGTTCAGCTTCCAGTAGCCGGGTCCTTGTCTATGCCTTCTATCAAGGTTGGCCATGCAGGTCACTAGTTTGTGATCTGAATAGGCAACCATGAACATTTGTGGACAGCTTAACATGTCCCTATCCTTATTTCTAACTAGAACCCTATCTAGGTACGATCTAGATGTTCCGCTAAAATTAGTCCACGTCCACAGTGGCATAGTTGGAAAATCTAGTCGATACCTATCGGCCAGGTCAAATCGGTCGATTAACTGTTTGAGGCTGTTACACCCCCCTTTATCGGGACATGCTCCCACATAGTCCCAACGTGCATCTAGGATTCCATTCCAGTCCCCCACTAAAAGCAAGGAGCGGGACGTTCCCAGAAAAGAGATCACTCACCTTTCGTCTCCTGGGGACCAGGCTGCACGATTTCCATGGGGGTGTTGGAGGGGTTGTCTAGGTGTGTGGTGGTTTCCGGCAGGGTGGGGATGGAGATGTTTGGTGGGGTGGGGTCTGGTGGGATGGGAGTGTCTGGGTGGGGAGACATTTGAGAAGGACGCGGTTAAGTGGTTTCACGCAGGAATTCCCCACATCCTTTTCAAATGTTTCTATTAGGGACCTATAAGTTTGTATAGGGACCCTAATCAGTTTTAGGTTCAGTTTTTTGTTATTTTTAATAGAGTGGGCGAAAGTTTTCCCTTCGGTGAAAACCGAAGGGTTGTTCGTGATGGTCTCCATTAGTGTTTTGTTTTCAGTGTTTATGTAAGTCTAAGTGTAATTTTCTTGTGTTGTGTTTGTTTTTGTCTGTAGTTCTTGTGTGTGTTTTCGTTTTGTTGTAGGTATTTTGTTTTCAGGAGGTGGGGGTTTTGTTTGTGATGTTTTTGTTGTTTGTGTTGGTGGTTGTATGTTTGTGATAGTGTTTGCTGGTTTTTTGCTTTTGTGATGTCTTTTCTTTCTTTTCGAGCGATGGGGTTCTCCCTCGTCTTCACTGGGTGATGGCGCGATAGCCTCATCTGTTGTATCGTCTGTGTGATTGGGGAGGGGTTTGTCTTGGGGAGCTGTTGCGTCTGTATGTGATTTTGCAGTGGTTTTAGGTGGAGTGGGGTTGGGTGGGACTGTGTTTGTTGTGGTTATTTTTGTGTGTTGGTGTTGTTGTTGTGGTGGTGTTGGTGGTTGTGTTATTTTGATGGGTGTCGGCAGAAGAGTCTTTTTTTTACTCATCAATTTAGGACAGGAAGCCCTCAGGTGACCACTGCTAAAGCAGTGGGAACATGAAGGCCGCCTACCCTCAACCGAAAAGTTTATGTAGGTGAGTCCGTCCAGGAGTACACGTTGTGGGATCATAGCTATTCGCTCTGGGCTCATTTGCACCAGAACTTCAACGCTAGTCCCATTGAATACATCTCTGGGGGACTTTCCTACTGAAAGTATTCTGTTTTCATCAAAATTGATGAAGCCGCACAGTATCCACCATATGTTCACCTTTGGTGTGACACTCGTGATTCTAATCTTTTGTGTCCTTTTTCCCATGTATGTAGGGAAAAAGGTATGCAGGTTGGATACAATTGGCGACACAGAGTAATTTTGGGCCGTCAATTGATCCTTCATGAGTACCGAAATACTCCCAAAGAGTTTGCTTCTTTGAATGAATGAAATATCACTCATTGAATTTTTGAAAACCAGTTCAATTTCTTTCTGTGACGATTGGACTGGTTTTCGGGTAGAATTGGAAACTGTCCTAAAAACTATCGTTTTGAGAGCAGTTTCCTTGCGAATTTCTACCAGAGAATTGACGCTGAAAGCACCATTCTTTTCGAAAGTAACATATCTCCTAGCGTCCTTTAAAAGTTGTTCGGCATTTGTTATGTCGAGATATGTCAGTTCCTCCTTTTTCTGAACTGTCTGTACAAAGGAGATTTTCGGTTTCTTTGTGGAATTATCCGTGTTGGTAGTGTTGTCATTATTGTTGTTATTGTTGTTGTTATTCTTGTTGTCACTGATGTTGATATTGTTCGTATTTTCGTTGGTGTTGTTGTATTTGATGCTGGTACTATTGGTGTTGTCTTTACTTTTTTCTTTGTTGTTGTTGTCATTGTTCTTTTTATCATCATTATTGGTGTTGTTGTTATTTTTGTTGTCATTGTACTGTTTGGTGTCATTTGTGTTGTTTGGATATGAATTTGTTTTTACAATTTCATTTCGTCTTTCCATCTCCATAGTATCTATGGAGAAGGAAAGGGAAGAAGACGATGTTGACTGCGAGCTATGTAGTCTTACCGACTCTCCACCACCATTATCGTCGAACGCAGCGTTCATAACGTAATCAAACTTCTTATGATATTTTTTCCAAAATTCGATGGAGAAAACATTTTTCAAACGAATATTTCGCCCCTGTAGGGCCGAAAATGAGTTCACCCACCACCTGAAGGTCCAGACGGGGGGTCAAGTTACATAATAATATAAAATTTAACTGAAAACTCACGTTTTTTCTTACATAAATTAAGGGAAACTTCTCCGCGAAGTTACACACATCTGGTAGAGAGATAGATAGATATACATATATATATATATATATATATATATATAGAGAGAGAGAGAGAGACAGAGAGAGTGAGTACACATGCTCATGTTATCAATGAATCATCTGCAATGGTTATTACATTGAAATCACTGAAGTTACAAATGAGATTGAATTCAATACTTACAAGTCCAAGCTAGAAATAAGATTCCATTTTCATTCAGATATTTTGCAGCTTCAATTAAATCTAGAATTATCTTTTTTATCAAAGACTCATCTAAATAGTTCAGCTTTTTCTGTAGTGGTTCTGTAACAAAGCAAAAAAAAAACATTGCTATTAGCTCTTAACAACTTGTACCACATGAAACTACAAAAGTGAAACATTCTTAAAAAGTACAAAACACCACTATAACTGTATCACATTAAAATTTAAAGCCTTTACTTTAGTTTACTTAGTGAAATTTTCAAAACTATCTAACCACTAGTAAAGGCACTACAAACATTTGAATCAACAAACTCACTTTTATAAATTTCCTGCCAAATCAATAAACGATGTAGAGGCAAACACATGTATGTATGCATACATTCTATGAATGAATGTAAGCACACATACATACATGCTGATTGTTACTTCTTGTCAGGAGAGTACCATCCCTTCATTGAAAATTGCACAATCATGTGCATGCAGGTGGCCTTTCAGACCAGCTTTTGTTTTGCAAGCACTTTCACATATGTAACACTTGAACTGTCTCTTTCTTGGCATTGCGGTTTGGGAAGTGTCTGATCGATCCACTGGCTGACTTTCAAATTAAGCTACATTCATTGCAAATGAGCTGCAGAGGGCATGGTAGAAAAACCATCTCACAAGTGGGTCATTTTCTGTCTGGCTTGTGTGACATCAGATGGTTGACAAATCCAGCTCTTGATAGAAAAAAATCATTCACATACATTGCACCTCAATTCCTGCTGGATCTTTTGCAGGCACTGCACTTGGGTCCCACTTATGGAATGAATGCTTCAAGTGATGGTTATTATGTTGAACAAGTGAGTCAGTATTGTCAATAATAATAGCAATAGTATTTGAATGTATTTAATTTTTGGAATCTAGGATTACTGGATATATGAAAATCTATACAAACTGGAAACATTTGGTTTTAATAAATAAGTGGTTTGTATAAGAGAAACCCTATAGTTTATGTTGATTACTGATAAAAATAATATTTTAATAATATATCTCTAGAACATAATTCAATAAATGTTCAGCATCTATGTATAAATGACATAGAGGATTAAATGTATGAGTAACTTAGGAGAAATAACTATTTAAGGAAAAATGTAGAGTTAGAACCCAGGAAAGCAAACTCCTTATTGTAGTAACATGACCAAGATAAGAAATGCCTTGTGGGTAAATTGTTAAGAGTCACAAACGGAGACATCTATAAATATATAAACACACATGGTGTATTATTATGGTTGGTTTTAAACACGTATGTTCGAAAAATGTTAAACATTTTAACTGTGTGCTATTTTCTAGGAGCGTTGACGTTTAACTTTGGAAAGTTTGCAGCAAATAAGGGTCGGACATGCTTTCCAGCATAGTTACGTCCCTTTACGATCTGAGTTCAAATCCCGCCGAGGTTAACTTTGCCTTTCATCCTTACGAGGTCGATAAAATAAAGTACCAGTAATGTACTGGGTATTTGCTGGCCTTCTGCCAAAAGTAGAAACAATTATCATACAAATGTCATATAAACAAGATGGGAGATAACTTAGTTTGTCCTCTTTCACGTCAATATATTGTTCTCTCCCTTGATACTTGATACTTACTATAACTTGGCACCAAGAGAAAAAAACTAAAGGAGGAGGGAGCGGAGGATTCCGTAAACATTCTCTCATATTAGGGGTGTATATGAAAATATATATAAACATACATTATACGTTTATATAAAATAAACATATAGGTACCCTCGCTATCGTAGAAAAATATTTTTTCATAAAGAAAAACTTTATTTTTCTCTATTTTCCTCTGTGAGTATATCAGAGTTGTTAGTATCTCGAAGGCTTCTAGATGTGGGCTATGTGGTGGATTTTATATGAATTAAACCCAAAGTTATTACATTCTCTAGTGTTTAGGTTTTCGTTAGGATTGTTTCTCCTATCAGCACTGTTTCAAGATTTGTTAATCTTTCACCAGTGACACTCACTCATCTGTACTGGCATGTAAATAGGCTAGAGTCTATATAGAATTAATTGGAGATAGCCTTAAGGCACAGTTTAAGCATAATAGTGGTGTATATGAAAACATATATAAACACATACTATACATTTATATACAATAAACATATGGGTAGCCTTGCTATCGAATAAAAATATTTTTTGTAACGGAAATATTTGTTTTTCTCTATTTCCCTGCCCAGCTTAAGCCAGCAGGGTAGGACCCAGGGGACAGCAAGAGGCCAGATGGCACAACAATCTTCCCATTCCACAGGGGTAGGCTCCTCATCTGGGATGCTACATGTTGTGACACCTTCTCAAGTGGCAACTTGGTGCATTCGGCTACCAACACAAGAATCGCTGCCCGCCAGGTCAAAAAGGGCAAACCGTCAAAGTATCAGCCACTCTTTGATTGGTTTGTGGTTGAACCTGTGGCAGTAGAGACTTCCAGTGTTCTTGGCTCCCAGATCACAACCCTACTCACTGCTATCAGAGCAGAGGTGGCTGCCTGCAAATGTAATCGACATGAAGTAGAGTAGGTGTTCCAGTGTGTCCTCCCTCATTGTCCTCCAGGATAATGTCTTCTCCATTCTGTCAGCCAGGACCACAGGGCAGACTGACCCTCAGGTTTTATCTATAGTGGTGGCATATGGATTTGATTTACTTCTATCAGCATACATACATGCAGAATTGAAATAGAAATAGAAGCTTTGCTGTAAGATTGACTAAATAATATAGTTTAATAATGGGGCTTATAAACCCACTGAATGGTAGCGTATTCATCCAGCAAACGAGAGGTGTGGATTTCAACTCCCATGTGCGCTGATACCCATCTTTTTCCATTCAGTAGGTTTAAACACTATATTAGTCAATGTTACCATAAAGTTCAATTTCTATTTCAATTTTAAACTTCACTCGTCGTATTCCAAACATACTTCCTTGTGTATATACATATGTTTTAGCTAAGCAGTTTATGTTAGATTTAAATATAAGAATGAATAAATTAAGAAAAACGGTTTCCATATCATAGAACCAGGGTGATCTCAGACAGGTTCCTTGAGTGAAAATTGATTTTCATTATAATATTTCTGTTCTTGCAGTATTATAATATAAATCTGGACAGAATAGTAGGTTCAATTTTGCCTTTATTCTTTTTAAGTTTAACAAAAATGTTCCAGTTTAGTACTGGAATCAATTCTTCCTCTATATCTCTTTCTCACTTCCTCCCTATCACTGCAATCCTCTCCTCTTCTCAGGAAGAAAACAGCTGTGTTCAGACCTGGTGAGCGAATGGGTTCTGCCAGATTTAAAAAGTGCCCAAGATAAACCACATGTTACAACAGCACCACTATAAGTCCATCAGGAATTATAGCTCCATACATACAAACATTTACTAGAAATACAGTTAGGGTTAATTGATTTCATCAATCTCAATAACTGGTCAGCACTTATTTTATTTACTTTCTGTGAAAGGAAATGAAATGCAAGATTAACATATCAATCTGATTAGAGAAAAATAGGATAGATTAATATGAATAGTGATACAAACCAACATAGAACTTGGAACAAAAATAGAGGTCATTCTTATTAAGGATAATCCAGTTAATTGGTACAATATATTGACATTGGAGAGAAGCAATTTTCTCTAGGACTGCTAAAGATTCTGTCAAGTAATTCTTCCGATGTGGGACATTCTGACACTGAATAAACAGATATGACAACAGTAGATAATTAATATATATAGTTAATGTGTTAGGATAGGCATGTCAAACTGAGGGTCCCCCAAGGGCCACATGGGTCACATATGTGTTGTCTGAAGGCCACACACGACAACTAATTGCGCTCATTAAAACTAATTTTACGAAGATAAAACATGCTCACGCTGTAAAACCCTTTGTGCAGGCCACAGGTGTGCTTGTAAAGGGCGGCCTTCAGGCCGCATGTTTCTAATGCCTGTATTAGGAAAAACAGAGATGGTATGATTAGAAAAAATATTATTTAATTATACATTTTTACATATGTTTCGTTATTGAGTCATTGTCTACAGTTTTGTTAGGAAATATTGCTATTTTCGCACTACAATAACGAAACATATGTAAAGATGTATAATTAAATATTTTTTCTTATCATGCCTCTTGTATGTTTTTCCTAACATATTAACTATACGTACTCCATGAATTATTGGAACCTTAAAAAATCCCCATGGATTAATACTCAGTTATACATGTTGAGTGACCTATCTGGTAAGTTGACATTTCATTAACTGTTAAATAATCATTCTGCAAGTCTGATATTACGAACAAAAAATGAAAACTACCTTATCCTTTGTATACATATATATATATATCCATTTAAATATGTTACCAATATGTTACAATTTTATATCTATTTATATATAATAATAATAATTTCTACTATAGGCACAAGGCCAGCAATTTGGCGCAGGGGACAGTCAATTAGATTGATCCCAGTGAATTACTGGTACTTTATTTAATCGACCCCATAAGGATGAAAGGCAAAGCTAACCACAGCAGGATTTGAACTAAGAACGCAAAGGGCCGTACCTCTATGTCGCGAAGCAGGGTGTCTGATGTTCTACTGACACTGCAAATCCACCACCCTATTATTAAGGGTTTAGAGTGAAATCCAGTGATTTCTTACACGGCCACATTACAGCATGGACTGTGTGTTCTTTTTGTCGTGGCACCTACACAATCTCATTAGTTTGGACTGGATGTTGTGGTACCAATATATATCATCATCATCATCATCATCGTTTAACGTCCATCTTCCATGCTTGCATGGGTTTGGACGGGAGTTTTCCCACTTGAGGCAAGATTTGTTGTCCTGCTCGTATAGGACTGTCTGGCGGATTTTCTACGGCTGGATGCCCTTCCTAACACCAATCACATTTACAGTGTGGACTGGGAGGTTTTTACCGTGTTACCTACACGGCCACATTACAGCGTGGACTGTGTGTTTTTTTTTGTCGTGACACTTACACGACCTCATTTGTTTCGGAGTGGATGTTGTGGTACCAACATAACTTCACATTTAAGGGGGTGGTGTGGATGGGGTGTGGGTAGTGGGACGGGGATGTATTTTGTTAGAGGTGCCTACTGACTGTAGGTTTCGCTTTGTACTTAGGCAAGGCGGGTCTTCTGTATTACTGTGTAGCGCCAAAGATCTCGGTCCAGTGACATTGTCGTCCCAGGTTTTTCAGGGTCTGCCTACTCCATGGCTACCGTCTATTTTTATCGCCCTGCACTTTTTTATACAGCTGTCGTCTTTCATGCGCATCACGTGACCATACCAACGTAGTCTTCTCTCGAGTAAACAATATCTGATCCCTCTTATTCCTAATTTCTCCCTTAGTTCGTTTATGCTTTGCCGTTCACGTATATTACTATTACACATCCAGCGGAGCATGCATGATTCGTTTCTCTCCAGTCTGCGTATATCCTCTGCACACAATGCCCAGGTCTCACTGCCATGTAGCATTGCTGTTCGTATGCAGGCATCATACAGCCTGCCTTTCATTTTTAGAGAGAACCCTTTAGTGGCCAATAGTGGTATAAGCTCTCTGATCCCACTACATCTTTTATGCACCCATACTTTGCATTTGGGACATAAAATGGAGTTTCTGCCTACTCCTTTCCTACACACTGAGCATGGCCATTTCCCAGATGGGACCAGTGCCCTATTTTCTTTCCTACAAACTAGAACTTTAGTCTTAGACAAGTTAACTTTAAGGCCTTTTGATTCTAGGCCATGCTTCCATGTTTGGAATTTCTTCTCTAGTTCAGCCATTGATTCAGCTATGAGCGTTAGATCATCTGCATATAGGAGTTCCCATGGGCAGCTGGTCTTGAACTCCTCTGTTATAGCCTGAAGGGCAATAATAAATAGTAAGGGGCTAAGAACGGAGCCCTGATGAACACCAACTTTTACGCTAAACTCTTCACTATATTCGTTGTTAATTCTAGCCTTGCTGACTATTTCTTTATACATATATATATATATAGGTAATTAGAAGTGGCACTAACATAGCATGGTTCATCATAAGGGTTTATATGAAAGTATATACAATATGTTTATGTATTATAAAGATATGAGTGTGTCAATATGAATTTTTTTTTTAAAGCTGTGATCATGTCACAGCTAACACAATAGATAGCTATTTCTGGATTTTTATGTCATCAGTGACATTTACTAACATATACAAACAGTTATAATGGTTACTAGAAAGAGTTGACTTACCTTAGTTACTATAACATATTTATCATGCAACATCATCAAGTTACTTTCTCCACAAAGTGATAACTCTTTTAACTTCACTTTTGTACAATTCTTAACATCATTTGCTGACTTAAATTCACAACCCTTTGTAAACTGAAAGTAGTAGTAGTAGTAGTAGTAGTAGTAGTAGTAGTAGTAGTAGTAGTAGTAGTAGTAGTAGTTTGTTTATTAGCCATAAAGGCTTGTAGAGAGAATATAGTAAACATCATAAATATAGGGGTTACAATAGATGTGAAGTTGGACAAAGTTATATAAAATGAGTGTGGGAGCAAGCATGTTATCAAATCATCATCAAACATGTGTTTTCCCTGCTAGCAAGGGCTGGACAAGATAATTGTTTCTACTTTTGACACAAGGCCAACAATTATTCCAGTACGTTACTGGTACTTTATTTTATTGGCCTCGTAAAGATGAAAGGCAAAGTTAACCTTGGCGGGATTTGAACAATAATAATGAAAATTATTGTGTACAGTGTTCAGGTGCACTACAACTCATCAAAGATGCATAGATGCATGTACAGTATATAGAATAATATATAAATGTCAGGAAAGTGAACAGTGTATGGGTCATGATACACACAGATGTGTATGTATGAGGGGGGGGGGGGTATCAGGTGTAGTGTCGTCGAATTTTGGGAAGCATGGAAGTTTTGAAGGATGCAGTGTCCTGACAGCTAAAAACAGATGTAGGTAGTTTGTTTCATGCTTCAGCAACTCTAAGCATGAAAAAATGTTTCCAAAAGTCATGGGAGCTGTACTGTTTTCTGATTTTGTAAGCATGTCCACGGGTGTTAGACACATGGAATTCAAAAAGGTGTTAAGGTTTGTTGTTGGAAAGATGGATATTAATCTTGTGAGTGTCTACCAAGTCAGTTGCCAGATGTCGGAGTTTAATGTATCCATGCCCAGGGAAGCAAGGCATTCAGAGTAAGGTAGATGCCTGATGGAGGGTATTTGTTTGGTTGCAGGTCTCTGAAAGATTTCCGAGAGATCAATATTCTGAATAAGATAGGGGTTCCAGACTGATGATATAAATTCTAAGTGTGGACGCACCAAAGCTATATACATTTCACATGTGCTCTTAGTGCTTACTTCTCTTGTGCATCAGCTATATACAAAGTCTATATTTTCTGTTAATGTGCCTGCAATCCCATTACATCTCTTATGCATCCATAAATTACACTCTGTGCACCTTATGGAATTCCTGGTCATCCTTTTCTGATATATCGAACAAAGCTACATCCCTGATAGTATCACCCTCCTGTCCACTTTCCTACTTATTAAGACTTTTGTCTTTGCTAAGTTTACTTTTATGCCTTTCAACTCTTGGTTCTTCTCCCATCTTGAAATTTTGCCTCTAATTTTGCCTACGGATTCAGCTATGAGGACTAAGTCATCAGCATATAAGAGCTCCTATGGAATGTCAGTTTTAAACTGTCCCTTCTAAGAATCAAACTTACAATCTTATGATTGTGAGACCAGCATGGTAACCATTAGAGCACAAATATCTTTTGATGGATCAAAAATTTATAGTTACCGTAAAGAACTTTGTTGTATTATCACATCGCACAAATTCTTCAGTTGAATTGATACAACGTAGTAAGTTCTCTGCAGTTCTATTTGAGCTGAATAATGCAGAAAAGATATGAATTATGTTTGTTTTAGTGTATTTTATTAATCTTTTTAAAGTTTACTTTTAAATCCTCTCTTAAACCTTTCATTACCATCACCAAATTTCTAATGAAAAGCACTTCTGTATGATTTTCAATTAATTTTGAAAATAATAAAGAATTTAGAAGATCTAATAATATAACTAACTGATTTCCATATCATGCTGGTGTTTGAGAGCATAAGTTAACAAAAACTCTTACATAAAATTATGATGGACGGTTCTGTTTAAAATAAACAGTTTATATGGTAGAAGCAGGTGCTGTTTCAGGCAGTTTAGGGTTAAGTCTATATTTATTTCATTACTAACATATTCTGCACTTGTTTTTTTGCTTTCTTCAAAACAATATTTCATAATGATAAAATCTTCATATTTTTCTTTTCTATTTTTTGTCATAGTTTAGTCACCGTCTTTAGGGCCTGCAATATTGGTGAGAGGATGGTCTAAATGCTTGCAACAGGATGCACTATGCTAAAGGCATCTGTAGGTTAGGTGATGATGTTAAACTGGGTGATCAATTAAGTCTTCCACCCAAGTAGGCCATGACAGTTTAAACTTAGAATGTAAAGAGCCAGAGCAAATACTGAAAATCATCCTGTTTGAGACTTTAATGATTCCACATATCCATTGAAAGATGAAAGGCTGTTGACCTCAGTAACATTGAGGCTCAGAATGCAAGGTGCTAGAATAATTACCAGAAGACATTCTGTCTAATGCTCTAAAACTTCTACCAATTTACTACAATCAATACTTTCCCTCATCACTACAAGTGAAGGCATACGGCTTAATGGATCAGTTATTGGATTTATGATTGTATGGTCATGGTTTCAATACCAGGGCTAGGTGGTCCATTGTGTTCTTGAGCAAGTTCCATCATTTCACATTGCTCCAGTTGAAATAAATGAGTACCAGGAGCTGTTGGGGCTTAACTCTGCAATTCAACTGGCACCCGTCATGCTCAGTCCCTTAATGCCACAATCACAATGTTCACCATTAACGACAAATGTAGAAAGACAAAAGTAAATACTGCCGATCTTTGAGTTTGGTGATTTATCATATGACAGTCATGGACGCAGCATGGTAGAATGGTGAAAAGGTTCACTTCACAATCATTAGGTCCTGGTTTTGATCCCACTGTGTGGTATCCTGGGAAAGTGTCATTTACCATAGTCTCAGGTCAACCCATGTCTGGGTGGACAAAAACGGGGTATATGGAATCCCTTCAGATGGACTGTATATGTAATTTAATGGGTTAGCCTTGACATGCACTGTGTCATCCTGAATCTTCCTGAGAATTTCCTTTTTCAATCTAAGTATTTTATTACAGTTGTATAAATTTACAGTAGAATAACATTGTAAATATGTTTTAAGTATATACATACATAACATAACAAATATAAAATCATGAACAAAAATGATAAAGGAAAGAAAGAAAGGAAAAAGAAAAGGGGGGGAGGGGCAATCGGCAACACCTCACACCTTGGGGGTTAATTATACCCTTTCAGACAAGCCAACATGCTTGCAGCATTACCTGAGAATTACATTAAGAGTACAAATGTCTGTGGGATGCTCAGTCACTTACATGTTAATTTCATGAGCACACTGTCCTGTTGATTGAACAACTGGAACACTCATTGTCAAAACTGATGGAGATCCATTCCATTCCACAATCACTCTATCAATTCTAGAGATACTAATAGTTTCTAAGTTGGGCACAAGGCCAACAATTTTGTTGGGAATGGAAAAGTTGATTATACTTCCACCTGTACTTTACTGGTACTTTATTTTATCAATCTACGGAGGATAAAAGGCAAAGTTGACCTAAATGAGATTTTAAATCCAAACATAGAAAGTCATAACTAAACATTGCAAAGTATTTTGTCTGATGCTCTACAAATTCTGCCATTCCACTGCCCTAGTTCTAGAGATCATCATCATCAGCGTCATCTCTTTTCCATGTGCGTATGTGTTAGACATGTCTTTTCTAACATAGCCTCCCTCCACAAGTTGCGTTCCATTGTCATCTCCACTCTGTGCTTCAGCAATTTGAAATCAGTGCTCACCAACTCTGCTCAAGTCATCCTTGGTCTTCCTTTTCTGTAGCTACCTTCCTGGCACTTCTTTACCCAACCATTATCATCCATGCACATCAAACACTGACCATATCATCGTAAACTTCTCTCTTGCACACTATATTTGATTCCTCTTATACCCAGTCTCTCTGAGATTATTGGTTACTAATTTAAGCACAAGGCCAACAATTTGTGGGGACGGGAATGTTGATTACTTCAAGTTCAGTACTTGACTGTTACTTTATTTTATCGGTCCTGGGAGGATGAAAAGCAAAGTTGACTTCAGTAGAATTTTAATTCAGAATATTGATTTCTAATTTAGGCACATGACCAACAAATTTTGGGGAAGGGTTAAGTTGATTAAATCAACCCAAGTACTTGATTGGTACTTTATTTTATTGACCCTAAACAGATGAAAGTCAAAGTTGACCTCAGTAGGATTTGAACTCAGATTGTTAAGAACCAGAACAAATACCACAATGACATTTTATCCAACACTCTACCAATTTTGCCAATCCACCAACCTTCTCTCTGAGATAATAATTGTTTCTACTTTAGGCACAAGGCCAGCAATTACCCCGTGCATTACTGGTACTTTATTTCATCGACCCCGTAAGGATGAAAGGCAAAGTCAACCTCGGCGGGATTTGAACTCAGATCGTAAAGGGACGTAACTATGCTGGAAAGCATGGCGTCTGACCCTCTACCGATACTGCCAATCCACCTCTCTGAGATAATAATGGTTTCTGATTTAGGCACAAGGCAAGCAATTTTGAGGGAGAGGTGAAAGTCAATTACATCAACTCCAATGCGTGACTGGTGCTTTATTTTATTGACCCTGTAAAGATGAAAGGCAAAGCTAACCTCAGGGATTTAAACTGAGAATGTAAAGGGCCGTAACTGTATGCCGCAAAGAGGGTGTCCGACAATGTACTGATACTGCCAATCCACTACCCTTTTCTCTGAGATAATAATAAAATTGATTACATACCTTCTTAAGAACTGTGTACAGCCAGGAGCTTGACATGCTGTCTCTTCACACTTCTGACAATGTTCTAACAAGACATGGAGTGCATCACGGTCATTTGGCACAAGATGTTTGTTTTTAATATTTTCCAGGAAGGTTTTCATACATTTTTTTCCCTGGAAATTGATCAGGTAATATAATATAATATGATGCTATCAAGATGGAGTTAGCCACCTGCAGAAGTGAGCTCTATGAGCTGGAAAGGTTATTTCAATAAGTCTCCCGTGTTATCCTTTACGACAGAGGTTCTCAAACATTTTGGGCCACTGCCCCACTCTCGGCCATGTAATACCCTCAGCACCCCTCCCTATTTCCAGAGAGACCTGCCTACATGCAAATTGTAAATAATATATAATAAATAAAATCATTAATTTATATATAATAAATAATATAATATATACTATGTATAAATAAATATTGTTTTTTATATTACTATATTTTTTATATTACTATATTTATATATAATATGTATCATTTGATATTTAATATACTATTATATCATCTCTACCGCCTGCTCCCCTGGACCTTCTCAATGCTCCCCAGGGGGTGGTAGCGCCCACTTTGAGAACCTCTGCTCTAGGGTAACACTTTCTCCCTTCTGTCCACAAGGAACATAAAGCAGTTTGTCCCTAGGGTTCTGCATATCAGGAAAAATCTCTCTGGTTCTGTTTGGGCTTGTATCATTGGAGTAGCAATGGTATAAGTTACTGATTAATTTTTTCGGTTCCATCTTGATGATGGTACATTAATGTTAATGTCAAATGGTATAGTATATATTTCTTTTACTAATTCATATGTTCAGGCGAAATATATTTCTTCTAATTTTCAAAATATGTTAGTAAAATATACTCTCAAGTCTTGAATAAACATTCACTATACAATTACTGATTTCCCAATACCCATGTTTGGGAGCAATGACAAAAGGGAACAGTAGAATTTTAATACTTACAGCTAGACATTCTTCATCAGAACAAGCATCAAACTGGCAGACAAAAGCTTTGCTTATTTTCTTTTGGAAATCACTGAGACCATTAAGAGATTTGTTCTATAAAGAAATGATATCATACAATTGAATAAATAAGTACCAGAAACGAATATAGCATTTGAGAGTGAAGAATGTGTGTGTATGGAGAAAAAGAGAGAGAGAGAGAGAGAGAGAGAGAATGTTATGTTGCCAAAATATTATATTGGTAATGAATCTATGCAGAGAGAGGTTTGAACAAGAGATTTGAACTCTCCAGTTGACAAAATAAATCATTGCGACCACACATGCTGGCATTTTGGTCTCATAGATAAGTGATTTCCAAATGTATTTTACTTCTTTTGTTTTTGGGACTTGTGTTGCAGTCCACACTGTAAATTGGTCATGGAGGTGTCATGACAAAAAGCACCCAGCCCACACTGTAAAGTGGTTGTGTAGGAGACAGTAAAAAGGCTCTCAGTCTGCACTGTAAATGTGGTTGGTGTTGGGAAGGGCATCCAGCTGTAGAAAACCTGCCAGATACAGTTCTATACGAGCGAGACACGGTCACCTGACCAATCTATCTCAAGTGGGACAATCCCGTCTAACCCATGCTAGTGTGGAAGATGGACGCTAAACGATGATGATAATGAATACTTTTCTAGAATCCATCTGCTTATCATCAAGGATAACATATCATAAATAGTCTACCCTCAGCTGTCCAAGCCAGTTCACTTCAGTTAATGACATCAGAATGATTTAGTTATCAACAGACATACTCCGGCCCTTGTAGGCCAGCAAGCTAAGATAGTCTTTCTCCCGTTTCCGATATCAACAAATGTTAGCTACCTGGGTGCTGAAAAGTTCCAGGCTTTGGGTAAAAGAAAATACAGGAGGATCAGTTACATATGATTTTATTCAACATATGGAGGCACATGGCTTAGAGGTTAGAGCATTGGCCTTGCAATCGAAAGGTTGTGAGTTCAATTCTCAGACCGGGTGATGTGTTGTTTCCTTGAGCAAGACACTTTATTTCACATTGCTCCAGTTTACTCAGCTGTAGAAATGAGATGATAGGGACTGGGTTCCATATCATTCCACTGCAAAGTGGACGTGTAGGTGCCACGGCAAAAGGCACCCAGCACTCACTGTAAATGAGGTTGGTGTTAGGAAGAGCATCCAGCTGTAGAAATCAAGCCAGAATCAGTTCCCGTCCCACCCTTGCAAGCAGGGAAAAGCGGACGTAAAATGAAATGATGATGATGAAATGATTCTCCTCTCAGATTCACACACACGTATTGCAGTGGTCCTACCTCCCCTGTAAAGGTAACAACTCTACTCTTTCCCAATACCCTTAAGCCAGGACCTTTTCAGCACACTGATACTACTAAAAGCATCCATGCTAAATTACACAAACATAATACAGAGTTTTACTGTGACCATGTTTTGTTTTCCTATGTTATTCATTAATAAAATTATTAAAGTAGTGGCCCTTGTTATCATTCATTCACTACTGACTATGGTAACCATACATCTCGATTCAATGAGACAACATATCTGACAGACAGAAATGAACAAATCTACCAAATCAACAATACAACTACACATTTGATCAACTAATAGTCAAATTAAAAACATTGTTACATATTAAATTTTAAAAAAAAATGAAATTCACCATTCCTACATATGCTGATTTAGCTGGTGTCCTACAAAATACTATCTCATAGGTTTTTGGTTTTTTTTTTTAGCTATTTTAATGATAAGGGCTTTATTCCTATCATGAAAAGCAACATCTTGCTGAAGAATACAATACATTGCCCAATCCAGGAATCAAACCCATGATTATATGACCATGGAACACCTTAACCATTAGGATACATGCTTTCACAATATATTAAGTTTGGGCTAGCAATAAAGTCTAAAATAGTCACACAACTTGCTAGAAATTGCAGCCAAATCTTGCCTATATTACACCCTAATAACTTAACACTTTTGTTTGCTAACTGCATGAAACCAGACTTATGATACAGATTTGTTTTAAGGTGTTTATATTTATCTAAAAATCCTCCATTATAATTTTACTAAATCTTTTCAAATTCTTGAATATTTTCATAATTATTTGAAAATCATAGGAAGTTGATTTCCTTAGAAATATCCTTGATAATTACATTAAGGGTACACATGCCTGTGGAATGCTCAGTCACATATACATTAATCTCATGAGCAGACTATTCCATTGATTGAACCACTAGAATAATCATCATTGAAATTGATGGAGGTCTATTCCCAAAATTCCCAACATAATTTTATATAAGAAATCATTATTATGTTTCAAACACCAGTTTACTAATTAAAAACTTAAATATTTTAGTAAATTTCTCAAATTGGTTTTAATTCTTCTTTACCCACTTATTGCTGAGAGTGTCATGGGGTCAGAGTCTTCAAACACTCCCTCCAGCAAGTCCTGTTAGAAGTAACCGTCTCCATCTCATCCAGCTGGATCCCCAAGCTTGACCAGCCAAGCTCATGGATCTTAACCTACCATCTTGCTCAGGGTCTAGCCCTGGGTCTTCTACCTGGTTTTAATTACTTTCAAAATGAATTGAAGCACATTAGCTGTATATTTCATAAGAAATAGGGTAATGAAAGGGTTATGGTAAAGACATTTAATAGTTGACATGTAAAACTCACCTCATCTAAACTGTTCAATGAATGAAGACCTGTCAAATACAAGAACACTTTTATTTAGAGAAGAAAAAATATATTTTTAGCTTTAAGTTAGATTAAAAGAGAACTCACACATATACATATATGTATACATATCATCATCATCATAGTTTTAAGGTTCTCTTTTTGTGCTAGTAAGAGTTGGAAGAGTCTACATAAATTAAGCCAGTACTGAAGCAGGACTACTGACCTCCCTGACAGGCTGGGGGATCTGCATCTTGTTAACATTCAGTCTTATGTTCTGTCAAGTGCATTTATCGAGTGCATTTATCATGTAGGGATAGGTAAGAAGAGTGAGCTATAGGCAGCTGAAAAGGAGAAGTTAGAATAAAATAAATAAACAAGATAAAACTTGTTTAATAACAGTATACATTTTGTGTTTCATTGTTTGTTTAGGTAATGGTAGAGGTGCAGGAATAGATTTGTGTAATAGTTGATGTTAGAATTAAAATTAGGTAAAGGGTTAGAATTAAAATAAAGATTAGGATTAGTGTTAAAATAGTTACCATGAATGGTCATGTGGCTTCAGTCTACAAGCCTTGTTGCTGGGTTAGTATGGGTCATTTGATAGTGAGTGCTTTCAGATTAATAATCCTTCATTAGACTAGATTATTCCTGGATTGACAAATCCATTACTTGTCAGAGTATATGTATAGGTGTTTCTATGTGTCCAGGTCACTCCAACAGTTTACAGTAGGCCACCTTTTCCTAATAAAATGTGCTTCCACTATTTGTATATATCGTGTCTCTTTGCTCCATATGTATTTTTGTGGTTATGCTCCTTCCACATATTTCTGCATTGAAACACACCGCTCACAGGTATCGCTTTTTGAAAATCTTCTAGTATTCTGTTTTGTAGTTGGCTCTTCGTTGAATTGGTGTAGTTGGCTCCACATGCACAGTTCAACTCATATACCACATGTGATCTGTCAAGCATATTGGTTTTGTGTTGTTAATTCCTCTCTATTCTCCTTGGTATGCCAGATCAATGTAGACCCAGTTTTTTAATTTGTTCTCTTCCTTCTTTCTCTCCTTTCTTGTGTTGTTGTGTCTTTCAAATTGTTATTGGTCAGTGAGTGGTAGAGGTCGCTACTATGACTAATGATGGTGGTTGGTGTTTGTGTGTGGTGTCTGTGATTGTGCTTGTGTTCTCCTCTCACATTCTCGACAACACTTTTTACCAAAATATGTGGGTATGGGTATATCCCTACTGGTAGAGCGCTTTTCTATACAATAGATTGCATATTCAATAAATATGGATTTCTTAAACTTCCCGACTTCCCTCAAAGATATACCCATACCTTCAAATGAAGAATACATGATGAAAACTATCGAACAGACAAACTCTTTTATTAGAAGATTAAGATGGAGAGCTTTTCATTTCGAAAATAAAGATGCTGAAAGGAAAACCAACAACAATCATTTTGAATCTTTATTTAAATCAAGAAAGATCCTCCATACAACAAACATCTGGAGGTTTTTGAAACAGAAATGCTCGGTATAATCAAAAAAATTAAATTTAGGAAAAACCCATATATAAGTCACCAATACCTTAGAACTCTAAAAGAAAAAATCACGGAAATAAAAAATGTTAACAAAGTATTGGTTAAATCTGACAAAACTAATAATTTATATGGGATAAACAAAGAGGAATATAACAACTTGATTTTAAAAGAACTTAGGAAAAATTACAAAAAAAGCCCCGGCTGTTGATCTTACTGAAATTAACGAAGAAGCCTACAAATTAATTACCAATTTAGGAATAGAAGGAAGAACCGAGCCATTTTTACCTAGACAGTCCAGGATTATCTTGAAGGATCACAAAAGAAACTTTAAGGAAGAGATGCCAGTTAGACTGATTGCTCCATCGAAATCGGATATTGGAGTAATCAGTAAAAACATCATAGATAGAACATTACCCACCCTTAAATTGAGATCTAATTTGAGCTTATGGAAAGATACAAACGAAGTCATAGAATGATACAGGAATATAGAAGATAAGAAAAACCATAAATTCATCCAGATGGACATTACTAGCTACTATTCTTCCATAACACCTAACCTTCTAAATAAGGCTCTTTCATATGCTTATAAGCATACTGATATAACCACGGATGAAATAGACATAATACTAACAGCTAGAAGAACTCTTATTAACTTCAACAACGAATATTGGACCCGCTCAGATAGAGATAGAAATTTTGATATCACTATGGGGGCATCCGATTCCGCGCAAATCACAGATCTTCTGGGAATTTTCATATTAAATATGATAAATAGAAAACTGCCGGAGATTACCGGTGGTTTATATAGGGACAACATTTTATTTACCGTGGTCAAACACAACAATATTGAACTAAATAGAGTAAAGAAAAGTATAATAGAATTCTTTAAAAAGTACGACCTTAAGTTAGAAGTAGAAAATGGTACCAAAATAGTTAATTTCCTAGACGTTACGTTTAACTAAAACACTGGCTTCTATTACCCTTTTCATAAGCCCAATGAAAACTTAAACTATGTTAGTAACCATTCCAATCACCCTAAATCTGTAAAAAAAAAAGCTATTGTAAATAGTGTGCAAAAACGAATTAATAAAATATCAATAAAGCTATATTCGACGAAAATGCTGAATACTACAACAACGCGTTAAAAAGAGCAGGATATATGAATAATATAGAATATGTAGATAATAATAATCCAAGTATTAATCTTAATAAAAATAATAACATATATAAGAAAAACTATAATAATTATAATTCAAACACCCATACGCCAAATAAATCTAGGATAAGAACTAGAACTAAATCAGTCATATGGTTCACATACTACTACATAGGATCTTCTACATTTAAAGCCAGATTTGCGAACCATAAATGCTCTTTCTCGAACTCCAAGAGGAAATCATCCACGTCTTTATCACAGCTCATATGGTCATTAAAAGAGAGAAATTTAAAATACTCCATTCTTTGGACTAAACTTCGGAACTGTGGAGTTTACCACAACTCTAGTATATCAAATAATTGCGCACTCTGTACAATGGAGACCTGTTGATTATTAATAACTATGAGACCCTAATTAACAAAAAAAGTGAATTATTCTCTAGTTGCCTCCACAAAGCTACATCCATATTCTTAGTCTCCCACAAAACGAGAAAAAAAGAGAGAGAAACACTTAACCATTAAAAACTTGGTTGTCAGACGTATATAATCAGCAGGGAAAAACATTAATTGTTCCTACTTTAGGCACAAGGCCAACAATTACCCAGTGCATTACTGGTACTTTATTTTATTGACCCCGTAAGGATGAAAGGCAAAGTCAACCTCGGCGGGATTTGAACTCAGATCGTAAAGGGACGTAACTATGCTGGAAAGCATGGCGTCCGACCCTCTACCGATACTGCCAATTCACCGCCCCTCTGTTTTTATAATATAACTAAGTGGTTATTCTTTTGTAAACTCTCGAAAATTTTCCATAAATTTAGAATTATTTGGATATTTTAAATTTTTTAATTTTTGACTTACATCTTTTAATAAAATAAACTATAATATATATTTTTAATAATTTATAATCCATAACATACACATTTAAACTAATTATTAGATTAAACCTTTAATCAAATTTTTTCAACCTATCATTATAAATATTATAATCAAAACATAACGAATCCTGCATTATAAATATTATTCCTCCACGCTATCCTCATTTCTTCTTCATTTCTTCTTTTTTCCTCTCACTTAAAAATATAATTACGCTCTTCTCTTCACACTAATTTCACTGTCAAAAATATATATAATCGTTCCTTCTTTTTTTCTTTCTTTCTTTTTTTCTCTCTCCCTCACAATATCACCTTCTTCCAACAGTTTAATTTAAATAAACCGCTATCTTTTCAACCTTTCGGACACTCATTTGCATACTCAATCATAACTTTATATCACCCTCAATAAATGTAATATCTCCACTATCCAGGAAGCTCCAACCGTTAAGGTTGTCTTTTTTCAGGGTATGTCAATATATATCACATGGCTTAGCGGTTAGAGCATTGGCCTTGCAATCAAAAGGTTGTGAGTTCAATTCTAAGACCGGGTGATGTGTTGTTTCCTTGAGCAAGATACTTTATTTCACATTGCTCCAGTTTACTCAGCTGTAGAAATGAGATGATAGGGACTGGGGTCCATATCATTCCACTGCAAAGTGGTCGTGGAGGTGCCACGGCAAAAAAGCACCCAGCACTCACTGTAAATGAGGTTGGTGTTAGGAAGGGCATCCAGCTGTAGAAATCAAGCCAGAATCAGTTCCCGTCCCACCCTTGCAAGCAGGGAAAAAGCGGACATAAAATGAAATAATGATGATGATGATGAAAACAAATCTGTATTGTATTTTATCTGATGAAAGCGCACCATAATTTGCCTTGGTGTCCCTTGAAATATGTATAATAAAATAAATATGGTTTTATAAATATAGTTTCCATTTGTTAATATATTGTATATTTATTCCACTAATCTGTTGAGTGTTTTATATCAGTTATAAAAATGTTTAAGCTTGTTGAATCCCAACAAATTAAATATAACCTCTGCATATATATATATATATATATATATATATATATATATATATATATATATATATATACATGAAACCGCATTAGCATGATATTCTTGAAAAGTATAGAACAGTCCTATGATGGCATCACATTAAATATTAAAGTCTTTACTCCAATACTATAAATTTTCACAATGCTCTGTCCACTAGTAAAGATACTATGTACATTTCAATGAACAAACTCATTTTTGAATATTTTTCTACTATATCATTACAGAATGTTAAGAGTTAATAACTGTAATAAATTTACTTACCTTTGTAACTTGATTTTAACCCCTTTTCTTTAATCTTGTCCAAGATGTTTTTTGCAGTGTCTGATGAAAAGTATATGCTACTACCTGTATTGCTTGGCATGTTAAGACTACCACTACCACTGTCTTGGTGTATGCCATGATTTATCTCACCCACTTTTAAATTTAAGGCAAACTTTAACGATTTTTTTAGAATGTATTTGTTCATTTTTTCCAAATATTTATCTAAATTATCCCAATCAGAACAGGGTGGTTCTTCATCAATAGAACTATACTGAGAATTGGCATCTTGCTGTTGTTGCTTTTGTTCAATGAAAGATTTTTGTTGTTCCATTTTCTGTGGAGACTTAAATCTTTTGCAGGTATTTCCAAAAATAAAGTCTTTGTTGAGATTTATTACATGATCTGCAAAACTGAAAAGAAATATGAAAATACATTAACCCTTTAGCATTTAAACTATCTGTATCCAATCAGAATTCTCTCACCTCTTTCTGTTCAAAGCAGCTATAACTGGTCGCTCATACTGATGTTAAGGTATTGTTCTCAAAATAAATAATATCAACATCTGATACAAAATCTGTACATTTTGGTGGGGCTTTAACCCTTTAGCGTTTACATTACTCTATATTTGCTATTGTATCTGGTAAAGGCTTTATCTCACATAATTATCTAGCATAATTTTGAATTATAATTCGAAATTATGCCAGATAATTATATGAGATAAAGCCTTTACCAGATACAATACCAAATAGAGAGTAATGTAAACGCTAAAGGGTTAAAGCCCCCCCCCAAAATGTACAGAATAGAGGCATATATAAGAAAGCATATACAATATGTTTATACATAATAAACATGCATGAGTTTCACTGTAAGTATTTTAAGCAGTGATCATGTCAAAGAGGCAATTAAGGAAATGAAAAATGGTAAGGCCGCTGGACCGTCAGGGAGAGTTGCTGAGATAATGAAGGCATCAGAAGTAGGAACTAAACTGGTTGCATGCATCATCAATCAAGCTATATATAGCGGAGTCATACCTAAAGACTGGTGCAGCAGTATTCTTATAAATTGCTACAAAAGTAAAAGGGATGCTCTGGAGAGGCACAAAACTGATGGATCAGGTTATGAAAGTGGCAGAAAGAATACTAGCGCAACTGATTAGAGAAAAGGTCAAATTAGATGAGATGCAATTTGGTTTTGTACCTGGGAAAAGTACAACAGATGCCCTCTTAGTGAGACAATTACAAGAGAGGTTCTTAGAGAAGAATAAGCCACTATACTTAGCTTTTGTTGACCTGGAGAAGGCTTTTGATAGAGTACTCCAATCTGTCATTTGGTGGTCCCTAAGGAAACTAGGTGTTGAGGAATGGCTTGTGAGGACAGTGCAAACTTTGTACAGAGGTACTGTCAGTAAAGTCAGAGTAGGAATGGAGTTTAGAATTCCGGGTACAAGTAGGAGTACATCAAGGTTCGGTCCTCAGCCCGCTCTTGTTCATTATAGTCCTCCAAGCTATAACAGAGGAGTTTAAGACTGGCTGTCCATGGGAACTTCTCTATGCTGATGATCTGGTTCTTATAGCAGCATCAGTAAAGGAGCTAGAGAATAAATTCTGGCTATGGAAACAGCAGTTGGAATCAAGAGGACTGAGAGTGAACCTAACTAAGACTAAAATGTTGATAAGTAGAAAAGAGGACAAAACTCTGATTCCATCAGGGAAATGGCCATGTTCGGTATGTAGAAAAGGAGTTGGCATAAATTCTATAAAATGTACACAATGCAGATGTTAGGTACACAAAAGATGTAGTGGGATAGCAGGCAAACTAACAGGTAGGGAAAACTACATATGCAGTAGATGTACAGCGAAATTTGACAGCAGAAGTTGCAGTCATGGACACATTTTTCAAATGCAGGTAGGATCTATAGAGGTGGTTGATAGCTTCCAATACCTAGGTGATCAGATTAGCAAAGGAGGAGAGTGCTCCGCGGTCATAGTATCTAGAATAAGGATGGGTTGGAAGAAGTTTAGGGAGCTGCTTCCTCTGTTGACACAGAAGGGTTTCTCCCTACGAATGAAAGGCCAGTTATATGATGCCTGTGTGAGATGCACGATGCTGCATGGGAGGCAGCAACTGTGGAGGATATGCAACGGCTGGAGAGAAATGAAGCAAGCATGCTCCGTTGGATGTGCAATGTCAATGTGCATGAACGACCAAGCATAGATGAGTTGAGAGAGAAACTGAGTATAAGAGGGATAAGCTGTAGTGTGCGGGAGAGATGACTGCATTGGTATGGACATGTGATGCGCATGGAGGATGACCGCTGGCTGAAGAAGTGCCAAGAAATCCCAGTAGAAGGAAGACGCAGTAGAGGAAGACCACGGAAATCATGGGCGGAGGTGGTGAGAGCTGACCTCAGATCGCAGAAGCTCACAGAGGAGATAACGAAGGAACGCGACGAATGGAGAGATGCTGTGCTGAATAGGACCCTTCCCACCCTTGCAAGCAGGGAAAAGTGGATGTAAAATGATGATGACGATTACTCTATATATATTATTATATTTTCACAGTATATCAAATCTATGAGATTTCGATATTACATATTTTGAGAACAATACCTTAACATAAGTATGAGCAGCCAGTTATGACTGGTTTGAACAGAAAGAAGTGAGAAAATTCTGACCGGAGATGGCCGGTTTGAATGCTAAAAGGTTAAGGCAGAACCACAGCATGGTTGAAGTCTAATGACTGGAACTAGTGAAAGAATATAACGGTTAAGAATTTCACTTTGCCACATCCCAGGTTTAATTGCAAGTTATAATAGCCATGGGTAAATCCAAGCCATGTGAGTGAAATTGAATAAATAGAAACTGTGTGGAAGCTCATTGCATGAATTTTAGCTGTTATTAAAAGGTCTAGTCTTGTCATTATATAAAGGCGCTTACTTCTCCTGCGGTTGTCTTATAAGGAAGAGAGAATCGCTGGTACCACTACCTGGCACAAAACTGAACAGTATTATGTCTACTTTAACTTTATTCCTATCATCATCATCATTTAATGTCTATCTTCCACGCTAGCATGGGTTAGATGGGTTTGTCCCATTAGAGGCAAGTTGGGTCAGGTGACCATGCCTCACTCGTACAGGACTGTTTCTGGCTGGTTATCTACAGCCCTTCCTAACACCAACCACGTTGACAGTGTGTGCTGGGTGCTTTTTGCTGTCTCCTACACGACCACTTTACAGTGTGGACTAGGTGCTTTTTGCAATGTCTTCTACAGGATCACTTTACAGGGTGGACTGGGTGTTTTTGTTCTGACACCTACACAACCACTTTACAGTGTGGGCTGGATGTTTTGTGGTACCAACATAACTTTACAGTATATGGGTGGTGTGGGCGGAAGTGGGAGGGAGGTGAAGGGTGTGTGGGGCTGTAGAGTGGATTAAGAGGTGCCTACAAGGTGGGTCTTTTGTATTACTGCATAGCGTAGGTGTGTGTTAGTTTACTAATGTAGATGTCTGTGTTAGTTTACTGATGTAGGTGTGTGTGTGTGTGCATTAGTTTACTGATGTAGGTGTGTGTATATGTGTACATGTCAATTAACTGATATTTAATAACGAAAAACAAAATCAGCCTGTAATATCTATGTCTTGCATAAACAATACATTAGGAAAGGCACCTAACTGAAGAAAACCTGTCTTGAAAAGTTCTGTCCAATCCATACTAGCATAGAAAAAATATGATGTTGATGATGATGATGTTTACATTTTCATTCATACAAATTTGTATATATATTTATATATGTGTGTGATTACCTGAACATAGAGCACATTGACAAATCAATGAACACAATGAGGAGAGATTCACTTACAGCTTTGAGAATGTTACATATTTTCATGTCCATGTTATTCCGACCCCTATAGAAGTAGTAATAATAACAACAATAACAACAACAATAATAATAATAATAATGATTTCATTTATTGGCCACAAGGGCCGACATATAGGGGACAATACAAAAGACTGGGACAGTGGGGTTTTACAGAAAAATATGAATAAACAAAGTAACAATAACAAAGTAACAGTAAAGTAACAATAAAATTACAACAAGAAAAAAATTCTCCAATAGGGGGGATGACCACCTAGGGTTCGCTCAGGTACCCCACCAGTCCTGAACGACCCGACGCTTCGAGAGCACCCTGGAAGGGCACCCCTCTCCTCTTCAAATTTACCTACCTACAGCCACATGACCAGAGTAGGCCCACTCACACGGGCCATTCTCGCCACATTCACCCACCTTTCAGCAAATGTACTGGGGGGCAGCACTTCTCTCTCCACCCTCACCTTCCTTTCCAAGTGAAACTTGAAAAAGTTGATGAGGGATTGGCCGAAGAGAAAAGTGTCTGTCTTCAGTCCTTTCAACCTCGTCCACCATACAACCTCTTTCGCTACTGCCACCAGACAGAGGAAAATTGCCTGCCCTTCCTGGCCAAAAGAAGGCGGCGGGTCGATTTTCACTATGGACTCGGCCGATAGCCGGATCCGTTCTACACGCGACAACAGCTGTTCAACATAACGCCACAAGTCAGTAATGCACGGACACTGGACGAGTGCGTGCAGAACGGTTTCGTCGCTCTGCGCGCATCTCGAGCAGGTCCATCTGACAGCACTTCCATGCCTGTAGAGTTTATCTCGAACCGGCAGTGCCCCCCGGTAGCACTGCCAAGCGATGGATTTTGGGAAATTATCCATCGTCCCTGGCTCGAAAGTCCTCCGGTACAGACTGGTTAGTTCGACTTCGTTGACTCCCAGAGCCTCTCCGAGTGCGTTGTCGCACTTGCCCACCACTAATCCTCTATAGAACTCGAGAGTGGAAGTTCCACTGACCGCATTGCCCGCCTGGTAGAGGGCAGTGAGTGCCTGGCAACAGTCCAGATGCCAGTCACCCAGTCTCGGTCTCTTCTTGACCCAGGACTGCAACTCAGTCAAAGAAACGAGCTGCGGAAAGGCCCATCTGACAAACGACGACCACACCTGTTCACCGTTTAGGCAGAATATCTGGAGATGCCGCAGCCTCAAAGCGTGCCTGCGCATCATTAGCCACGGCATACCCAGCCCTCCACGTAGAGGGTGCTGGCAGCAGATGGACCGCCTCACCAGCGGAACCTGACCCCTCCACAAGAATATGAAGAGGAGCCGCTCCAAGATGGCAAGGCGGGAACAGGGGCAAGGGACGACAGTCAGACGGTAGTAGATGACGGATGCGATGTACGTGTTCGCCACCTCCGCCCGACCTTTCAGTGATAGCTTCATCCCAGCACATTTCTGGGTGAGACTGACTACCCTGCCCGTCACCTCGTCCCAATTCTTATCCACCTGGAGGTCTGGCCCGAACCAAACCCCGAGCAACTTTACCAGTCTGTCCGTCCAGCGCCTAACGACGCTGTTGGACGGCATGGACTTGCCTCTCCAGGTGCCGAGTTGCAAGCCTACTGACTTTTCCGGGTTAAGTTTTGCTCTCGTCAACCTTTCATATTCCTCCAATAAGTTGCCGACCATCTCGATTTCTGAGGTGTCCGACACCATCACGGTGATGTCGTCCGCATAAGCCAACACAGCCTTTCCGCGTCCCGGTTCGAGCGGGATGCCCTGCAACAGCTCCGGCTTCCGCAGTAAAGGCTCGAGAGTCAATACGTACAGAAGGGGGAGGGGAGAGGGCACCCTTGACGGACCGATCGGGAGACCTGAAACGGTTCCGAGAGGTGGCCATTAATTTTGACCATCGAGCAGGTGCCGCTGTGCATTGCAGCGATCCAGCTTCTGAAGACGGGGCCGAAGCCAGCCGCCTTGAGGACAGCCTCCAGTACCGATTGTCGACCCTATCGAATGCTTTTGATTGATCTAAATTGATCAGAGCCCCACCGAAGCCAGGTTTACACCCTACCCTCTCTATGATGTATCGCATTAGGTGGAGGTTGTCGTCTATGGACCTGGTTGGGATTGCGCAAGTTTGCGCCTCCCCAACCAAATCCCCGACGACAAGCGCCAACCTCTTCGCTAACACCCGTTTTGCTGCCAGTTGCAGTAGAGGCCTTCGAGGAGATTGGAAAACAAGTCTGGCATATTTACGTAAAGCTCATAGGGCAGACCATCCAAACCGGGTGACTTGCGCCTCATGCAGCCTACAAGGGCATCCTGAATCTCGGCTGAAGTAATTGGCCTTTCGCAGCGCCCAGCGTCAGCCATCGAGAGTTGCGGCAAGCCATCGAGGTAGGGACTGAAGTCCGCCACCATCTCTGACCCGCCACTTTCCCCGAACAACCGAGCAAAATGTTGCGACCGTTTCAAAACGTGGACAGCTTACACTATTTCTGTCTATTTTCCTAATGAATATCCTGTCTATATACGATCTAGATGACCCTATGCGGTTAGTCCAGGACCACACTGGTGCATTAGGGAAATCTAGTCGGTACCTGTCAGACAGTTGGAACTGGCTGATCAGGTTCTTGAGGCTTATGCACCGCCCGCTCCTATCGGATACTCCCACACAGTCCCAGCGTGCATCTAAGATGCCGTTCCAGTCCCCCGCTAACAGTAAAGGGCGAGACGTATCCAGAATGGCTTCCAGGCGTCTAAAGAAGTCCGGCCATCCTGCCCCAGTAGGAGCATAGACGGCCACCAGTCTAAAGGCACCACCCTCATTATTGTTCACGCCCAGGACCACCAACTTCCCGTCCGGGTCCCGGAAGATCGACCTTACCTCGAGATCCAGGCCTTTCCTAAACAGCACTGCCCCCCCGTCTCCCATTCCCGGCTGGCTAACAGATGCAAAGATCTGATAGGCATCGAAAATGGGGGCTAGTGCGCGCGTGTCGGAAATCCTGGTCTCGCTGACTGCAATTAAATCCATTTCTATAGACCTGAGGTCGTTGAGCAGGTGACCCAGCTTCCAGGACGATCCCAGGCTTCGAACATTTAAACATCCTACTCTTAATACGGCCATGCTGGCAGTTTAAACAGAGAGAGAGAGGAAGGTTTACTTACCTTCCGGGCTCTTGTGAAGGTCGGGTTGTTCGACCTCCATAGTGAGTGGGGTTTCTTTTGAGAACCCCTTTAAAAGTCTTGAAGTGGGTTTTACATTCGGGGTTCCCACGTCCCGAGGAAAGCTGTCTCGTATTTCTTTGAATATGTCGAGCGACATTCGCACCAGAACCAAATCTTCCGGCACGCGAAATGTGCTCGATTTAAAAATTTCCCCCGTCTTTTTGTATATTTTCACTTCGTGCTACGAGGGCCATAAGTTCCTTGTTGGCCCTCCTGACGAGCACAAAGTTTTGTATGTTTTGTTGGTGTGATTTTATTTGTTTGCGTGGCTGTGGTGGTGATGGTTTTGGTGGTGTTGTTTCGGTTGTATCTGTGTTTGTTGTGAGTGCGATGTCTGTGGTTTCAGATGTTTGTGTCTATATTTGTTCTTGCGTCTGTTTCGGTTGTTTGCGTTCGGGGGATTATGGTGATGTTGATGTTGGTGTTATTGGAGAGATGTTTGCGTGGGTGGTGTCTGCGTTTTTTATTGTGGGTGCTTTTGTGCTTTGTTGAGTTTTTTTTTTCTTTTTGTGTTTCCTTTTTTGTATTTTGGGGGATTTTGGATTTCCCTCATTTTCACTACTGGTAGATGAGGGGTCTGTTTCTGTAAGCGTGTCTGTATGTATGTTTAAGGTTTTATTGGTGTGTGTATTTTGGGGGGGAGGGGGAATTTGACAGCTTTCCTCGTTTCCCCCCTGGGTGGTCAATATTGGTGGTGGTCTTTCTATTGGTGTTGTTGTTGTTGGTTTTGCCAATGCAGGTGTTGGTTATGGTCCTCGCCCCAGCGTCAGCAGCAGTGGAGCCTTTCGACCCCTTGCCTCATTCAGCAGTTGAGGGCAGAAGGCTCGCAAATGGGTTTTTTTCCCCACAAACAAAACACTGCGGCCTTTTGCCTTCGGTCATAATGTGAATGACAGTCCCATTCTGAAGGCGGATGTGGTCTGGGATTGTCTTCACATTCTCGGGCCTGATCTGGAGAAGGGTCTCTAGGTCAACCCCGGACCAGTCCTCTCTGGCCGTTCTGGTCACTTCTATAGGGACTGTATCCGTCCCCTCCACAATCACACATCCCAGAAGCCACCACATGTCAAGTCCTGGTGGGATTCTGGGAATGCGGAGACGGGCCGTTTTTTTTCTCATGTGGGAGGGGTACATTATGACCTTGCTGGTTTTGCAAGGAGTCATGGCGTGTTTCATCGCGAGGGCTTCTGACTTGAACAACACCGAAATGGTGCCGTACTGTCTGCTCCTCTCTATGTACTGGGTGTCTTCTCTGATGCACCTCAGCGCGACTTCGATATCTTCTTGTGGGATTAAAGCTGCCCTTTTGGTTTGTGCTGAGATGCATCTATAATGCACCGTTTTGCGCTCCACTGCCTCAATAGCTTCTACCGGGACAGTTAAGTTGGCCCAAGTTTGTTCTTGCTTGATGAGCTTCCATGCCTGGGCCAACTTTTCATCTTTGTTTGAGAGGTCCATGTTGAAGCATGGCCTCTTTTTTGCTGCTTTATTTTGGTGCTTTATTTTGGTGCTTTATTTTATTGACCCCCGTAAGGATGAAAGGCAAAGTTTACCTTGGCAGGATTTAAACTTAGGCAAAGGGCCATAACTCTATGCTGCAAAGCATGGTGTCTGATGCTCTATCAATACTGCCAAACCACTGCCCTTAATAATAATAATAATAATAATAATGATTTCTTTATTGACCACATGGGATGACATCAAGAAAAACATTACAGATGGCAAAGGACAGTACAGGATGGTACGATGTGGGTTTTGTTCGTGTAAAGATTTTTATTTTTTATATAAGAAAAGAAAAAGACATAGAAACATATATATATATAAACAATAAAAATGAAAACTGAAACAATGAAAAATTCCCCAAAAGAGGGGAAACCTCCGAGGGTTACTCGTGGCGAAAACCACACAAAAGACCATGGCCACCCTGACCACCAGGGCAAGCGCCCTCTCTCAATTTTTCCATTTCTCAAACTACAGGCGTATATTCAGAGCGGTCCCGTTCACTCGGACCATTCTCGCTACATTCACCCACCTTTCATCAAACTTGCTAGAAGGCAGCACTTGCCTCTCCACCCTGATTTTCCTCTTCAAGTGAAACTTGAAAAAGTTAATTAGCGATTCGCCGAAGAGGAAAGTAGCTGTCTTTAACCCTTTCAACCTTGTCCACCACACAATCTCTTTCGCCATGGCCACCAGGCAGATGAAAACCCGCCTGCCCTTCCTCCTCGAAGGAAGACGGCGAGACCATCTGCACAATGGACTCAGTTGATAACCGGATCAGTCCTACACGCGACAGCAACTGTTCGACATAGCTCCACAAGTCAGCAATGCTCGGACACTGAACGAGTGCGTGCACGACGGCTTCGTCGTTCTGCGCGCATCTCGAACAGGCTCGGCTGATGGCACTTCCGTGCCTGTAGAGCTTATCTCAAACCGGCAATGCTCCCCAGTAGCATTGCTAGGCCAGGGATTTTTGGAAGTTATCCATAGGCCCTGGGCTGAAAGTTCTCCGGGAGAGCAAACAGCTGATCTTCTTCGACGCCCAGGATCTCTCTCAGAACGTTGTCGCTCTTCCCCTCCACTAGTCCTCTATAGAACGCCGAGGTGAATGTTCCACCGATACTGGTGCCAGAGGGCAGAGGGCAGTGAGCACCTGGAGACATTCCAGTTTCCAAGCGCTATCCCTCGGTCTTTTCCTGACCCAGGACTGCAGCTCTGTCAAGGAGACGAGCTGTGGGAAAACGTGCCTGGCGAACGGCGACCACAACTGTTCACCGTCAAGGAAGCACCAGAGATGTCGCAGCCTCAGCGCATGTTTGCGCATCATCAGCCATGGCATGCCCAGTCCTCCACGCACCGGGTGTTGACAGCAGATGGATCGTCTGACCATGGGTGCGCGTCCCTTCCACAAAAAGCGGAAGAGGAGGCGCTCAATTTTGGTGAGAGTTGGGTCGGGGCAAGGGACGACGGTGAGGCGGTAGCAGATGACGGATGCGATGTACGCATTCGCCACCTCCGCTCGACTTTTCAGGGACAGCTTCCTCTCGGCCCATTTCTGGGTGAGGGGGGCCACCTTGCTCGTCACCTCGCTCCAGTTTTTCTCCATCTGGAGGTCCGGTCCAAACCAGACTCCGAGCAATTTAACCGGTCCGTCCGTCCAACGCCCCACGACGCTGTCGGACGGCATGGGCTTGCCTCTCCAGGTGCCGAGCTGCAAGCCCACGGACTTTTCCTGGTTTATCTTTGCTCCTGTCACCGCTTCGTATTCCTTGAGAGCGGTGCCGAGCATCTGGACGTGTCTGGAGCTCGACACCACCACGGTGATATCGTCGGCATAAGCCGATTCCTAGTTCGCGTGGGACGCCTCTCATCGCCCCCAGTTTGTGCAATAACGGCTCGAGAGCCAATACGCACATGAAGGACTGGAGGGGACAACCCTGGCGGACCCAGCGCATGATGCTGAACGGCTGCGACAGGTGACCGTTCACCCTCACAACTGAGCAGATGTCGCTGTACATCGCAGCTATCCAACC
The DNA here is from genome assembly GCA_964016885.1 of Eledone cirrhosa. Classification (NCBI taxonomy): domain Eukaryota; kingdom Metazoa; phylum Mollusca; class Cephalopoda; order Octopoda; family Eledonidae; genus Eledone; species Eledone cirrhosa. Next base: position 159,996,067 of record OZ024742.1, on the reverse strand, counting down.
CCTGAAAACAGGCCCAAAACCGGCTGCCTCGAGGGCCGCCGCCAGGTACTGATGGTCGACCTTATCGAATGCTTTGGATTGATCCAAGTTGATCAGGGGCCCACCCGTGCCAGGTTCCTTAACCAACCTCTCTATGATGTATCGCATGAGGTGGAGGTTGTCGTGTATGGATCTGTATGGAATGGCGCATGTCTGCGCCTCTCCCACCAGACCCTTGACGACAAGCGCCAACCTCGTTGCTAACACCTTGGCCAAAATCTTGAACTCTGCGTTTAGCAGGGTTATGGGCCTGACATTATCGATAACATCCCCTTTGTTCGGGTCTTTTCTCAGCAGCGCCACTGCTCCCCGGCTCACAAAACTGGGAATGCTGCCGTTCTGCTGCCAGTTGCAGTAGATGTCTGCCAAGAGGTCACCGAACAAGTCTGGCATAAATGCATAAAGCCCGTAGGGCAGACCATCCAAACCTGGCGATTTACCCCTTGTGCAGTTAGCCATCGCTTCCCGTATTTCACCGGCTGTTATTGGCTTTTCGCAACACTGTGCTGCGGTCTTCGAGAGCCAAGGCAGTCCGTCGAGGTATGCACTGAAGTCCATGCCCCAATCCGGGCCGCCGCCGCTTCCAAACAGTTCAGCAAAGTGCTGCTGAAAAGCTTCACACATCTGCTCGGGTTCGAGCAACACGCGCCCGTTATGGTCAGATAGAGACCGTTTCTACTTTTGGCACAAGGCCAGATATTACCCAGTGCATTACTGGTACTTTATTTTATCGACCCTGTAAGGATGAAAGACAAAGTTAACCTCGGCGGGATTTAAACTAACTCAGAATGGCAAAGCATGGCATCCGACCCTCTACCGACACAGCCAATCCACCAATTTAATAATAATAATAATAATAATGCTTTCTTTATTGGCCACAAGGGCTAACATGAAGAAAAACATTACAGATGGCACAGAACGGTACAAAGTGGGTTTTGGCTGTGTAAAAAAGGTTATAACAAAGGTCAGTCATGGCAAATAATAATAATAATAATAAAGTTTGGTTATTTGGAAGCCCAACAATGTGTATTTGGTAAAAATGGCAAGGTAATAAGAAAGTAAAAGAAGAAAAAAGAACACAGTGAAGTAAAGTAAAAGAGAGAGTACGATAGGAGTAAAGTAAAAGAGAGAGTACCTTAGTAATTTTTAATGATCTCAACTATTTTTGGATTTGTCATCCATTATCAAGAGGAGTCTGTAGAGGACCTCAGAGAGAAACCTGAGAAATGTTGTGGGTGGCTATTCGATTTATTTTTGGAATTTAAAAAAAAAAAACATTAAAGTTCAGTGTTATTTGTGCATGTGTGTAAAAAGAACATGTGAGAGTATGTGTATGATATGTATGGGTATAAGCATGTATGTGTAGTGAAGAACAGATTTTTTAGGGGAATGATGGAGTAAAGGTGTGTAAGTGTAGTTTGGTCTGCAACACTTTTGCCTGCTAGCTGACCACTCAAAGCCAATAAGGAATTTGTCTGCTACTAGCAATCAGAGTCAACCAACAAGACCTGGAAGAAGTTGATCACTTCACCTATCTGGGTAGCATCCTGGCAAACAATGCTGATGCGGAGCTCGAAATCAACTATCAGATCGGCAAAGGAGTCGCAGTTTTCCAGTGGATGCGCCCAGTCTGGTCGTCTTCATGCATCAGCATCAAGCTGCGCATGTACAAGAGCATCATGTTACTGACAGTGCTTTACGCAAGCAAAACCAGGAAGAGCATGGCAAAGATAGAGAGATGGCTGAACGCTTTCCACCAGGGGTGCCTGCAGATGATTTTTTGTGTGTCCTGGCACGACCGCATGCAAAATGAGAAAATCCTGCAGAGAGCCAATCATGGACTCTACAGAGGATGATCGCAGAGCACCGGTGCAACCTGGCTGGCCATATTCTGTGCCTGCCCAATGAATAACACTCAAAAACAGCGATGAACTGGACTCCACCTGGCAGCAAACGGAAGCAGGGTTGCCCAAGGATCACCTGGTGACGAACATTCCGAAAAGACCTGATGGCAACCAACATCGCTTGGCACCCACGTGAAAAAGCCGCTGTTGATTGTGACCGTTGGCGAGTACTTACTGCGACGAACAGCGCAGAAAAGCCTAAGAACTGCTGCTAGCATTAGTCATGCCAAACTAGGCTATAAAATGAACGGCCATTCGACCAGACACGATGGCATATGTAGATTGGACAACAATGCTGATGCGAAGCTGGCATGATGGCATATGTAGGTTGGACAAGTTAGATTAGCCATTGTGCCACATTCCTTTCCATTCCATTATTAATAAGGGAGGGGGACTTTAGTTTCTTAATCAAGAGAGCTTCCTTGATTCTCAGTGAGCTTACACTGTGCTCAATAGCCAAGATGGTGATAGTTATTTTACTCTCCTTGTTTCCACATTTGTTGATGTGTTTGTGGAAGGATGAAAAGTTGGTACTCTTTAATTTGGAGGTGTAAGAGTCGGATAGTGCTACCCATGTAGAAATGGCAACACAGTCAGTGTTGCACATAAGGCAATTGGCTAGAGTGCATCTGTTATCTTTGCATCTCGTCTAGTTTCATCCGGTCCCTAATCAACTGTGCTATGACTCTTTCTGTTACTTTCATGACCTGGTCCATCAGCTTTATACCTCTATAGTTTCCTCTATCTAGTGCATTACCTTTACCTTTGTAGCAGTTGACAATGATGCTACTGCACCAATCTTTTGGTATGACACCTTCTAGTATTCCCTGGTTAACAATACGTGTGGTTATAGTGTGACCTACAGACCCAGATGCCTTCAGCATCTCGGCAGCTATACTCGATGGACCGGTTGCCTTCCCCATCTTCATATCTTTGATTGCCTTACTTACTACGCTGCTGCTGACTTGTACTGCTGGCCCCTCTATAGGGTCTACTTGGGGTAGGGTCTCTTCTTCCCATGCATTCTCCTCATTTAGTAATCTATCATAATGACTCTTCCATGCATCTTTCTTCTCAGCACTTGTGAGGGAAAGCTCACCTTTATCATTCCGGATACACTTCTCTCCAATGATATCACAATTCTCTCTGACACACTGCCTCGCAATCTTGAACACCTCCTGTTTCTGGTCCTCACGTTGCAAAACATGCTTGAATTTTCTATCCTCTGCTTCCCTCCTAGCTAAGTATACTTGTCGCCTAGCTTCCCTCTTGGTCTCTATGTAATGTACCCTGCTCCCCCCATTCTTCCATTCTTTCCATGCCTGTCTCTTGGCCTTAACTGCCTCATCTACCTTATTGTTCCACCACCAAGTCACTCTCCTCCTGCTTGTGGTCTTACTCCAGCCACAGACCTCATCCGTCGCCTCTAGTAAGTTATATTTTAGGAACTCCCAGTTCTCTTCTACATTGAATGTCTCTATCTGTTCTTCTTTACTGTCGTAGGCGTTGAGTAAAATATCTTTAAATCTGTTACTGGTTGAGGGGTCTTTCAGCTTCCAGATCTTTCTTCTCCAGGTTGGTCTCTGTTTCCAGGTTCGTCTAGTTCTGACCGTGAGGTCGCTGACAACTAAGCTATGTTGGGAGGTACATTCCTCACTAGGGAAGGCTTTTATGTTTACGACCGTCCATCTGTCACGTCCTCTGATGAGGATAAAATCTATCTGACTAGAATGCTCCCCTGATCTATAGGTGATCAGGTGGTTGTCGAGTTTTTTGAAGTTTGTGTTACATATCGACATGTCATTGGCGTCGCAGAATTCTAGAAGTCTGAATCCTTCCTCATTTCTTGTGCCAACCCTATGGCCTCCATGGACTCTATTGAAGCTGTCGCAGTGTTTACCTACGTGTCCGTTAAAATCTCCTGCGATGATTAGGAAGTCATTGTCGTTTGTTAGAGCAGTAGTGTGCATTAGGGACTTGTAAAACCTATCCTTAAGTTCGTCTGGCAACCCTGATTGGGGTGCATAAGCTGATATTATTGTGGTAATTGTTTTATTCAGGACTAGTCTGAGTTTAATGATTCTTGCATTTACCCTGTACACTGAGATTACTTTATCTACCCACTTGTCAGCTAGTAGTATACCTACACCACCCATCCCATCGTCATTTCCCACCCAGAAAAATTTGTAGCACCGACTTTTTCCTACAAGGACTCTAGCAGACTCTCCTCTCCATCTAGTCTCTTGCACACAGCATACATCAATTTCCTTTCGCTCTAGCATTTCTACGATTTCTCCTGCTCTTCCTTTCATTGTGCTTACATTGATGGTACCAACTCGGAGTTTTGGGAAATTGTGAGGTAGAGAGAGGGTCGCTGTCGTCGCCGTCAAGATGGATGACTGGAACGAAGCTAAATCAACTCTAGTGATTCATTTTAGCCTTTCAGAATAGAGTGTCTTATCTCTTCAATAGCTTCAAGATGAGTGAGGTGGAATGGGTGAAGAGGGAACGGGAGGTAATGGGTGGCTTAGAGATAGATAGAGAGAGGGTAGCCATCATAGAGAGAGAGATAGAGAGAGGGTAGCCATCATAGAGATAGGGTTGCCGCATGGCAAAGTAGCCGATAGGATACAGCAACAATAATATTAATAATTGTTTCTACGTTAGGCACAAGGCCAGCAATTATCCAGTGTATTACTGGTACTTTATTTTATCGACCCCGTAACAATAATATTAATAATAATAGCCAGTCATGGCCTGTAGCCTTTGATGGAAAAATATTTGATGTATGTATATATATATATATATATATATATAAAGAATGAATAATAACAGGTAGACATCATAAAAAGGTAATTTATTCCGTGTGCTTACAAATGTTTCCACGGTGGATAATCCTATACCTAATATATATATATATATATATATATATATATATATATATATATATATATATATTAAAATACAAATATTAATAAAATAGATGTTCTTTTAATCAATTAAATTTTATTATACATATTTCAGAGGTAAAACAGTACATCCTCATCAGACAAAATATAATGATACATGACATACCCTGAGATGTTAAATGGTTAAGATTTAATCTAAGAGAAAACCTAAGAGAAAACTCAACATTTATACCCTAATAATGAGAAAATGTGAAAACGTAATAATTCAATAGAGGATGTATGAGTAAGAAAAACGTTGCTTAATGTAACAGCTATAGAGATTTTAAAATGTGGGATACTACAAATTGAGATTAACTAGGAAAATGTCTCTTGAACTGTAACACTTTATGAAGGCAACTGATAGAAGATTTAAAGAGAGGGAGAGATAAGGGGAGTAATATATGCAGAAAAATTTTTTTTTTTCCTTAAAGGCTAAACAGTTAAGTTTCAAAATATTTAATTTATGTTATTTTAAGGGTGAAGAATCAAAATTTTAAGTTTTTTTTAAATTGATGGTTATTTATATTTATTAATTTTATAAATTCTATAAATGTGTTAACATTTCTAAAATTCTGAATTTTATGAAGACAAAATTTAAAGGATTTACTTGGCCAGCGAAAGGAAAATTTACACTGTTGAATATTTTAAATGTAATCTTTAACGAACATCACCTATAAGAATGTCAACATTTTCGGTATGTAAAGCTTATGAAGTACTTATTGTTAGACATATCTAAACATTTATTGTCAAGTAGTTAGTGTAATGATTAACGCAGAGTTTTCAGCCACTTATATATATATATGTATGTGTGGAATTATGGTAATAAATTAATATTTGTTATATTATATTAAATCTCTATATACCTTCATCAGAGGAATAAACTCTAAATAATAAATATGCTATTGTACAATATATCTATATTTGCACAAACTATATATTTGCACGAACTATATATAGCGTTAAACTGAAACGGTAATTATGTTATTATTCACTATAGATATATATGCAAAAAAACAAACAAAGCTGAGATATACGTAACTAATAATATGATTATGTTATTATACAGATACACATATTTGCAAAAATAAAAATTAGGTATAGAGAGATATAGTAAGTATTAATGAGCCAGTATACTTTTGGTAAATGATAAGGAATATAAAATAATAGATTCAAACATGCTAAAGTTAAATACATATATCTATATAAAAGAGTGTAAAGGCATGAATTATTCACAGTTCAAAATAAATAATCTAAAAATTTAAAAATTATCTAAAAATTAGGTATAGAGAGATATACTAAGTATTAGTGAGACAGTATACTTTTGGTAAATGATAACGATTATAATCTTATATAATAGATTCCAACATGCTAAAGTTAAATACATACATATATATAAAAAGAGTGTAAACGCATGGATGATTCACAGTTCAAAATAAGGTCCGTAAAAATTTACAGTTTGGATATTAGAACTATATTTAAATCATGGATAGAAAAATATAAAGGTAGGTATATTTAAAAACTTACAAAAGATAAATACATACATATTATAAATAAATAAAAGAGTGTAAACACATGAATGATTCACAGTTAAAAATAAGTTCCGTAAAAATTTACAGGTTGGATATTTAAACTAAAATTAAAACTTAGATAGGAAAATAAAGATAGAGAAATAATGGTATGGATCAAAGTTAATAATATTATGTTGTGTATATTGAACAAGTGTCATTCATTTGAGCGTTATTCCTTCTATAGATAGTTATAAGATAAAGCAATATTAAAGGCCATTAAGGTTTTCAACTGTTGATTATTTACGTCTAAAAGCCAAGATTAGTAGCTTAGTGTTTTTTTCTAGTCTTATGGGATGCTTGGAATGTAGATGTAGCTTTATGAAGGCAATTAGAGAATAATTCACTTTTTTTGTTAATTAGGGTCTCATAGTTATTAATAATCAACAGGGTCTCCATTGTACAGCGCGCGCAGTTACTTGATATAATTGAGTTGCGGTAAACTTCCACAATTCCGAAGTTTAGTCCAAAGAAAGGAGTATTTTAAATTCCTCTCTTTTAATGACCATATGAGCTGTGATAAAGAAGTGGATGATTTCCTCTTGGAGTTCGAAAATGAGCATTTATGGTTCGCAAATCTGGCTTTTAAATGTAGAAGAAGTCGATCATATGTAGTTGTATGTGTTGTGATCAGTTTTTACGGTGCATTTATAAACCAAATTACTATCTAGACAATTATTTTGCAGAGGGCAATCAGTTTTATTTCTACAATTACATTTTGGTTTAGTATCATTTATGTTAACGCTATTATTAAAATCATTATGCTGATTCTGTTTTAGAATTTTAGTGTTTAAATTAGCAATGTTTTGGGCCATATTCATAGTTGTAGAATATGACAATTTAATGGTGTGTCTATTAAAAATGGAATGGTATTTATGTTGAGTAGGGAAAGAAGTGTCCAAAGCATTAAAGAATAATTTTGCAATTGGTGTACTAACTGCATCCGAAGCAGGGGGGGGGGGGTCCATTTAACATCTCAGGGTATGTCATGTATCATAAAATATGTATAATAAAATTTAATTGATCAAAAGAACATCTATTTTATTAATATTTGTATTTTAATATTAATAACTCTGGAAAATTATTTTTCTGTAGAGTGGAGGTCGATAGTGGCAGTGGTGTGGATTGCGTTAAGCTCCATGCACGATAGGGCATCAGCTGCTGAGTTGGTGGCACCCTTAATGTACCGAATATCAGTAGTGTACTGAGAAATGAAGTCCAGATGTCGGACCTCCCTGGGTGAGTGTCGGTCAGGCTTGGCGTTGAACGTGTACACTAGTGGTTTGTGGTTGGTGTATATAGAGAACACACGACCTTCTAGCATGTGTCGAAAATGCTTGACAGCAAGGTATGCTGCCAATAATTCACGACTGAATGTGATGTACTTAGTTTCGGCGGGTTTTATAATCGCTTAGAGAAAAAAGATACAGGTTGCCAAATATCGCCAGAGAGTTGTAGAAGAACACCTCCAACTTCAAAATCGGATGCATCAGTCAATAAACACATTGGGGCATCAGGTTTGGGGTAACTCAGCATTGTAGCCTCGGACAACATTTTCTTCAACTCAGCGAAAGCGGTACATTCTTTTTTGCTGAGATTGATGTTTGCGTTTTTGGTTGTACGCTGTCGCATCAAATCTGTGAGTGGTTGGGCTGTCTCTGCACAGTGGAGTACAAATCTTCTGTAGAAGTTAAACAGGCCAAGAAATTCTCGCAGTTTGCAGAGAGATGTAGGTTGTGGAAAGTCAATGATGGATTTGACTTTCTCCTTAAGTGGGCAAATACCATCTTTGTCAATGACGTGTCCCAGAAAATGAAGGGACGCAACTCCGAACTCACATTTGCTGGGGTTGATAACAATTCCGTATTCACGCAAACGTGTGAATAGGATATCCAGGTGTTTCTCATGTTCTCCATCGGAGCTGCTGGCCACCAGTAAGTCGTCAATGTATGCGTATACAAAAGGTAGACCTCTGGTGACTGTATCGATGAATCGCTGGAGTGTTGTGACGGCGGTCTTTGGAATATCTGCGGGCTCAACGGGTATCTGATTGTAAGCTCGCACAAGATCGATCTTCGAAAATATGCGAGCCCCGTGCAGTGAGCTAGAGAAGTCCTGTAGATGAGGCACTGGATAAGAGTCAGGAACGGTGCAGTTGTTCAGTGCACGGTAGTCGCCACAGATTCGCCAGTCGTTCGACGACTTCTTGGGCACACAGTGTATGGGTGAGGACCAGTTGCTGCTGGATGGACGTATGATGCCGAGATCCAGCATGTGCTGAAATTCTTATTTGAAAGACTTCAGCCGGTCTGGTGGTAGCCTTCTAGGTCATGCAGCGACAGGTGGGCCGTGTGTTTTTACGTGGTGTGTGACGTCATGTTTTATAGGGCAAACGTTGAATAGTGATCGAGCTACGTCTGGGTATTTGTTGATGTGGTTGTGCCGAGTTGTTGTTGTCGATCGTGAAATAACTGGACTGACTGTGGCTGCCCTAGTGGCTATGCCGCACACAGCGAGACCAGTGGAGTTGTCAATGAGTCGTTGGTTTTTCAGGTCCACTAGCAGCGAGAAGTGCTGAAGAAAATCAGCTCCTAAAATAGGGGTCAGCAGCTTAGCCACAACAAATACCCACTGGAAAGTGCGGCGTAGTCCCAAATTTAGTGTCAGGGACTGTTCTCCGTAGGTCGGAATATGTGAGTGATTCACCGCCTGGAGCCAGGCTGGTGTCTCTCTCCTTTTTTCAGGAACGCAGGAAACCGGGATGATGCTGACTTCAGCACCGGTGTCGACCAGGAAACGCGTGCCTGTGACGCGATCCTGAATGAAAAATAGGAGACTTTGGTTATGAGGGCCAGAAACGTCCGTCGCATTCAGTTTCTGGCTGTGTCGTTTCCCTGATTCGACAAATGAACAGGGATGACTGCACTTTTGCGCTCGTCTCCCGAATTGTTGGTGGTACCAACACATTTCTGGTGAATCCCGAGATGTGCTCGGACTTCTTGAGCGACCACCAAATCGGCGAGTTCGAATGTTGGACCGACGCGTGGCAGGGTTGCCCAGTGACAAGGCCTGAATTTGTTGCATCAAGGCCTGTATCTGTGTTGCTTGCTGTGCCAGTAACTGGTGTAGATCGGGCATCTCTGTGGCACTGGAGGGCTGGAAAGGATTGGTAGGAGGCACGGCTGGCGTCACATTCGCTAAAGTTGAGTGCAGATGTGGTACCTCCATGATCTTATCTGCCAGCTCGGCGAGTTCTTCTGTGGTGGTGGACTCCCTGCTGGATGCTAGGTCAACTTGTGTGGCAGAAGGCAAACGCTGGAGGAAGAGTTGCTTGAAAATTTCATCCAGGAGTTTATGTTCTCCCAGGAGCTGCTTCATCCGCCGTAGGAGTTGTGTCGGCTTTTTATCTCCTCATTCCTCCGATATGAGGAGCTGGTGCAAACGCTTCTGCTGCGACTCCGACGTCCGCTTAACTAATGTTCTTTTAAATGTGTCATATGACACAGAGCTGAGTGGTGCTAAAATGAGGTCTTGAACCTCATTCGAACCGATGACATGTGTGAGACGGGATGCCTCGCTAACGATCCGGTTCGATGCGAACTGCGCACGAACCACAGTGTTGGATCGTGCACCCAGAATGGTGGAATCCTTAATGTAAATGCCGCCCTGACTGCCATTTCTGCTGTAGATGAATCGTCATGTGCTAGAGACATCGTTTGTAGTGGATGATTAGAAGGATGTGTGTCTGTTTTACGGGGTCATCAGTTGTAACAAAATATTATGTGTGGTTGTAACAACTTACCACTGCTTGTCCCAAAGGCGGGAAAGCTCAGATTCGGTTTTGAATCTTCGCCGCCGTTATTGCTGACCCCACGTGGGGTCAGCAATAGGCAGTCCTTGTATTAACATTGAAATAAAACCTGTTGAGAAAGTGGCTTCCTTGTTCACTCATCTTACCAGAAGCCTGACATTATTTATGTAAGCGGACGGTACTTGATTTAGGAGCCGCAGAAACCCATATACTGGATTTTATCAACCTTCCAGGGGTCCGGTTAAATTTTCAATACCCGAATTACTTGATCGTTTTTTTGGCTATGCGTGTTTGGCTATGCGTGTTTTGGTTATGATTATTTAACCATCGTCTCACTGTGTTTGGCCTTTAACGTTTGTTATAGCTCTGGTTCATCTGAATCATTGAGCACTTGCCGCACATCTCGGAGGTTGTTTTCCGTTATTTCGTGGGCCGAAATGCGAATCTCGATAATTTATGTTTGTATATATATATATATATATATATATATCTCATCATCATCATCATCATCATCGTTTAACGTCCGTGTTCCACGCTTGCATGGGTTTGGACGGGGGTTTTCCCACTTGAGGCAAGAGTGATTGTCTTGCTCGCATAGGACTGTCTGGCGGGTTTTCTACAGCTGGATGCCCTTCCTAACACCAACCACATTTACAGTGTGGGGCTGGGAGGTTTTTACCGTGTTGCCTACACGGCCACATTACAGCGTGGACTGTCATATATGTATATATATATATAATATAGATCAGTTTTATAAATAAATATTGACATACCCTTAAAAAATGCAACCATTACTGTTGGAAGCTCCCGGATAGTGGAGTTGTAGCTTTAATTATATTATTTTTAATTTTAAAAATAATATAATTAAAGCTACAACTCCACTATCCGGGAGCTTCCAACAGTAATGGTTGCATTTTTTAAGGGTATGTCAATATTTATTTATAAAACTGATCTATATTATATTTTATCTGATGAAAGCAAACCATAATTTAACTTGGTGTCCTTGAAATATGTATAATGAAATAAATATGGTTTTATAAATATAGTTTCCATTTGTTAATATCGTATTTTTACTCCAAATATTTGTTGAGTGCTTTATATCAGTTATAAAAATATTTGCTTGTTGTATCCCAACAATTTAAATAGAACTTTTACATATATATATATATATGCATCATCATCATCATCATCATCATCATGTGTGTGTATACACACACACACATATATATATATATATATATATATATATATATGTGTGTGTGTGTGTGTGTGTGTGTGTGTGTATACATATATATATATATATATACAATATTAAATAAATGGAAAACTATATTTATAAAACCATATCTATTTCATTATATATATTTCGGGGATATCATATTAACAATATGCTATGCCTTCATCAGACAAAATACAATATAAACAGTTTTATAGATAAATATATTCGACATACCGTAATAAACATCAACTTCATTTGAAGAGGTTCACTCTAGCAGTGAAAATACAGAGAGAAAGAAAGAGAGAGAGAAAAGAGGGAAATAAGAAAGAAAGAAAGACAAAACGAAGAAAAGGAAGAAAAAGAAGAAAAAGAAGAAATGCATGGGACAAAATAGAGAGATGGAAAAATAGATAAAGCGAAGAGCTTCATGTAAAGAGACCGAAAGAGATATATATATATATAGAGAGAGAGAGGAAATAGAGATAGATACATATATAAATATAGATATAGAAAAATTAGGTAGTGGGAGGTCATTTTGAGTAAGTGTATCAATGATGCATTTATTTATTTATTTATTTATTTATTTATTTATTTATTTAGCTCAAGTATTAATGTAAGGGAGATATATAGAGAGATATATAGAGAGAAAAATTTAAAAATAGCCAGACATATTCGAGGCGTAGAAAACCCTATGTTTTAATGTATTAGTATTTATAAAACTTACACTATATTGTAAATATCAGTATTCCTGAATGAAACAAGTATTCACAATGCGTGAAAATTCATTATCTTATGTTTAGTTTTTAAAAAAAAATTCATATGTCTATGTGAATCCAACTGATTCACTCCGCAAATTCAAAGTTCCCGGAAAACATTCTCAATGTGGTATAAAAATTTGAGCGTATTATTATTCTTGCGATTACTCTACAAGATTATCTATCAAGCAGAAATAGAGAGCAGATTTCAATATACTAATCGAAAATATATATTATATTATAAGCAGAGATAACAATAATAATGATAATAAGTAAAAATATATAAAAATATAAAAATATAGAATAGAAAACTAAAAAAGAATATTACGAAAGAATATTACATAATAAAAATATTGCATATTAAAAAATATTGCATATTAAAAATACTACGTATTAAAAATATTACGTATTAAAACTTTACATATAAAAATATTAAAAATATTAAAAATAAAAATATTAAAAATAAAAATTTAAAAATAAAAATTTAAAAATTTACAAATTTACATATAAAAAAAATTTACATATAAAAATATTAAAAATAAAAATAAAATAAAATAAAAAATAAAAATATAAAAATATTATAGAATACTACAATACTAAAAGAATAAAAATAAAATAAAATAAAAATAAAAATAAAAATAAAAATAAAAATAAAAATGAAAATAAAAATAAACCACAAAGAACAACCCTTCAAGGTTAATTGACAATATATTGCCAAGTTCACTACAAGACAAAGCCAAAAATTATCTATCAAATCACATCTAGCAAGGAATATCGCAAAAAAGATTATGATGTCCAATAATGTCTACATATGTTCCTATATTTAATATATAAGTTTATCAAGTGTAAGGTTAATTCAGAAAATTTGGAGCATCGGCTTTTAGGGTAGCTTAATTTTTCATGAGGAATGTTTAGATAAAAATAAAAATAAAAATAAAAATAAAAATAAAAATAAAAATAAAAATAAATAAAATAAAATAAACAATAAAAAGAGTAAAATGAGGGAATCAAAGATTTAGGAATCAAAAGATTTATCGGCTAGTTCTCATATAAATATAAATCAAACTAAATATACTACATTTTAAATTTAAATTTATATTTAAACGTTGAGTTTAGTCTATGTTTGCAACAACTGAATAAATTTGTCCGTAGGTTAAGGGAATTTTTAGATTTTAGTATAAAGAATATCTCCTCTGCGCAGAGGTCACATGTCTCAGAGGATGAATTAAAAGGAATCCCTCTTGAGATTATATTCCAAGCCGTCGAATATCTAACGTTATCTAGCTTAAGTTGCCAGAGTACACCTGATAGTGCCGTTGAAGATTTTTTATTTGGATCTGTGAAAGAATTCTTGTAGTTATTATAGCGAAGTTTAAATTCCGTCGATGTGGAACCGACGTAGTTAAAAGAATTAGAGTCAGTATTAACATTACAATTGTATACTATATTTTTAACTAAGCAGTTGTTATTTAACGGACATTTAGATCTATCTCTACAGTTACATTTGTTAACTTGTATATTATTTATGCTATTATCAGTAGGTTTTAAGTTCCTATTATTTATTCTATTAATATTTTGTGCTAAATTTTTGGTGGATGAGTAGGTTAATTTAATTGTATGCCTATTGAAGATTGAGTGGTACCTATGTGTTCTAGGGAAGCGATTATCAAGAGCTTTGAAAAATAATTTAGCGATGTGGGTTTTAATGTTTAGTGAGAAAGGGGGGGCAAACCAAATTATGTTCCTAGTTCTATTTCTTTTTTGTCCTTTGGAATTATTGTAATGCTTTCTATTATAGTTGTTAATGTTGTTGCCATAATTAAAAAAGTTGTTACTTTGTTTAGTTTGTTTATCATTATCTATGTACACAATCTTATCAGCATACCCTGCCCTAGCTAGTGCATCATTATAGTATTGGGCCTTTTCGTCAAAAATCTTTCTATTCGACGAGATCCTAGAGACACGTTTTTGGACTGAGTTTACTATAGTGTTTTTGACAGATCTGGGGTGGTTAGAGTTAAAGTTGACATAGTTTAAGTTTTCATTCAACTTGTGAAAAGGATAGTGGAGACATGTGTTGAGATTTAATGTTATATCTAGGAAATTGACTATTCTATGGTTGTTCTCAATTTCTATTTTAAGGTTAAAGTAATTAAAAAATTTTGTAATTTGTTTACATTTTCTATTTAGTTCAGGGTTATTATTATTAATAAGTAAAAGCATGTCATCCCTATATAAACCTCCGGTAGTACCAGGTATTTTCCTATGTAGCGAATTGATTAAAAATAAGCCCACAAGGTCAGTTACTTGAGCTGAGTCGGAAGATCCCATAGTTATGTCAAAATTGCTATCTCTATCTGCTCTGGTCCATAATTTGTCATCAAATTCTATCAAAGTTTTCCTAGCCGATAATATAATATGCATTTCTTTGCTAGTTAGGTCCGTATGTTTGAATGCGTAATTTAGTGCCTTATTTAGTAGACTAGGGGTAATAGAAGAATAATAGTTAGCTATATCAAGTTGAATAAACCTATTATTATTGTCATATTTAATTTGCCTAAACCACTCAACAACCTCTCCAGTTCCCCTCCACAAGCTCAGGTTAGATACATAATCCAAGTTCTTAATTTGCAGTATCACCCTGTCAAGAATGTTTTTGCTTAATTTGCCCAGGTCCGATTTTGAAGGTGCGATCAATCTAACTGGCAGGTCAATCTCAAAATTCCTCTTGTGGTCCTTCATATTGATCTTCGGTTTCTTGACAGGGTGATACTGCAAATTAAGAACTTGGATTATGTATCTAACCTGAGCTTGTGGAGGGGAACTGGAGAGGTTGTTGAGTGGTTTAGGCAAATTAAATATGACAATAATAATAGGTTTATTCAACTTGATATAGCTAACTATTATTCTTCTATTACCCCTAGTCTACTAAATAAGGCACTAAATTACGCATTCAAACATACGGACCTAACTAGCAAAGAAATGCATATTATATTATCGGCTAGGAAAACTTTGATAGAATTTGATGACAAATTATGGACCAGAGCAGATAGAGATAGCAATTTTGACATAACTATGGGATCTTCCGACTCAGCTCAAGTAACTGACCTTGTGGGCTTATTTTTAATCAATTCGCTACATAGGAAAATACCTGGTACTACCGGAGGTTTATATAGGGATGACATGCTTTTACTTATTAATAATAATAACCCTGAACTAAATAGAAAATGTAAACAAATTACAAAATTTTTTAATTACTTTAACCTTAAAATAGAAATTGAGAACAACCATAGAATAGTCAATTTCCTAGATATAACATTAAATCTCAACACATGTCTCCACTATCCTTTTCACAAGTTGAATGAAAACTTAAACTATGTCAACTTTAACTCTAACCACCCCAGATCTGTCAAAAACACTATAGTAAACTCAGTCCAAAAACGTGTCTCTAGGATCTCGTCGAATAGAAAGATTTTTGACGAAAAGGCCCAATACTATAATGATGCACTAGCTAGGGCAGGGTATGCTGATAAGATTGTGTACATAGATAATGATAAACAAACTAAACAAAGTAACAACTTTTTTAATTATGGCAACAACATTAACAACTATAATAGAAAGCATTACAATAATTCCAAAGGACAAAAAAGAAATAGAACTAGGAACATAATTTGGTTTGCCCCCCCCCTTTCTCACTAAACATTAAAACCCACATCGCTAAATTATTTTTCAAAGCTCTTGATAATCGCTTCCCTAGAACACATAGGTACCACTCAATCTTCAATAGGCATACAATTAAATTAACCTACTCATCCACCAAAAATTTAGCACAAAATATTAATAGAATAAATAATAGGAACTTAAAACCTACTGATAATAGCATAAATAATATACAAGTTAACAAATGTAACTGTAGAGATAGATCTAAATGTCCGTTAAATAACAACTGCTTAGTTAAAAATATAGTATACAATTGTAATGTTAATACTGACTCTAATTCTTTTAACTACGTCGGTTCCACATCGACGGAATTTAAACTTCGCTATAATAACCACAAGAATTCTTTCACAGATCCAAATAAAAAATCTTCAACGGCACTATCAGGTGTACTCTGGCAACTTAAGCTAGATAACGTTAGATATTCGACGGCTTGGAATATAATCTCAAGAGGGATTCCTTTTAATTCATCCTCTGAGACATGTGACCTCTGCGCAGAGGAGATATTCTTTATACTAAAATCTAAAAATTCCCTTAACCTACGGACAAATTTATTCAGTTGTTGCAAACATAGACTAAACTCAACGTTTAAATATAAATTTAAATTTAAAATGTAGTATATTTAGTTTGATTTATATTTATATGAGAACTAGCCGATAAATCTTTTGATTCCTAAATCTTTGATTCCCTCTTTTTACTCTTTTTATTGTTTATTTTATTTTATTTATTTTTATTTTTATTTTTATTTTTATTTTTATTTTTATTTTTATTTTTATTTTTATCTAAACATTCCTCATGAAAAATTAAGCTACCCTAAAAGCCGATGCTCCAAATTTTCTGAATTAACCTTACACTTGATAAACTTATATATTAAATATAGGAACATATGTAGACATTATTGGACATCATAATCTTTTTTGCGATATTCCTTGCTAGATGTGATTTGATAGATAATTTTTGGCTTTGTCTTGTAGTGAACTTGGCAATATATTGTCAATTAACCTTGAAGGGTTGTTCTTTGTGGTTTATTTTTATTTTCATTTTTATTTTTATTTTTATTTTTATTTTTATTTTATTTTTATTTTTATTCTTTTAGTATTGTAGTATTCTATAATATTTTTATATTTTTATTTTTTATTTTATTTTATTTTATTTTTATTTTTAATATTTTTATATGTAAATTTTTTTTATATGTAAATTTTTAAATTTTTATTTTTAAATTTTTATTATTAATATTTTTATTTTTAATATTTTTAATATTTTTATATGTAAAGTTTTAATACGTAATATTTTTAATACGTAGTATTTTTAATATGCAACATTTTTTAATATGCAATATTTTTATTATGTAATATTCTTTCGTAATATTCTTTTTTAGTTTTCTATTCTATATTTTTATATTTTTTATATATTTTTACTTATTATCATTATTATTGTTATCTCTGCTTATAATATAATATATATTTTCGATTAGTATATTGAAATCTGCTCTCTATTTCTGTTTGATAGATAATCTTGTAGAGTAATCGCAAGAATAATAATACGCTCAAATTTTTATACCACATTGAGAATGTTTTCCGGGAACTTTGAATTTGCGGAGTGAATCAGTTGGATTCACATAGACATATGAATTTTTTTTAAAAAACTAAACATAAGATAATGAATTTTCACGCATTGTGAATACTTGTTTCATTCAGGAATACTGATATTTACAATATAGTGTAAGTTTTATAAATACTAATACATTAAAACATAGGGTTTTCTACGCCTCGAATATGTCTGGCTATTTTTAAATTTTTCTCTCTATATATCTCTCTATATATCTCCCTTACATTAATACTTGAGCTAAATAAATAAATAAATAAATAAATAAATAAATAAATGCATCATTGATACACTTACTCAAAATGACCTCCCACTACCTAATTTTTCTATATCTATATTTATATATGTATCTATCTCTATTTCCTCTCTCTCTATATATATATATATATCTCTTTCGGTCTCTTTACATGAAGCTCTTCGCTTTATCTATTTTTCCATCTCTCTATTTTGTCCCATGCATTTCTTCTTTTTCTTCTTTTTCTTCCTTTTCTTCGTTTTGTCTTTCTTTCTTTCTTATTTCCCTCTTTTCTCTCTCTCTTTCTTTCTCTCTGTATTTTCACTGCTAGAGTGAACCTCTTCAAATGAAGTTGATGTTTATTACGGTATGTCGAATATATTTATCTATAAAACTGTTTATATTGTATTTTGTCTGATGAAGGCATAGCATATTGTTAATATGATATCCCCGAAATATATATAATGAAATAGATATGGTTTTATAAATATAGTTTTCCATTTATTTAATATTGTAAATATACTCCAAGTATTTGTCGAGTGCTTTTATATCAGTTATAAATATTTACTAGTTGTAAACCAACAATTTTAAATATAACTTTACATATATATATATATATATATATATATATATATGTATACACACACACATATATATATATATATATATATACACACACATGCATATATATACATACATATATTCACACACACACACATATATATACATACACATATATATATATACATACATATATATATACATACATATATATATATATACATACATATATATATACATACACATATATATACATACACATACATAAACATATATATACATAAACATATATATACATAAACATATATATACATAAACATATATATACATAAACATATATATACATAAACATATATATATATACATACACACATATATACACATACACATACATATACATACACACACATATATATATATATATATATATATATATATATATATATATATATATATATATATGTATACACACACACACACACGTAAAATGACATAAGTAGTTCAGCGCACCAAAATCTCTTTCGCTATCTCTCCCTATGTATACACGTTAAGATAGACACCACAATATATATATATATATATATATATATATATATATATATATATATATATATATATATATATGGAAAGTTATATTTAAATTGTTGGGTTAACAACGAGTAAATATTTATAACTGATATAAAAGCACTCAACAAGTATTTGGAGTATATTTATGATATTAAATAAATGGAAACTATATTTATAAAACCATATTTATTTCGTTATATATATTTCAGGGATATCATATTAACAATATGTTATGCCATCTTCAGACAAAATACAATATAAACAGTCTTATAAATAAATAGATACGACATACCTTTCAATCACCTTGCATTTGTATATATA
Organism: Eledone cirrhosa; assembly: GCA_964016885.1. Classification (NCBI taxonomy): domain Eukaryota; kingdom Metazoa; phylum Mollusca; class Cephalopoda; order Octopoda; family Eledonidae; genus Eledone; species Eledone cirrhosa. Next base: position 159,976,820 of record OZ024742.1, on the reverse strand, counting down.
TAAATATAAATTTGTATATATATAAATATAAATTAGCGAGAATCGTATTTCGGCTTAGGAATTAACGAAAAACAACTTCCGAGATGTGTGGCAAGTGCTCAATATATATCTCCGTGATATACAATCTATAAGTCTCTCTCTCTCTACCCTCTTTTGAGATTTGATTGTATAATTCCACTTTTAATATATATATATATATATAGGAAAAGAGTCAGGACCCCGACGGCTGAGCTCCGGCCGTTTTGACAGCTAGGTCTAACAGCTTCGGAGTCCTGACTCTTTTCCAATATATATATATATATATATATATATATATATATATGTGTGTGTATACATATATGTATACCGACGTACAGTAGTATGTATATATATATATACATACATGCACACATATATATATGCACGTATGGATTCACCGAATATTTATTATAATGCTCGGTGTGTTTGTAAACAAACATCCCGTATTAAGCCGTAGTGTCATTTTTTCCGTTTATATATATATATATATAAGAATTACCCAACAGCAAAAAATATTTTTTTTAATACGGAAATCATTTTACAACCACACTCAAATGATAGAATGAATAAATAAATCTGTACCTTAGTTTTTCACTTGATTTGGTCAGCAATATCTGTCAAACAATTTTACATTTCGGAACAAAACCCACTTATTCATTCATTCGTAGAGTTACTCCCGGAATTTTCAGAAATGTACAATACGTAAACAGACATGATAAATGGAAGAAAACAACATAAACTGCTGGCCACCATTTTATAAGAGTTAGTTACGACTGCTCTCGGCAGGTTACGTCGGAACATAACTTGTTGCTTCATATAACGTTTCTATTTTTGGCACAAGGCCAGCAATTACCTCAGCGTTTAATATAACACCAGTAAACTAGGTCTTATTGACATAGCATTGAGTAATAAGCCTGCTACAAAGTAGATTATATACTTGCGCAGCAAACATGTGATATATAAGCGTTGATACTTTTCCTTCTTCCTCATGAAGTGCAACAGAAGTATATTATGAATGAATATGCTTTTTCGCTCTTAAATCAACAATTGTTTGAGTGATATTGTTAAAGTACGTCATCAAAATCTATTAAAGAAAAAACACAAGGTACGTGTTTATAATTTACAGTATTGTTCAATTACATGTATGTGTGTGTACATGTGTATATATATATATATATATATACATATATAGATATCAGTGGCGAAGAGTAACCTGGAAAGCAGGGCATGCAGTCCAATCGCCATGACGGAAAGTTGGGGTAAGGCTGCACAGCCTCACTTTCCGTCATGGCGATTGGACTGCATGCCCTGCTTTCCAGGTTACCCTTCGCCACTGATATATATATATATATCAGTGGCGAACTGATATATATATGTATATATATCAGTGGCGAAGGGTAACCTGGAAAGCAGCCTTACCCCCCCCCCCCAATTCCCTCTAAATGACCCTCCCGGTCAAAGCCGCATGTAGTGTTATCTAGTGTGTGTGTGTGCTATCTTTTTATGTGTCTACGATTTAGTAAGCAGCCAAAATTCTGCTTGCTTCCACCGACGCTGTCGTGTGTATGTGTGTTTGTTTGTGTGTGTGTGTTATCTTTTTATGTGTCTACGGTTTAGCAAGCAGCCTTAATTCTGCTTTAGCAAGCAGCCTTAATTCTGCTTGCTTCAACCGACGCTGTCGTGTGTGTGTGTGTGTGTTGTCTTTTTATGTGGCTACGGTTTAACAAGCAGCCAACATTCTGCTTGCTTCAACCGATGCTGTCGTGTGTGTGTGTGTTATCTTTTTATGTGTCTACAATTTAGCAAGCAGCCAAAATTCTGCGTGCTTCAACCGACGCTGTCGTGTGTTTGTGTGTTTGTGTGTTTGTGTTATCTTTTTATGTGTCTACGGTTTAGCAAGCAGCCAAAATTCTACTTGCTTCAACCGACGCAATTGATCAACTCAAGATTCTATAATGCATGCACGCACCCTTCGCCCCTTATATATATATATGTGTGTGTGTAAAAGGTAAACAGAAATCACAATACAATCGGTACAAGGGATATATTAGGTAAACGCTTGATATAGCAGGAAGATATATATATATATATATATATATATAAATAGCAAAATAATTAATGAAAGAGTTACAAGCCGTTAAAACATATTTTATAAGGCTCTTACACGTGTTTCGCCCAATGGGTTCATCTGAGGCAGATATTACAAGCAAAGTTTTTAATTACAGACCGTAAAAGGGTTAAATAAAAGTTTTACATCACCTTGCATGGTAAATGTGTATGTATATATATATATCAAAGGCATGTATTGAGTTAGAAACTCAAAATAGTCTCATTACAGTAAATTAGCTCCAAGAAAGAGGTTTTTCCGAGCCGTATATTACAATTGAACAAAAAAGAAAAAAATGAACACAGACATATACATATATGTGTTCAAATCATAATGGACCAGAGTCGCTAAGGTGAAAAAATACTAACTACAGACAATAGGGTTTGCCAGACTCAATTTAAGAATAAATCAAGAAAAATAAATGCAAATAAAAATTGTGGTAACAACCAAACACCCGGACAGTTTCGATAAAACTGTTTCGCAATATTATTTGTGAAAAGGAGTACCAAAGACTATTTTGAGTTTCTAACTCAATACATGCCTTTGATATATTTGGCTCCGTTACTTCGTCGAGCTAATTCAAATGTCGAGTAAACTCAGCTGCTATTTTTAGTGGCGTGAATGTGCGAGATACGCTACTATCCAGTTTCTTATTAGATTTAGAAGTGATCAGGATATTAATTTCTTCACCCGCTGATGAGCTTAGGACTTTGGTACTCCTAACACCAACCTCATTTACAGTGAGTGCTGTGTGCTTTTTTTTTCCGTGCCGCCTACACCACCACTTTACAGTGAGTGCTGGGTGATTTTTTTGCCGTGGCACCTCCACGACAACTTTGCAGTCGAATGATAGGGACCCCAGTCCATATCATCTCATTTCTACAGCTGAGTAAACTGGAGCAATGTGAAATAAAGTGTCTTGCTCAAGGAAATAACACATCACCCGGTCCGAGAATTGAAATATATATATATAGTTATAGGAATATAACCAAAGAGTGCTTAGAAATACATTGTTTTATTAGCTAACAGTGTTTCATCCATAACCATGACAGGAATCATCAGAGCCTATAAACAAGAGTATATCAATAGTTGCATACTCCATCGAGCTGCGTCACCAGAACAAGGTTAAAGGACCAGCAGGGGTGTCCCGAGGCCAGCGCTATATGGAAAAAGACAGAATACATGAAGCACATAATGTCATAAAATGTCTTTAAAAAATTAAAAATTACACCAAAAATGTATCACTTAAATGGTGCAATCTATATATATAAAACTGAGGTTGTCTGTCTGTCTACTAAAACCTTCGGCACACATCTCCTCTTAAACCGTACGTTCAAATTTCGGTGAAATTGCTACACTTATAGATGAAGGTCCGGCGGAACCATCGGTCAAATAAATTTTCAAATAAGTTCTTGTTTTTGATTATATCATCTATATATATAAAGCTGTGGTTGTCTGTTTGTCTATCGATTTTTGGCACACATCTCCTCTTAGAATCTCTGACGGAATTGCACCGAAATTGCTATACTTGTAGATTGAGCCCTAGCGAAGACATCGGAAAAAAAATATTTCAAATTGACCCACCCTATGTGACGAAATCGAATCTAATGTATCGATTTTTGAGCGTAAGTGACGAGTTATTTCCTTTTGTTCTATATATATATAAAGCTGTGGTTGTCTGTCTATCGATTTTTGGCACACATCTCTTAGAATCTCTGACGGAATTGCACCGAAATTGCTATACTTGTACATTGAGCCCTAGCGAAGACATCGGAAAAAAAAAATTTTAAATTGACCCACCCTACGTGACGAAATCGAATCTAATGTATCGATTTTTGAGCGTAAGTGACGAGTTATTTCCCTTTGTTCTGTTTACATTGAGCGTCTTACGTTCTGTTTACATTTTCTGCGTGCAAAAATTAAAAAAATTACGCTGGCTTTCTCAGCGTTTAAAATGACATTAACATAATACACGAACAGTTGTCGAGCCAGCAAAATGTTGACCTGATAACTGATAGTTTGGTTACGCTGATGTTTTTCTCTGAGACAAGTGTTGCAGTGTTTACATTTTCGATTTTTGTTAATAGATTACCAGTGCAGTTTTATCCCCAGCATCCTCTTTTGTTTTAACATTTGGGTTATGGTTATGTTTTCTTAACTTTATAAGGCACACTGTTGGTTGAGGGAATATTAATCAAAAGTACCACATGAAAGTCTACACTGTAGACTCTACAGTTTTTAAGCCAAGAAAGGAACTTAACATTGTAACTTTAACTGAGCAGCCCCGAGCAACGCCGGGCTTTACTGCTAGTAGATGATAAAGAGGTTGGGAGAGGGTAGCAAGGGATGAGTGAAGGTATTACTCAGCATGATCAGAAACAATAAAAAAAATAATAAAAAAGTACAAAAATACAGGGATAACAAAAGAAATAAATATAAAAATACAAAACAATAAAGGAACAAAAAGCCCGAAAACCCCCCAAAATATAAAACAAAGCAAAGCATAGATACATCAAAGCACAAGCAGTGCAAAAACAAGGTGTACAGGCAGAGAGTTTGCAAGCATGAGTCTGTGAGAAGAATAGTTGGTTAGCAGTGGTGCAGCCTTACATGTATGATAGTCCATATGAGTGTACTCCAATTATATCGCCTTGCAACAGGTCGATTCTCCTTATCATATCAGCACCCTACGAACTACATCGGAACTCCGCTTCCAGAATCACATATGGCAGAGTGAGCAGATATTGTTATAATAATAGGAGTGAGTGCAAATTTCTGTAGAATATATATATATATAGAAGAGAGAACTCACAGCCAAACGTGTCAATGACAGCTATGTTATTTATATGTCCGCCACGTGGTTTTCTGTTAGATTAGATTATTGACTCCGGAGGTTGCAATCCATTCACAGTCGGGTGTGACCCCTCCTAGGTCGGCTGGAGTTCAATATCCAGTGTTGTACTTTGCCTTGAGTGTGGTTCTATAATTCATCAAAGCTGGATCACAATTCATATTCAAAACGATTTGCTACCATAGTTCACTATACTATATTAGATCTACCACACACTTTAGGGTTAAGGTTAACTGGACCCCGGGTGCTCAATTCACCCGCTTTATAGCTGCGGCGGGGTTTTCTGAGCTTTCGACAGACTATTATGCTGTGCTATCAGTTAGCGCACAATCGGTGTGTTTATAAACCATAATATGGTTAGTGTGGGAAGGTGCCTATATAGGGTCAAACTGTGCTAGGTATAGTGAAAAGTCTTAAGTAGGTTCTACCCTATGGGTTCTTGGCTTGTGATCCAATAAGATGAACTAGGGAAGAGACGAAGAAAAGTAAGAGACGAGGGAGGAGAGAAAAATATTAGAGTAGTCTATATACACCTGAAGGGCAGTTATCTTCACAAAGGAACCAGGATGCAGTGCGGCGTGGTTTTACGTAGGCCAGACAGGATGGAGGTATGCAGGTCCTACAGCGTTAGCTAATTGGTCTAAAGTAATAGGAGCTAAGATTTATGTGCGGGCAAGAAGAGAATATCTCCGACTTCCTATTTAGCAGGTTCAGTTTGGAGTGTATTATGGCGTGTGATTCAGAGAGACAAAGGTCACAAGTCTTGCTAGGCGGTCTGTACTGCGATGATTTAGTGATGATTCTCCAATCAAGCGTGTATTGAATATCAGTGTTCTTCGGGGGGGGGGGATATGTAACTAGCTAGGGATGTAGTATTCTTAAGTCTATCATGTCTAAATGTATAGCGATCGGAGTTGTATCTAGTCTTAAAGGGGGTCGATGTAGACCCTATATATGTTTTGGAGGAGGTCCGAGTTGTAACATCACATGCGTAGACAATATTGTTTATAAGGCATTGCCCCTTTAGGGGGCACCCCGCCTTTCGTCTGCAGTTACATTTGCGGTGTATCTGAGTCTGCGGCACAGGAGATGTTTGGTTTTCCGTGAATGGATTGCAACCTCCGGAGTCAATAATCTAATCTAAACGAAAACCACATGGCGGACATATAAATAACATAGCTGTCATTGACAGGTTTGGCCGTGAGTTCTCTCTTCTCTCTCTCTCTCTCTCTCTCTCTCTCTCTCTCTATATATATATATATATATATATATATATATATATATATATATATATATATATATATATATATATATATATATATATATATATACGTATATATATATATATATATATATATATATTATATATATATATATATATATATATATATATATATATATATATGTGTGTGTGTGAATGAAGTAATTCCATCGGAAAAGTCCAGGAAAAAAGAGTGCTCTATGTAGGCAACAGAGCTTAATTATTATTATTATTATTATGTAATAAACAACATAAGGCAATTATTCCATTTACCAGTGGTTTCTTAAAAGCAAAAGGTTTTGCTTTCAATCATCAGAACGGAAAAAGCTGGTTTGTTTATTGAATTTGGATTACAAAACCAAAAATGCAATCTATATGAAAGTGAGGCTGGAGAAGGGAGAAGGAAAGGAAAAATAAAATAAAACAACGCATGCAAACACACACACAAAAAAAACCCAAAAGCATACTTACACACACATACATATATACATATATATATGTACGCATACATATATACATATACACATATATATAAAACGTACACTTACCTACACAAACACATATATACACACATATACACATACATACATTAATACATATACACACACACACACACATATCCACACACATATATATATGTACATATATATATATATATATATATATATATATATACATATATATACACATACACATACACACACATACACATGTGTGTGTACAAGCATACACATACACAAACATAGCCATACACACACACATATATATACACATACATACATTCACACAAACATACAAAACGTACATACATACACATACATGAATGCACTCCTCTACATATTCACACACGCAAATAAATATAAGAAAAAAAAATATATATATATATATATATATATTTCAGGGATATCATATTAAAAATATGGTATGCCTTCTTCAGACAAAATACAATATAAACAGTCTTATAAATAGATAGATTTGACATACCTTACAACTTCAACTTCCATTTAAAAAGTTGATTTGGTAGTGAAAAATGTTAGGGACAGTTATAAAAAGAAAGAAAGAAAAAAAGCGAAGAAAAAGAAGAAATGCATGCAACTAAACAGAGAGAGATAGATAGAGAGAAGAAATTCATGTAAAGAAACAGAGAGAGATAGATAGAGAGAGAAAAAAAACACAGAGGGAGATAGATAGAGAGAGAGAGAGAGAGAGAGAGAGAGAGAGAGAGAGAAGAGAGAGAGAATTAGGTATTATAATATAAATATCAGTATTCATGAATGAGACACGTATCAATAATGTGTGAAAAATAATGATCATATGTCTAGTTTAAAATTCCTAGGTTTATATCAGAACTGAGATAAAAAAACTGAAATAAAAAACTTCAAAAAAAATTGAAATACATAAGTATATATGCACTTTCATGAAAAAAGAAAAAGAAAAAGAAAATAGAAGGTTATCCCAGATTCGATACTATAGACTTCCATGTGAATTTACGTGATCAACTCTGCAAATTCCTATTTCACATGAAAACATTCTCATTGTGCTATAAAAATTCTAGTATACATATATGTGTACATACACACAAATATATATAGAATCTACATTAATTTTAACAATACTATTCTTGTCTTTACTCTAC
>OZ024742.1:159908947-159963947 GCA_964016885.1 Eledone cirrhosa | reverse complement strand
CATCAAAACCCGCAAGAGCTTTAGGCACCCCTCTAAGCATTTCACTGACCTTGAATTTGCGGATGACATTGCACTTCTTGCAGATTGCCTAGAAAATGCACAGCAACTTTTGACATCTCTCCAGAAAGCAGCCGCCCTCATTGGCCTTCATTTCAACGAGGGTAAAACAGAGTACATATCAAACTGTACAGCCAACAGCATTAAAGCAATCAACGGTAGTGATATCAAGCAAGTTGAGGATTTCAATATCTTGGGTCCTGGATCATGAACTCTGAGAAGGAATTCACCACCAGAAAGGCCTAAGGATGGTCTGATTGCAACAGGATGGATCGAGTTGGGCGCTCAAATCTTTCCAATACAGAATATTATAATTGAATTTTTAAATAATTGTGAATGTTTAGTATACTGTTATTTGAAAAGTATTAACCAAACTGAAAATAAATTCCTATAAATCTATTTCAATATTTTTGATGAAGACTTTTTACTGTCAAAGAGATAACTATGTTTTCTTGTAAAAGTCATTGCATTTCAGTCAATACCACATCTTCATTCATATACATAATTTGTTTGTTTGCTCTTTACAAAGTAGATTTATTTTAAAAAACTTGTACATATTGTTTCTTTTATTAAACGTACATATGTCAAGAATTCTATCACCACCAATTCGATTGCTCCAGCCCCTCTAAAAATAAAGGATAAATTTATATGGTTTTGATTTCTTCTATTTTTAATATTTTAAATCTTTCTATTATTCGTTTTTCCTTACTCTTGCCATCACTGTTTTTATAAAGCTCTTATAAAATAACAGTATATTATACATGTACCAATTTCTTTAATTTTTAGATAATTGGGGCATATTTCAAAATAGTTTACTTGTACTGCACACTTTACACATTAACAAATAGTTCAAAAGTGTATTACATGCAGTCCACTATATTAAGAGCAATCATTTGAGTTCACTAGATAGATAATTGTGCAAATCTATCAATAATTGCTTCTGAATCCAATTTATCTAACAATTCCTTTTCAATGGATAGCAAAATGTATGATTCCAAGTTCTCCTCAGACAGTGAATTTCTTAACCTTGTCTTCATGCTCTTTAGTTTTGAAAATGTCCTCTTGCATTGGACTTGGATAACTGATAGTGTACAGATAACTTTATAAAGTTCATAAAGATTATCATATGCCTTGTCATGAGGTCTGTTGGATACCAGAATGTTTAGTACACATGATGGGTAAGTGGTGCAAATATTATAGTTGCTGCAACTGGAACCCATATTCTCAGCATCATTAAGCAATAGCTTTAGTACATCAAAGTTTGAAGCAAAAGAACTCAATTCTAATTTTACTTGATCTTTGCTGATTTATGGAAACAACTTAATACCATCTAATGCTTCAACTTCAAGGCCCTTCTCTGCAATAGTTTTAAACTTTGCTAGGTCCAAGCAGGATAAATCTGTTTGTGTTGTACAAAGTGTGATTTTAGTGACTGGAAATATTATTAGGTTAAACACATTTACTCAAAAATCAGCTACAGAATCTGAGGAATTTCCTTTATCGTTAACAAGCTCATCTGCCATTCTTTTTTTTTTCTTCCTCTGTCTTTTAATTAGTAATGCTGTTTCCAAAGTATCAATTTCTAATATTTGATTTTCATCCATATTCATCTGTGAAATCTTGTCATTACATTTATTTACACATTCCAAAGCCTTGCTGTGAACGTTATCAAATGTTCTTGCCTGTGCCTTCAGCTTTGTTGTAGCCGAATCTACCAAACTACATTCAGTAAACATACCTAAACCACTTGTTTGTGAATAACTTGATAACGGGGGTATGGTTTCAAATATATACAAATAAGTAAATGCTGTCAATATGGTTTCAAACTTTAGAAGACTTTGAAGTAAAATATTTGCTTCATATTTTGTTTCTACGTGAAACTTATCTGAATCTTGTATCATTGATAAGCATGTCAATAGACTTACAAAAGTACTGACAATGGCATCATGAAAACGTCCAAATATAGTTGTTGCTGCATTGGATTTTCCTGACCATCTGGTCTCACAAATTAGTTTTAATTGTTTTATTTTTTCTTATCCTAGATGTTTTCCAACAACTTCTATCCATACAGCCATTCTCTTGAATTATGCCTTTACAAAAGTTGCTAAATTCTGGTGCAAATTAAAAAAAGAAACTTCAGGTACACAACATTTTGTTGTTTCAGTTATCACTAAATTCAAGACATGGGCATAACAGCATATATGAACATGTTGATCTGCCACATCAGCGATTTTACTTTGTAAACCATTATACTGCCCATGGTAGCTTGCAGCACCATCTGTGCTATTACATAAACATTTTTTGGGGTCAATTTTAAAAGGCGTTACAGTCAACAGATCACAAAGTCCCTGTCCTGTACAATCATTACTTGGCACAACTGAAAGTAGTCGCTCACAGATAACACCTTTAAGCACATATCGAATAACAATGCTAAACTGATTGATTGATGAATTATCTTGTGTTGAATCAACCTGAGTAGAATAATATATTGCTTGAGAAACTTTATGACCAATTCTTTCTTGTATCATATTCTTCATAATTTGGATTAACATGTTAATAGTTGTTTTGCTCAAGTATGTAACAAGTCCACCACAACCTTTACTTTGAGCCTTTCCTTGTTGTTCTAATCGTTTGATTCTTTGTCCAGACTTGTTTTGCACTTCAGAAATGTGAGCTGCCATAATAGTGTCATATTTTGCCATCAACAGCACTGTAGCTAAAAAATTGCCATGGTTCAAAACCTCATTATCCAGAGCGTAGGCTGATTCATTTCTGTGACCTCAAAAAGGAAGTGCTTGCTTAACATCTTTATGTCTATATAATTATCATGACAATACTTCTCTGCTTCAATACTTCTTCTTTCCTTTTAATTAGTGATGCTGCAAAAAAATTACCTAAGGTGCCATCATTAACGACACTGATATATTGCTGAGCCTTTTTGATATGTGTTGTAAATTTGTGTAAAGCCAAGCTTTGGTTAACACGCCTGTAATCATTAAAGCCACATACAATGGATGATAGATTACAAGGGTTGGGAGACTCAAGCAGTATGAATAATATAAGCACCTATTTTCTTTGTTATATGTAAGCCATTTTCTTGGGACTGAGTCATTCGTGATTTTCCTCTCATACAAACGAGCATCAAATGGTAAGCCATCAAGTGGCTGACATGGATGTTCAGCAAAAAACTGTTTCAGATTTGATCGTGATAGACGTTGGAAGATTCCAGTTGCAGATCTTGCATTTTTTTGTAAAAGTTCATTTACAGAATGTGCTTTAGAAACCAAGTCATTTATGTCTGAAGTAATATCTGATTGCCCGTCACTAGTTAAAGCTATGTACTCAGATGTTGCAACTACAGGTAGTACAGACACTGGAACAATGAAGCCAGAAATAGTACTGGGCCTGGGTTGATTAGAAAAGGATGTACTTGTATTTGTCTCTACATCTAAAGTAACTCTTCCCTGTTCTTGCAACTGACATGTCATTGCATCATCACCATGAGTCTTCTTTCTTGTTTCTCGATTATTTGTTGCAGAACTGGACATTGATGTGGATGGTGGTTGCAGTATTATAAAATCTGTAATAGACCTGCACCGCTTGGCTGACTCCTGCCTTTCTGCTTCATGTCGCTCTTTACATTTCAGTGATCCAGATTTATGCTTTTTATTTTCCATGTTGGTAGAGGTAATATTCTAGATATTCAAGGTTAAAACTTAATTAAAAATACCCCACATTGGGTAAAATGAATATACACAATTTTTTAATATGTAATTACTAGTACATTACTAGGATTACTAGGATAAATATACTACTAATATATATTTTAAAAATAATATTTTAGTTACTGTTTAACCATGTTGGTTGAATGGTTGATATAAATTAAACCAGACAAATATTAATATTCATCCTCACAACCTTATATTATCATTTGTTATGCAAGTGATATCAAAAAACAAAATTTGGAACATTATCTCTTTCGACTTTTTTTGTTCAAGAAATGGCTTATCTATGAGCAATAATTCTCAAAACAAAATATTTTAAATCTTTGGTGTCTGTGCCTTTCATCTTTGCGGGGTCGATAAAATGAAGTACCAGTAATGCACTGAGGTAATTGTTGGCCTTGTGCCAAAAGTAGAAACAATTATTTCTACTCTATATATCTTTGATATCTGCATTTGTAGATAAAAAGTGCAAATCTGATTTTCCATAGTTTTTCTATTGCAATACCTTTTCATGGGTGTCCTACACATGAATATATTACAATATTTCAACCTTTATGTGAATAAAATGCTAAAAATGTAAAATTTTTGAAAAATGCAATAAAAGTAAAAGTATATAGAAAAAGAATAAAACTTATTAGGAATATTTAATTCCATATATATTTCAATAATTGTAAACAATATATAGAAATTTCAATCAAATTATAAAAATTCTTATAATTTTCATAGAAGTTCCAAATTAGTAACTCCTCTCTCTCTCATATATATATATATATATATATATGATGATTTCCTTCAAATGAAACACAGTTCTAGTCCTGTAGAAGCCATTTCTATATAGTATATATATTTTTTTTATCATCATATCATCATTTTACATCCGCTTTTCCCTGCTTGCAAGAGTGGGATGGGAACTGATTCTGGCTTGATTTCTACAGCTGGATGCCCTTCCTAACACCAACCTCATTTACAGTGAGTGCTGGGTGCTTTTTTTCCGTGGCGCTCCCACGACCACTTTACAGTGTGGGCTGGGTGCTTTTTTGCCGTGGCACCTCCACGACCACTTTGCAGTGGAATGATAGGGACTTCTACAGCTGAGTAAACTGGAGCAATGTGAAATAAAGTGTCTTGCTCAAGGAAACACACATCACCCGGTCTGAGAATTGAACTCACAACCTTTCGATTGCAAGGCCAATGTATATATATATAGGTAAAAAAGGGTAAAGCCCCCCTTCAATCTCGAATGACCATGGGATTTGACATAGAAAGTTTTCCCCCGAGGCACAAGTCCAGGCAAGGTTGTTTGTGGAAGACCAATAGTCGCCCATGCATACCAGTCTCCCCTCTCCACGCCACCATTGAGGTCCAAGGGAAAGGCAATGGCCGATACAGCTTGGCACCAGTGACGTCGCAACTCATTTCTACAGCTGAGTAAACTGGAGCAACGTGAAATAAAGTGTCTTGCTCAAGGAAACAACACATCACCCGGTCCGAGAAATGAACTCAACCTTTCGATTGCAAGCCCAATGCTCTAACCACTAAGCCATGCGCCTTCACATATATATATATATATATATATATATATATATATATATATATATATATATGTGTATATATATATATATATGTGTATATATATATATATATGTGTATATATATATATATATGTGCGTATATATATGTATATATATATATATGTATATATATATATATATATATATATATATATATATATATATATATGCGTATATATATGTATATATATATATATATATATTTATATATAAGTTGAAATAAAATGAAAACGAAATTTCATTTCTCACTCTTAGTACGGCACTTACTTAAATGTAAGTATGTATGTATACGTACATACATATATGTATACAGACGTACAGTAGCATGCATATATATATATATATATATATATATATATATATATATATATATATATATATATATATATATATATATATATATATATACATACAGGTACACATACATATATGCACGTATCAGTTTAGCGGACGCTTATTATAACGCCGCTTTGTTCGTTTTTAAACAAACTGAACAGCCTGAATTTATGCCATACGGTGTTAAGGCAACCACGTGACCTTTTTGTTCAACACTGACACAGGAACGATGTACTAGTTTCAAGCTTGTTAGCTATCATCAGCACCGTATACCCTTCTACCAGGTAGTTGAACGTATGGCATAAATTCAGGCTGTTCAGTTTGTTTACAAACGAACAAAGCGGCTTTATAATAAGCGTCCGCTAAACTGATACGTGCATATATGTATGTGTACCTGTATATATATATATATATATATATATATATATATATATATGCATGCTAGTGTACGTCTGTATACATATATGTATGTACGTATACATACATACTTACATTATTTATATATATATATATATATATTGTAGATAAAAAGTGCAAATGATTTTCCATAGTTTTTCTATTGCAATACCTTTTCATGGATGTCCTACACATGAATATATTACAATAGACCTCTAACGTGTATACCATGGATATCGATATATACAACAGGTTCATACGCAAAGAACTACATAAGAAATATAGAAAAACGAGTGAAACTAAACTAACGAACAGTAACAACGAAGCATACAAAGTAGTGAAGAATCTCAAGATAGACCCGAGCCGATTATACCCGCAACCCCCACCTTTAACCTGAAGGACTATAAGGTAAATTTTGACTCTAACCCTAAGATTACACTGATATGCCCATCTAAATCAGACATAGGAAAAATTAACAAACATATACTTGACAGAGTAATAACTCAAGTGAAAAAGAAAATAGAAATTAAATTATGGGGCAACACTAGCGAAGCAATTCGCTGGTTTAATAACGTTAAGAACAAGAATAAGTCTAAGTTTATACAATTTGACATAGACGAATACTAATCTTCAATCTCACCCATCACTTTACGTAAGGCCCTATCGTTTGCCAAAGTCAATTCCGACCTAACGGAGACGAAATTAATATTATTCTAGAGGCTAGGAAAACTATTATCAAGTTTGATAACTGGTACTGGGAACGTAAGGGCATACCCACAAACTTCGACATTACCATGGGCTCCAACAACTCATCGGAGGTCACGGATCTTGTGGGAATCTACATAGCCCACATACTACAGGGAACATTTAGTAATCTACATGGGGGAATATATAGAGATTATTAGTTAATAACTTAAATAACCAAAATCTTGGAAGGCTACGGAAAAACATTAGAAAACCTTTTAGTGAACTGGGTCTAAAAATAACGTATGAATACAATCTTAAAATGGTAAATTTTCTAGACGTAACTCTTAATTTAAATACCAGACTGATACGACCCTTTCACAAGATAAATTAGAACCTTACCTATATCAATTTTAACTCAAACCACCCACTTTCCATGATCAAATCGGTTCCCCGTAGTATTTCTCTTAGAATCTCTCGCCTATCGTATAACTCTGAGATTTTCAGTGAACATGCTGAATACTATAATAATGCATTAAGGAATGCAGACCACCTGGATAAAATAGAATACATTGATAAGAATCTCCATAACACACATAGCTACACACGAAATCAAAGAATATGTAATTGGGGTACAGAAATACAAGCGCACACACGCAGTATCACCAGACATACTAATAATAGAAAATCATCACTAAACTCAAATAAATTACGTTATAGAAAGTATATCTGGTATAATTCCATTTTTAATACTTCGATTAGTACAAAACTATCTCTTTCATTCTTTAAGTTAATTAACAAGCATTTCCCTAGTTCCCATAAATACAGTAAGATTCTAAACTCTAGGACTATTAAGCTATCATACTCCACTGTACCAAACCTTGAAGCATACATAAAAAAAACTTAACTTAAAGCAATTATTAAACAACACTACAAAACAAAATGTTTTAGTAACAGATGAGCATAACGTAGTATCGGCCTCCCAACCACCAAAGGGGAGACGGGTATTACACAACCCACCTGAACTGGTATCCCCAACCTATCCATGGTGTACCTGCCACCCACAACAAAAACTGCAACTGCCACCTACCCGAAAGATGCCCATTGAAGAATAAATGCCTAGAGTCCAAGATTGTTTATCAATGCACTGTCGAATCGAACGACCAGAAATGGTATTACATCGGGTCTACCACTACCTCCTTTAAATCTCGGTGGTATCGTCATTGATTTTCGATTAAACATCCTAAACACTGTCTTGTGGCAACTCCGAGAATGCAACCGGCAGTTCACCTTGAAATGGGATAAACTATCCAGCGCTAGTGCATATTGGAGTGGATTGAAGTATTGCAGATTATGCAACCTTGAACTCGTTTATATCTTAAAATCCAGAAACAAATTACTAAATGACAGAATCGAACGATCGTTATACTGCAACCACAAACTGAAGGTTAAATTCTCTCACTATAAAATAATTTAACATTCGAACCCAAGACTACAACATCGCTTTCTCGCTAACTAATTTCTCTCAATAACTACTTCCTAAATATATCCCCCACCCCCACACTACAAAACAATACCCTGCTTATCATTATAAATGGATACTTGAGTGCGATTTGTAGACTACAACTATGAACTCGATGTATCCCCATCTCGTAGCTTTCGTCTCTCTCTCTCTCTCTCTCCCTCGGTCTACCTCCCCCCCTCTCCACATCTATGAACCTGTTCTCTGTGGCAATAAATAATTCCAAACTTGGCTAAATCAACACAAAACCTAAGGTTGTCACTTTGAGAGTAAACAGTATAATAAAACCCTTACCACAACATTTTGATTAAGCTATCTGTATTCTTCAAACCACTCTCTCCCATTTCTCCAACCCCTAAATCTCTCTCTCTCTCCCTCCCTCTCCCCTTCTTTCTCTCTTCCTTTTCTACTCTATCTTCCCCAATAATTTCCTTTAAGAAATCCAGTCCCCCGAGAACTTTATGCTAGCAGAAAGTAAGCGGCACCTAGAAAATTGATCAGAAATATCAGAGAGAGAGAGTTGAAAGTTTCCCTCGAGTGCAGGTTGCCCCATACTCTCTAATTGACACGTTCTTATTCAAGTGAAAATTGTATTAAAAATTGTTAAAATATCTTGTGTTGTAGAGGTATACCAATTTATGGCACATAAACTTTAAAGTAAAAATATGAATATCTTACCTTATCCAACTGGCAACAATTGTTTCTACTTTCGGCACAAGGCCAGCAATTACCCAGTGTATTACTGGTACTTTATTTTATCGACTCCGTAAGGATGAAAGGCAAAGTCAACCTTGGCGGGATTTGAACTCAGAATGGAAAGGGCCGTAACTCTATGCGTCAAAGCATGGCGTTTGACCCTCTACTGATACTGCCAATCAACGAGCTTCTATCCTTCACACTCACTCAATATATATATATGGAAGAGTGTGTATGTGTGTGCTTGTACATGTGTATATATATAGATTTATATATACACACAAGCACAATTATACACATACTGTACATGTTGTTTTCAACTTGTACAAAAATTGTTTTAGCCACTCCCTAGAGAAGAACTGACCACTAATTGATTGTGTGTATATATATATATGTGTGTGCGTGTGTGTGTGTCTATATATATATAAATATATATATATGTGTGTGTGTCTCTCTCTATATATAAATATATATATATATATGTGTGTGTGTCTCTCTCTATATATATATGTGTGTGCGTGTCTCTCTATATATATATCAGTATATATATGTGTGTATATGTGTATGTTTATATATATATATATATTATGCCGGGTCACTCTTGAGTGCTACTGGTAACATGTAACCCAGTACAACCTGTCGCATAGTCAGGTTGTCGGCGACTAAACAGGCAACCCCACCAAGTTTACTTGGGAGGAGGGTGATTTTGGACACCCTGCAGGACAAAAAACAAAACCTAACAAAGGGCGGATGAACTCATATATTCAGCAGCCATTAAACAGGGTGTAAATATGTATATACTCATGTACTGCGCGGTTAAACCACGGGGAGTGACGGACCCCTAGCCTTTGTCAGGGCATTCTTCTAGGAGAAGGCAACTCAGGAAACTGGGATAACTCCAATATAAAACCTGCGACCCAGTAGTTACCTATGATGTTAATCTTTTCTTCTTTTCGGGTTATAGCTACTGTCGTTCAGAGAGTGGGATTGGCTCAGTGCACAGTCTTTCCTCACTTTAAAAAATATCTTCACGCACAGGCATTGCACGATAGAATTAATTAATAATGGTATATCGTGCAATGGCCATACTCAATAACGAGGGAGAAGCCATTATATATATATATATATATATATATATATATAAGAAGTTTAAGTCAACAGGGTAAAATTAGCTTCGTTTATTCACATCCACTACTATATATATATATTTCAGTGATAGCCATTATTCAACAGCTATGAACTTTTAGTGAATTAGCCATAGGGTTATCTACTCCAGTAAACACCACTACATGTCAACCACTAATTTAATTTGTTTAGAAGATGTAAAAGAGATGACGATGTAGTAATTGAAACATGACGAATATTTCAGAAACGAGTATCAAGAACGACTTGTATTTATTGAAGTAGCTTGTTACAATTTTGGTAGTAAAACGTACCTCGTGCCATGATGTGGTGTAATCCTGAGGTATAAGATAGGATTAGAAAAAGCTAACATCTCTGTGCTTGGTGTGGTCAGTTCTAGAACCGGTTGGTAAAGAGAGATAGATTGTCCTTTGCTCTTTCTTTTATAATCTCTGGAACGGAAGTTCAAGGGGTATTCTAGAAATTCTACGGGAAGTAACTCTAGCTACTTCCCTTTGTCTAGAGAGCGCTACAAGACTCCCCTCTCGGACGAGAAGTCGAATAACCAACCGAAGGTCATTGTAACGAGAACCCGTAAGAAATGAGGAGCAAAGCAAAGGTACAAGAAAATGCATGAATAAAACATGAGCTCGCAACTGAAGCAAATAGCAAAAAAGCACAAAACAAGTAAATGCATTTTACAAAGAAAAAATGTAAATGTAACAAAACTGATAATTCAAAGTTAACATAAAGGAGGAAAGAAAAATTAATGCTCAATGGTAAGTTCAAAGTTTCCTCAAAATCAAATAGTTCATACATCACCAGTGTACAGACTTTTCTGACACTAATTCTATCTGAAACTGAAAAAAAAA
This sequence comes from Eledone cirrhosa, assembly GCA_964016885.1. Classification (NCBI taxonomy): domain Eukaryota; kingdom Metazoa; phylum Mollusca; class Cephalopoda; order Octopoda; family Eledonidae; genus Eledone; species Eledone cirrhosa. The sequence goes on along the minus strand of OZ024742.1, from coordinate 159,952,966 downwards.
GTTTGTTAATGCCACTAGGGGTTAAATGTATATAGTTTTTGACAGTTTACGTGGCCATTTTACTGTCCTGCCACCTCGTGTGACATAAGGTTGTGTGGTATATGGTGTTTGCGGTGGAGGTGAAGGCGTTGGTGTGGTAGTGAATGTACGAGGTGTATCAGGCATCGTAATGAGACTTTCAGAGAAAGCCCCCTTTGCTCTGTCAATGGATATTGTCTCTTTTCGACCATTGACAGCCACTGTGAAATGTTTTGGTGTGGGCGAAAGCACATGAAAAGGTCTATTATAGGGTGACTTAAGCGGTCCCTTGACGGAATCATTCCGTATAAAAATGTGTGTCCACATAGAGATATCCGATGGAACAGCAGAAGAAATAGACTGGTCACGAGGGTTCATTGGTGGAAGATCCGAGAAGAACGAATCCTAGTGACATATGATGTTGGATCAAGATGCGATGAATCAACCGGTGCTAACATTTGACCGGGAAGAGTCAAGGTGGTACCATAAAGAAGTTCAGCTGAGGAGAGACCCAAATCTGTCTTAATGGCAGAACAACAACCAAGAAGCACGATTGGCAAATATTCGGTCCAATGTTGCGGATCAGGAGTAGCGCGGAGTGCAGCTTTCAACTGTATGTGAAACCTCTCCACCATTCTGTTGGAGGCTGGGTGATAGCTGGTCGTGATATTTCACAAAATAAGGAAGCTTCGAACTGTCGTCCGCGATCTGTGGTTTTTTTAGAAGGAACACCAAAGCGAACAACCCAATCGGAAATGAAAGCTCGGGCAACGGACTCAGCTGTTATGTCCACTAGGGGTATGGCTTCAGGCCATTGAGAAACGATCAATAGAGGTCAATATATATGCGAACCCACGACTAACGGGCCATAGACCAACAATATCCATGTGAATGTGACGGAAACGGGCGTCCGGCGGGCTGAATTTACCCAGAGGACCGCGAACATGCCGATAAATCTTGGAGCGCTGACACTTCAAACAAGAACATGCCCAACCGGTGATTAAACGACGCATATTAGGCCAGAAAAATCGGGCCGTGATGAGCTTCACCGTGGCAGCTATGCCGGGATACGACAAGGAATGAAGTGCATCAAAAACGGTATGTTGTTGGCAATCTGGAACAAGCGGTTTGGGTGAGCCAGTAGAAATATCGCAGAGAATTTTCCCTTCAGAAGATGGAAGAGGAAAATATTCCAATTTGCAGCAGGATAACTGGTCAGATGAAATGTCCAACGAATCCAAAGTAGGTTGGTCAGTTGCCATGGCAACCAAATCGATATGTGCAGGAGACGCAAGAGAACACACAGAAAGTCGAGACAGTGCGTCCGCGGGCTTGTTGGCAGCTCCGGCTATATGACGAATGTCACTGGTGTACTGGGAGATGAGATCCAAATGCCTATATACCCTCGGAGAGTACCTGTCGGACTTGGATTGGAGAGCGAATGTTAGCGGTTTATGGTCCGTTGGTTTAAGTTGGCATGAGAAAAATGCCAGTGGTTGAAGCTGGTGGTTGATCGTATGTTGCAAAACTGCTCCAACAGCATGATCGGACGCATCAACAGTTAAAGAAAGCCTCGCATTTGCAACAGGATGGGCGAGGAAAGAAACTTCAGCTATTTCGGACTTGACGGATTCAAACGATTGCAAATTATTGGCAGAAAGTGCAATGGGTGCATCTTTCTTTTTCGCATCCTTTAAAAGCTGTGACAAGGGGAATAACTCTTTTCAGCACAATTGGGAATAAAACGACGATATAAGTTAATTAATCCCAAGAAATGACGTAATTGTTTCAGGGAGGTGGGGGTTGCGATACACTGAATCGCTTCTACCTTAGATGGCAGAGGTCGAATGCCTTCCGAATCTATAAGATGTCCAAGGAATTCCAGTGACGCTGTACCAAACACACATTTAGCTGGGTTGATTCTGACTTGGTACGATTGAAGACGTTGAAATAACTGGGATAGATGTTGCTGATGATGTTCAGCTGAATCACTGGCTATCAGGAGGTCATCCACGTAAGCAAACACGAAATCCAATCCACGCGTGACTTCATCGATAAAACGCTGGAACGTGCTAGAGGCATTTCGCAAATCAAAAGGCATGGACAGAAATTCAAACGAACCAAAGGGGGTGGTCACAGCTGTTTTGGTATGTCTTCTGGATTCATGGGTATTTGATGGTAAGCCCGTACCAGATCTATTTTAGAAAATATCTTGCATCCATTCAGAACGGATGAAAAATCCTGTCAATTTGGTAAAGGATAACGATCAGGTGTAGTGATGGCATTAAGGCTTCGATAATCTCCCACCGGCCTAAAATCCAATTCACCCTTTCGAGCCAAGTGAAGCGGAGATGCCCATGGACTGGTGGAAGGTCGAATACGACCGAGCGGAAGCATGTGCTCGAACTCATCTCTGGCTTTCTTTAGTCTATCTGGAGCCAATCTTGGTGGACGAGAGAAAACAAGCGGGCTAGTTGTTGTAATAAAGTGTCGAGTGGACTACCTGATTATGTTTAAATGAGATGTCCGTTAACTCGGGAAACGAGGCAAGAAGTGAATGAAACTGGTTTCCAGAGGTAGCTATAAAAAACGAGGGACTGTCAACAGCAGCAGTAGACCTACGAGCATGTGTAGATAAGGATGTGGTACCATCCACAAGTTTCTGTCTCCTGACATCTACCAAAAGTGAATACTGGTGTAAAAAATTGGCACCGAGAATAGGATGAGGTAGGTCCGCAATGACGAAAATCCATTTAAAATCTCGACGATAAAGATATTTGACCATAGGTTTTGATCAGAGACTGGTTCACCGCATATAAAGAAATGCCGGAAAAATTTGGCTTGGTAGAGCTGAACCGTAACGGCCAAATACTGCAACTAGACCCTGTGTCCACCATAAATGACCTGTTTGAGACTCGATAAGGTGAATTACTGAGGGAGAGGTCTGCCGTGCCCAGGCTCTCCAATTTTAATTTTCCGAGGCTTCGAAAGAGCAGGGCTGAATACAATGTTTCGCCTTTTCACGAAAACGCACGTGATACCAACACAAAGACGAGTTGTTGGCGGGGAAGTTGGCGCGACGATGAAGAGAAGGAGACCGATTTCGTGAACGCCACCTAGATGGCGTTCGCTCCCGACACAATTTAGCTACTTGACAAGTTAACGCGTCAATGGCTCTCAACATTGAATCCTCACAAGGTGAAGCAGGCTGGGTTTTAAAAGCAGAAGAAGCGACGACTGAATCTGCCGAAGTAGGCTCTCGAGAAAATTCCATAATGCGGTCCGCCGCAATCTGTTCCAAAGAACTGGTGTCGACTATATTCGCCAATATGGTCTGCACATTTGTTGGCAAACGGGAGAAGAATAGCTGTTTTACGAAAGAATTGTCTTCTGCTGTTAAGTCGCTCAGTTCCCAGATACGCCGTAAAAATTGGGATGGAGTACTGTCACCCAGGTTTTCCTCTTCCGTCTGAGCACTTTTGCCTTTAGGGTTTCGTAAGATGTGCCTTGTGGAGGATCTGTAATTATGTCTTTAACTGAGGTTGCCAGCGAAGCAGGAATTCCACTGATAAGCACGTGTAATCTGTTGTGCCGCTTGAACGCCATGGGCAGCAAAATACGAGTCCAGTTGAGCAAACCACAATTTGGGATCACCAGAAAATGCCGGTAACGAAGAATTGCTCATGATTAACACCGTAGACGCTGAGCGAGAATTTCTTCGTCGTTTCTTTTTTTTTTCTTTTCAACCTCCGCACACGTGGTAGTACCATGAATAACTTAAGTAAAAAAAATATAGCACCGAGCAAGTAAGATGGCGACTTCAAAAAAACGAAAGCTTGGTTGAACCAAAACCGACACAAGGGACAATTTTTTTAGTGAATTATCACGCTGTTAACATGGCGACTTGCCTCTTCAATTTTTCTACTTTGTTCGCCCCACACGAATTGACTGAAAAAAAAACGAACTTTCTAGAGTTGAGAACAATTTTTTTTTTTTTGTGTTGTTGCCTTTTTTTTTTTTCTTCTCTGTATTTGAATGCCTGCATTCATGCTCACTGTTGCGTCAAATTTTTTCACATCATGTCAGGTCACCAATTTTAGTGAATTGGCCATAGGGTTATCTACTCCAGTAAATACCACTACATGCCAACCACTAATTTAATTTGTTTAGAAGATGTAAAAGAGATGACGATGTAGTAATTGAAACATGACGAATATTTCAGAAACGAGTATCAAGAACGACTTGTATTTATTGAAGTAGCTTGTTACAATTTTGGTAGTAAAACGTACCTCGTGCCATGATGTGGTGTAATCCTGAGGTATAAGATAGGATTAGAAAAAGCTAACATCTCTGTGCTTGGTGTGGTCAGTTCTAGAGCCGACTGGTAAAGAGAGATAGATTGTCCTTTGCTCTTTCTTTTATAATCTCTGGAACGGAAGTTCAAGGGGTATTCTAGAAATTCTACGGGAAGTAACTCTAGCTACATCCCTTTGTCTAGAGAGTGCTACAAACTCATCAGGCAGTAAGAATTTAAACTGAAAAAATAGGAAAACATGATGTTGCAATGGATTTTACCTTGTTAGTTCATTGATATGCCCAGCTCCTGGGTATGTTGTTAGTCCTCTCAGCATATCTTCCAGTTCCTTAGAATAAATGAATGAATCCTGAAATGTGTGTGTATGTGTAAACATATATATGTATATGTTTGTATCTATATACATATATATGTGTGTCTTGCTTGTAGTGTTTGGGGCAACCCCCCTGGGAATACGAACAGGAGACAGTCTTCTTGTGTGTGTGTGCCTGTATATATAAACTTATACACATATATATATAGAGAGAGAGAAGTAGTTCCACAACAGTTGATTCCCCACTTTTGAGAGCAATTTATTTCACCTCAAATGGATCATCAGCTTGGACCGAGCTGATGATCCGTTTGAAGTGAAACAAATTGTTTTCGGAAATGATTTATTAACTGTTGTGGAACTAATTCTACCAAACTTGTCCCATGGATATAACCCACCAGCATTCTACCACTATATATATATATATATATATATATATATATATATATATATATATATATATATATATATATATTTCGCTTCTGAATTCTTATTGGCAACATGATCCTCCCAAAGTATAACAATATATATATATATATATATATATATATATATATATATATATATATTTATATATATATATACATATATATATACATGCACATATGTGTGTATGTATGCATGCAGGAATCAATAATACAGTACGCTATAAATTTTGTACAACCACTGATTCAAACTATTTTGGTTTCTATTAATTCCCTAGAGAATTGTTGGACCAAATGCTTAGCTTAATTGTTTTATATGTTTTTCTTAAATTTTTATTCTTTCCCTAAGACTTCAGATATTTTTTTGAAGCAAAGCATTCATCCTGAAATATTACAATGGGCCATTGAAATACTACCGTAGGCCCTCCTGGGGCCTACATACCATCGGGCAAGCTGGCAACCTAGCCAGTCTGCTACTGATTGTATATATATACCAACTACCCATGCTAGCATGGAAGATAGACGTTAAACGATGATGATGATATTCTAGAGAAGAATATGTACAAAGTGGAACCATAAGAGAAACATTATAGCTCTATTTGATAACTGGAGAGTGTAGCTCAAAATCAATCTATGTAATCGATCATTGAAAAATCAATCAATATAATCGATCATCGAAGACAAACTATCGATTATGATTAAACCACATGAAACTCAGATACATTTCAGAGGTTTGGTTTCACCATTCTAATGGAAATACTGTATAGAATGAAGATGGTAAATAAGATAATATACTTGCCAATATCCATAGCTATGTCAAATGGAACCGTTATGCTGAGAAGCACATGGTGAAATCACGTTAAACCCAAGGTAAATAGATATCAACAAGGTGGACGTTAACTCCGCTAGAAATAGGAGTGGGGATTATAGCCACCAACATAGGATATTTGAAGCCGTTAAATACAAATAATGAATCAAAACATATCAAATACGTTTAGAATTTTGCGTTTCTCAATAAGCAAACTCAATAGACTTCTTCTTCTTCTTCTTCTTCTTCTTCTTCTTCTTCTTCTCCTTCTCCTTCTCCTCCTCCTCCTTCTTCTTCTTCTTCTTCTTCTTCTTCTTCTTCTTCTTCTTCTTCTTCTCCTTCTCCTTCTCCTCCTCCTCCTTCTTCTTCTTCTTCTTCTTCAGCCGAGTTTACACTCACAAAGATTCAGCACGCTTTCTCCAATCGTCCCAGTCGAGCATGACATTTCTCAGTTCGTCGATATTATCAATGTTGGCATCTCTCAGCAGGGTATCAATGAATGAGATGGCCTGTCTTCCCATGCTTCTTCGTCCGACCACCAGTTTCCAGAGCACAAGTTGAGATGCTGTCTCTTCTGGATGAGGGATACGGTGCCCAGCCAGTTTCATTTGTCGGCAGGCAACTCTTTTTGAGACTGGTGGTAGTAATCTGTATAGTTCTTTATTTGTCAGCTTCTGTTTCCAAGAAATGTTGAGAGCCATTCTAAGCATCCTCGTGTAACATCCGTCAAGTCTCTTGCATAGCACTATGTCAATAGTCCACGTTTCACTGCCGTAAAACTTTATCTAGAGCCATAATAACCAAACGAAAAAGATATATGTATATATAGAGAGAAAGAGCCATATATTGTATAAGAAACACAGTTGTATATATACAAAATATATATTCTATAGAAGAATATGTACAAGGGTGGAATCATAAGAGAAACATTATAGCGCTATTTCATACCTATGGCTCTAGATAATGTCTATTGTGCTTGCTTATTGAGAAACACAAAATACTAAACATATTTGATATGTTTTGATTCATTATTTGTATATATGTGTGTGTGCGTGTGCGTGAATATATATATCATCATCGCCGTTTAAATGTTCGCTTTCCCTGCTAGCATGGATTGGACGTGTTTATAGACCAAGTCAGTACTGTAGCTTAGCGACTGATCTCCCAGACAAGCCAGGGATCTTTTAGCTTATGTACAGTCTCATGTTCTACAGAGTGCACAGGAGTGGTGGTCATGTCCTACAGCTGGATGCCCTTTCTATCACCAACCACTTTACAGTGTGTACTGTGTGCGTTTATCATGTAATTCACCAAATACTAGAAAGCCTGTCATGTCCTTGACACGACTGAATGGTTCTTCCACCCCTTTGTTTGGCAAGCCCTCCATGGCTGGATGCCCTTCCCATCTCCAACCACTTTGCAAGGGGGAAGTGGCTGGGAATGTGTGTAGGAGAGGACGAGGAAAATGTAGTGGTGTTGAGAATAGCTGTTAGTGAGTTGTAGTGGAGTAGGGATGCAGGGCTAGATCATGCCACATTGTATATTGCATAGTACCAGCACTCGCAGTCCTTAGTCATTTCGCTTGAGGTTTAATTTTTTAACGCTTTAAAACCTCCACCAATGTCGACTATAGGTTCCAGCCACTGGGGTTCCTCTGCATTTTATTATGCAACTGTTATCTTCAATGCACACACACACATATATATAATCATCACCATTTAACGTCCATTTTCCACACTAGCATGGATTAGACGGATTGTCCTATTTGAGGCAAGTCAGGGCAGATGACCATGTTTTTTTTATACAGAATTGATTTGGGCTCTGTGGATGCCCTTCCTAAGATCAACCATATTTACAGTGAGTACTAAATGCTTTTTGTCATGACACTTACAAAACTACTTTACAGTGTGGGCTGGGAGCTTTGGAGGAAAGTGTGTGTAGGGATTAGGGAGATGGGTATATGGATGTGTGTAAGGGGCACAGTCTTAGGATGTGGGAGGTGTATGGAAGGTGAGGATAAAAGTGAAGGTGGTGTATACCAGATGTATTCTTCAGTCTGTGCTCATGGGAGGGGGAGAACGCCTTTGTCATCGCCTTTGTCATCGCCTTTGAGAGGTGCAATTGTGCAAGGTCAGCTTTTATCACCTCATCCCAGGTCTTCCTGGGTTTTCCTACTCCATAACTTCCTTCAGCTTTGAGCTTTCAGCAACTTTTTATATAGCTGTCATCCTTCATATGCATCACATGTCCATACCAATGCAATCTCCTCTCCTGTACACAGCATCTGATTCCTCTTATGCTTAGTTTCTCTCTCAGTTCGTTTATGCTTTGCCATTCATGTATATTACTATTACACATCCATCGAAGCATGCAAGCTTCATTTCTTTCCAATCTTCATAACTCCTCTGCACACAGCGCCCAGGTATCACTACTATGCAACAATTCTGCTCGTATACATGCATCATACAATCTGCCTTTCATTTTGAGGGAAAAGCCTTTTGTAGCTAGCAGTGGTAGTAGCTCCCTGAACTCCTTCCATCCTGTCCTCACTCTGGCTACTGTACTTTCAGAACACTAACCGCCACTGCTAATTTGATCACTTAGGTAGCAGAATTTGATAATGCTTGTTTCCTGTGGTTGTTTGCTAGTTACTTCTCTGGTGCAATGGCTACATGTAAAACCTACATTCTTAGCTAAACTTCCGGATATCCCACTACATCTTTTGTGTATCCATAGTTTGCATTTGGGACAGTGGATGGAATTTCTACCTACATCTTTCCTACACACTGAGCAAGGCCATTTCCCTGAGATGATCATGGCTCTGTTTTCCCTTCTCTTTGTCACGTTTACTTTAAGACCCTTTGTTTCTAAGCCATGCTTTCAGGTTTTGAATTTCTTCTCTAATTCTGTTATAGATTCAGCTATGAGTGTAAGATCATCTGCATACAGGAATTCCCATGGGCAGCCGGGCTTAAATTCCGCTTTTTATAGCCTGCAGAATGATAATAAATAGGAAAGAGCTAAGAATAGAACCCTGGCTGATGCGAACCTGCACACTAAATTCCTCGCTATAGTCGTTGTTAATCCTAACTTTGCTGACTACTCCTCTATGCATGGCTTGTACAGCCTTCACAAGCCACTCTTCTATTCCTAATTTCTAAGAGCCCACCAGTTATGGCATGGGGAACTCTGACAAAAGCTTTCTCTAGATCAACAAATGCCAAGTAGAGTAGCTTACTTTTAGCTAGGTACTTCTGTAGCTGCTTCAGAAGGAAGAGAGCATCTGTGGTGCTTTTACCTGGCTCAAATTCAAACTGCATCTCATCTAGGTTAACCTGTGTTATAACTCTTTCTGTTCCTTTCATGACCTTGTGGGTGGGCTGAAAAATTCATAGGTTGACTATGAAGGAGTGATGCTTGAGCTGTGAAATCTTGCTTACATAAATTTCAAGCTTGGTTTTTTCCAGGTAAACTGATATCTGACTTTTCAAAAACGACTTCGAAAGTAACAAGTCACGACTTCTCTAAAAAAATGGACAAAATTTAACATCATTGTGTTATCAAGTATCTGCATAAAAAGGATTTAACCCCAAGGAAATTTATGCTGACATAGTTGCTACATTAAGGAATTATGCTCCAGCATTATCAACAGTGCAAAAGTGGGCAGCTGAATTTAGGAGGAGAAGAGAAGTTCTGGACATCCTGCAACTGCCACTACTGAGGAAAACAGGTGATTGACAATAAATCAAATAGCCAATGCTATTCTGTGAATATTCTGCACAATGAACTTGGCATGACAAAGTTTTCTGATATCTGATCAAAAGCGCACCTGGCTGATCACATCATGGGAAAATCTGACATTGTTTGAGGCAGATCCAGCTGGTTTCCTTGAATGTTTACTAACCCATGATCAGTCTTCAGTTAATCCCCAAGCCAGAGACAAAGAGACAATCCATGCAGTGGAAACACCGCCTCCTCACCTGCTCCAAAGAAGGCCAATGTTGTTTCATCTGCAGGGAAGTTGATAGCCTCAGTATTTGGGGATGAAAAAGGCATTGTGTTTATTGACTATCTTCAAAAGGGCCACACTATCTATGGAGAGGGCTATACCAACTTGCTGAGGCAGTTATGAAAGGCTATCAAGACCAAATGCCCAGGAAAACTGACGAAAGGAGTCTTGTTTCATCAGGACAATGCTCCAGCACCCAAGTTTCAATGGGTGCTGTGCATAATTGTGGCTTTGAACTGGTTGATTACAGTCCCTATTCTCCTGATTTGACCCCATCTGACTATCATCTGTTCTCCAACATGAAAAAATACTTGGCTGGGAATCTGCATCGCAGTGATAATGACATCATATCTACTATTTTGACCAATAGGATGAAAGTTTCTTCACAAATGGGATCCAAGCACAGCAACACTGATGGAAGAAGTGTGTGGACTGCAAAGGGGACTATGTTAAAAATGAAACCTCATTTGGTTACATTCCATGAGAATATCTTGGTCAGCCTATGAACCTTTCAGCCAACCGCTGTATATGTGAATATATATATATATATATATATATATATATATATATATATATATATATATATATATAAAATAAAATAAATAAGTCAAATGTTTAAAATTTGGCTTCGTTTATTACTGCTATATATATTTTGGTGACAGCCATCTTTGGCTGTGACCTCGTCAGGCAGTCCGAATTAGTGTGGTAGAGACGAGTACACATGTTGTTGAGGTGCTTAACTTTGTCAATACTCTGATATGCCCAGTTCCTGGTTGGGTTGTTATTTCACTGAGGAACTGGAATCATATGAATTTAAACAAACGAATTTCAGCCTCAAAGGACATCTTCTCCTCCCATTGGTCAGTTGTGAGAACATTCCTCAGTCAAAAGTCTATAGAAATTCGTTCTGAGGCGAGGCAATCTGTAGTGGTTGTTCTTGTTATTGTTAAGTACATCTGACCTCTACTCTTATGTTGGTAGTGGTGTTGGAGTCAGCTAAACAAAAATGATAAAGTGGTAGAAGGAATAAGATGGTAAAGGAACAAAATAAAATAATATAATCAAATAAAATGTGTGTGTTATACCCAATCTCAATGTTAGAAAGATTTGTAAGGTCACTCCTCCCATTGGTCAGTTGTGAGAGCATTCCTCAGTCAAAAGTCTATAGAAATTCCTTCTGGGGTGAGGCTACCTGTAGTGTTTGTTTTTGCTATTGTTAAGTACATCTGACTTCTACCCTTATTTTGGTAGTGGTGTTGGTGCTGTGGTCAGCCTAGGTCTTGCTGCTGCTGACATTTAGAAGTATCTGTGTGTGTTTCTTCATCCATCCTGCCACCATTTCTCGTGGTGGTGGTGGTGGTGTGTGTGTGTGTGGGGGGGGGGGGGTTGTGTCATGCAATAAAGTGAAGAAAACATCTTATTCCTTCTACCACTTTATCATTTTTGTTTAGCTGACTCCAACACCAACACCACTACCAACATGAGAGTAGAGGTCAGATGTACTTAACAATAACAAGAACAACCACTACAGATTGCCTCGCCTCAGAACGAATTTCTATAGACTTTTGACTGAGGAATGTTCTCACAACTGACCAATGGGAGGAGAGGATGTCCTTTGAGGCTGAAATTCGTTTGTTTAAATTCATATGATTCCAGTTCCTCAGTGAAATAACAACCCAACCAGGAACTGGGCATATCAGAGTATTGACAAAGTTAAGCACCTCAACAACATGTGTACTCGTCTCTACCACACTAATTCGGACTGCCTGACGAGGTCACAGCCAAAGATGGCTGTCACCGAAATATATATAGCAGTAATAAACGAAGCCAAATTTTAAACATTTGACTTATTTATTTTATTTTACATTACTCCGGACTAACCAAACCAACCTGCGCACTTCGTCGAGTGCTCCAATCTGCATACTGAGGTGTTGGTATACAACCAACATATACTCAAAAAATATATATATATATATATGGGGGGGGATATGCGTGAATATATCATCATCGTTTTTACACTCATTTTTCCACACATGCATGGGTTGGACAGGTCCTTTTTAGTGCAAAGCATCTCTCCACTCCTTCATCATCTCCTCTATGAATTTCAGCGATTTGAGATCAGCTCTCACCACTTCTGCTCAGGTCAGGTCTTTCTTAGTCTACCTCTACTTGAGCTTCCTTCCACTGGAATTTCCTGGTACTTCATCACCCAGCAATCATCATCCATGTGCATCGTATGTACATACCAATACCGTCTTCTCTCTTGCACACTACTTTGGATTCCTCTTAAACTCAGTTTCCCTCTCAGTTCATCCAAGCTCTGCCTTTCTCTCACATTTACTTTGCACATCCAACGAAGCATAGTTGCTTCATTTCCCTTCAGCCTACACATGTCCTCTGCAGTCACAGCCCATGTTTCACTACCATGCAGCATCACACTTTGCACACAGGTGTCATACAGTCATCCTTTTGTACATAGGGAGAAACCTTTTGTTGTTAACAGGCCAGTCAAGCTTCTTCGCTTTCTTCAGCTTAATAAATGAATCATCATCATCATCATCATCACCATTTTACGTCCATTTTTCCTCACTAGCATGGGTTAGACGAGTTGTCCTATTGTGAGAAATGTCAGGTCAGGTGATCATGTCTTTCTCCTACATAACTAATTTTGGTTTGGTTTCTACAGCTGGATGTTTATCTGTCATCAGTGACATTTATTCAATAGTTACTGAAACAATAATAGGCTAAAGCCTATATTGTTTTTGTATGTTAAACATCGGCTGGATCTGAGTATTGTTGTTTTATCTGATACTTCTTGAAGAAATGTGAACCATTTGAAAGTCCTAGGATCTATTTCTTTCTTAATTTATTTACAGTATGATGTTAAATAGAGCAGCACCTGTTGAGATGAAATGGTTCTGTCATAGTATTGTTGTATGATGTGACCTTAATTTATGTAGAGGTTGTATTGTAAGAGAGCCTTGGGTGAATTTTAAATTTGATGCATCATTTGGGCAATATTATGTAATATTTCCTATGTTGTTATAAAATGATGTTGCTCTTGTGGAGGCATTAGAGATAATAGTGTTTGAGTTTTTCAAGTTGTTCCAATTATTCATTTATTGTAATTGATATGTCAGTAGTGATGGTACTATGAGCAAACAAATCTGGTTCACAGCACAAAATGATTGGCATTAAGGACATCCAGCCATAGAAACTATTCAACATCAAACATATGAGCAAAACACATTTATCTGACCTGACTGTTTAGCTTCAAAGTGTGACAACCCATATATGTAAAACTTTATTTCATATGGGGAGACTACAGCAGGCAACAGTATTCGTGGTTACACCAAGCAAAGGTAGAGAAGAAAAGGATAATGACACCAGAATCTCTAGACCAGAAAGCTTTAAGGATCTTGGAACACATTCTCTGGGACATGTCAACTTTTTTGTTGATGTGAGTGCTCCAATATACATTGTTGTCAATAGTTACACCAAAGTCTCTGATGATATATGATGCTATGAAGAGTTCTCTCGAAAGAAGAGACTATGGTTAAGTGCATCCACTTTTTCACAGTGGATTAGCTTAAGTATGCATATTGTCATTTAGCATATTGTTTTAGGGCACTCCATCAATCACAGCATGTTTCTTTCTGTTTACCAGGAAACACTAATTCACTGTAGTAGCTTTAATGACTCTAATGTTGAATATTTTTTATTCAATAGAGTGCTGTTAGTGGTTCTGTTAAAAGCCTTTTTAAAATCAACGTATAATATGTGTGAATCCTACCCTACAGCCTTTAGAATGTCATCAAAGTGGAGCAAGAATCTGTATTAATCAGTACCTGTTATGATGGCAACCATGTTAGTTTGGGTTTACCCTTTTGATTCCAAACTGCTTGAAACTGCCTCTGGTTGTACCATACATGACTCAGAACTAGAAACTTATATGCTAAATGCATGATAATCACATTGTCTCCATTGAACTTGCATTGAATGTGTGTGTGTGTGGGGGGGTGGGGTGTTTGCAAGTGTGTATGTGCATTTGTGTGTGTGTGTGTGTGTGTGTTTTTAATGTGAGTCCATGCATGTGTTTCAAGGTTGGAATTTCAGTTCAGTTTCGATTTTGTATATTGTGTGTGTATGTGTAAGTGTGTGCATGTGTGTTTGTATATGTGTGTGCAAGTTCGAATGTGTGTGTGTATGCATGTGTGTGAGTTTCAAGGTTTGTATTTAGATTCAGTTTTGATATTGTGTGTGTGTGTGTGTGTGTGTGTGTGTGTTATTTTTCCTCAATTGTAAATGGATACAACTGAACTGAGTCCTCAAAAGAATAAAATCTGAATCAACAGATGCTTAAATTTTTTTTTAATTTTTCTTGTTTTTTATTTTCCTTTTAATTTAGATTCTCTAGGTTCAATTCACAATTTCAAAAATTTGTTTACGAAAAAAAAAAATCATACTTGTATTTATTTCAATATAAAAAACAAAAATGCTCTGGCATGGTCACAAACATAGAGTAAAAGAGTAAGAAATATTGAAATTGGATTAGATTGAGAACTGAATTGTAAAAATAAACAAAAAAGACAAACCTTTTAATTCTTAATATTCTGTAATGACTTGGAAGAAAATGCCTAAAAAACAGGTCTGTTGACTCAAATGTTTGTAGTAGCTTTAATAGCTGACAGATTGTTTTGAACATTTGCAGTAAAGACTTTTAATGTGATACAGTCATAAAAATGCTGTTTTGAACTTATCAAGAATGTATTGCTAATGTCGTTTCATATAGTTAGTATATTGAAATTAGTGAACATTGTGAAAATTTGCAGTATTAGAGTAAATATTTTAGATATTAATATACTGCAGCTATAGTAATAATTTGTATTTTCCAAAGAATATATTGCTATTGTGGTCGTATGTGGTACAGGATGTTAAGAGTTAATAGAAATACAATTTTATTGTGATATGAAAAGTAAACAAAGTTATTATATAACAGGTTTATTTTATCTTTCCACTGGGAGAAAAAAATAGGACTGATCTAACTAGTTTCGAATCTTCCTAGGACTTCACCAGAAAAAGAATATATATCTTCTGTCCACAGAGATATTAGTAGCTTACAGTTATTGATAGATTAGTAGCTTATAGGTGTTTATAATGTATACAAAGTTGGACTCAGATAAACAGGTTAATCTCATTTGTTAAACCACAGGAAAGTTTAACTGGATATTATAACTACTAATATCTCTGTTGGCAGAAGCTGAGTATTTCTTCATTTTAGAATAAATCCCATTATCTCTGCCCATAGAAACTAAAATATACTGAGGTGTTGTCATTTTGTTTACCTTTTACAGAGAAGCTAAGATTGCTTATTAAAAGATATACCTTACATCATCATCATCATCATCATCACTATCATCATCATTGCTTTATGTGTATTTTCCATGTTTGCATAAATTAGACAGGTTGTCACATTCTGAGGTCAGATGACTGTCTTGCTCATATGTTCCATTCTGACATGATTTCTATAACTGGATGCCCTTCCTAATGCCAACCACTTAACATGTACTGGGTTCAATTTCTCATGGCACCACCTCTACCAACTAACAGTAGACTGTGTGCTTTTTCTCAGGACACCAACACTACTATTTTACAGTGTAGCCGGAGTACATAAGTTATCAAAATTGCTTCAAACTACACTATTTATGAATTAATTCATGTTATCAGTGCATGCACTATTATGCAAATAATATTTACTAGTTTGACTGCATAACTGATTTGTTAAGCAAACTAGACTAACGAGTTTAGCTGGCTCCTAGTTTGTACACACTGTAAATAGCTATTAGCTACTTATCTCTCCATGGACTAAAGATGAGTATTCTTTTTACTGATGACATTCCAAGAAGAATAAAAACTAGTCAATCGATCTCACGTTTTTTTAGTGGCGGGGTTTGATGGAGATTTAAAAAGACCCTGTTGTGTAACCACTTTGTATACTTTTCATAGTGCAAGTAAAATTGTATGTTTATTAAAAAGGTATATTTTATATTACATTATTTCAAAACTGTAATTTCACTGCTGCAGTGTGTTTAATTGCAGTCAATCTAAAAAAAAATAATAAATGTTGTTGAATTACATAAACTTCAAAATTGTATATGTCAACATGAGTTCATATTGTTTGCATATGAAAAATATAGTTTTTCCTTTTTTTACATTTCTATACACTGATATACACATTATGATACACACACACACACTCCCGAGGAAAGGGGTACAAACTCTTCGTACTCCTGGAGATGAGGGTTGCACATTTTTTTTTGGGGGGGGGGGGTATATGTGTTACCCATATGAAATGTCTCCCCCTATTGGGGAAAATCGATTAACTTTTAAATTACATTTGTGATAATATTTTACACATTGTTATTGTATGTAAACTTCCCCCTTTGTATTTGTCCCCTTCTTTTGTGCCCCTGTGGTTAATAAAGAAACATATATATATAAAACACGTCTGTGCATGTGTGTTTCCTGTAGAAAATCAATATCGTTGATTTAAATAAACTGCAAAATCAAAGAGATCAATGTATGTTCATATTATTTGCATGTTTAAAATGTAGTTTTTCTCTTTTCATACATTTGTATATTTTGACCAGCCGAAAAGCACCAGGAAGGCAGTATTTCTGCTAGTTCATTATAAGTCTACTAAATAAATAAATAAATTCTAACAACTGTAGACTTATTTTTCTAACCAAAGGGCATTACATCTGTTTTTCGTTTGAAGAATATGTGAACACTTCGAAACATTTCCAAAAGTTCTTGACGGAATGTCGTCCCAGTGAGAATGAAAAGGAAGAAATGTGATACATTGTTTGTGTATTGAACCATGTTAACAACAGCCCAACTCACATTATAGTAAGCTTTGTTATCTTCTGTGTCATAACGGGACCAGATGAGGAATGACGTAATAGGAGATGTTGTGAGACCAAATGCAACCAGTACAGACAACAGCATTGTTGACACACCAACAATTTTGGATGTTTGGTTGCTTTGTCTTTCTGTTGGATTCGTGTTCACTACAACTCTATTAGGCTTTAAACCATTTGAAAGCACAGTATTTTCTTTTCTATCTGTGATGCCTGAAATGGCTGTTCTTTGAGTTTCCGTAACTACTGATATTTGATCAGTTACTGGTGCCATTGATGTTACACATTGCGTCCTTCTTGTCTTTTGCATTTTCCCTTTGGTTTTATGAACTTTTCCAATAATGAACACATGACTAATCACCATTATACAAAATGGCAAGAGGAAAAAGAACAAAAAATCTATCCATGGGAAAATATCAATGTAAAACTGCTTGGTTCCATTCTCGGATGTACAGGATATATATTCTGACTCTTTTGAACTCAATGATACTGGTGTTTCATATGTTGTGGATTGCTTATTGTCAGAATGGTTATTAGTTATCAAATAAGTTGGATCCTTATTCTCATTGCAGTACATTTCATCGATATTATTAATACAAGACACTTTAAATAGACGGTAAGTGATCAGATAGTGACCATTGACTATTGTCAAAAGTACACCTGTGGCTAGCACTGTGTATGTAGCCTTTGATCGGTCCCAGTG
The DNA here is from genome assembly GCA_964016885.1 of Eledone cirrhosa. Lineage (NCBI taxonomy): Eukaryota > Metazoa > Mollusca > Cephalopoda > Octopoda > Eledonidae > Eledone > Eledone cirrhosa. The sequence goes on along the minus strand of OZ024742.1, from coordinate 159,935,458 downwards.
ATCACGTGCAATGAAAGGACGAACTATTAACAGAAAGCGCTCAATTGCAATTAAAGCCAGCAACCAGGAACCATAATCAAGTACAAAATAGACAAGGAAAGTGTGTAATTTACAAAGTAAATCAGACTGAAGGCGTATGTCGAAATTATATACATTTGAAAGGTAAAGTCTTAGAAGTCCCAACCACAGACCAATTAAATCAGCAAAAGACAGAAGTGTCAGAAGATACATAGATGTAATTTTTCGAATCTTGGCACGGAGTAATACACAAATCGAAAGTACTGATCCAACTGTACCAACTGCCAGTAGTAAGGGTGACATAAAATGCCATATTTGTTTACTTGCATCCTTCTCCACAGTTTGGCCCAGAGTTACTTGTTCTGGAATGTTCTTAAATGTAGTTATATCTTCAGTAGTCATCCTGTTTGTTGGAAAGTAACAGTGAAATAAGTATTAATACAATCAGTGTGGCAAGTATGATAACTTAAATTTATCAATGTTATACTTGTATCGAAGAAAGGTAAATATTGGTTTAGGTTCATAAATATATTTTCAGTTGAAGTTTCTTATACTAGTTTTCCATGTACATTGGAAGAAAAGAACATGTTCAAATTTAAATCCTCAGATTCGAGTTTATTTTTCATATACTGGTATGTCCTTATGGATAAATGAATACACTGCAACAGTGTAATAACAATATAATCAAAACAAACAGCAATAACCACACGTAACGGAACAACGATCTTTAAAGAACCAACAATCCAACTGTGAACTTGAACTCCAACTTCGAGTATCAACACATGAACTGTGGAACTAGTACCAACCATCTCACTTACTCAGGCCACTACTATTTATATGTAGTGGACCAGCCCATTCTCACCAGGGGCGAGAGAGGTCGTACTCTCGCACACACAACATATACTATAGTGAATCTTATGATGATGTAAGCATTTGTTCTGACTCTATTCTGAGTTCAACTGCCATCCAGGAAAACTTATCCTTTGTATTACATGCCGCATCCCTGAAAGAAACAAGTTGTATGATGTAATAAATACAAATGCAACAAGATTATGTATAATATATTTCTAATTTAGACACAAGGCCAGCAAATTTGAGGAAAGGGTATAGTTGATTAAATCAACCCTATTTGTTGACTGGTATATTATTTTAACAACCCCAGATGTATGAAAGACAAAGTTGATGTCAGACAAAATTATTCTCAGACTGTAGATCTGGTCCAAATGCTTTCAACAGTATGTATCCTACTCAAACACTCAAAGACCAGGTGATGGTATTAAACTGAGAAATGGATTAACTATGCCTTTTTTTTCCATCTTACAGAAAATAAATCATTATAATCTAAGTGTATCTAGATATGTAATCAAAATTCTAAACAAACTTTTGTATCATTCTAAAATGTTAGTAAAATCTTATTTTTAATACATTTTAATCAAAATTCTGTTTTTGTTATTCCTTAGGGACATACTACTCCCTCTCTTTTTCTCCTACCCCAAAATCACTTCGATGTCAGAATTTTTTCAGTCATCATCATCATCATCATCAACGTTTAACGTCCGTGTTCCACGCTTGCATGGGTTTGGACGGGGGTTTTCCCACTTGAGGCAAGAGTGATTGTCTTGCTCGCATAGGACTGTCTGGCAGGTTTTCTACAGTTGGATGCCCTTCCTAACACCAACCACATTTACAGTGTGGGTCTGGGGGGTTTTTACCGTGTGGCACCAACATAACTTTACATAGAAGGGGGCGGTGTGGATGGGGTGGGGGTGGTGGGACGGGGGTGTATTTTGTTAGAGATGCCTACTGACTGTAGTAGGTTTTACTTTGTATTTAGGTAAGGCGGGTCTTCTCTATTACTGAGTACCGCCAAAGGTCTCGGTCCAGTGACATTGTCTTGGTGAGGTGTAAGTGTGTGAGGTCGGAGTTTATCAGCTCGTCCCAGGTTTTTCTGGGTCTGCCTATTCCGTGGCTACCGTCTATCTTTATTGCCCTGCACTTTGTTATACAGCTATCGTCCTTCCGTATTTAAAGAAATGAAAGGAATATTGTTCCCATATAACAAGAACAAATCAATGTACTTCCATACTTCAGAATTTTATAACTTTTCATCTATCTTCTAAATCTTTAAAAATTACTTCACCAAATGTTTCACTTTGCTTTCATATTTCACTATTTTATCAGCATTGATCTTTTAATTTTTAATGTTCTCTTATACCACAAGACATTTTTGAAAAGTACAAAACTGCATCACATTTATAATTAAAGTCTTTACTCAAACACAGCAACTTTTCATAACAATTTGTCCTCTAATAAATATACTATAAACATCTGAATTAACAAACCTATTTTTAAATACTTTCTGCTAAATCATTACAGAATGTTCAAAGTTAGGGAAGGGTACATTGGACAATGTTGTTGTATATACACACACACACACACACACACACACATACACACACATACACACACACACACACATATATATAATTATGCAACAATATACATCAATCCATTTATCAATGAGCCTTTAACTCCTGATGGAATTAAAGGGGAACTGTCTTAGGCATTTTAAAACTGGTGAAGCCAATGCCTTTGCAGGTTTGAACACAGCTAATTTCTTCCAAAGAAAGAGAGCGAGAGAGAGAGAAAGAGATAGAGATAGAGAGAGAGCAAATATTGACCTCCAATACTTAATTGGTACTTCATTTATCGACCTGAAAAAGATGAAAGGTAAATTTGAACTCTGAAAGCAGAGTCGGAACAAATGTTGCATGCTTCTATCTGACATTCTAATGAGTCTGCCCATTCACTGCATTTCTATACAATGTACCCCTGGAATTTGCGGTCCCAGTTATTTGAGGTCCTGACATTCGTGATCCCAATATTCACGGTCCTGGCATTTGCAGTCCCGGTTATTCGCGGAATATTCCTTAGAACCTAACTAATAATTGTTCATGGAAACCACCACATATTCGCGGAATCGTAAATATCTTCCGCAGTTTTTTTAATGACTTTTTTGTGGCAATATATATATTTTTTAACGCTAAATTGTTATTAACAATATACCATATTTGCCAGCCTTTTGGATGCCCCTTCGCATAAGGCACTCCCTCTTTTTTTTATTATATTTAATGTTATATTTTGACATTTATAGGCATTTTTATGGACCATGTCCAATATTCGCTGTTTTTCACTCTTCGCAGGTGCTCTAGGAACATTACCCTCGCTAATACTGAGGGACAACTGTACATACATACAGGTAAACACACTGGCATATACATACACGCATAAACCTTTTGACTCACTATTGAGCATAGTCACCTTTTTTAGCTCCTCCTCTTTAAAGATGCAGTGCCTCATATCATGGGCTCTCAGGATGACAAAGACATACAACAATCTGACTAGACCAAGACTCCCCCACCAGCCAGCTATTAAGGGGACTTCAAAATAGTACATAAAAATGAAAATAACATTACCAACCTGAATATTTGTCAACCAAAACTATTTTGGATTAATATTTTTTTCTTTAAATCTTTAGCATTTAAACTGGCCGTATCAGGTCAGAATTCTCTCACCTCTTTCTCTTCAAACTGGCTGTAACCAGCTGCTCATACTGATGTTAAGGTATGGTTCTCAAAATAAATAATATCAAAATCTCATAGATTCTATATTATGTGAGGTAATCATGTAAGATAAAGCCTTTACCACAAAGATACAATAGTGTATATACAGTTAATCAGGCAAATATGTGATTTTTAAAATGATGTATTAATATTTTTGTAAGTAATTGTTCATAGTTATGATTTTCCAGTATGGAATTCTTCAAACGTTTAGCACCACATTAGCTGTGAAGATCCATTTTTTTTTTTTACAGTCATATTAAATTTATGATTACATTATCCAATAAAATGTATGTGATTCGTTGAGAAATTTGGCTGTCATTTCTAGCAAGTCCTTGATTTTTCAGTATTTATGTTATCTAGCACAGAATGAAACATTGTCATACATGAGTTCCAAGTAATAGATATTCTCATATTCTGACAAAGAGCAATAGTTCAAAATGTTAGATTCTTCATTCCTCACAGTAATACAACTGATCAAAATACTTCCAAGGATATTCCTTGGGGTTAATTGTTACTACAATAATTGTAGCTGGAAATTATTTGGCTATTCTAAAAAGAATATTAGTCTCCTGATTTGTTCATGGTAAGAATTTGTTCTTAGCGCTTCACATAATGATGTAATTATGAAAGTGTGTGAGAACATTTTCTCACACACTTCTGTTATGTCTTTCTATTTTCTAGAGGCAGTATTTGGTTGTAATTCTTTTTTAAATATTTACTTCTGCATTGACAGATTAATATTTCTCAGTTTCAAATGATCCCACTTAGGGTGGAAGCAGAAATTCTTTGTTTAAATTTTTAATCAATACTGATAATATATATATATATATGTGTGTGTGTGTATATGTATATATATATATATGTATATATATATATATATATGTATATATATATATATATATATATATATATATATATATATATATATATATATGTGTGTGTATATATATAGGTATATATATATATATAGGTATATGTATATATATATATATATATGTATATATATGTATATATATAGATATAGATATATATAGGTATATGTATATATATGTATATATATAGGTATATATATATAAGTGTAGGTATATGTATATATATATATATATATAGGTATATGTATATATATGTATATATATATAGATATATATATTATATATAGGTATATAGGTATATGTATATATATATGTATATATATAGGTATATATATATAAGTATATGTATATATATATATATATGTATAATATATATATATATATATATATGTGTGTGTGTGTGTATAATATATATATATATATATGTATAATATATATATATATGTGTGTGTGTGTATAATATATATATATATATATATATATATATGTATAATATATATATATGTGTATAATATATATATATAATATATATATATGTATAATAGATATATATATGTATAATATATGTGTATAATATATATATATATATATATATATATATATAATCTATATATATAAAACAGAGGATGTCTGTCTGTGTGTGTGCCTGTTAGTTCGAATCCCTAAAACTCAAGAAGTACCCAACCGATTTTTTTCAAACTTTACATGTGTATCCCTTATGTTTCAAGGAGTGTTATGCACATTCAACTTTTTGATCCCCTAGGGCCCACATTAGGTGAAAAACTGCGTTTTTTCAGCTTTTTAGGGGTTTTTTGAGGCGTTACGTCAGACCGATTTCCTTGAAATTGTAACTATGTATTAGTTAGTCTCTTCTTCATACCGTGAGCAAAGAAAATCCAACTTTTTTATGGCCTAGGGCCCACATTAGGTGAAAAACTTCATTTTTTCAGCTTTTTAGGACTTTTTTGAGGCGTTACGTCTAACTGATTTTCTTGAAATTTCAATGCACATAAAAAAATTCATTTTTTTTTTATCCCCTAGGGCTGATTTTCTCCACATGGAAGGAGAAGCATACCTAATACTAATTGCATCAGAGTATTCGGTTTATTTACTTTACATATTGTCCGTCATGCAGTTTTTCCACGATTAGGTTTGTTGGCGGCCCGCGTTCCAAAATACCTTATCCCGTGCAACGCCGGGTACCACTGCTAGTATATATATATATATATATATATATATATATATATAAACAATGGTAGGAAGTGATTATTAGAAGAGAGATTTGGCTACTATTTATTGCATGTCTAATAACCAACTATGTAGGGGCTGTAAAATCTCTCTCTCAGTGAACTGGTCTATGATAGCAGTGGTGTTGTATACAGCTGCTTCCTTTAACAGTGTTGTAGAAACTAATGAAAGATTTCAATAATAACTCCTTAACTACTTCATGTATAGAAGTTGATAGGAAAATGGATGATTCTACACTACATTCAATTGTACTCATTTTATACTTTTACTTTTTCTTTTCTGCACTCCCACCACTTCTTTTCTCCATCTCTTCTTCTCACTCTCTCTCCTCCTTCGCTCCTTCTACCTCTCACTCTCTATTCCTTCTTTCATCCTCTCTTCCCTCCCTCCTTTCTTTGTCCTCACTCTCTCTCGCCCTCTCTCCCCTTCCGGTCTCTATTTCTCTTTCTTTCGATTTCTTCATCTTTCACTCTCCCCCGACCAATCTCTCTCTCTCTCTCTCTCTCTCTCTCTCTCTCTCTCTCTCTCTCTCTCTCTCTCTCTCTCTCTTCTCTTTCTCTCTCTCTCTCATTCTTTTTTTTTTTCCATCCATTCTTTTCCCAATTTTCTACCGGTCTGTGTCTCTCTTTCAATTTCTTAAGCTTTCAAAATCTCTCTTCTCTTTTTTCTTGTCTCTCTCTCCCTCACTATCATTACCTCTTTTTCTCTTTCTCCCCCCCCCCCCATCTCTCTTTGTCATCCTCTCTCTTTCTCTGTCTTCTCTATCTCTGTATGGTTAAGGAGTCTACTTTGCAACCGTGTGTTTCTGAGTTCTGTCATGCTGTGCAGCATCTTGGGTAAATGTCTTTTATAAATAGCCTCCTCCACCCATCATCATCATCATCATCACTCAACGTTCTTTTATGGATATATATATCATCACCATCATCGTTTAACATACTAGCATGGGTAGGATGTGCTGTCCCGTTGTGAGACATCCAAGTCAGAGGACCATGTTTTGCTCACACAGAACTGATTTTCGATTGGTTCCTATGCCAACCACATTTATAGTGTGTTCTGAGTGTTTTTTCCATGACAACTACACGTCCACTTTACTGTGTGGACTGGGTGCTTTTTATTGTGACACTTACATGACCACTTTACAGTGTGGACTGGGTGCTTTTTGTCATGATACCTACATGACGACTTTACTGTGTGGGCTGGGCACTTTTATTCATGTCACCAGTGCAACCACTTTACAGTGTGGGCTGTGGGCTGGGTGCTTTTTGTTGTGACACCTACACGACCACTTTACAGTGTGGACTGGGTGATTTCTGTCATGACACCTACACAACCACTTTACTGTGTGGGCTGGGCATTTTTTGTCATGTCACCAACATGACCACTTTACAGTGTGGGCTGTGGGCTAGGTGCTTTTTGTCGTGACACCTACATGACCACTCTACAATGTTGGGTTGGGCACTTTCTTACCTAAAATCATTGAAACACAGAGAGGGATGCAAGCATGGAAAAATGGATGTAAAACCGATGAGAATGATATATGTTTACATATATATATATATAATGGGTTACTAAAAAAAAAATGGCCCCATGCATGCTTTGTATCGCTAATTATTCATTTTCCAATGATACAACATCTGAGAAGACAAGACACCAATGAGATTTCCAGCACTGTATTTTCTGTCTGAAACACTGCTATATGTTTAAATGCAAATGGCTTTGTGGTTAGAACATTGGATATTCAATCGGGAGGTTGTGAGTTCGATTTTCGAACCGGGTGATGTGTTTTGTTCTTGAACAAGACATTATTTCACATTGCTCCAGTTTACTCAGCTGTAGAAACGAGTTGTGACATCACCGGTGCCAATCTGTATTGGCCATTGCTTTTCCTTTGGACAACATCAGTGGCGAAGGCTGGTATGCAGGGGCAACTGTTCGTCTTCCACAAAAAACCTTGCCCAGACTTGTGTTTTGGAGGGGAACTTTCAAGGTGCAAATCTCATAGTCATTTGTGACTGAAGGGGGTTTTAATCTTTACTTATATATATGTATATAAGTATGTATATGTACATACATATATGTATACAGACGTACAGTAGTATGTATATATATATACATACATGCACACATATAGATATATGTACGTATGGAGGCACATGGCTTAGTGGTTAGAGCATTGACCTTGCAATCGAAAGGTTGTGAGTTCAATTCTCAGACTGGGTGATGTGTTGTTTCCTTGAGCAAGACACTTTATTTCACATTGCTCCAGTTTACTCAGCTGTAGAAATGAGATGATAGGGACAGGGGTCCCTATCATTCCACTGCAAAGTAGTCGTGGAGGTGCCACGGCAAAAAAGCACCTAGCACTCACTGTAAATGAGGTTGCTGTTAGGAAGGGCATCCAGCTGTAGAAATCAAGCCAGAATCGGTTCCCGTCCCACCCTTGCAAGTAGGGAAAAGCGGACGTTAAATTGATGATGATGATGGATTTACCGAACATTTATTATAATGCTCAGTTTGTTTGTAAACAAACATCCCGAATTAAGCTGTACAGTGTTTAACAACCATCGTTGCCCTTTTGTTTAGCACTGACAAAGAACGATGTACTAGTTTCAAGCTTATTAGCTATCGTCAGCACCGTATACCTTCTTGCCAGATGATTGAACGTCTGAAAGTATATACTTTCCTTATGCATATTAACGGCTGAGCAGCCTAATTTGCATATCGAGTGAGTTAATCGGCCGGGCGCACCGAAAACGATAAATGGAACAAATGAAACGAAATTTCATTTCTCACGTACACATATATACGTACATATATATATGTGTGCATGTATGTATATATATGTATACGTCTGTATATATATATGTATGTACGTATACATAATTATATTTAAGTAACAGCCGTACTAAGAGTGAGAAATGAAATTTCGTTTCATTTTTTCCATTTATCCTTTTCGGTGCGCCCGGCCGATTAACTCACTCGATATGCAAATTAGGCTGCTCAGCCGTTAATATGCATAAGGAAAGTATATACTTTCAGACGTTCAATCATCTGGCAGGAAGGTATACGTTGCTGACGATAGCTAATAAGCTTGAAACTAGTACAGTGTTCATTTGTCAGTGTTGAACAAAAGGGCAACGATGGTTGCTAAACACTGTACGGCTTAATACGGGATGTTTGTTTACAAACAAACCGAGCATTATAATAAATGTTCGGTGAATCCATACGTACATATATATATGTGTGCATGTATGTATATATATACATACTACTGTACGTCTGTATACATATATGTATGTACGTATACATACTTATATTTAAGTAACAGCCGTACTAAGAGTGAGAAATGAAATTTCGTTTCATTTTTTCCATTTATATATATATAAATATATATATAATGATATATATAAATGTGTGTGTATATATATATATATGTGTGTGTGTATATATATATATGTGTGTGTATATATATATATATATATAATCAATGAAAAAAGAGTTAGTTGATTTGTAATCAACTGATTCTTGTATATAACAGATGCCAAGCACTCAATGGTATATATTTATCCGGAGTATTATTATAATAATAATAGTAATAAACGAAAGATATATACTTTATATCATCTCTATTTATTTCATTATATATATTTCAAAGATGCAAAGTTTTATGTATAACATAAAACAAAACATATCCTCTTCAGGCAAAATACATATGAGATGTATAATTTTTTCTTGATATGCTGGTAGAAAAATGAGCTGGACAGATTGGTGACCAGCAAGCATATGACTTGAAAAAAACTCAACACATAGGAGGTTACGTGACTGGGAGAATACATTACAGTTGGTTTAAACGTCTAATAAATTTCCAAAATTTAGCGTAAATTAGTAAAAAAACAAAGCAAAATTGACCGTTATTCATTCTCTATGCTGCTTATAATCAATTAAGATAGGTATTAAATCGAAAGTATATATTATAACAAAGGAAAAAAGAAAAAATAATCTAGGAAACAAAAGTAGTATTATGAAAATATAATAATAAAGAGGGAAAGAATTTGGATTACAGAATTTGTAGGTCAGTTATCTTTGTTTATGTATAGTTAGATATTGAAATTTATATGAGTAGAAAAGTATTTAATGGTTGATATGGTTCTTTGCATCTTTGAAATATACATAATAAAATAGAGATGATATAAAGTATATATCTTTCATTTACATTTATTGCTATTATTGTTATTATTATATATATATATTTCATTTACCAGTGGTTTCTTGAAAGCAAACAAATTTGCCAAACCACTGGTAAATGAAATAATTATCATATGTTGTTTATTACATAACTAATAAGCTCTGTAACCTACATATAGCACTCTTTTTCCTGGACCTTTCCGACGGAATTACTTCACACACACACATACACACACACACACACACACACACACACACACACACACACACACACACACACATATATATATATATATATATATATATATATATATATATATATATATATATATATATATGTTAAGTATTTCTGAAGAAAAAGCAAAGGAAAAAGGAGTGCTCTATGTATAGAACAGGTAGATAACCTCTCTGTCTGATGAACAATCTAGACGTATGTTAATATTGTCTAGGATCCTGAAACCTTTGGTAATGGAGTAGTTATATATTGTGTTGTTCACTTTATAATTATATATATATATATATATCATTATCATCGTTTGACGTCCATTTTCCATGTTAGCATGGGTTATACAGGTTTTCCCATTACAGGAAAGTTGGCTCAGGTGACTGTGACTTACTCATACATAACTGTTTCTGGCTAGGTTTATATGACTGAGTCATATAAACATCAAGGATATATATATATATATATATATATATATATATATATTGGAAAAAATAGAGGTGTAATACACGAGTTGTGATATATTAGTAAAAGGAAAAGAAAATGCTGACAAATTTTTCCCAGTGAAAAATAGTTTAATTAGGAATAATTATAAATTAGTAATAGTATTGGTTAGTATTCAGTTTTAGTTTTAAGTTTTTACCGGTTGCGCATTTCTAATGCTTTTCAAAAATAATTTTGAGATAGAGCGCTCGTGATGTTTGCTCTAATCTGATCAGTTTTGGAAATTCTTCCTGTTTTATGTGAAAAAAGTGGCTCCAGAGGTATTAAGATTTGGTTGGTTGTTGAATGTCACGTGAATGAGTACTATAAATTTCGCGCCAATTCGTGTTGCAAAAATTCTTGTAGTCAAAACAATTTTGATTGGTCGGTAGAGGTCACGTGAATGTTAAAAATTGATTTTGCGCCAAATGTAGGTTTGTCGAAGAGTGTCCTTTTACGCCTGATTGAGAAGTCACTGAAAAATATGTCTATCAAGACAAATATGTGTGTGTGTAGTAAAGAGGTTCATTGTTGTGATAATGGTCAGTAGGGATGTGTGTGTGAATTGCAGTTATGTTGAAAGGTCAACAGTTCAGGTGTCTATTGAGACAAATATGTGTGTGTGTCTGTAGTAGAGTGGTTCGTGGTAGAGGGAATAAATTCGGTCAGTAGGAACGTGTGGGGGATATTTTAACATGTTGAAAGATATTTTTCAGCTCTTGTGTTATACGGAGAAGTGTGTGTGTGTGTCTGTTTGTATGTTAGTGTATGTGTGTATGTGTCTGTGTGTGTGTGGATGGACCAGTATTTTTGTGATACTGGTAAAAATGGTGTACATTATTCGATATTTTCAGTAATTTGCAAAAACGATTCTCTCAATAGAACATCAAAAACATTAATAATAAAAGGTGTGAAATGATGTATAGTATTGTCATAACACCAAGGTGTGTGTGAGTCCAGATTGTACGTACTGCAAGGGTAATCCATTAGGCCCTGCCGTATGGTAATACTTGTGTACAAATATGTATGTGCCCATCAGTGTGCAATGCATGTGTGCGTATATCTGTGTGTCGGCACGTTTATATCTATAAAAATCAAAAGGTATGCAAATTTGTGTATATTTGTGTTGCACCATAGAACATGTGTGTTTACGTATGTCATTGTGTTTATATGTGGATACAAATGTATGTAGGATGTATGCTGATGTAGGTATGTATGTTGGCGTGTGTATGTTGTGGGTTCGTCTTAGGGAGAAGTGTTTAGACAGGGTCCGTATTTGTTAATAAAGTGAGATTCCTTGCTGATGCGCTGGGTGTGGGTGGCATTATCTTTTAATTTGTAGAGGGGAAAGATTCTAAAGCTGGGATGATTTTGGGCGGCACAGGTATCAATGTGTTCACTCAGTGGTATTTTTCTGTATTCCCGTACTTTAATTTGGGATCTATGGACAGTCATGCGTTGGCGGAGGCTGTTTTTAGTCTGGCCTATGTATTGTTCTCGACAATCTGAGCAAGTTAATACATATATTAGATTTTCTGATGCGCATGTGAAATTGTGTTTTACTATAAAACGTTGTCCTTCTTTGAAATAGAATTCCGAACCCTCTATTAGGTTGATGCATATGCCACAGTTGGGTCTATCGCATTTTTTTACAGTGGGTTTCGTTGTTGTGGTTGGCAGTACTTTGGCATGTGTTAGGATGTTTTTCATTGACTTTGATTGTCTTTTGCTCTTTATGATATCGTGTGTTCGAAGCATTTGGTTCATTCTATGGTCCTTTTTTAACACAGGCATGTTCTGGAGGATGGTGTCAAAGGCCTCATTGTTGAGGGGGTTGTGTGTGGAGATGTATGGAAGAGCTTTTAGTTTCGGTTGATTTACTTTAGGGTGTCTAAGGTCCTGGGTACTGAGTTTTAGGGCACGTTGGATTACATTGTCAATTAGTGATGCACGGTAGTCCCTGCCTATGAGTGTGTGCTTTAGTTCTTGTAGCCGTAAGTAACAGGTGTTTTTATTGGAGACTATAGTACAGATTCTCTTGGCTAAGTTGTAGGGAATATTAATTTTAACGTGTCCAGGGTGGCATGAGTTGAAAGGAAGATATTGCTTGGAGTCTGTGGGCTTGTAGTATATGTCTGTTTCTATTTTTTGTTATGAATCTTAATGAGGATGTCGAGGAAGGGGAGTTGTTGATGGCTGTATTCCATCGTAAAGTTAATATTCATGTTGAGCCCATTTATAAGGGTGTGAAATTCTTTAAGTGTCTCGATGTTTTCGTGCCAAAGGATGAAGCAGTCATCTAGATATCGCTTCCAGTTCTTTTATATGTGTAAGTGGAGAGTGTTTCCAAATTTGTTTAGTACTTTAGTGTAGAGGGTGATTTCCAGGTATCCCATGACTAGGTTGGCATAAGTGGGGGCTGTTTTCGTTCCCATAGCGGTCCCAGATTTCTGCCTGTAGGAAAACGAAGTAATTGTTCTCCAAGATAAATTTGAGTCCTTCTATCACGAATTCTTTTTTGATGCGTTGTGGGAGTTCATTGTGGTAATTATCCAGCTAGAATTGGATAGCTTCTATTCCTAGGTTGTGGGGGATGTTGGAGTATAGGTTGACTACATCGAACGTCACTAGTAGGGTTTGTTCAGAAAGGGGCATATTAGGGAGGTGATTGAGCATATCTAGGTAGTCCCTTATATAGCTTTTGATGTGTTTGAGAAAAGGCTTGAGATGGGTATCAATGAAGTTGCTAAGGCGGTGGGTTTCGCAAGCTATTATAAGTCTTAATTTAGATATAAACGTGCCGACATAGAAATAGATATAAACGTGCCGACACACACACATACATATACGCACACATGCATTGCACGCTGATGGGCACATACATATTTGTACACAAGTATTCCCATACGGCAGGGCCTAATGGATTCCCCTTGCAATACGTACAATCTGGACACTCACACACACCTTGGTGTTATGACAATACTATACATCATTTCACCCCTTTTATTATTAATGTTTTAATGTTCTTTAGCGAGAGTTCTGGGTTGTATGAATGTAACAAGGAATACATTGTTTGTGTGTAGATATATATTTAATTAACAATGGTAGATAGTATAGTTGACATGTCAAAGAAATAGATGATAGAATGAAGCAAAGTTAGTAGTTACCGTTTTGATTGCCAGGCAAACACGGCTGGCAGAGGACGCCTGGCTAAGGCCAGGCGCCTGTTGGCCAAATGACAGGCAGAGCCAAATGAGAGGCTCTTGGCCTGGTGCCGAAAAGGCAGTGAGAGAGTGAGAACTTAAAGTTGTTAGTTTTATAGGGTTCTGACCGGAAGTTACAGAAAGGGTTCTACTTCCCGTCTAGATGTTAATCTAAACAAGGGAGACAACCGCTACATAACCTCCCGCCAGAATTTTAGTGTATAAAAATCGAAATGAAAATATGTAGCAAGTTGGCGAGAATGTTGTAACAGGCATGAAAATTACGACAAAAGAATGTTTGCAAAAATCAATGATAGATATCAAGGTAGCCAACCGCTCTTGGCCAGAGAACGACTGGACATCCATCTATCCATCACCCAAAGATACAATGTAATAAAGTAAGAGAAGAGCTCAAAGTTCAAATGTACAAAATATAGTTCACAGGTGTGCAATCACATGACAGCAGGAAAGAAAGTGTGTTCCAGAGAATGAATGCAGGTGGTTTCTGTTCTGTGGTATATCGTGAAATTTCCAACCTCCGAATGGATTTTCTCACAGGAAGAGTGCTGCAAAAATAAATTCTCTGGCTTTGGTTGTTGGTGAAGCTGTGTTGATGTATTGCTGCTGCTGTTGCTGTTATATTGCTGGTGCTGTTGCTGCTGCTGTTGTCTCGCTGAGTGAGCGTATTCGGTGTTTAAATTCACAGTAAAAAAATTTATTTTAGAAAAAAATGAGTTGCGCAAAGTGCTAGAAATAGCAGCCGAAGTTGATGGTCGATGTTGAGAATGCGTTGACCTGGAAGGGTCAAGAGGCCAGCGACCAGAGAAATAAGCATTCCCAATAAATGCGCGGTTATCAACGGTAAATTTACATTGTAAATTTATAAACCGGCAAATAGAAGAATATAGCTTAAGGTTGAAGAATCCTTGGCGAGAAATGTTATCTCTGGCGTGCGGCTATGTCTGTGAGTAGAGACATCTCTGTGAATCGAGAATTTGTGCTGCCTACACGTGCCAATACAAGGTTGAAAAAAATAATATTTCTAACGCGCGAGAAAATGATAGTACAATTTTGAAAGTGACAATGATGAAAAAGAAAGGCTTCACTCAGCATAATTATTGGTGTGAACTTTGGGAAAAAAAAACTTGAACGATGAAGAAAACGATGAACAAAAAGGCAATGGTTCATCGAAAATAAATGTTCCTGTTGAAATGTTTTTTTAAAGAATATCAAATTTCTTTTTTTTTTTTTTGTTTTGAAAGAGTTCGTTGTAAGAAACGAGAAACATATATATATATCGTGAAATGTTTTTTTTTTTTTTTGTTTTGAAAGTGTTCGTTGTAAGAAACGAGAAACATATATATATATTGGTGAAATGCGACAGTTAGTTGATGCGTGAGAGAAAAAGTCTGTCTGTGCGAATTCCACATGTGCGTGTGTGCGTGTCCTTGAGTATTTTCATAGTTTGTCGATAAATTTGCTGTGTATTCGTAATGTTACTCACACAAAACCAGATGTGCTATTTTTTTCTTTTTTTGGGGTGACCACTTATAGCGATGAACGGCTGCGTGTTCGTATCACGTCAGGGTTACCAATTTAGCGAGAGTTCTGGGTTGTATGAATGTAACAAGGAATACATTGTTTGTGTGTAGATATATATTTAATTAACAATGGTAGATAGTATAGTTGACATGTCAAAGAAATAGATGATAGAATGAAGCAAAGTTAGTAGTTACCGTTTTGATTGCCAGGCAAACACGGCTGGCAGAGGACGCCTGGCTAAGGCCAGGCGCCTGTTGGCCAAATGACAGGCAGAGCCAAATGAGAGGCTCTTGGCCTGGTGCCGAAAAGGCAGTGAGAGAGTGAGAACTTAAAGTTGTTAGTTTTATAGGGTTCTGACCGGAAGTTACAGAAAGGGTTCTACTTCCCGTCTAGATGTTAATCTAAACAAGGGAGACAACCGCTACAGTTCTTTTGAGAGAATCGTTTTTGCAAATTACTGAAAATATCGAATAATGTACACCATTTTTACCAGTATCACAAAAATACTGGTCCATCCACACACACACATACACACATATACACACGCGTACACTAACATAAAACAGACACACACACACACACACACACACACACATACCCTTCCCCGTATAACACAAGAGCTGAAAAATATCTTTCAACATGTTAAAATATCCCCCACACGTTCCTACTGACCGAATTTATTCCCTCTACCACGAACCATTCTACTACAGACACACACACATATTTGTCTCAATAGACACCTGAACTGTTGACCTTTCAACATAACTGCAATTCACACACACATCCCTACTGACCATTATCACAACAATGAACCTCTTTACTACACACACACATATTTGTCTTAATAGACATATTTTTCAGTGACTTCTCAATCAGGCGAAAAAGGACACTCTTCCACAAACCTACATTTGGCGCAAAATCAATTTTTAACATTCACGTGACCCCTACCGACCAATCAAAATTGTTTTGACTACAAGAATTTTTGCAACACGAATTGGCGCGAAATTTATAGTACTCATTCACGTGACATTCAACAACCAACCAAATCTTAATACTTCTGGAGCGACTTTTTTCACATAAAACAGGAAGAATTTCCAAAACTGATCAGATTAGATAAAACATCGCGAGCGCTCTATCTCAAAATTATTTTTGAAAAGCATTAGAAATGCGCAACCGGTAAAAACTTAAAACTAAAACTGAATACTAACCAATACTTATTACTAATTTATACTTATTCCTAATTAAACTATTTTTCACTGGGAAAAATTTATCATCATTTTCTTTTCTTTTTACTAATATATATATATATATATATATAACAAAGGAATTGTGGTAAGGAACCATAACGCACCAGAGTACTCAATACTTAGGGTAGTGGAGTGGGAAATAGGAAAAAGTATGACCCCGACGGCAGAGCTCAAGCCGTTTCACGGCTATTTCTTCTGTAGTCCAGAAATCGCCGTCGAAACGGCTTGGGCTCTGCCGTCGGGGTCATACTTTTTCCTATATATATATATATATATATACATATATTAAAATAACATATATTAAAATAACAAAAAATCGCTGCTTTCACCCTTAACGGAATCTTCTGAAACTATTTGCTCTATGGTTTTATATATTTTATATATATATTATATCATCATCATCATCATCATTTTACGTCCGCTTTACCCTGCTTGCAAGGGTAGGACGGAACTGATTCTGGCTTGATTTCTACAGCTGGATGCCTTTCCTAACACCAACCTCATTTACAGTGAGTGGTAGGTGTTTTTTTCGGTGGCGCCCACACGTCCACTTTGCAGTGGAATGATAGGGACCCCAGTCTCTATCATCTCATTTCTACTGCTGAGTAAACTGGAGCAATGTGGAATAAAGTGGCCTTGCTCAAGGAAACAACACATCACCCGGTCTGAGAATTGAACTCACAACCTTTCTATTGTAAGGCCAATGCTCTAACCAGTAAGCCATTGGCATCCCTATATATATATATATATATATATATATATATATATATATATATATATATATATATATATATATATATATATATATATATATATATATATATATATATATATATATATATATATATATATATATATATATATATATATATATATATATATATATATATATATATATATATATATATATATATATATATATATATATATATATATATATATATGAAGTTAGTCCTTCATCAGTGATCTTCCAACCATCATTGGTATTTCATCGCTTTAAAGACCATATACCTCCGGTTGGTGCGAGCAACGGCTAAAAAAAGTCGTTGGGCTACGTAAATAAAGGGGGCACGAGAGTGTAAACAAACAAAGATGGTGAAGCAACGAAAAGTGAGGGCTGGTTCGCTTTTTTTCTCTCTCTCGTCTACGATTTCACAGGGCTTATGTTCACCGAATTCACAGACTAGATTCCTTCTTCCTCCCGTTAGACCTGTACGGAATTCCTTCCTTGCTCACATTCCAACCAGGTTTGATGGTCTTTATTCTCTCTCGTTCACGATTTCACCGAACTTATATTCATGGAAATTTGGGACTTGACTCTTTCTTTCTCACTTTTCGTTGCTTCACCATCTTTGTTTGTTTACACTCACGTGTCCCCTTTATTTACGTGTCCCAACGACTTTTTTTTAGCCGTTTCGCACCAACCGGAAGTATATGGTCTTTAAAGCGATGAAATACCAATGATGGTTGGAATATCACTGATGAAGGACTAACTTTATTCATATGCAACCCATTAACAACCACGCAGCACGTTTATTCTTATATTTATATATATATTAAGGTAGTAGAGTGGGCAATAGGAACAAGTATGACCCCGACGGCAGAGCTCAAGCCGTTTCGACGGCTAATTCTGGACTAAATAAGAATTTTTAGCCTGGTAAATAAATAGCCTAACTTCTCAGAGGATTATTCCATATATGGGAAGATAGTAATTGTCAAAAGGATTGGTCAAAATTTGTTGTAAAGAGATATGATTCTATCATGGCATTTAGTGGAAGGTAGGGGTAGCTGAACTTGCCGGTAGAACAAAGAGGGATTGTGGAAACCCAGTCAAGCGTTGAAAGTGAAATCTATACACAGATTCTAAAGATAGTGTATAGAAGGTCGAAAAAAGTGTACTGGAGAAGGAGGGCGGGGGGGGGGGTGAAAAAATAGGTAAATCGAAAGGGAGTAAACAAAAAGTCATTATAAAAATGAGGAAATAAATATATAAAAAATATAAAAAACAATTTCTGGTTACTATTCCAGCCCCAGAATCACCAAATCTCTCATTGGTATTGCTAAGCTATAGAAAAGTTTAATAAGTGGAGAAGAATACTAAATACGAGATTGTAGTGAAAGAATTTTATAGAGCCATCTTTACAGGGGGTCTCACACCACTGTTATAGTTAGTAGTAATCAGCCAATGCTATCTTACAATGACAGGTTAATATGTTGAGGACAAACATACTAAAAAACTAATACGAAATAGTAATTCAGAAAGCTAATACATAAATACTAATACAAGAATACCAATGCAAAAATACCACTAAGAAATTTAGAAATCACGGAAATGGAGCAGCAACCAGAAAGAAAGCAATTATCTGGGGTCTAACACATCTGCTATAAAAACTGTAATCGGCCAATTCTAGCTTAAAATTAGGGTGGGGTGGGGGTACTGAGGCTACAGAGGACCGATGGGCTACATCCGGGTGGGCGAAAAGGTAAAAAAAAAAGACGACAAGGGAGGAGATATGGGGTGGAAGGACTAGGAAGAGATGGGGGGAAGAAGGAAATATAGAAGAAAAGATAAAAAAAAGTTACGTCTAACTTTGTAACCAGGGGTTACCCCTTACAAAGTCGGAAAGTGGGGTGTTTCAGCCCTTGTCTACCCCCCACCCCCGGTCATTATGGGGTTTGAGGGCGAGGTAAGTCCTACGCAATCCTTGTTTGCATGCAGTTACCAGTTCGTCTTTCTTGTTTAGGAGTTGGTCCTTCGAAAACAGCATTTGTAATGTTTCCTCCGAGCATAAGTTACACGGACGGCGTTCTCCCGTGTAAGAGTTAGCTCTGGACAGTAAGCTCCAAGTGAGATTGTAGGTTATATTATTATCTTTGAGGTCCCAGATGTGGCCCGAAAGTGTAGTGGCGTGACGCCGGGCCGGGTTTCGGAAAGTATGTCTGTGTAGGTAGAGCCGGGTCTTGAAGTCACAAGCGGTTAATCCTATATAAGCTTTGTTGGAGGTGTCCGTCCTCACGTTGCACTAGTAGATCACATTACGATCTCGGCATCTGTTGTTGAGGGGGCAAAGGGATCTATCAGGACAGTTACACCTCCTGGTCGGCTCTCCACTGCTGTCTAGGTTATTTCTTCCATAGGGGTTGAGATTATTGCTGTTAGGTGTGGTGCTGTAGGAGAGTTTGATGGTGTTTTTGTTGATTATGTTGTGGTAGCGGTGTTGTAGTGGGAAGTCTTTTTCGATGAGCCTAAAGAAGATTTTCCCGATAGGTGTTGTCACCTCGGCATTGTGGGGAGGATTGAACCACGTTACGTTGCGTGAGCGGCGGTGTCGCCTGCTGGATCCGCTAATGGAAGCTGGATAATAGGATATTTCCTCCCGGAAACCACTCCGCTTGAGGGCCTGGTTGTAATAAGGCGCATGTTCATCGAATATCTGCTCATTAACGGACAAACGAGATATGCGGAAGGAGATGTTTTTAACCAGGTTATTGGTGATGTTTCTAGGATGGTTCGACCGGCGGTGGATGTAATGCAGGTTGTCGTTTGGTTTCCTGTATGGGTAGTACAGATCATTATCGAGGTTGAGTGTAACGTCCAGGAAGTTTACTCGGGTTAGGGACGTTTGTATGGTTATTTTAAATCCACAGTCGCGGAAGAAGCTGATTAATTGTTTACGGACCCGGTCTGTACTACTGGGGTTGTACCCTTTGAGGGTAAGGAGCCCATCATCACGGTACAATCCACCGCCGAATGCAGGAAACATTTCGGTGAGTTTAAATAGTAGGAATAATCCTATAAGATCTGAGACCTCAGCCGAATCCGTCGCGCCCATACTGACGTCGAAGGGGGAGTCAGGAGCTCTCTTTATCCATTTGGAGTTGTCGAAAAGTAGGACTGTCTTCCTGACTTGGAGGATGATATTTCTTTCCTGGTCGGTGATGGGCGTGAGTGTTTCGGCAAAGTCCAAGGCGGCCGTAAGGAGTGGTAAGGTAATTGAAGCATAGTAACTCTCTATGTCAAACTGGATGAATTTTGTGTCTCGTTTGTCCTCCATATTGCTGAATCATGAGATTACTTCCTGGGTGTTGACCCATAGGCTAAGTCTCGCGTTTTGCTTAACTTTTGGTATAACGCGGTCTAGGATTTTTTTTACTGATCTCCCTATGTCGGACTTCGTTGGGTTTATAAGCCTGATGGATGGTTTACGGTCGAAGTCGGATTTGTGGTCCTTCAGTGTGAAGTAGGGAGTCCGTGTGTCTAGGGGTTCAGTGCGGTCGGCGACCCTGAGGCTGAAGATAATTTGTTGTCCATCTCGATTTATGTCCTCGATACTTGAATTATTAGCCTTTATATAGGTGGAGTTTAAGCTGCTCCTGATCAGTGTGTGGTATATGTCGGGGTTGACGAAGTAGAGGTTATCAGTTTTGTCCGAGTGCACCATGGTGTCGTTGGTGTTTTCATACTCTGTTAATTTGCTACGGAGCTTTTGTAGGAATCTGTTGTGTCTGGGTTTGAATTTAATGCAGCCCATCGGTCCTCTGTAGCCTCAGTACCCCCACCCCCCTAATTTTAAGATAGAATTGGCCGATTACGCTTTTTATAGCAGATGTGTTAGACCCCAGACAATTGCTTTCTTTCTGGTTGCTGCTCCATTTCCATGATTTCTAAATTTCTTAGTGGTATTTTTGCATTAGTATTATTGTATTAGTATTTATGTATTAGCTTTCTGAATTAATATTTCGTATTAGTTTTTTAGTATGTTTGTCCTCAACATATTAACCTGTCATTGTAAGATAGCATTGGCTGAATACTACTAACTATAACAGTGATGTTAGACCCCTGTAAAGATGGCTTTATAAAATTCTTTCACTACAATCTCGTATATAGTATTCTTCTCCACCTATTAAACTTTTCTATAGCTTAGCAATACCAATGAGAGATTTGGTGATTGTGGGGATGGAGAAATTGTTTTTTATATTTTTTATATATTTATTTCCTCATTTTTATAATGGCTTTTTTGTTTACTCCCTTTCGATTTACCTATTTTTTCACCCCCCCCCCCTATCCCCTTCTCCAGTACACTTTTTTCGACCTTCTATACACTATCCTTAGAATCTGCTGTATAGATTTCACTTTCAACGCTTGACTGGGTTTCCACAATCCCTCTTTGTTCTACCGGCAAGTTCAGCTACCCCTACCTTCCACCAAATGCCATGATAGAATCATATGTCTTTACAACAAACTTTTGACCAATCCTTTTGACAATTACTATCTTCCCATATTATGGAATTACCCCTGAGAAGTTCGGCTATTTATTTACCAGGCTAAAAATTATTATTTAGTCCAGAATTAACCGCCGTCGAAACGGCTTGAGCTCTGCAATCGGGGTCATACTAGTTCCTATATACACACACATATATATATATATATATATATATATATATATATATATATATATATATATATATATCAAACAAAGGAATTGTGGTAAGGACAAGATGGACCATAACGCACCAGAGTGCTCAATACTTAGGGTAGTAGAGTGGGAAATAGGAAAAAGTATGACCCCGACGGCAGAGCTCAAGCCGTTTCGACGGGTATTTCTTCCGTAGTCCAGAAATAGCCGTCGAAACGGCTTGAGCTCTGCCGTCGGGGTCATACTTTTTCCTATATATATATATATATTAATATAACAGATTAAAGTTTAAGCAAAGAGTCGCTGCTTTCACCCTTAACGGAATCTTCTGAAACTATTTGCTCTATGGTTTTATATATATTATCCTTATCGAGCCCCATTCAGATTTTAGTCTTGACATTTATTATTATTACTATATATATATATCATCATGATCATCATCATCATCATTTTACGTCCGCTTTACCCTGCTTGCAAGGGTGGGACGGGTCCTATTCAACACAGCATCTCTCCACTTGTCACGGTCCTTCGTCATCTCTCCCGTGAACTTCAGCAATCTAAGGTCTGCTCTCACCACCTCCGCCCATGTTTTTCGAGGTCTACCTCTACCACATCTTCCTTCAACTGGCATTTCCTGGCACTTCTTCACCCATCGGTCATCCTCCATGCGCATCATATGTCCATACCACCTCAGTCTCCTCTCCCGTGCACTACATTCTATCCCTCTCAGACACAGTTTCTCTCTTAACACATCCATGCTCGGTCGTTCACGCACATTGACATTGCACATCCAACGGAGCATGTTTGCCTCATTTCTCTCCAGCCGTCGCATATCCTCTGCAGTTGCTGCCCATGTCTCACTACCATGAAGCATCGCGCTCCGCACACAGGCATCATATAACCGGCCTTTCTTACGCAGGGAAAAACCCTTCTTCGTCAGCAGAGGAAGCAGCTCCCCAACCTGTCCTTATTCTAGATACTATAGCTTCAGAATCTAGATACTTCAGAATTCTAGATACTATAGCTTTCGAATCAGCCGAGAAGAATATTTGCTGCTATGAATCATGATCTTATCAAAATGGCCTCCGACGAGATAAATTGGCGCAGCCTAACTGAAAATCAGTCTGTTGAAACTTTGTGGCGAGAAATAAAGGAAATTCTACTTGGGCTAACAGAACGCCAAAACGCAAGAAACACAAACTCTGGATAACAAAGACAATTATCCGCGAACGGAAGTTAAGAAACGCTGCTTGGGAGCACTATCAAGAGACCATGTCTGCGGCAGCATTTGAAGTCTACAGAAAGCAGCGAAATCATGTCGAGCATATTTCCAGAATTGGAAAGCAAAATTTTGAAAGGAAACTTGCAAATGATGCCGGTCGTAATCCAAAGCGCTTATGCGCTCACGTGCAGAGAAATCAAAAACTGAATAACCAAATTGTCACTCTCCGAAACCCCGAAGGTGCAGTTATTGAACACGCTGACCAACAAACTTCTCTTTTTGCCGATGTTTTCGCAAATATCTTCAAGGAGGACGATGGCAAAGAACCCCCAAATCTAAACATGATCGCCCCACCAATGCAACCAACCACCGTCAGACCGGACGAGGTGGAAAAGTTGCTTTTGTCCTTAGATGTGAATAAGGGGCATGGTCCAGATGGTCTACATCCAGAGATTTTGGGTGCAGTTGCACCCAACCTTGCTAAACCTCTAGCCACACTATTCAATCTATCATTGGCTACCGGAGTTGTTCATGCCGACTGGAAAGTAGCTACAATTTGCCCTAACTTTAAAAAAGGCTACAAAGAAGATCCGGGGAACTACAGACCCGTGAGCCTCACTTCAATCGTCTGTAAAGCCTTGGAATCTCTAATCAAGCGGGCAATTATGGCTCATCTTGTGTCTTTCACTGCCATCTCTCCATCTCAACACGGTTTCATCCCGAAACTTTCCTGTCTTACAAACCTACTGGTGATGGAAGAATAGGTGACGAGGATAATAGACGATGGAGATGCAACCGATATTATCTTTCTCGACTTCGCAAAAGCCTTTGACTCTGTCAACCACCGCCTGCTCCTGCATAAGCTCAGCAACTATGGTCTCCATGATTCGATTATGAAGTGGATTGGATCATTTCTTGAGAGTCGTACTTGCAGAGTTCGGATCAATGGCAGTCTGTCATCGGGGGTGGGTGTAGGCAGCGGCATTCCCCAGGGCTATGTGTTGGGCCCAATTCTCTTCCTTCTATACATGCCAGACGTGATTGGTGGAAACGTGCTTCTATTTGCAGATGATGTGAAAATGGTAGCCCGTAGGAGCGAGATCGACAATCTCAAGTCCAGCTTCCAGCGAGCCTGGAGTTGGTCCATTGACTGGGATTTATACCTCAATGTCGATAAGTGTTGCCATATGGCAGTGGTTACACCTTATAACTAAGCTCTTACCTTCAACTGTGGCACTGCTCCTTTGAAGGAGGTTGAGAAGACTAAAGAGCTTGGTCTGCTGGTCGACTCGCCCTTCAAACCATCAAAACATCGCATTCAAACTGCAAACAAGGCAAGGAGCTCTCTTTTTCTTATTCGACGCTCCTTTGCCAAACTTACTCCAGAAATTTTCAGGCCTCTCTATGTCGCCTTCGTGCGACCGCACTTAGAATATGGTATCCAAGCATCAAACCCATATCTCATCCGGGATATCCATCACTTGGAGAGAGTTCAACGACTAGCGACTCGAATGGTACAGACTCTTTATGAGGTGCCCTACAAAAGCCGGCTGCAGAAGCTGAATCTCTTCTCCTTGGAGCGTCGACGGCTAAGAGGCGATTTCATTTTGGCTTACAATCTCTTTAATGGCCATTACAATCTCCCTCAAGATCTCCTATTCACTCCGACACTTGAAATGGGTCTACGTGGACATGACAAAAAGCTGTTTCACCGCCACTTTCGCCTAAATAGACGGAAAGCTGCTTTCTTGATCCGCATCAATGGACCCTGGAATCGGCTTCCAGAAGAAGTAGTCAACGCGTCAACCACGCAACAATTCAAGGCGAAATTGGACCGGTGTTGGACCACTGTGTTTCGGACTGTGTAAATTCCCCCCCCCCCCCTCCCCTCTTTACATGGCATCTGAAGCATCTATGTTTTAATTTCTGCCAAATATATTGAATTGAATTGAAAAAAGAACCCCCAGCCTCCCATGCTAATCTGATCTCCTAGGTACCGGAAGCTATCAACCACTTCTATAGCAGCCACCTGCATTTCAAAAATGTGTCTATCAATGCGACTTCTACTGTTTAATTTCCCTGTACATCTACTGCATACGTATTTCTCCCTACCTGTTAGTTTGCCTGCTATCCCACTACATCTCTTGTGTACCCAAGATCTGCATTGTGTGCATTTTATAGAATGTATGCCAATTCCTTTTCTGCATATCGAACATGGCCATTTCCCTGATGGAATCAGAGTTTTGTCCTCTTTTTTACTCATCAACACTTTTGTCTTAGCTTGGTTCACTCTCAGTCCTCTTGATTCCAACTGCTGTTTCCATAGCCAGATTTATTCTCTAGCTCCTCTACTGATTCTGCTATAAGAACCAGATCGTCAGCATAGAGAAGTTCCAGCCAGTCTTAAACATATATATATATGTGTGTGTATGTATGTGTCTACATGCCCTCACCAGTACTAAACAAAATGACACTTGAGAGTTTTAGCTATTGAGATAAAGAAATGAAAGAAACATGAATATCAAACTATATTTCTTCTTTTTCTCCTTTGTATTCTTTATCTATTTCTCTATTTTTTGTTTTGTTTTTGGGACAGCAAATCAATAATATAGTGTTATGAATAAGATCAATATATCAATCAAAGAAGTGATCAGTAAATATTTGAAGAATAAAAAGGCAAAACCTAAAGCAATGAAACACTGCTCACCATTGCACATGTCAGAGACATCTCTGCAATAAAACAAAGCGTTCATCAGACAGACTCGTTCTCATCTCAGTTAAGTGTTCAGCCGTGTGTGGCCATTTCTCATACGAATTACTGCTGTACCTTTGCCACATGCATACTATATGCATACAATACTAATACATGTGTACACATGCACACTCACATACATACACACACATATATACATACACACATATATATACACACACACACATATATATACACACACACACACACAAACATACACATACATGCACTCACACATACGCACGCACACACATACATACACACGCAGACACTCACATACACACACAAATATACACATACACGCACACACAATATGTAAGTGGGATACAGACTCCCTGGCCTGTCTGGGAGATCAGTAGCTTCGCTTCAGTACTGACTTGGTGTATGTAGACCTGTCCAACCCTTGCCAGCAGGGAAAGCGGACATTAAATGATGATGAAGCCAAGGGTGGTGGATTGACAGTATCGGTAGAG
>OZ024742.1:159836447-159906447 GCA_964016885.1 Eledone cirrhosa | reverse complement strand
GAGGTGTGCTGGAAGCATTGTGGAATATGAAAATGGTCGTTCAGGAAGCCTCTACAATGCAGATGGTTTAATCTCTGGATAATAAAATCAGGTGTCAGTCGGAAGAAAGAGGAAAAAGAAATGTAAAATGAAAGGAAAACTAGAGATGAAGTTAGCTTGAAATAGATTTATTGGTTTCTATATTTCTGCTGGTAACTTAATCTCTGATTTTCATTTTGCCTTATTAAATTTCTCTTCTTCTTTATCCTGCCACCTAAATCTGGAGATTTAATTATCTGCATTGTAGACTATTTTTCATATATATATATCAGCCCATACTGAAGAGTGGTCATGTAGGAGTCACAATAAAAAGTGCCCAGTCCACACTGTACAGTGGTCGTGGAACAAAGCTATCAAACTCATGCTAGCGTGGAAAATGGACGTGAAATAATGATGATGATATGTATATATATATATGGTATTCACATAAATTAGTTTTTCGTTAGGTTTATGAAAGGGTGTGTATATTTTAGAGTCTAGGCAAAAGGTGAATACCAACTCTAGCCACCCTAAATCCATATTAAACTCTATTACTAAAGGAATATCTAATAGAATCTCTAATCTATCATATAATGAAACCATATTTAACAATAATTCACACTACTATAATGAGACCTTAGCTAAATCAGGACATAAGAATGGGATTGAATTCCTACCTATAAAATCACATAGTTACAACATTATTTCTCATAATATGGCTATGAGAAAAAATAATAAAAGCACTAGCCACTATAACTCTAAGACGAAGGGTAATACCAAACTTAACTCGCACCAAAGTAAACACCAAGATAATAATATAAACAGGGATACAAATACCTAAAAAAACATTACTAAAAACAAAAATAGAAGAACTAATACATTCTTCAATCCCCTTTTTAATCTAAACGTCTCTATCAACTTGCCTAAGGCTTTCTTCTCAATCTTAGAAAAAAACTTCCCTTCCGGCCACAAGTACCATAATCTTATCAATAAAAATACCATTAAAATCTCGTACTCCACCACACCTAACAAAGGAAGATTAATAATTATTTCCAACTAATTAAAACACAACAGGAGGTAAACTTAGTACCTGTAAACCATAGTAGTAATAATAGTAATAATGATAATAGCACTAATGAAATCAATAACAATACGAATGACAGATATCATTACCCTAGTGCTATCCCTAGCAACCAGAATTCTTCACAACATAGCAACCGGCAAGCTAACACCCAGAATAAATGTAACTGTAGAACTAATAGAACTTGCCTCTTAGGTAATAATTGCTTAACCAAAGACATCATCTACTCATGCACCGTCAACGCAAACAACTCTTCTAAAACATATATCGGCCCTACTTCGAACAACTTCAAGACGCGATACAACTCGCACCTCCACTCTTTCAAAAAACACAATCTAGCCAACTCCACTTCTTTATCTAGCTACGGACACTCTCTGAAAACTAGGAATAGACCATTTAGACTGCAATGGGAAGTAGTAGGTAGGGCCTCATCGTATAAACCACCGAATAAATTGTGTAATCTCTGTCTTCTAGAGACCCATACTATAATCTTTTCGAAACTAGACCTCCTTAATAGAAAGTCAGAGACATTTTCCTCGTGCCAACACCGATACCGTCACTCGTTCCATAACTTTAAACCTAGCTGTTAGTATATAACAATGTCAGATTTGAATTCCCCACCACCATTAACACTTCACATCTAGGACTTATCAGCCCCCACAGCTACACACTCTTTGATCAGCTCTTTCCCCTACACAACTCCTATTTATCTCTAACCCTATACTCTGCAATAACTGTTAGAATTAAACATAAAGTTACCACTTTTTGATATAACTACTATAGCTTAATTATATTATATACAGTAATGGATATTTAATATGTAGAGACAGTTAATATAATATGTAATAATAAACTATATATACATTTATAATTATATAATTAAATATTTAAATTAATAACATGTATATAAGGATCTACCTTTAACCCAATATAATTAATAAAGAATATATACATTTATAATTAAATATATAATGTAATAGTATTGTATATAAAGGATTAACTTTTAAAACAATAATGTATATTATTACCTGGCAGTATCGGTAGAGGGTCGAACGCCATGCTTTAACGCATAGAGTTACGGCCCTTGCCATTCTGAGTTAAAATCCCGCCGAGGTTAACTTTGCCTTTCATCCTTACGGGGTCGATAAAATAAAGTACTAGTAATGCACTGGGTAATTGCTGGCCTTGTGCCAAAAGTAGAAACAATTATTACACAAATGATATATCTATTTGGACATATAAACAGCTATGCAATTTTCCATAACATATATCTTGTCCAGTAATGAATAGATAACAATCTAAAGAGACCTTTAATGTATTTTAGTAAAATACAGTGTATTTAAAATCAAGTATAAATATATAGCATTATGTAATAGAGGGCGGTGAATTGGCAGTATCGGTAGAGGGTCGGACGCCATGCTTTCCAGCATAGTTACGCCCCTTTACGATCTGAGTTCAAATCCCGCCGAGATTGACTTTGCCTTTCATCCTTACGGGGTCGATAAAATAAAGTACCAGTAATGCAGTGGGTAATTGCTGGCCTTGTGCCTAAAGTAGAAACAATTATTATTATTATTATATACATATATATATATATATATATAGGTATACACACACACACATATATATATATATATATATATATATATACACACACACACACAGAGGGGGAGAGTATGAGGTTAACCGAACAGGCATGTGCGGACCAGATTATGGTCTGTCGGATGTGAAGCAAATAAAAAGAAGCGGTCAATGACCTGTATAAATGATGGAAGACAGAGCATTATATATGAATAAAAGATCAGAGACCTTATCCAGTTGATTCAGTTTTAATTAAAACTCCACTATACATATTTAGCTGAGGACTATCAGTTATGAGAGTCTATATATATGTATATATATATATACATATATACACGCATGGCTCAGTGGTTAGAGCATTGGGCTTGCAATCAAAAAGTTTTTTAGTTCAATTCTCAGACCGGGTGATGTGTTGTTTCCTTGAGCAAGACACTTTATTTCACATTGCTCCGGTTTACGCAGCTGTAGAAATGAGATGATAGGGACTGCAGTCCCTATCATTCCACTGTGAAGTGGTCGTGGAGGTGCCACAGCAAAAAAGCACCCATCCCACACTGTAAAGTAGACGTGTAGGTGCCACGGAAAAAAAGCACCCAGCACTCACTGTAAATGAGGTTGGTGTTAGGAAGGGTATCCAGCTGTAGAAATCAAGCTAGAATCAGTTCCCGTATGAGCAAGACAAGGTCAGCCGACCAGACACTGCCCACAACAGGATAACCCGTCTAACCCATGCTAGCGTGGAAGAACGGACGTAAAACAGTGATGATGATGATGATGATATATATATATATATATATATATATATATATATATATATATGTGTTTGTATATATATATATGTATCATCATCACCGTTTAACATTCATTTTTCCATGATGGTATGGATTAGACAAGTTATAAGCATGCCAGGTCAGGTGGCCATGTCTTGTTTGTACAGAACGGATTTTGTCTTGTATATAAGAATAATTGTTTCTACTTTTGGCACAAAGCCAGCAATTACCAAGTACATTACAGGTACTTTATTTTATCGACCCCGTAAGGATGAAAGGCAAAGTTAACCTCGGCGGGATTTGAACTCAGTATGGAAAGAGCCGTAACTATGCGTCAAAGCATGGTGTCCTACCCTCTACCGATACTGCCAATCACAAGAATAATGTTATACATATATATATATATATATATATATATATATATATATATATATATATATATGTATATATGTATGTATGTATGTATGTATGTATATATATATATATATATATATATATATATATATATATGTATGTATGTATGTATGTATGTATGTATGTATGTATGTATGTATGTATGTATGTCAGGTCACCAGTTGGTGCTACTGGTAACATGTATCCCAGTACAATCTGTCTCATCGTCGGGTCGTTGGCGACTAAACTGGCAACCCCACCAAGGTTTCTTGGTGAGGAGGGTGACTTTGGACATCCTGCAGGACTAAAAACAAAACCTGTCAAAAGGCAAAGTGGCTCTTAAGAGTCAATAGCCATCCCAAATCACCGGGTGGGATGACCCCTTAGCCTTTGTCAAGGCAGAATTCTAGGAGAAGGAAAACTCTGATATAACACCTGCAACCCTGATGGTATCCAATGATGTTGAATTGTTCTTCTTTTTGGTAAATATCATCTTGGTTAAGAGAGTGGGACTGGCTTTGTGCAGTGCCTTTGCTCACTATAAAAGCTTCACAGTACAGGCATTGCTTTATATCTGGAGATCTCTCTGCACTTGTCGTCACATGGTACCATGGGCCCAGCACTATGTGTCAATAATTGTCACAGGTGTAGTGTTTGTACCAGAGTTTTCAAGTCGCTGGCTGGACTAAAAAGTCACACTCGTTCAGCGCATTGGTAGGGGTTCTCCTACATGGATATAAAGTAGTGGCCGTACTCGAAAACGAGTTGGCAGCCACCATGTATATATATATATATATATATATATATATATATATATATATACACACACACACACACACACACACACATATATCATCATCATTTAACATCCATTTTCCCATTCCTCATTCTATGTGGGTTCTGCTTTTACTAACTTGTCATGCGATCAGTCAATAAAACAAGAACATTGGTAACATTGATGATGATGTTGGTGATGGTGATCTTGATGATGGTGAACATCATCATCTTTCCCCACTAGTTCAACTTTTGTTATTACATTTATTGTTCTTCCTTGCTATGTTAGTTTTGTGAAGATATTTTTCCCCTTTATTCTTCATTGTTTTTGCCTGCTTCTTTCCTTTTTAAGCAAATCACGTGATTACATTTTTATAATTGAACTTTGAATTGCTTGAAATCATCTTTGAATTAGTCGTTGTCTGATTTCATCTCTGTACACAATCAAACCTATTTTATATGCTTGGTTTATTCAATCCTGGTTAAGTGTTTTCTTTCACCTTTAGATAAACATCTAAGTTTCTTTTATTAAATCCATATCTCATTCTTGAATATACTAAACTTATTATGTGGCACTTTGCATTCTGAGTTCAAATACTGTTGATTGTCAATTGAAAAATGGTGACTTGATAGGACCAGGCTCCTTGTCATTAAAAAGCTCAAAACACTTCCTATGATCTGCAACTTTATAGGAGGCTCGGTAAATCATTTATTAATTATTTCTTTACTAAAATAATTGTTTCTACTTTTGGCACAAGGTCAGCAATTATCCCAGGGTATTACTGGTACTTTATTTTATCGACCCCATAAGGATGAAAGGCAAAGTTAACCTCGGCGGGATTTGAACTCAGATCATAAAGAGCCGTAACTCTTTGCTGCAAAGCATGGCGTCCGACTCTCTATCGATACTGCCAATCCAATGATTTAACGTTATCTACTTATATATATAACCAGCAATTTCTCTGTCTGTCTGTCCGATAGTGGAAACACGTGCTTAGAGCGAGAGTGAGAGTGAAAGAAAGAGACAGACTACGAGAGGGGGATAGCGGGAGGGAGAGAGGGAGAGAGAGAGTGAATAGACGCTAAAACACGTGCTACAGAAACATTACCTTCCCCTCTCCACTAACTTTGATCACTAAGGCCGAGGAAATCGCGCTGAGCGCGTCATAATGACGTAATGCAGACAGCCAGACATACAGACAGATATTATAAGGGCGCAACATTATATCTATGTATTTATCTAAAAAGAAAGACTATGAATTATATAGAGAGAACGCTAAATCGCCTAATGCGGTCCCTAGGGCATTGAAAATTTGAAATAATTTTTGCTCAAAACACTCACAGGACCATAAGTATTACATGTCTAAAGTTTGAAAACAATCGGTTGGATGGTTCTCAAGTTTTAGTGAGCTGACAGACAGACAGACATTCTCTGTTTTAGATATATAGACTAGCAGAAAACCGCCCCACCGGTGGTTTTCTGCTAGTCTACTTATATATATAACCAGCAATTTCTCTGTCTGTCTGCCCGACAGTGGAAACACGTGCGTAGAGAGAGAGTGAGAGTGAAAGAAAGAGACAGACTACGAGAGGGGGATAGCGGGAGGGAGAGAGGGAGAGAGAGAGAGTGAATAGACGCTAAAACACGTGCTACAGAAATATTACCTTCCCCTCTCCACTGACTTTGGTCACTGAGGCCGAGGGAATCGCTGGTTGCTATAGAGACACCTTGCACAAGCCAGAAGTAACCAGTTCGAGGCGGTTCTGACTTGACACCATGCTTTGAAGGATGCCATTGAATTTGTGGTTGTTGCTGCTGATAATAAGGACCATTTGAAAAAGGTTGCTGCTGATGAGGTAATTTATTAATCAGATTGCGCAGTTCCATAACCTACGTTTGATTTGTTCAATTTTTTTCTTCAATTTTTTTTGTTGTTTTTTTTTATTTCTTATTGAAAAAATATAAATAATAAAATAAGGTTAGAAATTTAAATACGATTTAATTTCCATTTCCAGCAGCCCATGTCCAGTGTTCAATTTCATGAAAAAATTGGAAATAATTCAAAAAATTGAAGTTTAACTTTTGAACATTTGTTTTGACAATAAAAAAATATTTCCTTATTCACACCTAATGGTATGATTAAAATTTCATAGGATTATTTTTTTCTAACCGCCAGTTATTTAAATATTATTAAAAATAAATTATTTTTTTTAAAGAATGGAAGATTTTGTGGATTTTTTTACCACCTTCCAAGCCTTAAACACTAATTCTCGCGAATTTGTGTTTTGTAATGACCCTCAGGACGCTGCTATTGTTGATTCCAATAGTGCCTGGTATTCGAATATGTTAGTATACAATTTTTTGAATAAAATTAAGGCGCAATTAGAGCTGCCAAACAAAATTTTTTTCGGCTTCGGCCCATATTATATATATATATATAATGGGGATGATGATGATGATATACATAGTTACATATGTATATGTAATCTCCTTATAATATGTAACCAGCAATTTCTCTGTCTGTCTGTCCGACAGTGGAAACACGTGTGCGCGTGCGAATGTTTTTTGCGCACGCGTAGAGAGAGAGTGAGAGTGAAAGAAAGAGAAGACTACGAGAGGGGGATAGCGGGAGGGAGAGAGGGAGAGAGAGTGAATAGACGCTAAAACACGTGCGCGCGTGCGAATGTTTTTTGCGCACGCGTAGATAGAGAGTGAGCGTGAAAGAAAGAGACAGACTACAAGAGGGGGATAGCGGGAGGGAGAGAGGGGGGAATTGAGGAGTGCTACAGAAACATATATACATTTCTGTGTGTAATATATATATATATACACACACAGAAGTATATATACATTTCTGTGTGTGTAATATATATATATATATATACACACAGAAATATATATACATTTCTGTGTGTGTAATATATATATATATATATACACACAGAAATATATATACATTTCTGTGTGTGTAATATATATATATATGCACACAGAAATATATATACATTTCTGTGTGTGTAATATATATATATATACTAGCAGAAAACCACCCACCGGGTGGTTTTCTGCTAGTATATATATATATAAAACGGAAGATGTCTGTCTGTGTGTGTGTGTATGATTTTTATGCATTTCCACATTTCTCTACCGATTTTGATGATTTTTTTCCCAATGTGCTCCAAATTTACCTAGGCTGGTCAATGTGTAATAAACTTTGCCAAAACTTTCCTGCTTCAATGAAAAGAAATCGATAAAACTAAATACATGCTGTAACCCTCTCTCTTACACGCTTAATTCCTCTCACTACTACCCTAAAAAAATCTATGAAACGACATACATGTTGCAACTCTCTCTCTCTCTATATATATATATATCACACACATATACATCTAAAGAGAGAAAGGGAGATGTAGAGAGAGAGAGTGAGATAGATCGTTATACAGAGAGAGATACAAGATAATCAGATAGAGAGACAGAGAATGGCGAGGAACGCTGGTTCACACACACACACACACACACACGCAAACACACATATATATATAAAGACAGAGAGAGAGAAAGAGAGATCAGCGCGTTCTTTATTGTTCTCTATTCTGTAGAGGAAGAGAGAGAGGGAGAGGGGGTATGAGTGAGAGAGAGAAGGAGTATGAGAAAAAAAGGGAGAGGGGTTGAGAAAGAAAGAAAGTTTAAGCAAAGAATCGCTGCTTTCAACATTAACGGGATCTTCTTAAACTAAAAAATTCAATCTGTGAACGCAGAATTAAATATTTCGAGAAACGTTGCAGCCGAAGGAAAACAGGAAGACGATATTTTGGTTCGTGAAGACGTTCCGTGGTAATGAACGGAAAAAAAGCGAGGATAATACGTCGTTATGTGGACCGAGAAGAACAATTTCATGCAAAGACGAGACCAAGTTTATGGTATAAATGGAGTCGTTAGATTAATATTCTATTTAAAATAACCGAATGATTTCCAGCCCCGGAGTTTAAGAATGATGTAAATAAAATTGTAAACGAAAATAACAGGTGATTAAAATAGTTGATCTACTTTTGGCACAAGGCCAGCAATTACCCAGTACATTACTGGTACTTTATTTTATCAAGCCCGTAATGATGAAAGGCAAAGTTAACCTCGACGGGATGTTAACTTAAAATAGTAAAAGTAAATAGTAAAAATAAAAGTAAAATAGTAAAAGTAAATTTTAACTTAAAAAAGTAAAAGTAAATAGTGAAGATTTAGGCCAGTACATACGTATGCGACGACGGACATACACATACAAATACATACACACACACAAATATATACACACACAAACACACACACACACGCGCGTGTGTGTGTAAACCTTATGCATTTCTACAGTATTTTCACCAAACTTAAGACATAGGTTACTTATGTACTCCGGATGGTCATAGGCACTTTCATTTTTCCAGATATTGATTATAGGGCCTCCCGGCAGATAATCCCCTTTAACCACTTCCTTGGAGTCGACCGAAGCACTGCAGTGCAATACAACAAAACGTCATAACTTCTGGTGTTCGCAACCGATTTTCACAAAACTTGACACATGGGCTACGTTTGTTCTACAGATGAATGTGAAAGGAACTTAACATTGTAACTTTAACACAGCTACCGAGCAGCCCCGAGCAACGCCGGGCTTTACTGCTATAGGCGATAAAGTTGTGCAGATAGACAGTCGTGCAGAGAGGTTATATAGGCGATAAAATTGTGCAGACAGACAGTCGTACAGAGAAGTTATAGGCGATGAAAATGCATTTTTTTTTTTTTCATGTCCATCCAATTTCTTTGTTTCAAAATAACTGATAGTTTGGTTACGCTGATGTTTTTTTCTGAGACAAGTGTTGCAGTGTTTACATTTTCGATTTTTGTTAATAGATTACCAGTGCAGTTTTTATCCCCAGCATCCTCTTTTGTTTTAACATTCGAGTTATAGTTATGTTTTCTTAACTTCATAAGGCTTACTGTTGGTTGAGGGAATACCACATGAAAATCTACACTGTAGACTCTACAGTTTTTAAGCCAAGAAAGGAACTTAACATTGTAACTTTAACACAGCTACTGAGCAGCCCCGAGCAACGCCGGGCTTTACTGCTGGTTCTTATATAAAATTATGTTGGAATATTTGAATTTTAATAGGAATGCTTTAAATGTGTAGCTTTGTTTCATAGAACTAGAGCTAGTTTTTTTGTCAGGCTGGTATCAAAAGAGTTAACTAATTATCTATGCCATATTAATTTATTTTCTCTTTTTGGTTAATCCTTTTCCTGTTTATTTTTATCTCTAACTCATTAAATGGACCATTATCAGTTTTGACAATCAGTGTTCCATTTGTTTAATCAACAGAACAGCCTGCTCATGAAGTTATCATATATACTTGAATATAAGCCGATCTGAATATAACACCCACTACCCTTTTATGTCTGAGAAATAGTAAAAAAAACAATGGTTATAAGCCAAGGCAGCTAATCAACACATTATGTTTACATGGTGTGGTTTTGAAATCCTCATGAGTATAAAATATATTCATGAAGTTTTAATATTTTGTTGTTTAAAATATTTTAAATGTCATTTAGAATATAGTTTTTGTTTTACAATTCCATTATATAATGCTTTTTTACCATTTCATCCATTTTATAAAAGAGGGGAGAATGAGGGCAATAAAATACAGAAGTAGATTTCAATCTTACGTAAGATTGAAAGAAAAAGTATTAAGTCAGACAAAAACAGTTGGTGTATGTGTGTGGGATATTTATGTATTAAAAAAACTTCAAATTATAAATAACACCAATGACAATGTAGTAAATATAGAAAAACCGTGTTTCATTATAAAATAATCACTCCAAATATTTAATACCTTATTTAAGTAGAATTTTAAGTTGATGAAGATCAGCAAAATATTGACCCTGTATATAAAACGACCCTCCCCATTTTGCCATCGATTTTTTTTGTCACATATTTCTTGGTTTATATACAAATATATAAAGTAATGCACAAATGGCTGAATATTCTACAGTCATGTGTGCACTTAACATGAAACAAATATCAGGATATAATATGTAGCCTTGTCTGAATGTTCAACTAGCAAACAACATCTCTAACCACAAGGCCATATATGCTTTTGTAGTTAACCTCCTCATCATCATCACCATCATTATCTTACATCTGTCTTCCATGCTGGCATGGGTTGGAATGGTTGTTATTGTCTGAGACTAGACGATTAAGAGAGACCTCATCTTGCACATATGCTTCATATTTGGCACAGTTTCTACTGCTTGATGCCCTTACAAATACCAACAACTTTACAGAGGGTACTGTGTGCATTTCATTGAGACCAACCCTACTACTGTACAGAGTGTAATGAGTGCATTTTATTGTAGCACAAGCACTATCACTATACAGAATCTACTGGGTGCATTTTCTCATGGCAACAGCAGTCCTAAACTTTGCCAGACCAAAGAGTCCTCTCTATCCTATATTGTCTCCGTTCAATCGTCAACCACTTTACAGAGTGTGCTAGGTGCATTTTATCATGACACTATCCCTACTAAAAGGATATAATGTAGTGATTTTAGCAGAAAATATCTAAAAATAGGTTTGTTAATTCAAATGTTTATTGTATCTTTATTAGTGGAGAAATGTTGGGAAATGTTGCAGTAAACTAAAGTTAAGACTTTAATTTTGAATGTGATGCAGTCATAGTGGTGTTTTGTGCTTTTAAAGAATGTCTTGCTAACATGGTTTCATGTGGTTTATTAATTCAAATGATTGCCTCTTTACTAATGGAAAGATCACTGTGAAAATTTGCAGTATTAGAGCAAAAATATCTTGTTAATGTGGTTTGTTAATTCAAATGTTTATAGTACACTTGCTAGAGGACAGATCATTGTGCAAATTTGCAATAAGTTAAGTAAAGACTTAGTTATTAATGTGCTTTTCAAGAATATCTTGCTAATGCAGTTTCATATGGTACAGGACGTTAAGAGTTAATTATGGTTCACTATTGATTCAAAACCTACTATATATCAAGCTAATGCATGCATGCTAAAGCTAGTATTAAAGAAGTGACAGCGTAAACATTAATGACTAATTGCAATCTAAACATGTGGGTAAATATAATGATCGTAAAGAAAGCACTCAAAGAAGCATGACATAGGCTGCAATGAATATATCTAAGTGTTAGCTTTATCATAAGATAAATCAGTTAACTGAACTGCACTGACAAGGCTGATCTCTGTATTGTTTTCCCCTCCTTTTATGCAAAGGTATAATAATTATTGTGCTAAAACCAAATTTCTTTTGTAAATAATTGTTATCTTCCACAGCAAGTGTCAATTAGCTCTTATGTTATATTACACACACACACAATATAGCAATCATACATTCAACATACACACATACACACACGCACACACACCTGTATATATATATATATATATATATATATATATATATATATCATATAATCATCAACATCATCACCGTTTTACATCCATTTTTCTATGCTTACATGGTTTAGATGGGTTCCTTCCAGTACAGCATCTCTCTATTCATCGCAGTCCTTCATCATCTTCTCTGAGATTCAGTGATTTGAATTCAACTTTGACGATCTCACCCCAAGTCTTCCTTGGCATCCCTCAACAATAGCTCCTTTCCACTTTGATTTTCTGGAACTTCACTCAAAGATTATCATCCATATGCATCACATGCCCATACCAGTACAGTCTTCTGTTTTCTGCACTACATCTGATTCCTCTTATATCCAGCCCCTTATCTCTCAGCTCATCCATGCTTTGTCTTTCACACACTTTAACATTGCACATCCATCAGAGCATGCTTGCTTCATTTCTTTCCAGACTTCACATATCCTCCACATTCACTGCCCATGTCTTACCACCATGCAACATTGCACTTTGTACACAGGCATCATACAGCTGGCCTTTCTTTTGTAGGGAGAAACCTTTTGCTGTCAACAGAGGTAGCAGCTCAGCTCTCTGAACTTTTTCCACCGTGTTCTTACTCTAGTTATTATGCTCTTGGTGCAGCCTCCTCCCCACCTAATTTTATTACCTAGGTAACAGAAGCTATCAACTACATCTATGGAGCATTCATGTGATTGGAAAATGTTTTACTTTACTGATCCTCCTGCAACTAACTATCCCTGTGCATCTGTCACACACAAAGTTTACCTTTTCTGTTAATCTGCCTGCTATACCACTACATCCATTGTGTACCCAAGATTTGCATCGTGTATAATGTATAGAGTTACTACCTACTCCTTTCCTACATATCAAGCAGGGACACTTCCATGGTGGGATCAAGGTCCTGCCTTCTTTCCTACTTACCAAAACTTTAGTTTTTCCCAATTTTACTCTAAGCCCTTTTGATTCAAAGTTCTGTTTTGAATGTCAGAATTTCTTCTCTCACTCTTCCATTTATTTGTCTATTAGAACCAGACCATCATGAGTTTCGATGAACAAACTGACTTAAACTCCTCTGTTATGGCCTGGAGATCTATAATAAACTAATAAACAGAAGTGAGCTGAGGATTGAGCCCTGATAAAATTCACCTGCAATTTGAATTCTTCACTGAATTCATGACCTACTCTTACTTTACTCACAGCTCTTCTGTTCTTGGAAAAGTAGATGTAAAAGGATGATTCTCTTTTTCACATAAATACTTACCCCATCTTCAAGCAAAATATTTTAAAGAATGTCAATATCATGATAAAATTCATCCTGTAATTAATGATTGAAAGGGCATGCATCTGTAGAAACTTACTAAACAAAGGGTTGAGAAGATTCTTATTGTGTTACAGAAATGACAACCTCCCTACTGCTGGTGCTATGCACTCTTTAGACTGCAAGAATGTATGTAAGAAGCAGTTCAAGAATTTGCAGAGATTTAGTAATATAACTCTCTCATTATTAAGTTGGTGTTTACAACATAACACAACAAAGGTTCTTACATAAAATTATGATGGAAAGTTTTTAGATAAATGCAAACACTTTAAAACAAACAGTTTTATATCATAAAACTAGGGGCAGTTTCAAATGAGTTGGTATTAAAATGATTAATGAAAACAGTACAGCTATAGATAGTATCAACAGATGAAATAGTTCTCTCGTATTAAATGCTAGAACATAATATTTCCTATATTGAATGGTTTATATTTTACAGTGTGCCAGAGTTACAACATGCCTGAAGTATTTTACAAAGATCCTGCAGGGCATCAACTGCTCTGTCATGACCACAATGGCTTCTTGGTTGCACCATTTCCAAATGTTCAAGAATGTCTTGAAAAACTTCCAGAAATGTCAGTAAGAGAAGATGATGTTTTTCTTCTAGGCTACATGAAATCTGGTATGTATTTTATTATTGCACTATTTTCCCACATTCTGAAACTCACATGTAAAACAAATTTGTTACATCTCTCAAAACATGTGTGTGTGTGTGTGCACGTGTGCATGTGTGCGTATTATCAGTGAAGTATTGGGTAGAGTGTCGAACACTATGCTTCGCAGCATAGAGTTTTTCCAACAATCATAACTTCAAAGTTATGAATTTGTTTCCAACAGTTCATAACTTCAAAGCTAGATGGGGTTACTAGTTTATTTATATGATGTTTATCAATCATTCAGATATGTGTTGTTAATAAATCTTTGTTTAAAAAAATAGTCATTTTACTAAAAAAAAAACTGGCATAGCAACTGTAGCTGTGTAAAATATACATGGCAGTCAACTCGTTATGGCTGTGTAGTTTAGAAGTTCACTTCTAAAGCATGTAGTTCTGGGTTCAGTACTGCTGCTTGGTATCTTGGGCGTCTTCTGCTATAACCTAAGTATAATCTTTTGGAGATAGACTCCATGAGAGTGTTGATAGAGAGTTGATGGGTATTAAAAGAATCAGTGGATGTAGGCAGGAAAAACTACTGTAATGTTATAGATAGGAGTTCAAAGGGGTAGTGGTAAATTTGAATCTGAAGACGGACTATGTCAAAGATAGGAAAACACATAATTTAGTGGAGTGATTATGGACTGTTACACATTAATGCCAGCATTATAATATGGCTGATGAAATGAGAATGATGATGATTACTGAATCTATGAAGTCCTAGAAAATTAATTCATTTATTTAACTCTGTATCGCCCCCCCTCACCGTCTTTCTCTCTATCTCCCTTGCACTATCTGTCTTTGTATATAAGTATATAAGAGTCCATAATCACTTCACTGAATTATGTTTTTAAGTATATATACCCACAAAACTTTCCTTTTTCATATTTTTTTTCTCTATTATTTTCCTTTTGCTTTTTCATTCACTCTCTAAGCTAACTCTTTATTCTTTCCTTTTGATGAAGAACTAATGTCCAAAATGTAAAAGAAACTAATCTTTTTCATCCCAGCATCAAACTAATATTATTCATTGCAATGTTTTCTTTCCATGGATTTTTAAAACTGTTTTTAACTTTACAGCATATCTATATCGACATCTTGCAAGCAGGGAAAAGCGGATGTAAAATGATGATGATGATGATGATGATTTATCTCTCTATTTATATAGAGAGAGTGACAATAAGAAGTCAGATTTGCAGCTTTTTATGAAAGTTTATTGCATATTGCAATTGTTTCGATATCGATCCGCACAGGTTTCATCAGGCGATTGGATCCCAACTCTTAATCAACTCTTCTTTAGATGTGCAAGTTTACATGGGTGGTCCCCATAACAGCATTGTGTGTTTCGACCAGCATAAGTATACATGTGTTCCAATTGCAAATGACCAAGTTAGCTAGTCACTGGGTGCCAAGTCCGGACTATAGGGGTGATGATGTTCCAACCAAAGTTTTGCAGGAGAGCGACGGTTTGACGGGCGACGTGTGGGCGAGCGTTGTCGTGGAGAATGCTTACGCCCTTGCTCAACATTCCTCTTCTCCGGTTCTGAATTGCCCTTCTGAGTTTTTTCAGTGTTTCACAGTACCTGTCAGCATTTATTGTGGTCCCAGTAGGCATAAAGTCGATCAACAAAACCCCCTTCCGGTCGAAAAACACAGTCGCCATGACTTTACTGGCAGACTGTGTTTGTTTGAATTTTCGCGGCTTGGGCGAAGAGGGATGCCGCCACTCGCGTGATTGTTGTTTGGTCTCAGGTGTAAAGTGGAACGCCCAGGTTTTGTCACCCGTGGCAATCGAGTCCATGAAGTTGTCCTTTTCATCTGCAAAGCGGCAAAAAAATTTGCGGGAAGAATCAACTCGTTGCCATTTGTGGTCTTCTGTCAGCATTCGTGGCACCCATCTTGCGCACACCTTCCTGTGGATGGTGCTTCGAGAAACCTCAGGAATCAAAATGCAGAGTGATCTGCCGATCTCTAAGCATGTTTTCCTCAACCTTTGCGACTGTCTCGTCGGAGATTGTTCATCATGAATTTCAGTACGACCGGCTGTAAACTCTCTACACCACTTGCGAACGTTTTTGACATCCATGCACGACTGTCCATACACTTCCGTCAATTGGCGATGAATTTCAATCGATTCAACGCCTTTTGTGTTCAAAAACCGAATAACTACGCGAACTTCACACTTGGCGGTAACGTTCAATGGGAGCTCCATTCTCAACGGCTGCCAAGCTAAGATTGAGCATCCCAGCGAAACGCGCGCATGCTTCTTTTGGGAGTGAAGGGAGCACCAATCACAACATTGTTGTCAACAGCCGTACGAACAGTTTCTCTGCGTCCTTATCGCTTTGGAGACCTTACTTTTGGGATTACCCTCGTATATATATAATAGATAATATATATATTAAAATATATATGTGTGTGTGTGCATGTGAAAGCTTTCTTTAAGCTACCCAACCCCCCACCCCCAACCCCCAAAAAGACACTGACCTTTTGAAACTAACCTTTGAGAACTGAATCCCACCTAATTACTCACACAGACACACACAAAAAATAAATGCCATCTGGACTATTATTATGAATAAATAATAATTTTCTATCTTAACCAAGTGAATTTAATCCTGACCTGTTGAACCCCTCTTCCACCAACACACCTTTATAAAGAACATATATAAGGGCAGAAGAACTGATAAGAGTCAACGACCATCCAAAAATGTCTAAATATGTATATACACATGTACATATGTATGTGTATGTATATACGTGTGTATATGCTTGGGGTGTCAGGGAGGGGCATGTACCTCTGTAGGGGGGGGGGGGGGGGGCTAGCCATGCCCTTTTCAGGACAGCTTGTCCTTCATTGGGTCCCACCTGTGGCCCCAAGACACTGTAGCATGCGACAGCGACCACACCCTGGTAAACCGCCCTGGCTGGCGAGCAGAACCAGGATGAGGGTAGCCGGACGGGTCTGAAACCCCCCGGTGAGTTCGATAGCAGATGCCTGCCCCTGCATGCGAAGACTGGACGTGGCGGAGTGAGTGGAGGAGGACAACATTGTCCCAACGGTCACAAAGGTGACAACAGCAAGCGGTGTGGAGCGCTAGGGCACAGCAAGGCACTACAGACGTCATGGCCATCCACTGCAGCCAATGAAGTCCCTGGTCGTGATGGTCCTCTGTACCACCGGATTTTGGCTTTTGCGGCCGAGTGAGTGGGACCGTCACTGTGCAGTGGCCCTCCCACTATAAACCTTTCCCACACAGGTTTTTTCTTTAGCGTGCACTCCCAAAGCCCTGCGGCAATGGGCCAGAGGCGGAGGTAACAGGTGGAGGTAACCTCTGGGAGTTGCCAGTCTCAAACCCACATGTGGGCGGCCTGGATGCGCAAGTCATTCTCCTCCCGACTCTGGGTTGACAGAGGAGATCAGGCGTTCCACCGGCGACTGAGCAGCCCTTTTCAGGAGAGCACTGCTCAACCCCTCGCACGAGGGGAGGGGCAATAAAAGGAGCCCTAACCAAATGCTCATCCCACACAAAGCCGGTCAGTATATTGCGGCTGGCGGTTTTACCC
This sequence comes from Eledone cirrhosa, assembly GCA_964016885.1. Lineage (NCBI taxonomy): Eukaryota > Metazoa > Mollusca > Cephalopoda > Octopoda > Eledonidae > Eledone > Eledone cirrhosa. The sequence continues at coordinate 159,888,849 of OZ024742.1, read as the reverse complement.
TTCCAAGCGGTCGAAACCAGCATAATAGAAAGAAGAACTTGATTTTTGGCGCATGGAATGTGCGCACCCTCATGGATAGGGAAACCTCCTTGAGGCCAGAGAGAAGAACTGCCCTCATAGTGAGGGAATTAGCTCACTACCGGATCGACAGCGAGACCTGACTTACCGAAGAAGGATCAGTAGCAGAACCGAAAGGAGGCTACACCTTCTTCTGGAAGGGCAATGCAAAGGACGAAGACAGAATCCACGGGGTAGGCCTGGCCATCAGGACTTTGCTCTGCAAGCAGCTACCAGACCTCGCAACACCTGTGAGTGAGCAGCTAATGAAGCTCCGCTTCCCCCTTGACCCATCTCGGCATGTCACAGTCATCAGCGCGTACACCCCCACTCTCACCAGCAGCGATGGAGCAAAGGACGCTTTCTACCGGGAACTCAACGCACTCGTGAAGGGCGTTCCCCCAAGCGATAAACTCATCCTACTGGGGGACTTCAACGCAAGAGTCAGGTCTGACAGCAGCAACTGGAGAGGCATGCTGGGACCTCATGGCATACTGTTGAGTTCTAAGTATATTAAGAAACTAAATAGTGTGCTATATATAATAACGCACATGGTATCTTAGCGTGTTTCACAAGCTTACACCACTAAAAATAGCAGCCAGGTTTATTCGACATTTGAAATAGCTCAACAAATTAATGGAGCTGAATATGAAGTGTCTAGGATACTAATTTGTCACCCACTGATGAGCAAGAATTGGTATTTCTATTCTCAATTAATTAGTATTGCGAAACAGCACCAAGTTGTCTGGGTGATTGGTAGTTACCACAATTCTGGTTTGTATTTATTTTCTTGATTTTTTCTTAAATTGAGACAGGCAAACCCTATTGTCTATAGTTAGTATTCTTTTCACCTTAGCGAATCTGGTCCCTTGCGATTTGAACACATATATGTATATATCTGTGTTCGCTTTTCTTTTTCTTTTTCTTTTATATTCAATTATAATATATATATATATATATATATATATATATATATATATATATATATATTGTTATACTTGGGGAGGGTCATATTTGTGTAATATTGCCAGAATTAATAACAGAACACACTCACTGTTTGGTTGGTTTTCGCTTTTCGCTTCTGTGTCTTTTATATCGGTAATCTAATTTATTCGATCCTCAATATTGCCATCATGTTTGTGTTCCACCAACCTTGATACCTAGACTCCATGGTCTTGATGTCTTCGTGGAATTTTCTTCCTTGCTCATCACTCATTGCATCAAGATTTTCAGTGAAGTAGTTCAGATGACTGTGCAGGAAGTACACTTTTACATTCATGTTGCAGCCTAGTGCTTGAAAACTGGTTAACAGGATCTGCACATGTTCTTCATAATTTGACAACTTCCTATTTTCAAGAAAATCAGACACAACTGCGGCAAAAGCATTCCACACTTCTTATTCAATGCCAGTCATGGTCTCTAAAAACTGCTTATCCTGCAAAAGCCACCTAAACTGTGGGCTATCAAACACACCAGCCTTAATTTTCTCACAAGATTAGACAAAAAAAACCTTCCGCTTAAGTATTAGAAACAGTTACCATACTGGTCCAAGGCTTTCACAGACTTTCATCAGCACAAGCTTGATATGCAATGTGGGAAGCAAAACCTTCCTGGAATTGACCAGTGGCCTGTTTAAAACATTCTTCTCTCCAAATTTGAACCTCCTCCTCTTCTGTCTGGCCATGTCTTTCATATCCAATGGTCACTTTTGCTCAACTGTTCCAGAAGAAACAAACAGCAAGGATACTTGGTATAACCATGCTGTAAACCAAGAAGCAAGCCAATGACTTTCAAGTCCCCACATATAGTCCAACACTATTTTCATACAGCCGTAGTTTTCCTTTAGTGTTACAGAATGTCCAAAGTGACCTTGACCCATGTGACAGTGCATTCAAAATACCAATTTTCATTAAAAATAGTTAAACATTCAACAAATATGTTTCACCTTGTTTGCAATGATAGTCACACTAAATCAAATATAATGTGGGCATGTCTGCAGACAAACACAGCAAATTCCATAATTATGAGACATGTATGATGTCAAGGACTACAAAAATATGTTGTTTAACACTTAATTGTATAAAGGACATTTCTGTCATTGTGACATTTAAAACTGATTAGATTGACGATAGTGAAAGATTTTTATGTTTGATGCCTCTTATTTACTGTAGATTCTTAAATCATGATTTTTGTTTTCACTATTGTAGTTGCATTTACTTTAAATGACATTGAAAAACTATGTTTTCAAAGTTATGTCAAGCTCCATACATATGTCTGCATTTGAAGAAGCAAAATATATCCTTAGAAAAGGGTACAATACTGGAAATGTTAAAAATGGACATTTGAGTTTATGAAAAATCTTGATGTGCTAGAGCAAAATGAGCATATCAAAAACAAAAGAAAAACCAAAAAACATTTCAACTTAACACCTGTTTTCAAACACATCAAAGGGTAATTATGCAATCATTTTGATGTCTTTGAAATGTGCATAACAGGATTATATAATAAACAGGATATATACATAAAACCATGTCTCTTCTTTAAAAAAAAAAAATATATATATATATATGTATATATATATACATACGTATATATAGTTGAAAGAAAGTGGGGTGTTAAAGTTCCATACAGATTGGAGATTATAGGTAAAATATAAAATGGAAAAGCACAGGAGTATATTTAAAGATTCTTTTTTTCTTTAATTTGACAAAATGAATATCTTTATATTTGTCACATCAAATGAATTTAAGTTTTATCAAATATTACTGGTTTTGATTGGTATACAAATATTAAAAAGTTTGTTCTCATATTCTGTGGGCAGTTAGAAATATATATATAAATATATTCTTTAGGAAGAAATTTTGAGAGAAAATTCACATATGTTCTAACTGCATTCATAATATGTGAACAAATGTTTTAAATATCTGATTAGACTGGCATACCAATTGAAACCAGTAATATTTGATAACACTTAAATTCATTAGATATAACAAATATGAATATATTTATTCTGTCAGATTAAAGAAAAAAAGAACCTCTAAATATATTCCTGTGCTTCTCCACTTTTTCCACACATACACATACACACATGCACAAACACACACACATGCACACATACACACACACACACACACACACACACACATACACAAAAAATATAAATTCAAAACAAGGGCGCGCACAGGACAAAAACAACAGAAAAATAAACAGTCCCTTCTCAGCCAATCTCTAGAAATCACCATAGTTTCAGTAATTAAGGTTGATATTATTCATTCCAGTGCACATTGGGATGCAACAAAACTGGTAGGTTGTTCCTTTCAGCAAATTACACAAATAAAGATGTAAAGAAGAAAAATGCTACAAACTAAAGTGCATTAACTGAAAAGGAAGAGATAGAGAGAGAGAGAGAGAGAGAGAGAGAGAGAAACACTGTGTGTGGTAGCTTAGCCAAAGGAGAAAACTATAGAAAGGAGAGAAATAGAAAAAGTATATGGACCAATGTACATACAAAGAAAAATAAGATGGAGGCATAGATGTATGGAGGTGTAACTGTGTGTGTATATGATGTGGTTGTGTGGTATATTTTCTGATACCTATTTTATGTTACTTACCAACCTTTGAAAATTTCCATTGCAGGTTGTCATTGGATATGGGAAATATTAGGAATGTTGCTGAAAGGCTCTGCTGAATACAGCTCAAGTGACAAAACTGTTGCAATGCTGGAGAAATCTGTCCAAAAGAGTATAGATGAGCTTTTATCTCCCAGGGTACTAAACACTCACCTCCTCTTGCAACATTTACCACGAGAGATATTCACCAAAATACCAAAGATGATTTTCATGACACGTAACACTTGTTTCAAATGAAAGCAATGTACAAATATGACGGAGATTGGAATGGTTACTATAATCTGTTTCTAGAAGGGAAAGGTAAGTTGTTCCTTTCAGCAAATTATTGTTAGACACGCAGTGACTAACAACAGAATGTTTTAAGTCTGCAATTTGTCTGACAATATATGCGTAGCTTGTGAATAAAAGATTCAAGGGATATCGCTGGCCGTGACGATTCCTTCCAAACATGTTTTGTAATGTATCGTCTTATTAGCTAATTTCATCGTCTTATTGGCTAATCAACCAACGAGAGTAATTGTTGCTCAAAAGCGTTTTGTTTGCACGTTTATTTATCGTTTCGCTTTCGAATCTTCCTCCTGTATTTTGTCGTTTTATCATCAAAATATTTTTCTCGTTTTGGTAAGTTATATTGTTAATTTATATAATTTATATATGATTTTTTAAATTTATGTTAACTATTGTTTTCAGTTCGTTATAACATGCTTAGAATATTGGTTATATCATATTTACTTGTATATATGTCCATATTATTGTTCATTTTATGTTAGATTATTTTATTATTATTATGTTAGATTATTTTTTTTATTATTATCTTAGACTATTTGTATGTAATATTTAATTTTTATTAATTCAACTATAACAGGTTGACTTTGCCTTTCATCCTTACGGGGTCGATAAAATAATGCACTGGGTAATTGCTGGCCTTGTGCCTAAAGTAGAAACAATTATGTAAAATATATTTATTTAATATTGATTGTTTTTTGTAGTTGTTTATATTAAAAGTCTGAACATATTTTTATACATCTTACAATAATATTTATAAGATCATTTATAAAATAACAATTATATAATCTCATTACATTACAACGATAATTTATTATTAATATATATATCATGTTTAACTAGAGTTATTACAAGCGTTGCCTTAAAAAAATATTAAACTAGACCTGAAAAATGCGCAAGCTCAAAAGACCCACAGAATGTTATAATAAACCTTCAAAAGTGTGGGACTAGAGTTGTTGCTCAAAAATATTGTAATCATTATCTATGGCATCCTTTTATAAAAAAGAGACTCATAACGAACTCAAGACGACACGATAATTATTTAAGTGAATTTATAATATAGAATTCGGTTTAAGTGCATTTCGTATTAATTATTACTAAACATCTAATATGAGATATTGAACATTAGCTTAAATAATTATCATGTCGTCTTGAGTTCGTTATGAGTTTCTTTTTTATAAAAGGATGCCACAGAGTGTACGATAGATAATGATTACAATATTTTAGAGCAACAACTCTAGTTCCACACTTTTGAAGGTTTATTATAACATTCTGTGGCTCTTTTGAGCTTGCGCATTTTTCAGGTCTAGTATATATATATCTATTGCTTGTGCCACAACGAAAAGCCCCCAGTCCACCTTGTAAGGTAGTCATACTGGCGCCATGATGAAAAGCACTTAATTCAACCTTTAACCCCAAAGAACTCCCATGTCATAACTTTGGATGCCTTTACTGTTTCTCTCGGCTGTAACTTTTCATTCTTGTTTGCACCTCATGTGCAAGAAGGAGGACTTATTTCCAAACCAAGCTTTATAGGCCTCCCTTCCCTCTTTGCTCAGATGGCATCTTCGACTTTTTGATTGAACCAAGGAGTCCTCCTGTCTTTCAGTGCCACACCAAGCCTCTTCCACATTTATCAGCTAAAGCAGAAACTGCTGAGCTGAACAATCTCCACTCCATTTCAATGTCCTCAGTTTTCTCAGGAAGTTCTCTGAATTTGGATGCAATAGTATCTGCATACCTGGCCCTGACTTCCTTATCCCAAAACACTTCCCACTTTATCCTGTAAGTCAATAACTAGATGGCGATCAGTTGATAGCTCAGGCCCTCTCTTAACATGAACAACCAGCACAGAATTGAAGATATCAAAGACAATAACAAAATCAATTATTGGTCTTTGTCCCTGATTCCTCTTATACTATGTATGTTTATGAATGTCTCTGCTAGAAGAAAGTGTTCATAATAGAGAGTACATTGCTAGAACAAAAGTCTAATAAGGCTTCTCCATTTGTGTTGAGATTAGGATCATAGTTCCTTCGAATCACTCTTTTCCGTGTCAGGTTGTAAGTGCCAACATGTGCATTGAAGTCTCCCATTAGGATATATGAGTTAGTCTTAACTACATCTAACACTGCTGTGACTTCATCAAGGAAAGATCTGTATTCAGACGCCTTGTTTGGTGCATATACTTGCACCACCAACACAGACCTATCTTTCAGCCTCAGCTTCAAGAGGCAAATCCTCCCTCCCAATAGGATCCAGTCCATAACACATTCTGACAACCGGGGAATTGTGAGTATCTCCACTCCCATCTGTGCAGTCATTTCTGGTGCAACAGCTGAATAGTGGAGTTTTTATCCTCCATACAAATCCATAGTATCAGAGCCACAGAACTTTGTTGAGGAAACCTCAACTAAATCTAGCCAGTAGCATCTAGCCTCCTCCACTAGTTCCTGCTCCTTACCTGTAAGGGTTTTGATGTTCTAGGTTCCAATTACCAAGGTTTGCTCCCTTTGGAGTCTCAAGATATGCAATCTTTGTGCATCCATCTCACGTCTCCAAGGACAGGTCACAGGCACATTGCCAGTTTTTACAGCAGGAAATGGAGACTGCAATATATTTTTCAAACAGTCCCCTTTACCTAAAGCCTGAAGACATCGTTTGTTAACGCATGCAAAGGAAGATAAACTATGATTCTTTTTGTTACCTCTCACCATATTGTTGTTTTAGTGGTCTTATTCATGGCAGTCACGAATCTGGTACTTTCTCAGACCTACAAAGACTAGGTTTTTTTTAGAAGTGGCCTTTAGTCACTTCATCATAGCTATATCACTGGGTATATCGATGTGTTTAACTAAAAACACTTAGAAAATTTTATTCCCTGTCTAATGAATTAAATCAGTTAACCCTTTCATTACTATATTTCTGATGAAAGACACGATTTTAAAATAATTTTGAAAATAATTGAGAATTTGGTAAAATTTAGTAATATAATAAAATTTCTCAGAATTAAGCAGGTGTTTGCAACATAAAGGTTCTTACAGAAAATTTTGAAAGAATTTTTTTTTATTATCATATATATTTTGACACTTTCATTACCATATTTCTAATGAGACACTGCTTATGATTTTGAAATAATTTTGGAAAATAACAAAGTATTTGGAAGAATTTAATAATTGTTTCTACTTTTGGCACAAGGCCAGCAATTATCCCAATGTATTACTGGTACTTTATTTTATCGACCCCGTAAGGATGAAAGGCAAAGTCAACCTCGGCGGGATTTGAACTCAGATTTAATAATAATACTAAATATCTCATAACTATATTTGAAACATAACTTAACAAATTGTTCTTACAGACAATTATGATGGAGTGACTCTTTGATCTCTGAGTTATACACGTTATCAAGTAACGTAACTCCAAAGACCCTTTGGAGGAACCAAATTTTGGCCACTTGTATTCGCAATCGTAATCTTTCGGTCATTACTTAAGATTCATGAGGGTTGGCACAAATACCAAACTGAAGATAGCAAGTTTGGCTTTTATACCTACCTCCCTTTTTCTGATTACTTAATGCTGAAGCTGACGCACTACTGCACCTATTAAATCCTTAAAGGATATTAAGAGTTGAAGGTTCATTACTTTTCTTGAATTCTTTTAGTGAACTATGGTAATTGGTTTGAATACATGCTTCAGTGGGAGAAGGACATCAAAAAACATCCAGAGCTACCTATATTGATAATTATGTATGAAGATGTTAAAAAGGTAAAAATATGATAAATTGCTGTTCTTATTTTTGTTTTTGTCTTTTCTTTTGTTATTTTGTCCTTTTTTTTTGTTTGACTGAGTTCAGTCATTAGACTGTGGCCATGCTGGGGCTCCACATAAAAGTCAATAATATCAACCCAAATATTTACTTTTTTCAAGTCTGGTACATATTTTAGCAATCACTTTTTGTTGAACAGAAATACACACACACACATATGCATACATACATACACATATGCGCACATCATCATCATCATCATCACTGTTTAATTTCTAGAGGGAAGGTTGGGGTTGGGGACAAGTATGCAAGTTTGATATGAGACACTTTGGTTATTTAGCTGGTGAGAGGGGAATGGGGTATTAATACTGGGGAGGGGTAAAGAGCAGATGATTGGTATGCTATAGTTTCTATATATTTGTTTCATCCTGTGCACATGGGAAGACAGGTCTCCTGCAGTACAGCATAACACCAGATATCTCGATCCTGTGTCTTCTCCTTTGTGAACAAGGTCAGTTTTTATCACTTCACCCCAAGCTTTCATAGGTTTTCCTCTTTCATAGTTTTCATCAGCTTTGAATGCCCTGCATCTTTTGATACAGCTGTCATCCTCCATATGCTTCACATGTCCATACTACTGTAATCTTCTCTCCTATATGCTGCATCTAATCCCATTTATGCTCAGTTTCTCTTTCAGTTCATTGATGTTTCACCATTCAAGCACACTACTATTACACATTCATTGAAGCATGAGACTTCATTTCTTTCTGATCTTTGTAGGTCCTCTGCACATAGTACCCAGGTTTCACTTCCATGCAGCATTGCTTTTGTACACAAGCATCATACAATCTGCCTTTCATTTTGAGAGGAAAACCTTTTGTAGCCAGCAGCGGTTCTAGCTCCCTGAACTTTTTCCATCATGTTCTCACTCTGGCTACTGTATATTCGGAAATCCCACCTCCACTGCTAATTTGGTATCCCAGATTACAGAAGCTATCAACTACTTCTACAGAGCCTGCTGAACATTTAATAGAACTTGTTTCCTGTGAGCTCGTGTTACTTACTGCTCTTGTGCATTGACCACATACAAAACCTATGTTCTTTGCTAGCCTGCCTGAGATCCCACTACATCTCTTGGTGCCCATAGTTTGCATTTGGAGCATAGCATGGACTTTCTACCCACTCTTTTCCTGTACACTAAGCAAGGCTATCTCCCTGAAAGGATCTGGGTCATGTTTTCCTTTCTAGTTAGTAGGACTTTCGACTTTGTGAAGTTAACTTTAAGACCTTTTGATTCTAAGCTCTGCTTCCAGGTTTAGAATTTCTTCTCTAATTCTGCCATAGATTCAGCTACTATGGTTAGATTATCTGCATATAGGTGTTCCCATGGGCAATCAGTCTAAAACTCATGTTATAGCTTACAGGGCTATAATAAACGGGAGATGGCTAAGAACAGAAAATTGCTGGATTCCTACTTGCACAATAAATTTCTCAATATAATCATTGTTAATTCTAATCTCTGTACATGGCTTGTACTGCCTTCAAGAGTCACTCATCTATTCCTAGTTTTCTAAGAGCCTACCAGATTATTGAACAGGGGACTTGGTCAAAAGCTTTCTCCAGAGGAACTTACTTTTAGCTGGGTACTCTTCTTGCAATTGTCGCATAAGGAAAGGGCATCAGTGGTACTTTAACCAGCACAAATCTAAATTAATTTGGTCCCTAATCAACTGTACTATAACTATTTGCAATCTTCATTATCTGGTCCATCAACTTGATACCTCTATAGTTTTCTCTGTCTAATACATTTCCTTTGCCCTTGTAATAACTGATGCTGTCCTGCTATGCCAGTCATTGGATATGACACCATTAGGTATTACTTGGTTTACAATACAAGTAGTTAATTGTGTGACCAACTATGTCAGCAACTATCCCCGATGGTCCAACTGCTTTGCCCCTCTTCATATCCTTAATTGCCTTATTCACTATGCTGCTGCTGATTTGTACAGCTGATCCCTCTTTTGGGTCCACCTGGGGCAGACTATCTTCCATCCATTCTCCTTGTTCAGTAATCTTTCATAATGACACTTCCATGCTACCTTCTTTTCAGCATCGAGGAGGGCAAGTGCATCTTTGAAGTTTACCCTAAGAGGGAGAGGGAGATGAATATTTGGTGAGGGAGGTGATTTGGTGTTGGGTTTCCATATCTGAAAGGAAGAAGAAAATTTGCATAGTTACTTGGATATGGATGATAGATTAATATTCAAATGAGAGATGGATATGAATGGTAGATTGATATTCAATTGAGAGATGAGACACAGACACTGATCATAAAAGAGCTATTAAAGATATGTCCAAAGTTCATTTGTAGATAAATAGAGTGACACAGAAAAATAAAATATGTTAAAGATGAGCCTGAATTTGATTTATAAATAGATAGAGCAAAAGAGAATAATGACATGGAGTGACATGCATTTTAAACAGAACAGTTGAAGATAAAAGCAAGCTTTTTATATACCGTATTTCCCAGTGTTGAAGACACTACTTTTTTTCTAAAATAAGTCTAAAGAATCTAGCATACATCCTGAAGGCCAAAGGTTGTTTATTACTTTTTTTCAAATTTTTGGTTGTCAAAATTAGATGAAGTGTCTTTAATGCCAGGAAATACGGTACTTTAAATTCAGCAAGTACAACAAGTAGAAAGAGTTAAGTAACCAGTGGGCTTATAAACATGTTCCATGTATTGTGGCTTGGGGTTGTATTTGAAGAGAAAAATTTAAGATAGATAGAATTTAGAAGGCAGTCGAATTAGCAGAGTCATCAGAGCATTGAATATTTTTTCAAATCTTGCCAAGGTTCACTTTGCCTTTCATCTCTTCAGTGTTAATAAAGATAGTACTTTTTTTCCATCTCTAGGGGTATTTTAACAGATTCTCTAAACTATTTATAGCAATCAACTGTTGTTACAGATATTTTTCACATTTGGGATTCCCACATTTTCAAATATACGAGCACAAGCTGAAGCATATGTACAGTATGCCCCACCCCAATACACCCCCCAGCCCACACTGTAAAGTGAATGTGTAAAAGACATGGCAAAAAGCACCAAGCTAACACTGTCAATGTGTTTAGCATTAGGAAGGGCATCCAGCCATAGAAAACCAGCCAGAAACACCCCTATATGAGTGAGACACAGTCACCCGACACAACTTGCCATAATAGGACCCATCTAACCCATGCTAGCATGGAAGATGGGTATTAATCAATGATGATGATGATGATGATGATATATATAAGCAGATTTAGAAAATATTCTAAGTTTAACATCACTATAAAATTTTTCTCAATTTCTCAGTGTGAATTACATAATATTTTGTGTGTTTTATGTTTTATATTCATTCTAGGACACAGTAGGCATCATTGCTAAGCTAGCAGAGTTTTTAGAACTTCCCCAAAATGATCATCTTTTTCAAGATATTGCTGACAAATGCTCTTTTGCCAAAATGAAGGCTGCCAAACCAGTCAATAATTCTCTTTTTCGATCAGCAGATGCATCCCTGTTTCGTAAAGGTATAGTTTTGTTAGTCAGTTAATTTCTTGTGTCCGTGTTTTTATGGACTTATCTAATGTTCCTTTGAAAATAGAGTGATTTGATAAAAACGATATCCAGGATTTGAAGAAACTATCTCAAAACCGGACATACCATTACCCACTGTCTCTTTGAAAGTAGAGTGAAACAATTTAAAGAAATGGTATTTCAATATTGGACTTAGCATTATCTAAGGTTTCTTTGGAAATAGAATTGATTTCAAGAGATATTATTATAATAATAGATGTACCGTTATTCAGGATTTGAAGAAACATTATCTCAAAACTGGGTTGTTTGTGTAGAGAGAATACCATGATGTCTAACAATGGACTGGTAGACTGGTTCTTACCTAGCTCTTATGCTTGGCTCTAGGACATTTTTCAGCCACATTCTGTCTGCTGGGACCATGAGGCAGCATATGATTCTGCATGTTGGATAGTGTTCAACCTCATTGATCAGGCATATATCATTGTGGAAGGGATGATAGTGGTCAGTGTACTTATGTATATGTACATATATATATATATATATATATACCCGCCAGACAGTCCACGCTGTAATGTGGCCGTGTAGGCAACACGGTAAAAACCTCCCAGCCCCACACTGTAAATGTGGTTGGTGTTAGGAAGGGCATCCAGCTGTAGAAAACCCGCCAGACAGTCCTATGCGAGCAAGACAATCACTCTTGCCTCAAGTGGGAAAACCCCCATCCAAACCCATGCAAGCGTGGAACACGGACGTTAAATGATGATGATGATGATGATGATGATGCACACAGAACAACATACAAATATATTACTCAGTTGATACAAAGTTGTAGAATTGAATGCATTTAGACTTTTATCAGTTGGAGAACTGTCATTGAAACCTTTGGCTTCATGTAGTCTATTGAAACCATCCATATTCTAACTATAATGTTCTATAGGAGAAGTTGATTCACCAATACAAGTTAACAGAATATCCTTCAATGTTACCATACAGCCACTACTTAACCAGCTAGTAGACTGTGCTCATTTGCAGCTTCTCTGAGTCTGTTTGAAAGTTCTTCTACTTCTTCTTCCTTTTCCTTTCTCCTCCTTATTTATGGGAGAGTCATTAGGGCAGAGTCCTCAGGCATGCCTTCAGAAGCAATAGTCTCCAATTAATCTGGCTGGATCTCTAAGCAAGACCAGCCAAACTCATGATTGTTATCCAACCATCTTACTCAGAGTCTCCTACCAATTGATTTTGCCCATAAAATCTGTCCAACGATTCTTTCCTGAGGTATTCTAACCTCATGTCTGTAAAAAGCTTGATCTCTCAATTCGGAGAAGTAGTGGCTTTACCTATAGCAACTCTCTAGTAGTATTACTCCAAAAACCTTTCAGAAGAACGCCATTTCATCAAAGAACCCTTGGAAATAGAAAAAAAGTAAACAGGAATACTTTACTGATTTTCTCAAATATTATTTATATTGATTGACTATTGCTATTATGGACATTTATGTTGGGACACTCACATTTCAAATTTTCTTAAAGTGCGTATTGTTATCTAAAAACCTTCCATCATAATTTTAAGCAAGAACCTTTAACTTTTGTTTCAAACACCAGATTATTAATGAGGAAATTAGTTAAATTAGCAAATTCTTCCAAATTCTTGATTATTTAAAAAATTATTGTAATTTCATAGGCAGTCTCTTTCATTAGAAATATGCTAAATGAAGCAATGTTTCACATCAATGTTACCTTTTACTTTCCAGGTGTTGTTGGAGATTGGAAAAATTGGTTCACAGTTTCACAACATGAAACATTTGAAGTGGAATGTGACAAGTTCAACAAGCTGTCGACATTGTTCAGTACCATCGACCATGTGTCACATTAGCATATATATTTCCATCATTTATGGAATAATCTATTTGTATCTGTTTGCATATACGTGTGTGTATATATATATATATATATATATGGCTTCCTGATGATTTCTCCCAAATGAAACAGTTCTAGTCCTGAAGAAGCCATTTCTATATTAAATATATATATATATATATACAAATAAAGATTCAGCAAGAATCGCATTTCGGTGGGCAGGAAAAGCGAAGCGAAACGCAAAAATCAGAAATGATACTGGCAAAGTGCTCAATAGTTAAAAACCAGAGCTAAACAATGTGTTAAGAAGCCATACAAAACTGAAAAGGTGGTCAACAAGGCATTAACCACCCAAGCCAAAAACCAAATCAAGCTAAACAGGTCAAAACAAAATAAATGATAAAAAATAAATGATAACCAGACCTGTATATATATATATATATAGTCATAAAGGTGGTATGCCAAGATGAGCACTCAATGATAGTGGGAGCAGAGTATCAATAATAATAATTAGGAACAAAGAATCAGTGTTACATCATATACATATTTAATTACATATTACGATGGAGGCACATGGCTTAGTGGTTAGAGCATTGGCCTTGCAATCGAAAAGTTGTGAGTTCAATTCTCAGACCAGGTGATGTGTTGTTTCCTTGAGCAAGACACTTTATTTCACATTGCTCCAGTTTACTCAGCTGTAGAAATGAGATGATAGGGACTGGGGTCTATATCATTCCACTGCAAAGTGGTCGTGGAGGTGCCACGGCAAAAAAGCACCCAGCACTCACTGTAAATGAGGTTGGGCATCCAGCTGTAGAAATCAAGTCAGAATCAGTTCCCGTTTCACCCTTGCAAGCAGGGAAAAAGCAGACGTAAAATTAAATGATGATGATGATGATTACATGTTTCACTCCCGACCAGCTTGTGGAACAATCGATTATGTTCATTCCTGATTCTGGAATCAAAAGCTCGATGTGAGTCTTCATGTGAGAACACATATCTGAGGAGCTTTCGATTCCAGAGTCATGCATACTAGTCTCCCTCTCCATGCCACCAATGTTGTCCTAGAAAAAAGCAAAGGCCAATAGAGCTGGGCACCAGCGACGTCGCAACTCATTTCCACAACTGAATGAACTGAAGCAATGTGAAATAAAGTGTCTGAGAATTGAACTCACAACCTCTCGATTGTAAGCCTGATGCTCAAACCACTAAGCTATGTGCCTTCACACACACACACACATATATATGTATATGTATATATATATATATGTATATATTTATGTATGTATCATCATCATCATCATTTCATTTTACGTCCGCTTTTCCCTGCTTGCAAGGGTGGGACGGGAACTGATTCTGGCTTGATTTCTACAGCTGGATGCCCTTCCTAACACCAACCTCATTTACAGTGAGTGCTGGGTGCTTTTTTGCCGTGGCACCTCCACGACCACTTTGCAGTGGAATGATAGGGACCCCAGTCCTATCATCTCATTTCTACAGCTGAGTAAACTGGAGCAATGTGAAATAAAGTGTCTTGCTCAAGGAAACAACACATCACCCGGTCTGAGAATTGAACTCACAACCTTTCGATTGCAAGGCCAATGCTCTAACCATTAAGCCATGTGCCTCCATGTATATATGGGTATATATATATACACATATATATATACATACATATATATATATATATATATACATATACATATATATATATAATAACTAGAAATTGATTAACATATATATAAACATGAATAATCACAGGAGATAATTTTTACAAGCGTGTAACCACGCATAGCTTGTTGGGTAACAAATAAATAAAGTTGACTAGAACTTCAAAAATAGATACCTTTTAATATGATTAATCTTCCCTGTATATATTCCATTAAAGAAATACATTTCACCAATTAATCAGATGGTAAGTCACGGAAAGTGGATATTTTTGCATTATCAACAAGGAAGAAGAATGTCCAGCAATCCATGCTTACACAGCGAGTTCAAATCTACAAGATAGAATCTTTGAGCTTATTTTCCGGGCGATATGGCACACGCCGTTATGGCATGACACCCACAATTTCGATTTAGATTAAATTCATTTAATTTATCTTAATTTTGTATATATATATATATATATATATATATATATATATAGTATTAAAAAAATCGAAAAATCAGTGATGCATCTGGACTCAGTTTATTGCGTGTTACAATTGTTTCACCGGCAGGTAGCTCACGAGATGATCACTGTATGGATCTGGCTGATTCTACGGCTGCAGGTTCCTTCGGATACAGGCAATACATTCGGAGCAAATTTTCTCACTGAGAACGTATTGCCTGTGTCCGAAGGAACCTGCAGCCGTAGAATCAGCCAGATCCATACAGTGATCATGTCTCGAGCTACCTGCCGGCGAAACAATTGTAACACGCAGTAAACTGAGTCCAGATGCATCACTGATTTTTCGTTTTTTTTTATACTATTCACACTGTGCTCTGTATGAATATTGAGTGCTAATTTTGGCATACTGCATATGGAAGCACCATAGCTACCATTATACACATCATCATCATCATCATCATCGTTTAACGTCCATCTTCCACGCTTGCATGGGTTTGGACGGGAGTTTTCCCACTTGAGGCAAGAGTGGTTGTCTCGCTCGCATAGGACTGTCTGGCGGGTTTTCTACGGCTGGATGCCCTTCCTAACACCAACCACGTTTACAGTGTGGACTGGGAGGTTTTTACCGTGTTACGTACATGGCCACATTACAGCGTGGACTGTGTTTTTTTGTCGTGACACCTACACCACCTCATTTGTTTCGGACTGGATGTTGTGGTACCAACATAACTTTACATTGAAAGGGGTGGTGTGGATCGGGTGGGGGTAGTGGGACAGGGGTGTATTTTGTTAGAGGTGCCTACTGACTGTAGTAGGTTTCACTTTGTACTTAGGTAAGGCGGGTCTTCTGTATTACTGAGTAGCGCCAAAGATCTCGGTCCAGTAACATTGTCTTGGAGAGGTGTAAGTGTGTGAGGTCGGAATTTATCAAGTCGTCCCAGGTTTTTCTGGGTCTGCCTACTCCGTGGCTACCGTCTATTTTTATTGCCCTGCACTTTTTTATACAGTTGTCGTCTTTCATGCACATCACGTGACTATACCAACGTAGTCTTCTCTCGAGTAAACATCTAATCCCTCTTATTTCTAATTTTTCCCTTAGTTCGTTTATGCTTTGCCGTTCACGTATATTACTATTACACATCCAGCGGAGCATGCATGATTCGTTCCTCTCCAGTCTACGTATATCCTCTGCACACAATGCCCAGGTCTCACTGCCATGTAACATTGCTGTTCGTATGCAGGCATCATACAGCCTGCCTTTCATTTTTAGACAGAACCCTTTAGCGGCTAATAGTGGTATAAGCTCTCTGAACTTTTTCCATCCAGTTCTGACTCTAGCTACTGTACTTTCAGAGCACCCTCCACCACTGCTGATTTTGTCACCCAAGTAACGGAAGGTGTCCACTATTTCTATAGAACCATCTGTGCAATGGAATGAGCTAGTATTCTGTGGGCACTGCTGCTACTTATTGCACCAGAGCACCGGCCACATATAAAATCTATGTTCTTAGTTAGCTTACCTGTGATCCCACTACATCTTTTATGCACCCATACTTTGCATTTGGGACATAAAATGGAGTTTCTACCTATTCCTTTCCTACACACTGAGCATGGCCATTTCCTGGATGGGACCGGTGCCCTATTTTCCTTCCTACAAACTAGAACTTTAGTCTTCGACAGGTTAATTTTAAGGCCTTTTGATTCTAGGCCATGCTTCCATGTTTGGAATTTCTTCTCTAGTTCGGCCATTGATTCAGCTATGAGCATTAGATCATCTGCGTATAGGAGTTCCCATGGGCAGCTGGTCTTGAACTCCTCTGTTATAGCCTGAAGGGCAATAATAAATAGTAGGGGGCTAAGAACGGAGCCCTGATGAACACCAACTTTTACGCTAAACTCTTCACTATATTCGTTGTTAATTCTAACCTTGCTGACTGTTTCTTTATACATGGCTTGTATAGCTCTCACAAGCCATTCATCAACACCTAGTTTTCTAAGAGCCCACCAGATAATGGAACGGGGGACTCTGTCGAAGGCTTTCTCCAAGTCGACAAAAGCTAAGTATAGGGGTATATACTAAGTATAGAGGTATATACTAAGTATAGGGGTATATACACATGTATAAATATATATATATATATTTATAAAACCATATTTATTTTATTATGTATATTTCGAGGGTACCAAAATACTTTGGTACGCTTTCTTCAGATAAAATACAAAATATGGTTTTATATATATATATATATATATATATATATATATATATATATATATATACCATGGCCTAGAAGCATGGCCTAGAATCAAAAGACCTTAAAGTTAACTTGTCTAAGACTAAAGTTCTAGTTTTTAGAAAGGAAAATAGGACACAGGTGCCCTCAGGGAAATGGCCATGCTCAGTGTGTAGGAAAGGAGTAGGCAGAAATTCCATTTTATGTCCCAAATGCAAAGTATGGGTACATAAAAGATGTAGTGGGATCACAGGTAAACTATCTAAGAACGTAGAGTTTATATGTGGCTGATGCTCAGGTGCAATAAGTGTCCACAGGATACTAGCTCCTTCTATTGCCCAGATGGTTCTATTGAAATAGTGGACACTTTCCGTTACCTGGGTGACGAAATCAGCAGTGATGGAGGGTGTTCTGAAAGTACAGTAGCCAGAGTCAGAACAGGGTGGAAAAAGTTCAGAGAGCTTATACCGCTGTTGGCCACAAAAGGTTTCTCTCTAAAAATGAAAGGCAGATTGTATGATGCCTGTATACGGACAGCAATGTTACATGGCAGTGAGACCTGGGCATTACGTGCAGAGGACCTGCGCAGACTGGAAAGGAACAAAGCATGCATGCGCCATTGGATGTGTAATAGTAATATACGTGAACGGCAAAGCATAAATGAACTAAGTGAGAAATTAGGAATAAGAGGGATTAGATGCTGTTTACTTGAGAGAAGACTACGTTGGTATGGCCACGTGATGCGCATGAAAGACGACAGCCGTATAAAAAAGTGCAGGGCGATCAAAATTGATGGTAGTTACGGTGTAGGTAGACCCAGAAAAACCTGGGACGATCTGATAAATTCCAACCTTACACACTTGCACCTCTCTAAGACAATGTCACTGGACCGAGAGCTTTGGCGTTACGCAGTATTACAGAAGACCCGCTTTGCCTATGTACAAAGCGAAACCTACGTCTTAACCAAATAGACACCCCAATCCACTACCCCTACCCTATCCTCCCACTCCCACCAAAACCATCCTCTCTCTGTAAAGTAGGTACCACAACATCCAGTCCAAATAAATGAGATAATTGTTTCTACGTTTGGCACAAGGCCAGCAAATACCCAGTGCATTACTGGTACTTTATTTTATCGACCCCGTAAGGATGAAAGGCAAAGTTATTCTCGGCGGGATTTGAACTCAGAATGGCAAGGACCGTAACTCTATACATCAAAGCATGGCGTCCGACCCTCTACCATTACTGCCAATCGACCACCCTCCAAATAAATGAGATAATGAGATCGAGATCATGTAGGTGTCATGACAAAAAACCACACAGTCCACGCTGTAATGTGGCCGTGAAGGTAACACGGTAAAAAGTTCCCGGTCCATACTGTAAATGTGGTTGGTGTTAGGAAGGGCATCCAGTCATAGAAAACCTGCCAGATAGTCCTATATGAGCGAGACACGGTCACCCGACCAACCTCGCCTCAAGTGGGAGAACTCCCGTCTAACCCATGCTAGCGTGGCAGATGGACGTTAAACGAAGATGATGATATATATATATATATATATATATAGTAATAATTGTTTCTACTTTAAGCACAAGGCCAACAATTACCCAGTACATTACTGGTACTTTATTTTATAGACCCCGTAAGGATGAAAGGCAAAGTTAACCTCGGCGGGATTTGAACGCAATCCGTAAAGGGACGTAACTGTGCTGCAAAGCATGGCGTCCACTCTCTACCGATACTGCCAATCCACCGCCCTTTAATATTAATAATAATGAGCAGGAATGTTCCTTCTCCTTATATATATATATACATATATACATATATATATATATATAAATGGAAAAAATGAAATTCCATTTCTCTCATTACGTATACATACTTATATATATATATATATATATATATATATATATATATATATATATATATATATATATATATATAAGGAGAAGGAACATTCCTGCTCATTATTATTAATATTATTAAGTCTGCTTAAGGTTATACTGACTATGGTATCCTAAATATTTAAGAGAAAATAAATAAAAGGGCAGTTGATTGCATTATGTGCTACAAACATTTTGTTGATTTTTTGTTGTTGTTTTAAAGAAGGTGATAAAGAATATCAATAAACACACACACACACACACACACACTATATATGTATGTATGTATGTATGTATGTATGTATGTATGTATGTATGTATGTATGTATGTATGTGTGTGTATGTATGTATGTGTGTATGTGTGTATGTATGTGTGTATGTATGTATGTATGTATGTATGTATGAGAGTGGGATTGGCCCCATGCAAAGGCTTTCCTTACTTAAAAAAGCTTCAAGCACTGGCATCACTTAATATGTGACATATTTTCTGATGCTGGCCATAGGTAAGTTCCTAACAGGACTAAAAAGCCACATCTGTGATGCTCATGCTTAAGTATCAAGTGATGGCATTACTCGAAATTGAGTTGTGGTCATCATCATTATCATCGTTAGGTATGTATGTATGTATTAAAATGTGCAGGTGTATTTCTGCATCCAGCAAACAATCCCTTGACAATGCACAGCTCAGGTAAACAAAAGTGTCAACTACACCAAACCTATTTCCATAAATACCTGACACATAAATCCTTATAGATGCTGGTTGCACGAGCATTGAATCAGCAATCATATTGTCTCAAATGCGTTTGGTAGGCCATGTTGTACACATGAATGAGGAAAGACTCCCAAAACAACTGTTTTACAGTCAGTTGTTTCACTGGGAAACGTCCTCAGCACAAACCAAGAAAAAGATATAAAGATTGCATAAAAGACCTTACTGATCTACAGTTTGAAGTTCAGAAGTGCTTGCTTTAAAGAGGACATGTGAAGGAAGGCTGCAGAATGTTTAAAGAGAGACATCTTGACCACAAAAAACTTCAAAAAAGCCACACCATCAACCTCAATAAGAACATAGGGAGCTGGAGTTGTGAAGTGTGTGGTCGTCTATTGGTCTCTACATCTGGATACATCACTCATTTAAAATCACATGAAAAGCCAACTGTATGCAGTACTATCCCTCCAATACTAGATGAGATAACATGTATGGTGTGCAAAAACATCTGCAAATCAATTTCTGTTCTTAAAAGGCATATGAGGGTACATAAGGATGACATCCCACAAACTGACCTAATCAGTCCATTAGATGGCACATCATTTGTCTGTTACTTTTGCTGCCGACTGTGGACATATGCAGCTGGGCGTAAAAGCCACTTCAGAGTCCATGAACGGACGTTTGGAGTTGGTGATGGTTGATGGGGGTGCTTAGGGAGATGGCAATCATTTGTAAAGATGAAGCAATCACCATATATGGATATATATATGTATGTACATGTATATATATATATATATATATATATATATATATATATATATATATATATATATATATATATATATATATATGTACTGCCTCTCTGTTTTGTCCCTGTTCAAATTTTTCCATTATATATATATATATATATATATAGTATTAAGGATACTATTTATGGTTATGTATGTAATAAAACCTTTTATGGTTATATATTTTTTATACAAACCCTAAATAGTGAAAGATAGTCATTAATTACTATTTTATTACCAGTAAGATAAATAGCTCAATGTAATAACATCGGTTGTTTTACAGAGCAGTTATATAGAGATTACAGAAATCAAAGTTCAGTTTAAATCATTTATTTGCTTACAATTGTTTCCTCCAAACCGAGGTTTGGATTCTTCGGAGCAACTATTTAGTGATCTATAACATACTTGACCTCCTTTTCAACACAAGAGACATATAAAAACATATGCACATATTGACCCACAGTGGGATGACATCCATCAAAATGATATAGCATGGCAATTTACATATAAAGGTTAAAGGATAAAGATAAAAATAAAAATAAAAATAAAAATAAAAATAAAAATAATTCAGCCCACATAATAATATCGATTGCCTGCTTCAACTGCCTGACCCTGCAAGTAACATTCTGATGCACTCTAATCCTGTATAAATAAGACACGCGTGCATGCTACACGTGAGATTGTTTCATACACTGACTACTCTAAACTTTCCTCTTGCTTTATCCTCATAGACTGCCAATGCTTCATTTTTATTTTTATTTTTATTTTTATCTTTATCCTTTAACCTTTATATGTAAATTGCCATGCTATATCATTTTGATGGATGTCATAACTATGGGATCTTCCGATTCCGCCCAGGTAACGGATCTTGTGGGCCTATTTATAATTAATTCTCTACATAGAAAAATACCTGAGATAACGGGAGGTTTATATCGTGACGACATGCTTTTACTTATAGAAAATAATAACTGTGAACTAAATAGAAAAAGAAAACAAATTATACAATTTTTTAATTACCTTAATTTATAGTAGAGAATAACCATAAAATAGTCAATTTTCTAGATGTAACACTAAATCTTAACACATGTCTTCATTATCCATTTCACAAACTAAATGAGAACTTAAATTACGTCAATTTTAACTCTAATCACCCCAGATCCGTTAAAAATACTATAGTGAACTCTGTACAAGAACGAATTTCGAATATTTCAGCTAATATTTGATGACACATTATTACAACGAAGCGTTAGGTAGAGCTGGGTATAGAAATAAAATTAAATACATCGATAATAATAATAATATAACAACTAACCATAATCGTAACAATTTTAACTATGGTAACAATTTTAACAACTATAATAGAAAACCTTACATTAATTCCGAAAGCCGAAAAAGAAATAGAACTAGGAACATTATGGTTCGCTCCTCCTTTCTCATTAAATATTAAAACCCCTATTGTTAAACTATTTTTTAAAGCTCTTGACAAATGCTTCCCTAGAACCCATAGATATTACTCAATTTTTAATAGACATACTATAAAATTAACTTATTCTTCCACCAAAAATTTAGAGCAAAATATTAATAGAATTAATAATAGAAATTTAAAACCTAACCAAAATACCAATAATAACCCAAGCAATATTCAATCTGATAAATGTAACTGTAGAAATAAATCTAACTGTCCGTTAAAT
Source organism: Eledone cirrhosa (assembly GCA_964016885.1). Taxonomy (NCBI): domain Eukaryota; kingdom Metazoa; phylum Mollusca; class Cephalopoda; order Octopoda; family Eledonidae; genus Eledone; species Eledone cirrhosa. The sequence continues at coordinate 159,866,260 of OZ024742.1, read as the reverse complement.
AACAATTGCTTAGCTAAAAATGTAGTATATAATTGTAATGTAAAAACTAATTTAAATTCATTTAATTATGTGGGATCTACTTCCACAGAGTTTAAATCCCGCTTCAATAATCATAAACATTATTTTACATATCCAAACAAAAAAATCTTCAACTTCTCTATCTAGCCTATTATGGGACCTAAAACTAGAGAACGTTGAATATTCATTGATTTGGAATATTATTTCAAAGTTACTCCTTTTAACTCCTCTTCAGAAAATTGCGATCTTTGTATAGAGGAAATATTCTTTATATTAAAGACCAACAATTCCCTGAACTTAAGGAATAATTTATTCAGTTGCTGCAAACATAGATTAAACTCAATGTTTAAATATAAATATAAATTTAAAATGTAGTATATAATTAATTAATTAATTTTATTAATATATGAAACCTGTCGATAAATCATTAGATTCCTTCATCTTTTTTTACTCAAGTGAAAATAACTTTTCTTCCTAAATATAAATAAATATAAATATAATAAACTATTCTAGAGAAATATATTGAAAGGAGAAAATATTTCCTATTTCTTATTTTTTATTTTTTATTTTTTATTTATTTATTTTTTTTTTTATTATTGTTCTGATAGCTTCTCCTATTTTCGAAAGTTTATCCTTTCAAAATTTTGAGTTAAATATACGTAAAATAAATTTCTATACTAAATCTATTAAACATACTATTATTTTGAAATTATAACTTAAAATATTCTATAATATTTTTAAATTGTATTGCTTTTAAAGTTATATTGCTTATAATTATATTTCCAAACACTTTTTATGGATGAAATCTATTATCAGAAACTACTTTTTCTAGATCTCTAGTGATGTAAGATTAAATTGTTCTTTGAACAGAACTATCTTGATCACATATATGGCCTTAGCAATCCAGCAAGCCTGGTGGTAAGCTCCTTGGACTGAGAAGGAGAGCTGGGGGAGATCACCAACCACAAAGAGAGAGAAGGGAGAGTTTTATGAACTCGGCATAGTCTTCTCAGGGATGATCTCCAGAAAGCAGTATAGTCAGTAGATATTCAACCATCTCCTCCATCTTTTGCTTGTATAAATCTTCCATGGGCTCATCCTCGTCCAGTACAGTTTGATATCAAGACTTATCGATGGTACTTTTTGAACATTGGATACCAGGATCAAATGATGAGTAAAAGATTTCGAAAACTTTCTTCAAACCAGTTCAAGAATGGAAAAAATGAAATGAAATGAAATTTCCCACTCTTAGTACGGCTGTTACTTAAATATAAGTATGTACACGTACATACATATATGTATACAGACGTACAGTAGTATGTATATATATATATACATACATGCACACTTATATATATGTACGTATGGATTCACCGAACATTTATTATAATGCTCGGTGTGTTTGTAAACAAACATCCCGTATTAGTTCAAGAATGTTTTGGCAGTAAGTCAGTCACAGAGTGATTTTTTCAGAGCTGCTTCAATTTTCATATTGACTCGTTGGTACATGGCAGTGTTGTCGAAGGACATCAATTATTATATCCATAATTTTGAGTCGTAGAATTTCCTTCAAAATAAATTTACGATTTGTTGTTCGGTTCGAAATCTTGTAATCGGAACACCTAAGAGCTCTTTCTTTCCTTTTTCAGAATTAAAACTGCAGTCCGATCTTCAAATGTGATGGATTGGGAAGCCGATAGTAATAATTTTCCATTCCAGTGGAGGGCTAGCCAGGCCCTGTCTTCAGATGGGAAAGCGGATAACTCGATTTCCTGAGCCATCTTCTTACGGTAACTGGTTCTTGCTGGATAAACAGTTGATGGGGAAACCGAGAGTTCAGACACATCATGCCGAAGACTCTTCGCAAAGAGTACTTGCTTGTCGTACCAATAGTCACTCTCGTTCCCATGTGGTAACAAACGAGGCGTCGAGAGTCGGCTTTATTCGCGGTCATTTTCGAGGCAGTGCTGACTTGAAGATTTCATCATCATTATTAACTTTGCCTTTCATCCTTACGGGGTCAATAAAATAAAGTACCAGTAATGTACTGGATATTTGCTGGCCTTGTGCCTAAAGTAGAAACAATTATTATTAATAGCTAATGGCGGCGGATTGGCAGTATCCAGCATAGAGTTACGCCTCTTTACGGTCTTAGTTCATATCCCGCCGAGGTTAACTTTGCCTTTCATCCTTACGGGGACGATAAAATAAAGTACCAGTAATACGCTGGATTAATTGCTGGCCTTGTGCCAAATGTAGATGCAATTATTATTATTATTATTATTATTATTATTATTATTATTATTATTATAAAGTACCAGTAATAGACTGGGGGTAATTGCTGGCCCTGTGCCAAAAGTAGAAGCAATTATTATTAATTAGAATAATGATCTTCTGAATTAGGTTGTGTGCCGAGTATTTAAAGTAATCGAGATAGTTGTAGGAATTAATTCCTAGATAATAGTTACATTTGTAATTCCAGCACACGACACACACACACACACACACACACACACACACACACACACACACACACACACACACACACACACACACACACACACACACACACATTTAATGGTGACGGATTCGAAAAAGAGTGCTTGTAATTCGAATATCTTAATTTAAAGCTCAATGTGGTTTACTGTTGAAATAGCTCAGTATCTCTGAAATATGTATAATAAAATATATTTGATCACATGAATGTCTATATTTATTAATATTTTCCAGAAAACCTTGCTGTAGAGTGCTTATAATCTATTGTGAAACTTTATTCATTGATGAATTCATTGACCCTTGTTAAATTTTTAATTATATATATATATATATATATATATATAAGCCTAATGATTTCTTTTAAATGAAGCAGTTCTTGTCCTTTAGAAGCCATTTCTATATCAAACATGTTTACACTCTACTAATGTATTGAGTACCTAACTGTGGTTACCCCCCATTGAACCCGGTACACAACACACACAGACACATGATAAATAACCATATATTTAACATCTGTTAATATGTATTACCTTTATATTAATCACTACACGTCTCTCTTTTTTATACTTCTCCTGTCCACACATACACACACACACACTGATTGAGTATGAAAGACCAAAGGTCATTATTGAAAGTCTCTGGATGTCGCAAAATACATAATATATTTTATTGGAAAAGGTAAGATATTTTTCCGCAAAAATTTGATTGCACTGTTTTGTTTCCACTTATGTATATTTTGAAAATGTTATTTGTTCATTATAAAAATTAAGTGATAGCATTCTATATGTCGGTGGGCCCCTTTCATCTGGCAACCAATATTTTTAGACCTAGTCTGCCACTGTATATATATATATATATATATATGTAGGAGGTGAGTTTTATTGTAGTACAATAAAGCAATGCAGATATCGGATAAGAAGCACTCTACAGTTTGTAGGACTGGAGTATACATAATATATAAGATCAAAAGATGGTTAAAAGAGTTCCATGTATTTTATTATGCGCATTTCAAAAACAAATATCATCATGCAATACATTTGTGTTTTCATCAGATAAAATAGGAAGACATGATATGAAGGTTAAAAACACTTGTGGATAGTGCAGTTTTAAATCAACATATGAAAAGTAGTTTTAGATTGATGTGTGATATTGGGGAAAAAATTTTGTTGAGGGGGGTGGGGGTGGAAAGGATGAAAAAGAGGAGGAGATGAGAGTAAAAAGTGGAGAGGGGAGGAGTATAATGAGGAAGGATGAGATAGGAGGAGAGATAGGTGATATAGAGAGAGAGATAGCTTTTATAACTGAGAAAAATATATTGTTTTACATAGAGAGGTTGAAAAACCGTTGGAAGATAATGTATAAATTAAAAGAATTTGAAAATTAACGAAGAGAAAAATAATGTAAAGTTAAGGTTTGTATATTGAAGGGTTTAATAATATGCGCGATGAAAAGAAATTGTTAATATGTATTAAGAATAATATTTAAGGGTTTAATAATATGTGCGATGGAAAGAAAATGTTAATATGTATTAAGAATAATATTTAAGGGTTTAATAATATGTGCGATGGAAAGAAAATGTTGATATGTATTATTAAAAGAAACAAAAGTAATGTAGGTAAGGATATATTGTGAGATGAGCATGAATAAGTTAGATGAAAGTGAGAAAAAAATAATGAATAGAGGATGAATAATCTAACGTCAAGAAATGTTTATGTTTACGAAGGATTTTTTCAAGGTAAGATAAAGTAAGAATATATTGTATTGTGTAATAATTGTTTCTATGTTAGGCACAGTGAGAAAAGGTACAGATTAGGGGTTAGAAATTAAAAGAAAAAGAAAAGAAAAGGAAAAGGAAGAAAGGGAAGTGATAAATAGGAGTGATATAGAATGAGTGACAAGTATTATATAATGTATAATAAATAACTTTGAAATAAGGTAGAAAGATGGGTATATTTTTAAAGAAGTATATATATATATGTGTGTGCCTTTGAGAAAAGGATTCTGAATTGATAAAGTTTAGGATATTAGCTGTATACTTTATGGAATGTTCTGTGGAATTTATGCAAGCAGAGAGAAAACAAGTCAGTGCGTCTATTTATTATAGAATCTAAATTAGATATAATGGTAAATTTTTCATTTAGATAGAGATTGCAAGTCTTGGATAGAGAACTGTTCAAGTATGGAGAAGCAGAAGAAACCTTTTCCCAAGATATGTTATATTTAATATTTTTTGTCTTTCAAGGACCATATGAGTTCTGAGAGAGCCGTGTTGGTTCTTTTAAGTTGGTATTTAAAAGACGAATGATGATTATAAAGACGAGCTTTAAAGGAGGTGGAAGTGGAGCCAAAATAGGTGAAGGAATTGGTGTCAGTTATAACTTTACATTCGTAGATTAAGTTTTTATCAAGACAATGGTTGTTGAGAGGACATTTATTTTTAGCAGGGCAATTGCAATTGCGATTAGAGAGATTATTAACGAGTTATTTGCGATAGGAATAATAGTTTCTTGATTTAGAATGGGATTAAGAACATTTAGCGAAGTTGTGTTTGACGTTGTATTTGGGTTTGCAGAAATTAGCCTAGAGTTTACAATGACGTCGGGAGTACTATTACTATTATTATGATATTCAGTGTTGGAAGGAAGAGATTTAGTATTTAGTATTTTATTGTTGTGTTTAGAGATAATGTTGGAAATGTTGGAGGATGTCGAATAGGAAAATTTTATAGTGTGTTTGTTAAATATTTTACTATAGATATGTGAGGGAGGGAAGCATTTATTTAAGGCACTAAAGAATAATTTAGGAATATTATTATTAATAGAGATGGAGAAAGGAGCATTATACCAGATTATGTTTTTGTATCTAGGTCTTTTATTAAAGTTATTGGAATGATCATGATTAATTATTCTACTGTAAGTTCTTCTAGAATTTGTTTCTTTATTATATTTGATTTTATCAGGATAGCCGGCTTTAGAAAGCGCGTTATTATAGTAATTGGCGTTAGCATCAAAGATGTTTTTATTAGAAGATAAAACATTTAAACGTTCTAATTGCTCTTCTTTGAACTTAAATTTATGGTTTGGTACTTCTGAAGTGATTGGCTGGTTCAACAAATTGAATAAGAAAAACAAACAAAAATGTATTCAATTTGATATTGCCAGCTACTATTCTTCTATTTCGCCCTCACTTCTCAACAATGCTCTATCTTTCGCATTTAAATATTCTGACATCACCACAGATGAACTTCACATCATTCTCACCGCACGTAAAACCATCCTAGAGTTCAACAATGAATATTGGACCAGAGCTAATACCTCTAACAACTTTGACATCACAATGAGAGCATCCGATTCATCCCAATTGACAGATTTAATTGGTATCTTTATTTTGAACTCTTTGAGTCGGAAAATTCCTCAACTTCGCGGTGGAATTTATCGTGACGATGGGCTCTTTACTATCTTAAATTGCAACATAGTTAACCTTAATATTATTAAGAACAATATACGTAATCTCTTTAACCAACATAACCTAAAAATTGAATTTGATAACAGCATCAAACTAGCTAATTTCTTGGATGTATCTCTTAATCTTGACACTGGCCTATATTACCCTTACCATAAAAACAATGGGAACCTAAATTATGTTAATTTTAAATCTAACCACCCTACTAATATTAAGAATGCTATAGTTAGTAATATTGGAAAAATAATATCTAACCTATCTTCTAATAAAAACATCTTTGATGCTAACGCCAATTACTATAATAACGCGCTTTTAACCATCTTTTGATCCTATATATATATTATATATATATATATATATATATATATATATATATATATATATATATATATATAGTTTTGCGAGGTTTTTGATATGGGGGATAGTATCAAAAGTACCCTAAAGGGCCACATATTCAAATTCAACGAGAAGATCTACACCCAAAATGAGGGAGCAGCCATTGGCGTCAGTATAGCTGGTTACGTTGCCAACCTTTTTATGGTATGGTGGGAAAGGAGACTCAAAGATCTCCTTGATGAGAGCTCCATAGACCTCATCATGTACTCTCGTTACGTAGACGACATCAATATAGTAATAAGGACATCCCCATAAGAGAGTACTAACAAGTTTGATTTAGAACGTAGCACAATGGAAGGAATCCAGCAGATAGCTAATTCCATACACCAGAGTATAACTGTAACTATCGACTACCCTTCCAAACACCTTAACAATAGACTATCTGGATTAACACTATAGACGAGAGACTCTGGATTAACACTATAGACGAGAGAGCCTAAATTCTCCACTCACACTATGCTAAACCCATGGCCTCTAAATACCTGATACTCAAAAACTCAGCAATGTCCAGTAGTGCTAAGTTTAATATTCTGATCGCAGACTTGGTACGAGTGATGAAGAACGTGTCCCGCATGTGCGACCCAACAGAAATGAAAGACACATCCAACACTTTATTAACCGCATGCAGTTCTCTGGCTACAACCAAAGAGACAGAATCAGAGTCTACGAAGGAACCACGGAGAAGTATAAGACCCTCATAGAAATGGACATGAAAGGAATTTGCCCATTATACAGGAGAAAATCATGGAATAGCTTAGATAGGACTAGACATAAGATAGGGAAAGCCACCTCATGGTACGACAACCAGAGATACCAGAGTGTCATGTTTGTGGACGCTACCCCTGGAGGGAAATTAGCTAACCAGTGTAGAAAGGCCCCGAGAAAGACCCACTTAAAGATTAAGGTGGTAGAAAAGCCAGGAACCACCATAAAATCCCTGATCAGCAAAACCTACCCTTTTAAGGAAACCCACTGTACTAATAGGAAATGTATTATATGTAAAGTAAACCCCCGGATAAACTGTAAAACTAGAAACGTCGTGTATAGCATAAGATGTACAGAGGGTAAATAAATACATACACAAGCACAATAACAACAAACACATATAAACACACACTAGTAAACTAAGATAGAATACAATAACCAATACACAGTCACTCAAACACGAACACACATCAAACAAAACACTATACACATGCGCAAACGCATGCGCAGAGAAGACAAAAAAATAAACAGACTAAATAAAGATGGCGTAGGCATACAATACAACGGGAGGAAACATAATAACACCACTGACGATGTTGTAGATGTGCAACGAAAGAACTTTGTTAGACTATATATATGTGTTTGTATCTGTATTTTTGACCGTTGGTCAGTCAATGGTAACATTGAGGACCGAATAAATTAAACTAACCGATATAAAAGACACAGAAGCGAAAACCAACCAAACAGTGAGTGTGTTCTGTTATTAATTCTGGCAATATTATTACACAAATATGACTCTCACCAAGTATAACAATATATATATATATATAAACGGAAAAAATGATACGAAATTTCATTTCCCACTCTTAGTACGGCTGTTACTTAAATATAAGTATGTACACATACATACATATATGTATACAGACGCACAGTAGTATGTATATATATATACATACATGCACACATATATATATGTACGTATGGATTCACCGAACAGTTATTATAATGCTCGGTGTGTTTGTAAACAAACATCCCGTATTAAGCCGTAGTGTCCAGCAACCGTCGTTGCTCGTTTGTTCAACACTGACAAAGGAACGCTGTACTAGTTTCAAGGTTATTAGCTATCGTCAGCAACGTATACCATCCTGCCAGATTGTTGAACGTATATACTTACCTTATGCATATTAACGGCTGAGTAGCCCAATTTGCATATCGAGTGGGTTAATCGGCCGGGTGCACCGAAAACGATAAACGGAAAAAATGAAACGAAATTTCATTTCCCACTCTTAGTACAGCTGTTACTTAAATATAAGTATGTACACGTACATACATATATGTATACAGACGCACAGTAGTATGTATATATATATACATACATGCACAGAAAATAAATAATAAATTGAGAATAAATGAAAAATTAATGAAAAAGTAATGAAAAAGTAATGAAAAAGTAATGAAAAAGTAATGAAAAATGAATATGGCAAATGAAAAATGAAAATGAAAAGTGAAAAATAAAAATGAAGATTCAAATAAAATAAGATAAAATGTGTGTGTGCTATAACCAATCTCAAGGTCAGAAATATGTTGGATAAAGTGGTAGGAGGAACAAGATGGTAAAAGAATAAAACGAAATAGGATAATCAAATAAAATGTGTGTGTGTTATCAACTTAAATATAAATATAAGGTGATAAAGTGAAGAAAACAGAAAACAAATAACAAATGAATAATGAGAAATGAAAAATGAAAAATCAAAAATCAAGTAAATTAAAATGTGTGTGTGTTATCAAGATGTTGGCCAAATTATAACCAACATATACTCAATATATATATATATATATATATATATATATATATATATATATATATATATGTACACATATATATATATAATGCCAATCATTGTAAGTTTGAATCTAACTGACATGCGAAAACATATATATAGGAATAAGGTAAGCCCGAATCATAGTAGATTCAAATATCACAGAGAGAGAGAAGGGGAGGGAGAGGAGGGGAAGGAGGAGAAATGAGGTGCAACAACATGGATTACAGGTTAGAATATAATCTAGATAGATGGGAAACAAAACGAGGATGTAGTTTATGGAACACCCAAATGATTTAGAAGTCGACTCCCCTAAAAAAATTGTTGTTCTTGTGCCTAAATCAGAAACCAATATTTAATGTTTGCTACACTAAATATTATTGATGCAAATGAAAATGTGAATATAAGATCTATATAAGATCTATATAAGATCTATAAATGTGAATATAAGATCTATCGAAAAAATATCCGACCTTTAGAAAAAATATGTACTTGGAAGGGTTCACTTGTGAATATCCTTCGAAGTAGACCCCTTTTGTATCCACACACTTAACCCAATAATCCTTCCACTTTCAAAGCTCATTTGGAATGATTCTTCTGGTATGGCTTTCAGCTTCGCTATTACAGTCCGCACGATGTTCTCTCGATTTTCAAAGCAGGAGATTTTCTGTGGTTTTTTCATTTTCAGTAGTCAGAAGAAGCTTATGTCTGGAGAGTAGGGAGCCGGGATAATGAGTGAAATGCCCTTCTTTGCCAAGAAACCTTGGATCTGATGCAATGAATGAGGCGGGACGTTATGATGCAGCTGCCAGTTTTGTACCGAACTGCACCACAAAAACGTCGGAAGACCTCTAGACAGTACTCATAAAATAGTTTCCAAAGTGGGTGCTACTCACGACCTTGGGGCTGCTGAAAGATTCCAGAAGAGCACTGGAAAGTAAGGGGCTGGTAGGGTTGGTCATTGGAAAGGAAGGAACAAAGTATATAAATAGGAAGCTTTTCGTTATACTGCCGCCTTTAGTTATTCTATAGATTCTCAAACAAATGCTTGAACAATTGTTAAAAATCAATTTTTATAACATTTTACAGTGGGCGTTAATGAAATATATTCGCTAAAAAGAAGGCGGACTTCTTCTATGGAGATTTGAGTAATGCCCCGGTGTGCAGCCTAATATATGTAAATGAACCATGAGCCGATCTGATAGGTGATGTATTACCGAGTCTGCTTTACCATCCAGTCCGCTTCTGGCGGAACCCCAAGGCCGATCTTGTGGCTAACCGATGTCTGGGGCTATTTTAAGACTATGTTTACTTCTGGTGGTATTTTATGTTTGACCTGACGGGTGACAGATGCTCGGGGCTGTTAGAAACTCTAGCCCACTGTGGCAATACTCCAAAAGAAAGTTTGGAAATCCTGACCTAAATGAACAGAATGTTATTAGTTGCCGTGTAGACGTCTATTGTCCTCGGATCATCACTCTATTTGTATTCAACAGATTCATAAATGGAATGTAACTGATATCAATAATGGTTTCTAATTTAGCCACAGAGTTGGTAGAAAGTGGGACAACATGCTTTGTGGCATATAATTACGGCCCTTTATGTTCTGAGTTCAAATACCGCCGAGGTTAGCTTTGCCTTTCATCCTTACAGGGTCGATAAAATAAAGCACCAATAACTCACCGGGGCCGATTCATTCGACTTTTCCCCTTTCATTTTTATTGCTGAACTTGTCATATATAGAAATAATTTAGGGTAAAGGTTAGCAGTTTGATAAGAGACGAAAGTCGATTAAATCGATTCCAGTACTGGTACTTTATTTCATTACCGTTGGAAGGATGAAAAGTAAAATTGACCGCGGCGAGATTTGAACTCAGAACGTAAAGAGCTAGGATAAATACTGCGAAGCATTTATCCGCCGATCTCACGACTCTGCCAATTTCCCCGCTCTGATTGATATCAATAATGTAAACACATGTTGAATTACGACCGTTGATTAAAGCAAGTGACTTTTGATTTTCGATCGGTTTATCAATATAACTAAATGGATAACCATTGATTTAAGCTGCTCTTTTGTAGTAGACTAATTGCTTTACTTTCCTAGAAACTATTTCAATATAACCTTTATTGAGACAATGAAGGAACTCCTACGTCGTTGTGCAATTCACTAGTTTTAGTTCAAATTCCACTGAAGTTAACTCGACCTTTATCCTTCCGGAGTCTGTATAAAGTAAAGGATACATTTTTTTTATCATTACACGCGTTTAAGGGTAGTGGATTGTCACTAACGGTAGAGTGTCGAACAAAATGTTTTGAAGCATTTATTAAGACTTTCTACGTTCTGAGTTCAAATCCCGCCAAGGTCAACTTTAACTTTTCATCCTTCTGCGGTCGATAAAATAAAGTACTAGTCAAGTACTGGGATTGATTTAATCGACTTTGACTGACCCCCCCCCCCCCAAAAAAAAAGTAATTGCTGGCCTTGTGCCAAAATTAGAAATCATTATTACACGCTAGAATATCAGGACCTACTTAAAGAGCATAAAATAATCGTGTATGATACGGGTGTGTTAGTAATTTTTATTTTAATTTTAAGGCTAGTAAGTTTTGGCTAGAATTTCGAAGGATTAATTTATATTTTTCCCATGATTTGTTTTACGAGAGGGTGCTGAAAAGTTCCTGGCTTTATCGCTGCTACAGAGGCCTGCTTGGAGGTTCAACCTTCCGAGTTCTTTTTACAGGGCTTAGAAAAACTGAAGAGCCACTGCAATAAGTGTGTGAATCTGAGAGGGGAATATGTTGAATAAAATCATAATTAACTGATCCTCCTGTATTTTCTTTTACCTAAACTCAGGAACTTTTCAGCTCCCCCTCGTATATATTTTGAACAAATAGGGCCATCAAAACCGTCGTACATAACTAGTGTTCTGTGTTCTCCCAGATTCGTTCAAAACATAAAATCAACAAGAAAAACATAAATTTCCTATCTAAAGAATGAAACGTGTAATAATACTCTCTAACATTGACACAAGGCTAGCAAATCTGGAAGAAGGGGAAATTCGACTCCAGTATTTAACTACTACTTTATTCTATCGACTCGGAAGGATGAAAGTCTAAATGCTGGGGAAGTAAATGGAATATTGCATATTTGAGGACCAGAAACCTCAGACAGTGATATCATCTCTTTAAGAACAAAATTAAGCATTTTGTTAAATAATTAAGTTATTTTATGTCAAAATGTTGATGTCATTATTTAAGTATTAATACAATAAGGCTGGTAGTCTATAAAACTAGGCGCAAATTAGTAGTTGGTAGAACGTCAGATAGAATGTTTTGCGGTATTTTTTTAAATTCTGTGCTCACTGGTTTTAATTTCTATCATGGTCAACTTTGCCTTTTATCCTTCTGAGATCGATAAAAGAAGTACTAGTTCAGTATTGAGTACGATTCTCTCTCTCTCTCTCTCTCTCTCTCTCTCTCTCTCTCTCTCTCTCTCTCTCTCTCTCTCTCCCTCTCTCTCTCTCTCTATCTCTGAAAGAACTCGGCTGTGTTTACACTTGGAGAGGGGATGGGCTCTGCCAGGTTTAAAATACCCAAGACACGTCATGTCACTACGGTACCATTATAACTCCACTAGAAGTGACGGGTCCATAAATACATACAATTATGTATCATCGGAGGTGTGTCATAAAAAAAATGCTAAATGCTAGAAATGGTATATTGCATATTTGAGGGACAGTAATATCATGTCTTTATGGACAAAATTTAAGAAATTCGAAAAAACAAAAACAAAATAACACTTTATATCATAATTAGGTTATTATATTATTTCAATATGATAATGTCATTATTCTTGTATTAAGATAATGAGGCTAGTAGTCTATAAAACTGTGAAAAAGAAAGAAAAAATAGATTAGATAATTGAACCTCTAGTGGTTTAAGCGCTCTTGGTCTCCCTATCGTGATATCGTGATAGAGTAGATTACCCGCAGGAACGAACCCCATGAAATGAACTGTCTTCTTGTCAAACCCATAACGGTGGAGACCTCTGACGCTCTTGGTCCCCGAACCACCTCCCTATCGTTTAGCAACTTCTAGCAAAAAGAGGCAGAATTAAAAATCATTGCACAGACCTGCATCAAATATCGCAAAGTGTCTTGTCCAACTTTTTAACAATTACACAAATCCACCGCCTACGGACGGGTACTTTATTCAACGACCCCGAAAGAGTGAAAAGCAAAGTTGACTTGACATGATTTAAACTGAGAGCGTAGAAAACTGGAACATAAACCGAGGCATTTAATCTGACACTCTAACGACTCTACCAATTCACTTCCTATTAAAACACGTCTAAAGAAACATTAGTGTCTGATACAGTGATGAGGTGATGAGTCATGAGTTCGATTGTCGGACCGGGTAGCACGTTGTGAACGTAGCAAGACTTTATTTCACTTTGCTTCAGTCCTCTCAGCTGGAAAAAAATTATTTGTATCTATAATTCAAAAGGCCAGCCTTGACAAATATTGTGTCATACGGAAATTCTCCTAGAATTACATTAAGGGGGCATATTATCTATGGAATGTTCAACCACTTGCAGGTTAATTTCACGAGCAGGCAGTGAAATATATATAAAACAATTTAAACTATCTTTGTCGAATCCGACGAATCCCCCCACTCGACACCCACTCAGACAGATAGTGATCTCTTCACAACTAATTGAATATTGAATCTTTTCGATTTTGAAATACACGTTTATTTCTACTGAACAGATAATGTAGAACCATACATATGTATCGATGTGCAGTGGTCACTATTTAATGCAATTTTATTGACATCGATTTCAATTTCATCAATGAATTATTGTGAAACAGAAAGTTTCCAGTTCTTACATGAATTTTGACTAAAGTGCCCACAGTCACTCACACAGAACAATACACACACTTAAGAGTGTGTGTGTGTATATATATATACACACACACTTAAGAGTGTGTGTGTATATATAAACCTGATTGTATTTTCGTTGTTTTGGCGAATTATGTGACTATACTCCATAGCCGCAGTTTTCAATTTGTCACGCTATCTAACGTATGTTAATTACTCTAAGGTGTAGCCTATCGATTTATCGATACATTCTTATTGAGTGCTTTGTGCAAATTGGTTATGCCACCGCCATAACTTCGATTTTACTAACCTTCCACTTGTATATATATATTGACGTGGTCATTCTACTGACATGGCTTAAGAGGTTGTTTTCATAACTGCATACGAATCGAATATTATTATTAATATTTGAAACACTTGTTACATTATTTTTATTCAACCATGTAGAGCGATAAAACTATTTGTTAGTTACACACACACACACCCACACACACACACACACACACACACACACACACACACACACACACACACACACACACATATATATATATATATATGTGTGTGTGTGTGTGTGTGTGACTAATAAATAGTTTTATCGCTCTCCAAGTGTTTCAAATATTAATAATAATATTCGATTCGTATGCAGTTATGAAAACAGCCTCTTGAGCCATGTCAGTAGAATGACCACGTCAATCTTGCTCTTCTGGTGACATACAAATAGAACGGCAGACACTAATGTTTCTGGGTTATTACCCTTCATCAGTACACTATACTGTTAACTTGTCAACTGTCAGAGTTAGTGAAAATATATGATATTTTCTGGAATATACAATGACTGATCCGTCTGATTTGCATATTAACAGACTGCCTGATCAGCCAGATCTCCATATTAGCAGACAACTGATTAGCCAAATTTGCATATCAGCAGATAGGACAGTCAGTTTCATGTATACGAGCGATTAATGGCCGGCTTTGTCATAATCAAATAACTAACAAGTAGTTTTACCACTGTACATGGTTGAATACAAGAAATGTAAATCTGAGTTTTTCGACTATTAATAATAATATTCGATTCGTTTGCAATTATGCAACAGCCTCTTGCCAACACAAGAGCAAGAATGACGGGGCCATTCTACTGAAATGGCTTAAGAGGCTGTTTGCATGATTGGAAAACGAATCGAATATTATTATTAATATTCTAAAAACTCAGATTTATATTTCTTATATATATAATATATAATATTTGCATACTCTTAATAATTTGAAACATCTGACTTTTCTTCTCTTTCTCTTCTTTCCTTTACTATCCAAGAATAACTTGAACTGTTAAGATCCTATTTCTGGTTATCTCAATATTTATAAAACAAACTTTGTATTGTATCTGAAGAGAGCGTACCAAAGTTTTGGTACCCTTGAAATATATATAATAGAATAAATATGGTTTTATAAATATAGTTTCCATTTATTTAATATCATTGAATTTTCTACTCCAGAAAATTTGTTGAGTGCTCTGAATCAGTTATAAACCTTTATATTTGTTGAATTACCAACAAATTAAATATCCTTTTTGCCTATATATATATATATATATATATATATATATATATATATATAAGAAGAAATTAAAAGATGGTTAAAAAAGTTCCATGTATGCGCATTTCAAAAACAAATATCATCCTGGGACGATATTTGCGTTCTCATCAGATAAAATAGGGAGGCATGATCCTATTTCTGGTTATCTCAATAAAGCTTTAAAAAAACACAATTATGAGCAAGGTAGTGTCTAATGAACATATGATAAATAAATTTAAAAGGATATAGGAGATTGGAAAAAAAAGGAAAGGAAGGGGAGAAAAGTAAGGAAGAGGAAGAAAGGAAAAAAGAAAAAAGAAGGAAAGGATAACGGAAGAAGAGTATAAGAAGGAGGAAGGAGAGAGAAAGAGAGAGAGATAAACATTTAAACTGAGAAACGCTGTCTCCACAGAGAAATAACTGAAAAAACGGTTGCATTGCTTTAGTGTGCTACAATAAAACTCACCTCCTACATTATATGCTGTACTAAAATTTGTATTTTAACTCCTAGAATTAACGATTAATTGATTAATTTAATTAGATAATTCTATTGATTGATTAATTGTTTATGTTTGTTTGATAACTTCTGGTTGAGTGCTTAATTCGGTTTGTCTAAGGGAATTTTATTCCTTTGTCTCAAATTTCGAATTCACCCTTGGAGAAAACCACGTGTCTATAGCGAAATTTACTGCTAGAACATACCCGCAGAGGCTAAAGAACACAAGACTTGTTGAAGAAGTAAATCCATTGTTCTCTCGTCAAAGACCATTAACTTGCAGACTCCTGCAAGCGGAATTTGTCGATCTTGGATTTGCAGAAACCTAGCGCGGATGTTGTGTGCTGTATTTGATGTATATCGTATGCTATACGATATGCATTATATGTTGCATTCGGTCTCAGCGTTATGTCCAGGTCAGTCTAAAATATTTTCCTGAGTCCAACCATTTTCGTTGCTGTGGTAATGCGGCTGGACTGCCGATCGCTATATTTGATTTGCTAAGCTGTCTAAACGTATTGTTATTACTCTGGGGTACTATTCCCATTCGAGTGCTAAAGCTACATACCGAATTTGCATTCGTTAGCTTGGCCGCGAACTAAAGCTTCGTTAATGCTGTACTAAAATTTGTATATATCG
The DNA here is from genome assembly GCA_964016885.1 of Eledone cirrhosa. Taxonomy (NCBI): domain Eukaryota; kingdom Metazoa; phylum Mollusca; class Cephalopoda; order Octopoda; family Eledonidae; genus Eledone; species Eledone cirrhosa. Next base: position 159,849,772 of record OZ024742.1, on the reverse strand, counting down.
ATTTTAAATCGTATGGTTGATTGTAGACTTGTTCTATATGTGACGGTATTTTAACGATAGTTATAGCTCTGATTCATCTGAATTATTGAGCCCTCTGCCGCTCATATCGAATTTCGTTTTTCGTTAACTCGTGCGCCGATTTTTCGATACTCGATCTTTCTAATATATTTAGCTCTGGACATAGCTATCCACCAGTTAATTTTATTGCTCATATTTTGTCGATTCTATTGAGTGATGAATGGCTTTTGTTTTATTTTAACATGTCTATTGAGCACTCTAATTCGATATGTGTATTTCCACATTCACTCGAATTATTTTCGCGGATATAGGGGTCATCTCCCTTGTCTAATGCCATGTGCGTTTTTCACCGCTAGTTGACTCCTTTGCCGCCAGGATAAAACTCGTTGACAACGTAAACTCCGTTCCACTTATTCTAGTAGGCTTTTATATTTATATGTGAGCTGATAGAGTACTGTCTAAGGATTTACAGAAACCCATGAAGCTAGATTTAACACCTTTCTAGTGGGTCCGGGTATGATTTTACATTCATTTAAATTATTGACGTATTGTTTTATTGATATTTTTTATCTGTTTGGCCCGAATCTTCCTTTATCGATTTTAAATCGTATGGTTGATTGTAGACTTGTTCTATATGTGACGGTATTTTAACGATAGTTATAGCTCTGATTCATCTGAATTATTGAGCCCTCTGCCGCTCATATCGAATTTCGTTTTTCGTTAACTCGTGCGCCGATTTTTCGATACTCGATCTTTCTAATATATTTAGCTCTGGACATAGCTATCCACCAGTTAATTTTATTGCTCATATTTTGTCGATTCTATTGAGTGATGAATGGCTTTTGTTTTATTTTAACATGTCTATTGAGCACTCTAATTCGATATGTGTATTTCCACATTCACTCGAATTATTTTCGCGGATATAGGGGTCATCTCCCTTGTCTAATGCCATGTGCGTTTTTCACCGCTAGTTGACTCCTTTGCCGCCAGGATAAAACTCGTTGACAACGTAAACTCCGTTCCACTTATTCTAGTAGGCTTTTATATTTATATGTGAGCTGATAGAGTACTGTCTAAGGATTTACAGAAACCCATGAAGCTAGATTTAACACCTTTCTAGTGGGTCCGGGTATGATTTTACATTCATTTAAATTATTGACGTATTGTTTTATTGATATTTTTTATCTGTTTGGCCCGAATCTTCCTTTATCGATTTTAAATCGTATGGTTGATTGTAGACTTGTTCTATATGTGACGGTATTTTAACGATAGTTATAGCTCTGATTCATCTGAATTATTGAGCCCTCTGCCGCTCATATCGAATTTCGTTTTTCGTTAACTCGTGCGCCGATTTTTCGATACTCGATCTTTCTAATATATTTAGCTCTGGACATAGCTATCCACCAGTTAATTTTATTGCTCATATTTTGTCGATTCTATTGAGTGATGAATGGCTTTTGTTTTATTTTAACATGTCTATTGAGCACTCTAATTCGATATGTGTATTTCCACATTCACTCGAATTATTTTCGCGGATATAGGGGTCATCTCCCTTGTCTAATGCCATGTGCGTTTTTCACCGCTAGTTGACTCCTTTGCCGCCAGGATAAAACTCGTTGACAACGTAAACTCCGTTCCACTTATTCTAGTAGGCTTTTATATTTATATGTGAGCTGATAGAGTACTGTCTAAGGATTTACAGAAACCCATGAAGCTAGATTTAACACCTTTCTAGTGGGTCCGGGTATGATTTTACATTCATTTAAATTATTGACGTATTGTTTTATTGATATTTTTTATCTGTTTGGCCCGAATCTTCCTTTATCGATTTTAAATCGTATGGTTGATTGTAGACTTGTTCTATATGTGACGGTATTTTAACGATAGTTATAGCTCTGATTCATCTGAATTATTGAGCCCTCTGCCGCTCATATCGAATTTCGTTTTTCGTTAACTCGTGCGCCGATTTTTCGATACTCGATCTTTCTAATATATTTAGCTCTGGACATAGCTATCCACCAGTTAATTTTATTGCTCATATTTTGTCGATTCTATTGAGTGATGAATGGCTTTTGTTTTATTTTAACATGTCTATTGAGCACTCTAATTCGATATGTGTATTTCCACATTCACTCGAATTATTTTCGCGGATATAGGGGTCATCTCCCTTGTCTAATGCCATGTGCGTTTTTCACCGCTAGTTGACTCCTTTGCCGCCAGGATAAAACTCGTTGACAACGTAAACTCCGTTCCACTTATTCTAGTAGGCTTTTATATTTATATGTGAGCTGATAGAGTACTGTCTAAGGATTTACAGAAACCCATGAAGCTAGATTTAACACCTTTCTAGTGGGTCCGGGTATGATTTTACATTCATTTAAATTATTGACGTATTGTTTTATTGATATTTTTTATCTGTTTGGCCCGAATCTTCCTTTATCGATTTTAAATCGTATGGTTGATTGTAGACTTGTTCTATATGTGACGGTATTTTAACGATAGTTATAGCTCTGATTCATCTGAATTATTGAGCCCTCTGCCGCTCATATCGAATTTCGTTTTTCGTTAACTCGTGCGCCGATTTTTCGATACTCGATCTTTCTAATATATTTAGCTCTGGACATAGCTATCCACCAGTTAATTTTATTGCTCATATTTTGTCGATTCTATTGAGTGATGAATGGCTTTTGTTTTATTTTAACATGTCTATTGAGCACTCTAATTCGATATGTGTATTTCCACATTCACTCGAATTATTTTCGCGGATATAGGGGTCATCTCCCTTGTCTAATGCCATGTGCGTTTTTCACCGCTAGTTGACTCCTTTGCCGCCAGGATAAAACTCGTTGACAACGTAAACTCCGTTCCACTTATTCTAGTAGGCTTTTATATTTATATGTGAGCTGATAGAGTACTGTCTAAGGATTTACAGAAACCCATGAAGCTAGATTTAACACCTTTCTAGTGGGTCCGGGTATGATTTTACATTCATTTAAATTATTGACGTATTGTTTTATTGATATTTTTTATCTGTTTGGCCCGAATCTTCCTTTATCGATTTTAAATCGTATGGTTGATTGTAGACTTGTTCTATATGTGACGGTATTTTAACGATAGTTATAGCTCTGATTCATCTGAATTATTGAGCCCTCTGCCGCTCATATCGATTTTCGTTAACTCGTGCGCCGATTTTTCGATACTCGATCTTTCTAATATATTTAGCTCTGGACATAGCTATCCACCAGTTAATTTTATTGCTCATATTTTGTCGATTCTATTGAGTGATGAATGGCTTTTGTTTTATTTTAACATGTCTATTGAGCACTCTAATTCGATATGTGTATTTCCACATTCACTCGAATTATTTTCGCGGATATAGGGGTCATCTCCCTTGTCTAATGCCATGTGCGTTTTTCACCGCTAGTTGACTCCTTTGCCGCCAGGATAAAACTCGTTGACAACGTAAACTCCGTTCCACTTATTCTAGTAGGCTTTTATATTTATATGTGAGCTGATAGAGTACTGTCTAAGGATTTACAGAAACCCATGAAGCTAGATTTAACACCTTTCTAGTGGGTCCGGGTATGATTTTACATTCATTTAAATTATTGACGTATTGTTTTATTGATATTTTTTATCTGTTTGGCCCGAATCTTCCTTTATCGATTTTAAATCGTATGGTTGATTGTAGACTTGTTCTATATGTGACGGTATTTTAACGATAGTTATAGCTCTGATTCATCTGAATTATTGAGCCCTCTGCCGCTCATATCGAATTTCGTTTTTCGTTAACTCGTGCGCCGATTTTTCGATACTCGATCTTTCTAATATATTTAGCTCTGGACATAGCTATCCACCAGTTAATTTTATTGCTCATATTTTGTCGATTCTATTGAGTGATGAATGGCTTTTGTTTTATTTTAACATGTCTATTGAGCACTCTAATTCGATATGTGTATTTCCACATTCACTCGAATTATTTTCGCGGATATAGGGGTCATCTCCCTTGTCTAATGCCATGTGCGTTTTTCACCGCTAGTTGACTCCTTTGCCGCCAGGATAAAACTCGTTGACAACGTAAACTCCGTTCCACTTATTCTAGTAGGCTTTTATATTTATATGTGAGCTGATAGAGTACTGTCTAAGGATTTACAGAAACCCATGAAGCTAGATTTAACACCTTTCTAGTGGGTCCGGGTATGATTTTACATTCATTTAAATTATTGACGTATTGTTTTATTGATATTTTTTATCTGTTTGGCCCGAATCTTCCTTTATCGATTTTAAATCGTATGGTTGATTGTAGACTTGTTCTATATGTGACGGTATTTTAACGATAGTTATAGCTCTGATTCATCTGAATTATTGAGCCCTCTGCCGCTCATATCGAATTTCGTTTTTCGTTAACTCGTGCGCCGATTTTTCGATACTCGATCTTTCTAATATATTTAGCTCTGGACATAGCTATCCACCAGTTAATTTTATTGCTCATATTTTGTCGATTCTATTGAGTGATGAATGGCTTTTGTTTTATTTTAACATGTCTATTGAGCACTCTAATTCGATATGTGTATTTCCACATTCACTCGAATTATTTTCGCGGATATAGGGGTCATCTCCCTTGTCTAATGCCATGTGCGTTTTTCACCGCTAGTTGACTCCTTTGCCGCCAGGATAAAACTCGTTGACAACGTAAACTCCGTTCCACTTATTCTAGTAGGCTTTTATATTTATATGTGAGCTGATAGAGTACTGTCTAAGGATTTACAGAAACCCATGAAGCTAGATTTAACACCTTTCTAGTGGGTCCGGGTATGATTTTACATTCATTTAAATTATTGACGTATTGTTTTATTGATATTTTTTATCTGTTTGGCCCGAATCTTCCTTTATCGATTTTAAATCGTATGGTTGATTGTAGACTTGTTCTATATGTGACGGTATTTTAACGATAGTTATAGCTCTGATTCATCTGAATTATTGAGCCCTCTGCCGCTCATATCGAATTTCGTTTTTCGTTAACTCGTGCGCCGATTTTTCGATACTCGATCTTTCTAATATATTTAGCTCTGGACATAGCTATCCACCAGTTAATTTTATTGCTCATATTTTGTCGATTCTATTGAGTGATGAATGGCTTTTGTTTTATTTTAACATGTCTATTGAGCACTCTAATTCGATATGTGTATTTCCACATTCACTCGAATTATTTTCGCGGATATAGGGGTCATCTCCCTTGTCTAATGCCATGTGCGTTTTTCACCGCTAGTTGACTCCTTTGCCGCCAGGATAAAACTCGTTGACAACGTAAACTCCGTTCCACTTATTCTAGTAGGCTTTTATATTTATATGTGAGCTGATAGAGTACTGTCTAAGGATTTACAGAAACCCATGAAGCTAGATTTAACACCTTTCTAGTGGGTCCGGGTATGATTTTACATTCATTTAAATTATTGACGTATTGTTTTATTGATATTTTTTATCTGTTTGGCCCGAATCTTCCTTTATCGATTTTAAATCGTATGGTTGATTGTAGACTTGTTCTATATGTGACGGTATTTTAACGATAGTTATAGCTCTGATTCATCTGAATTATTGAGCCCTCTGCCGCTCATATCGAATTTCGTTTTTCGTTAACTCGTGCGCCGATTTTTCGATACTCGATCTTTCTAATATATTTAGCTCTGGACATAGCTATCCACCAGTTAATTTTATTGCTCATATTTTGTCGATTCTATTGAGTGATGAATGGCTTTTGTTTTATTTTAACATGTCTATTGAGCACTCTAATTCGATATGTGTATTTCCACATTCACTCGAATTATTTTCGCGGATATAGGGGTCATCTCCCTTGTCTAATGCCATGTGCGTTTTTCACCGCTAGTTGACTCCTTTGCCGCCAGGATAAAACTCGTTGACAACGTAAACTCCGTTCCACTTATTCTAGTAGGCTTTTATATTTATATGTGAGCTGATAGAGTACTGTCTAAGGATTTACAGAAACCCATGAAGCTAGATTTAACACCTTTCTAGTGGGTCCGGGTATGATTTTACATTCATTTAAATTATTGACGTATTGTTTTATTGATATTTTTTATCTGTTTGGCCCGAATCTTCCTTTATCGATTTTAAATCGTATGGTTGATTGTAGACTTGTTCTATATGTGACGGTATTTTAACGATAGTTATAGCTCTGATTCATCTGAATTATTGAGCCCTCTGCCGCTCATATCGAATTTCGTTTTTCGTTAACTCGTGCGCCGATTTTTCGATACTCGATCTTTCTAATATATTTAGCTCTGGACATAGCTATCCACCAGTTAATTTTATTGCTCATATTTTGTCGATTCTATTGAGTGATGAATGGCTTTTGTTTTATTTTAACATGTCTATTGAGCACTCTAATTCGATATGTGTATTTCCACATTCACTCGAATTATTTTCGCGGATATAGGGGTCATCTCCCTTGTCTAATGCCATGTGCGTTTTTCACCGCTAGTTGACTCCTTTGCCGCCAGGATAAAACTCGTTGACAACGTAAACTCCGTTCCACTTATTCTAGTAGGCTTTTATATTTATATGTGAGCTGATAGAGTACTGTCTAAGGATTTACAGAAACCCATGAAGCTAGATTTAACACCTTTCTAGTGGGTCCGGGTATGATTTTACATTCATTTAAATTATTGACGTATTGTTTTATTGATATTTTTTATCTGTTTGGCCCGAATCTTCCTTTATCGATTTTAAATCGTATGGTTGATTGTAGACTTGTTCTATATGTGACGGTATTTTAACGATAGTTATAGCTCTGATTCATCTGAATTATTGAGCCCTCTGCCGCTCATATCGAATTTCGTTTTTCGTTAACTCGTGCGCCGATTTTTCGATACTCGATCTTTCTAATATATTTAGCTCTGGACATAGCTATCCACCAGTTAATTTTATTGCTCATATTTTGTCGATTCTATTGAGTGATGAATGGCTTTTGTTTTATTTTAACATGTCTATTGAGCACTCTAATTCGATATGTGTATTTCCACATTCACTCGAATTATTTTCGCGGATATAGGGGTCATCTCCCTTGTCTAATGCCATGTGCGTTTTTCACCGCTAGTTGACTCCTTTGCCGCCAGGATAAAACTCGTTGACAACGTAAACTCCGTTCCACTTATTCTAGTAGGCTTTTATATTTATATGTGAGCTGATAGAGTACTGTCTAAGGATTTACAGAAACCCATGAAGCTAGATTTAACACCTTTCTAGTGGGTCCGGGTATGATTTTACATTCATTTAAATTATTGACGTATTGTTTTATTGATATTTTTTATCTGTTTGGCCCGAATCTTCCTTTATCGATTTTAAATCGTATGGTTGATTGTAGACTTGTTCTATATGTGACGGTATTTTAACGATAGTTATAGCTCTGATTCATCTGAATTATTGAGCCCTCTGCCGCTCATATCGAATTTCGTTTTTCGTTAACTCGTGCGCCGATTTTTCGATACTCGATCTTTCTAATATATTTAGCTCTGGACATAGCTATCCACCAGTTAATTTTATTGCTCATATTTTGTCGATTCTATTGAGTGATGAATGGCTTTTGTTTTATTTTAACATGTCTATTGAGCACTCTAATTCGATATGTGTATTTCCACATTCACTCGAATTATTTTCGCGGATATAGGGGTCATCTCCCTTGTCTAATGCCATGTGCGTTTTTCACCGCTAGTTGACTCCTTTGCCGCCAGGATAAAACTCGTTGACAACGTAAACTCCGTTCCACTTATTCTAGTAGGCTTTTATATTTATATGTGAGCTGATAGAGTACTGTCTAAGGATTTACAGAAACCCATGAAGCTAGATTTAACACCTTTCTAGTGGGTCCGGGTATGATTTTACATTCATTTAAATTATTGACGTATTGTTTTATTGATATTTTTTATCTGTTTGGCCCGAATCTTCCTTTATCGATTTTAAATCGTATGGTTGATTGTAGACTTGTTCTATATGTGACGGTATTTTAACGATAGTTATAGCTCTGATTCATCTGAATTATTGAGCCCTCTGCCGCTCATATCGAATTTCGTTTTTCGTTAACTCGTGCGCCGATTTTTCGATACTCGATCTTTCTAATATATTTAGCTCTGGACATAGCTATCCACCAGTTAATTTTATTGCTCATATTTTGTCGATTCTATTGAGTGATGAATGGCTTTTGTTTTATTTTAACATGTCTATTGAGCACTCTAATTCGATATGTGTATTTCCACATTCACTCGAATTATTTTCGCGGATATAGGGGTCATCTCCCTTGTCTAATGCCATGTGCGTTTTTCACCGCTAGTTGACTCCTTTGCCGCCAGGATAAAACTCGTTGACAACGTAAACTCCGTTCCACTTATTCTAGTAGGCTTTTATATTTATATGTGAGCTGATAGAGTACTGTCTAAGGATTTACAGAAACCCATGAAGCTAGATTTAACACCTTTCTAGTGGGTCCGGGTATGATTTTACATTCATTTAAATTATTGACGTATTGTTTTATTGATATTTTTTATCTGTTTGGCCCGAATCTTCCTTTATCGATTTTAAATCGTATGGTTGATTGTAGACTTGTTCTATATGTGACGGTATTTTAACGATAGTTATAGCTCTGATTCATCTGAATTATTGAGCCCTCTGCCGCTCATATCGAATTTCGTTTTTCGTTAACTCGTGCGCCGATTTTTCGATACTCGATCTTTCTAATATATATATATATATATATAAACCTTATCGAGCCCTCTTCGGATTTTAGTCGTCGTCACATTTATTATAGCTATATATATATATATATATATATTATAGCTATATATATATATATATAGCTATAATAAATGTGACGACGACTAAAATCCGAAGAGGGCTCTATAAGGTTTATATATATATAAAAATCCAAAGAGGGCTCGATAAGGAAAATATATATCAGATATATAAGAACCGAAGAGCAAATATTTATTAAAATAACAGATTAAAGTTTAAGCAAAGAATCGCTGCTTTCACCCTTAACGGGATCTTCTGAAACTAACAAAGTCAATCTGTAAACGCAGAACTGGATATTTCAAAAAACGTTGCAACCGGAGGAAGACAGGAAGACGATACTTTGGTTCATGGTGACGTTCGCTGGCAAAGAACGGGAAAAAACGAATAATACGTCATTAATAGGAGCGGTGAAAAACAATTACGCGCAAAGACAGAACCACGTTTATGGTATAAAAGAGGTCGTAGACTAATGTTCTCTAAGTGGTGCATAGAGACGTTCTCTGGCAATGAATGAAAAAACGAAGATAATAAGTCATATGTGGAGCGTGGAGAACAATAGCACGCAAAGACAAAACCACGTAAATTGTATAGCAGAAGTTGTAGACTAAAATTCTAACTAGGAGACCGAATGAATCTCCGCTACAGAGTTAAGAACAAAGTAAATAAATACAATACAGAAGTAATAGAAACAAATAAATACATACACGCAAACAGATACGTACATACACAAGCATACGCAAAACCTTACCATAGGAATACAAAACCACGCACATATAAATATGTGTATGTGTGTATGCTTGTGTACAAATAAATAAATAATTATATAAACGTATATAAGTAAATAAATACGTATATAACAAGCGCACACACATACCTACAAATAAATACACGAAGGTTCGGAGACGTAAGTCAACTAAAACAAGAAGTACACATATACACACACCCACCATACGTACGAACCTGCATACTCACGCAGACGCAAAACTCCCATATACAGATAACCAAACCCTAAATACCAGAATATGTAAAAATTATACGCCATAACAGTCAAATATACGTACGAGAAGGTATACATATCTTCACAAAACATACGGGTAATATATACTTACCTATGCAAATAAGTAAAGGAATAAACAAAACATATACTTAGCTCCCACATCAAGACGTAAAATATCCACGTATAGATCGTGCTATCCGTTAGGGTATAACGTGGGGCTGTAATACAGGAAAGTTTTGTGCAATTTATGTTTACAAGCCGAAATTGCCTCAGATTTTTTGTTTAAGATGTGGTCTGTGGCGTAGAGTATTTCCAGGGCCTCAGCGGCGCAGAGGTCACATGGTCTTTTATTTCCGTTATACGATCTAGCCCTAGCTAGGATCTCCCAGTGTAACTTATATTGGGTGTGGTTGTCTTTTAGACTCCAGATATAAGCTGAAAGTGACGTCATATTCCTTCTTAGAGGGTAACGAAAAGAATGGGTATGCATGTAAAGACGCTGCTTGAAACTATTGGCGGTTAACCCTATGTAGGCCCTACGGGACGTGGGTGTTACAACCTTACATTTGTAGACAATGTTACTAGAGAGGCATTTCCCGGATAGGGGACAATCAGCCCGATTCCTACAATTACAGTTAGTACTAACTACAGGGTTGCACGTGTTCCTACGGCTAGGTAGTTTAGCTAAATTTGAAGCTGTGATGTTATGTGCAAGGGTAGGAGTCGTAGAGTAAGAAATTTTAATAGTGTTTCTATTAAAAATTTTACTATATTTATGTGTAGGGGGGAAATGATTCGTAATAAGGGAAAGAAAGATCTTAACTAATGGTGTGGCCACCTCCATATTATATGGTGGGTTAAACCAACAAATGCGACGGGATCTATTTCTTCTAGGTCTATTCCCGTACTCTGTATATGCTACCTTATCGACAAATCCACTTCGAGCAAGTGGAATGGTCGTTGAAAATGCGTTCGTTGGTGGAAAGACGGGAAAGCCTCAACGAAACGTTTTTTACCAGGTTCTTGGTTATGCTAGCAGGATGGTTGGAATGCTTACTTATGTAATTAAGCGTATCATTCGGCTTTCTATACGGGTAATACAACCCATTCAGTAAATTGAGGGTAACGTCGAGGTAATTAACGACCGAGAGATTGGCCTCAACCTGTATGGAGAGGTTGAAGCCTTACGTCTCCGAACCTTCGTGTATTTATTTGTAGGTATGTGTGTGCGCTTGTTATATACGTATTTATTTACTTATATACGTTTATATAATTATTTATTTATTTGTACACAAGCATACACACATACACATATTTATATGTGCGTGGTTTTGTATACCTATGGTAAGGTTTTGCGTATGCTTGTGTATGTACGTATCTGTTTGCGTGTATGTATTTATTTGTTTCTATTACTTCTGTATTGTATTTATTTACTTTGTTCTTAACTCTGTAGCGGAGATTCATTCGGTCTCCTAGTTAGAATTTTAGTCTACAACTTCTGCTATACCATTTACGTGGTTTTGTCTTTGCGTGCTATTGTTCTCCACGCTCCACATATGACTTATTATCTTCGTTTTTTCATTCATTGCCAGAGAACGTCTCTATGCACCACTTAGAGAACATTAGTCTACGACCTCTTTTATACCATAAACGTGGTTCTGTCTTTGCGCGTAATTGTTTTTCACCGCTCCTATTAATGACGTATTATTCGTTTTTTCCCGTTCTTTGCCAGCGAACGTCACCATGAACCAAAGTATCGTCTTCCTGTCTTCCTCCGGTTGCAACGTTTTTTGAAATATCCAGTTCTGCGTTTACAGATTGACTTTGTTAGTTTCAGAAGATCCCGTTAAGGGTGAAAGCAGCGATTCTTTGCTTAAACTTTAATCTGTTATTTTAATAAATATATATATATATATATATATATATATATATATATATATATATATATATATATATATATATATATATATATATATATATATATATTAGAATGATCGAGTATCGAAAAATCGGCGCACGAGTTCACGATAAACAAAATTCGAAATGAGCGGCAGAGGGCTCAATAATTCAGATGAATCAGAGCTATAACTATCGTTAAAATACCGTCACACATAGAACAAGTCTAAAATCAACCATACGATAAAAAAATCGATAATAGAAGATTCGGGACAATCAGATAAAAAATATCAATAAATCAATAAATCAATAATTTAAATGAATGTAAAATCATACCCGGACCCGCTAGAAAGGTGTTAAATCTAGCTTCTTGGGTTTCTGTAAATCCTTAGACTGTACTCTATCAGCTCACATATAAATATATAAGACTTCTAGAATAAGCGGACTGGAAATTTACTTTTTCAACGAGCTTCGTCCTAGCGGATAAGAGGCTAACTACTAGCAAAATACGCACATGGAATCCGGCAAGGGAGATAACCTCTACATCCGCGAAAACTATTCGAGGAAATGTGGAAATACACATATCGAATAAAAGTGCTCAATAGACATGTTAAAATAAAACAGGAGCTATTCATCACTCAATAGAATCGACAAAAAATGAGCAATAAAATTAACTGGTGGAAAGCTATGTCCAGAGCTAAAAATATTAGAATGATCGAGTATCGAAAAATCGGCGCACGAGTTCACGATAAACAAAATTCGAAATGAGCGGCAGAGGGCTCAATAATTCAGATGAATCAGAGCTATAACTATCGTTAAAATACCGTCACACATAGAACAAGTCTAAAATCAACCATACGATAAAAAAATCGATAATAGAAGATTCGGGACAATCAGATAAAAAATATCAATAAATCAATAAATCAATAATTTAAATGAATGTAAAATCATACCCGGACCCGCTAGAAAGGTGTTAAATCTAGCTTCTTGGGTTTCTGTAAATCCTTAGACTGTACTCTATCAGCTCACATATAAATATATAAGACTTCTAGAATAAGCGGACTGGAAATTTACTTTTTCAACGAGCTTCATATATATATATATATATATGAACCCGTAGAACAAATATTTATTATAAGTACAGAAGATCCCGCAAAAGGGTGAAAGCAGCGATTCTTTGCTTAAACTTTAATCTGTACTTATTGGCACTATCGGTAGAGGGTCCGACGCCATGCTTTGCAGCATAGTTACGTGCCTTTACGATCTGAGTTCAAATCCCGCCGAGGTTGACTTTGCCTTTCATCCTTACGGGGTCGATAAAATAAAGTACCAGTAATGCACTGGGTAATTGCTGGCCTTGTGCCTAAAGTAGAAACAATTATATATATATATATATAATAAAGAAGGTGTGATAAGATACCAGGTTGACCATAACACACCAGAGTACTCAATACTTGGGATAGTATATATATATATATATATATATATATATATATATATATATCAAAGGTATATATTGAGTTAGAAACTCAAAATAGTCACTTACAATAAAATAGCTGTAGGAAAGAAATTTTTCCGAGCCGTGTTTTATAATTGAATATAAAAGGAAGAC
>OZ024742.1:159826447-159831447 GCA_964016885.1 Eledone cirrhosa | reverse complement strand
ATAATTTCGTAAGAGGCACTCACAAATAAACGTTTCTCATTGGAGGTGCTATTACCAATGTTCTTACCCGTGCAACGCCGGGATACACTGCTAGTATATATATATATATATATATATATATAACGAAGGAAATGTGGTAAGGAACCAGGTGGACCATAACGCACCAAAGTACTCAATACTTGAGGTAGTAGAGTGGGTAATAGGAACCAGTAAGACCCCGACAGCTGAGCTCAAGCCGTTTCGAAACGGCTTGAGCTCAGCTGTCGGGGTCTTACTGGTTCCTATATATATATATATATATGTGTGTGTGTGTGTGTGTATGTGTGCGTATTATTTATATGAACATTATATGCATCATTCTGTATGCACAGAAGCAGAACATTTCCATTATCTATGTATATATATATATATATATATATGTGTGTGTGTGTGTGTGTGTGTGTGTGTGTGTGTGTGTGTGTGTGTGTGTGTGTGTGTGTGTGTGTGTGTGTGTGTGTGTGTGTGTGTGTGTGTGTGTGTGTGTGTGTGTGTGTGTGTGTGTGTGTGTGCGTGCGTGCGTGCGTGCGTGTTAATATGTAAAAATCTATAACATTTAATAAAAAAAATATTGTGTTAACACTAATAGCATTCATTCTTGATTTTACCGATCCATTGATGCAGAGCAACACCAGCAACACTAACACAGCAACATAAAATATCGAGCGGTTGATACAAATATATAAATTTCACAGTGTTATGGTTGTTTTACGTTGTGTTATAACACTTCTAATTGAAGGACTGTCTCTGATTTTCAAATAATTTACAGTATAATCAAGATCTGGAGTTGTTTAGTAATTTAACTAACTCATCCATTAGTTAACCAGTATTTGAAGCATAACTTAACAGTTATTACATAAAAATATTTATGACGGAGGCTTTTTAGATAAATCTGAACACTTTAGAATAAACAGTTGTCTATCCAAGGCGGGAGCTGGTTTCAGGCAGTTCAGTAACAAACGTGTTAACAATCTAGGACGAACTGAAAACAAAGACTAACATAAAACCTTTACAAAATACCTCTGAACAAGTAATCAGGTAGGAAGTAATAGATTTATTATTTTATCCTTTTATTGGTGTTGATAAACAGAATTGTTAGAGCATCGGATAAAATGTTTTGCGGCATTTCTTCCGATTCTTTACGTTCTGCGTTCAAATCTTATCGCAATCTACTTTGCCTTTCATTTTTCTTGGGTCGATAAAAAGTAGCACTCAAGTACTGGTGTCGATATAAGCGACTTTCTCAGCCTCTCAAATTGCTGGCCTTGTGCCAAAATTAGAAACTATTCTTTTACATGTGTCGATCGGCAGAATCGTTAGAACATCAGATAAAAGGCTTTCAGGTAGTATATTTAACCCTTTAGCATTTAAACCGACCGTATCCGGCCAGAATTCTCCCACCTCTTTCTGTTCAAACTGGCTGTAACCGGCCACTCATACTGATATTAAGGTGTTGTTCTCAAAATAAATAATATCAATATCTGATAGATTTGATATAATGTGAGATAATTATGTGAGATAAAGCCTTTTCCAGGAAAGTATAATAGTAAATATAGAGCAATGTAAAATATTTTATTCACAGTTGTATAAATAACACTACAAATTGTTCACAATTCTTTCAGAATGAAAATATAAACACATATAATAAACAATATTCTTATGACTGTGGACAATGAGTACTCCGTCATTTCGACAATGAACGTTCAGTTGTTCGATCAACTGAACGTCTATCTCGGTCATGGGAAAATTGCGGCCTGCAGCCCGTTTGGATTTCTGAATAACACGCCTAATTTCAAAACTACCCTAAATGTTTTTAGTAGTGCGGCCCGCCATATGATAAGATCTATCCTATGCGGCCAACTGCTTAAAAAAGACTGTCCGTGTCTGGTCTAACTCATAGATTAAGGTGTAAGTGGTTGAATATTATTTCGCATACATTTGGCGTAATTCCCCGAGCTGAATCAGCCTAAGAAATAGGCTTCCATACCGTTTCAGTTTATCTAATTTTACAAACAAGTCTCGGGTCAATCCGAGGTTATGGTAAAGTTACTCAAGGTTTTGAAGCGAGGCTATGGTAAAGTTACTCAAGGTTTTACAGTAAACTTCTTAACTACAGCCATGTCTACATTCATGACTACAGTAATAATAGGGGGCAAACTTTTTCTTATGAGTTTAGACGATAAAAATCGAACACTGTTTGCAAGAACGGTTGAAGTAGGTGCAAGTCAATTAGGGAAGTAATAGGTGGGCCAATAGGGTCCTATGGATTTTCAACTTTTCAAGTTGTAAATCTATTATTCTGTTCGGTTAGTTAATTGGCAGTGACACTAACATAACGTTGTTCACAATATGGATGTATATGAAAACATATACGATATATGTTTATATACAATAAACACATGAGGAAAAAAATAATGTTTAATATGAAAATGATTTTTTCATCTTAGTGACCTGTGACCAGATAGTTATTTTAAGTTTCGTTAATCTCTTATCAGTGACACTCGTTCAGCTAGTATTCAGACGAAAATAGGCTAAAGCCTATGTAGATTTTGTGTGTCGAAATTTGCTGGGGATGCTCATTTCCATATAACAAATAGAAGACGTCGAGTGAAAATGCTGTCGAGTGATAACTTTGCTGGTTATAATTAATTGGCGGTAGCACTAACATAGCGTTGTTCATAATAGGAGTGTATATGAAAACATAAACGTTATGTTTATTTGCAATAAACATATGAGAGCCTTGCTTTGAAAGAAAAAAATTGATGTATACTAAAAAAAAAATCTTTCCCGAACTCGGAGGCTCATCAGGACGGAGCTTATTCAGTTCTATTGGCATTTAAGGGACTTAGAATACAAGTGTCACCCCTGAACACCTTTATACCTTCCCCAGTTGTTGTTGGTACTAAGTGTCAGCTAAGTTGACTGGAACAACGTAAAATGAAGTGTTTTGCTCAAGAACACAACGCATCGCTCGGTCCAGGAAATGAACCCACGACCCCCTAACCCCTAAACCGCAAGTATATATATGTGCACTATGTCTACGTATACTTGTCCTTCATAAATAAGTCCTATGTACGTATTTAGCACTGATCATTAAATTATTTAATGACCAATTTGAAATGGGAGGCGGAGTGCTACATTTCTCATCTGACTTCAGCATATTACTAGTTTGGGGTTCTACGTTTTATATCTTACCTTAGCTTTGGATTAGCGGTGGATTGGCAGTATCGGTAGAGTGTCAGACACCATGCTTTACCACATAGAGTTGTGGCCCTTTACATTCTTAGTTCAAATCCCGCCGATTTTAACTTTGCCTTTTATCCTTACGGGGTCGATAAAGTACTAGTAATGTACTGGGGTAATTGCAGGCCTTGTGCCAAATGTAGAAACAATTATTAGCTTTGCATAACGCTGAAAATATATTGAACTATATCTCAAAGATTGGCTCCAATGCACCCCCACCCCCCTCCTCAGAGTAAATCCCTGTCCTCAGAGTATATACACACCCGTCAACCCACATTCGCAAGGTACCTATTTACAGAAAGGTTCATTGTGCTACCGTAAAGCTTCTGTTCTGGTTATAGGGGTAGGTTTTACATCTGACCTGAGCCTATTTACAAGCATTGCATCGGTCGAGGTCTTTTACCAGCTTTGCACCGGCATGGGCTTATGGCTAGCTCTGCACCGGCCTGAGACTATTTGCACCGGATTGGCACTATTATCGGACTTTGCACCGGCCTGAGACTATTATCGGCTTTGCACCGGCATGGGTATCGGAGAAAATGTGAAAATAGATATATAATATGAAATAAAAATAACGAAGTGTGGAAATTTCTTCAATAGAGTCGATATTACTTTAAAATGTGTAGATAAGCGTGTGAGTGCACGTAAGGGTATGTGGGTAAGGTTTGGAGCGCCTGGGTTCGATAAAAAAAGTAGTCCACCCAGTTACCAGCTAGAATGCACGAATTAAGGATAATTACATCGTAAATGTGAAGCCTCACATTCATTTATCTTCGGTGAATATAGCATTGACTATGAGTAGTAAATGGTACCCGACTATCATTGAGTGTTACAATTCTGAACCTTAACAGCCTCTCATTGGTGGATGGGTCGGCAATGGTGGCTCAATCACTGTTCATCATCTCCTGGCTTATCCCATGCTGAAGAATATAGGAATTGATAAAAAATATGGAAAGTCTCGTATTTGATCGATGTAACTGGCGTTCAAAAATATGGGATAGTGTGAACACTTTTGAACAAAACAGGAAAATAGAAGAAAATAAGGAAAAAAAAAACAGCCAGTAAGGGAATGTGAGCTCTCAACTTTTTCTACTTATACAGTTTGTGGCAAAATCGGTTTGTCTCAGACTGTATTTGATCTCACAAATGAACGCACAATAGGGTCCTTCCTACTGACTACAGAACATACCTACCTATTCACGCTTATCAATGCTACATATGCCACAGTATCTGCAAATTTCAAGGAGGTCTGAAGTGACATTTCAAAGTTCATCAAGATCAGACAACAAAAATGTTTGTGGGAATCGGTGTAGGAAATTACACACAGGTATCTTGACAGTTGAAACTATCTTTTATACTACGAGATAGATATTACACTATTTAAACAAACTTACCATGATTTAGGGAACACTGGGAATACTTGAAATTTGAAGGTGCGAGTATCCTAAACGCAGAAAATGACTGTAATAATAGTTGATCATTATAAATAATAGTGGCGAAAATCGGATTAAATACTTTTAAGGACTGACAAAACTGAATAGAAGCGCTTCTGTCCATTTTTTTCTAACTCCAAAGGTATTTTACTCGATTTTCTTAGCTAATATTTGTAGCAGTCATTTTCTGTATTTGGGACGCTCACACTTTCATATTACACTATTTGTTTTCCATAACCTGGCAGCACATAAGCGAAACGGTGAAACATCAAATATATAATGTTTAAT
>OZ024742.1:159788947-159821447 GCA_964016885.1 Eledone cirrhosa | reverse complement strand
GGCGAGACTGTAGAACCCTGTGGCAGGCCCCTTAGTAGGTAAATCATTTTTCGTTTCTCTTTTCCAAGAATCAGACTTGTATTGCGATTAGAGAGAAAGCTTTCAATCCAGTTGCAAAGATAGTTGGGAATTTTAAAATGATATAATTGCTTAACTAGAGTGTCATGAACTACATTATCATAAGCTCCCTTTATGTATAGGGAAATCAAACCGGTTGACTTTTTCCAAATATTTTTGCATTACACTCCGTATATGATTAGATTGTATATTTTATCTGAACCTGTGGCCGTTTCCTCTCTTAACTCATCCATAACTGTTAGTAGCTCTTGTTCAACAATAAGAGAGGAATTTACATTTGAAGTGCGAAGAGTAGGAGCTTTGTAATTAGTATTGGGTTCTGTAAACCTAGTCTAGTTAGTCTTGTGAAATAGTTATTTTCTGACTTTAGGCTTTATTTTGTGAGTTTGGCAATTGTTAGAGTTTCGTTGGTTACTAGAATTGCAATATTAAAAGTGCTGGTGGCATGAGCCGAATCTAGATCCATATTATCGTCTAATTTCCAGTTTTCTATAAAAGTAGAGGCTAAGAGAGAAGACCAGATTCTATTATTGAAGTGTCTATAGGTGGAGGGGTCTAAGAAGTTGTATTTATTCATAATCTCTAAGAGATATTCTCCTTGTTTGGAAAACCCATTTATTTATGTTATCTAATATGAAATCGCATACATCGATTATTAATTCAATGTTTGCTTCACACATCAAATAACAATGTGAAATATGAATTGAAATTTAATAACAGATAATTATAAAGTCAACTTATAAAAACTGGGTTTTCATCTTATCATATATCTTACTGTATTAATAGCTAAAGATAATATAACATCTCTCGTTGTCTTAAGTGCGTGTGTGCGTTAATGTTCTCTCTCTCTTTCACTCACTGCCTCCGTCTCTCTCGCTCTCGCCATCTCCCACTATCATAAGAAAACGGTAGCACATGTGCTGTTTTTTTGTGTATTAGTATTCCAGAATGAATTATGTGCATAGAAATCCCCTGAAATTAGTTTTGCTTTGTGGATTAGATTTTGTCTAGGAAATCTGCAATTCTTTGTTGTCTCTATACTTTTAGGGGTGATTATAAATATTTATTAAATAGAAGTCTACCTTTCTGATGTACAGATACACAATATCTATGGAATTACATTCCTTTTGTATCATGTCAGGTCACTCTCGAGTGCTACTGGTAGCGTGTAACCCAGTACAACCTGTCGCATGGTCGGGTCGTCGGCGACTAAACCGGCAACCCCACCAAGTATAGTTGGTGAGGAGGGTGATTTTAGACACCCTGCAGGACAAAAACAAAACCTGACAAAGGGCGGAAAAACTCATAAAAGTCAATGGCCATCTAAAAAAAAAAAATCCTGCCAAATCAATGGGTGGCAGTAGTTCCAGATGCACGCATCGAAAGACTGGTGTAGTGGTTCTGAGAACAATGCGGCTTTGCAGATGATCAATGCAAATTGACAATGGAAAGGTGCTACTGCTCGAGTTAGAAGAGAACTTCAGGAGAAGCAGCGACCCCTGATTGTATTTAGCAACCGAAACAAATATAAAGTACATCAAATCTAATGCGGCCCTGGTTCTTCTTATTTGCGAGTGTAAACTCGGCCAGAACTGATTAGATTGTATCATGTCTAATTTAGAGACTAATTCTGATCTAATCACTGTGAGAGACTTTGTTGCTCCAAGATAGCATGTACTGGATATAAAAGAGAGATTTCTGTGTATTCCCTTTTGTACAAGTTCAAATATTTTAGTAGGGCCTCTTGAAACAGAAATATATCAAATGTTGATCCCTAAAGGTTTAAATACAATTCCATTAGTTCACGCTATCTATCTATCTATCGAAAAGCAGAAATTATCCTTATGTTTGTGTTTCTCTTACGTTTTCTAAACAATATTTATTAGTAACCACACGGCGCCTTTGTCTCTTTTAATTCATATTAATTTATTGCTCTGACCTCCGTTCTATTCTCCCTATCTCGCTTGTTGTTGTTAATTCGGGTGTTGAACTTAAGTTCTGCCATTTTGGATTAACTTCCTCCTTCCTCTCTCTCTTTCTTTCACTCCCTTTCTCTCTCTGTCTCTCCCACTCACTTATTCCCTCTCCCTCTCTCTTCCACTCACTTATTCTTTTTCCCTCTTACTATCTATCCTTTTCTCCCTCTTTCTCTCTGCTCCCTTACCACTTCCCCCTCCTCCCCTCACTTCCGTTTTCCTTCGTCTCCCTTTTTTGCGCTTGTTCTCGCTATGATCAAACGTTTTTCTCTTCGCTCTCCCTTGTGCTGTTAATGCGGATTCAAGACTTACATTCGGTCTCCCTTTTTAACTTCTCTCTCTCTCCCACCGGTTACTGCAACTTACATGTACTACTGTCTCGTGTTTCCCCTTCTCTATCGGTAAGTTTTTCTTTTGTTTATTTTATTTTACTGTCGTTCTCCTCGTTATCGTCTCTGCTTTTTGTGTTTTTTGTTGTTGTTTTCTTCCCTGATAACTCTGATCAACTCACTGTGGTGAGATGTACTGTCTTTAATGCGTCGAAACATCAGCAATCTACAGCAGACATCTGAAGAGCGGGAAATGTCCTTATGTTTGTGTTTCTCTTATGTTTTCTAAATAATATATATACACACACACACACACACATACACATATATTCATATATATATATACACATACACAAATGCAATTATAACGATTATATTTGAGGGGGAATAGAAGTAAATATAAACATATACGAACACCAGGTCCGGACATAGAGGAGCCAAACTTCCACTCTGATCACCTCCGTGTCTCTTGTCCTCACCATCTCTCACTATTATGAGCAAATGTGGTCCCACGCTTTTGTCGCCCCACAGCCCCGGCGGACAGAATAGAGAATGCGTTTCTCCGGAAACTCTTTTATTCGTCTTTTACTGAGTTCATTCATTCGGCTGAGGTCATTCTAGAGCAACGCCTTGTATTTGTCGGTATGTGTGTGGTAACAAATATATTTTCCCCCAGGGCACAAAAAACTTTCTGTTGAATTAATTCTTATTTTATTAGAATTAACTCCCATGTTCTTTGAGAATCAGTAGTTATTGCGTGTAGGGATTTTGTTTTCTTTCTCAAAGTAAGAAGCAATTTTTTTACCCATTGATTTTATTGCTTTTTGTTTTATTTAATTTTTATATTTTTTGCCTATATTTCAGATTATGAATGGCACAAAATGATTTATCTTCAGCACAACATATCAATTAATTTAACTACCGTGTTTGGGCTACAAGGTAAAAGTAGAGATTATATCCCATCCCACTGCTACAATTCGTGCTCAGAATTTTACCGAAGTGATCTAGTTAATCGATGGAACGAACTGCCTGTTAATCAGGTAATACACTTCTGAAAGATATTGGTTTCATGTTTTAAATAATTGTTTCTACTTTTGGCACAAGGCCATCAGTTACCCCAGTGCATTATTGGTACTTTATTTTATCGACCCGGGTAAGGATGAAAGGCAAAGCTAACCTCGGGGAGATTTGAACTCAGACCGTAAAGTGCCGTAACTCTATGCCTCACAGCATCGCGTGCGACCCTCTACCAATACTGCCAATCCACCGCCTTTAAATATGTTTTAAATAATGTAAATGTTTTAATGTTTGTTGTTTGAATATTGACTGAGGTGAATTGGCAGTCGCTAAAAAATCAGATAAAATGTTTTGCAGTATTCATATTGGCTCTCTCTGCTTTCTGAATTCATAACCTACCAGGGTCAACTTATTGACTTTCAGCCTTTGAAGGTCAATAAAAAAAACCTACCAGTCCAGCACTGGAGTCGATTTTTCTTTTATATCACTTTCTCACTTCCTCTATCTTATACAATTCCAGGTTTTGGCCCCAATTTTCAATCGACTCTTCCTTACCCTTGGATAAACCCTTCAATTAATGGGAGTCACGTCGATATCGGCCACTTTGTAGAAGATTCCTCGTTATGCCTTATATATGTTATGCCTTATACATGTTATAAATTTATTTTGTCTCTTTCAAGGTGAAAGTAGTTTTGTACACAGATGGTGCAGAGGTTTTGAATGTGCTATTTAATGGCAACGGAAGTAAACGTGTCACATGGTTTAATCATGACAGGCTGTTGAACAGTCCGTGGACTGACCTGAATGATAGATCAGTTAACGCGGGTAAATTTGCAGTTGAAAGACGCTAGTAAGTTGGTATTATTATTATTATTATTAATAAACTAAACATAGATGTGGTGGCCATCAGTGAAACCAGAATCTCCGAAGCACAAGCCTTCGCACCGATCTTCGGCGGCTACGATGTATACGCATCTCCCAGCCGTCCAGGATCGGGGGGAGGGGTTGCCGTCCTTTTTCGGAGAGGCTTGGATCTCGCGATACGGGCCATCTTCCTAGACCAGAAGGTAAGTCGGTGGTGCTGGACGTGACCGGCAGCGAAGGCAAAATCTTTCAGGCTAGTAGCCGTCTACGCCCCAACAGGGGCCGGACGGCCAGATTTCTTCAGACGTCTAGAGACCTTTCTTGGAACGTCCCGCTCTTTAGTGTTAGTGGGCGACTGGAACGGTATCTTGGATGCACGCTGGGATCATGTGGGGCTGGTGGATAGGGGAGGAGGGTGCAAGAGCCTCACCAACCTGCTCAGACGTTTTGAACTGTCTGACAGGTATCGACTGGATCACCCGAATGTGCCAATGAGGACATGGCCAAACCGCATCGGGTCTTCCATATCGTATCTCGATATGGTATTCTACAGAGAACTAGATAAGGCTAGTGTAAGTTGTCCATAAATTAAAATAGTCGACTACACAGACAACAAATTTGTGATCTGTGAGATCGACATAGACAGACTTCATAGACAAGGGCCTGCTTACTGGAAGCTGAACGCGTCTTTCCCGGCGCGCAAAGCCTACAGAGACCGGATTAGCGTATTAGTTAAGCGGGCGTTGACGGGAGCGGTCGTCAACAACAGGTGGTGTTCGCCCTGAAAAGGGCAATTAAAATAGAGTCGATTAGGTTTAGCAAAGGAGTAGTGATAGATGAAAATAGAGTAGAGGGAGAGCTAGTCAGAAAGCTAGAAGAGGCGTTTAGGACAGGCATCGCAACCGACGTGCTTGCGGCGAGATTGGCACTCGACCAATTCTTCAACGCCAAACACGAAGGCTGCGTTGTCAGAGCTAGAGCGCGTGCTCTGAAACATGAGGGTCAAAAGCCCTCCAATGGGCCCGGGTGGCAGAGGCACGACGTGGCAACAAATCCACAATTTGGTCTTTGTCTGACCAAAACGGGTGCGTGATGCTCGAACCCGAGCGGATGTGTGAAGCTTTTCAGCAGCACTTTGCTGAACTGTTCGGGAGCGGCGGCGGCCCGGATCGGGGCATGGACTTCAGTGCATACCTCGACGGACTGACTCGGCTCTCGACGACCGCAGCACAGTGTTGCGAAAAGCCAATAACAGCCGGTGAAATACGGGATGCTATGGCTAACTGCACAAGAAGTAAATCGCCAGGTTTGGATGGTCTGCCCTACGAGCTTTATGCATTTATGCCAGACTTGTTCGGTGACCTCTTGGCAGATGTCTACTGCAACTGGCAGCAGAACGGGAGCATTCCCAGTTTTGTGAGCCGGGGAGCAGTGGCGCTGCTGAGAAAAGACCCGAACAAGGGGGATGTTATCGATAATGTCAGGCCCATAACCCTGCTAAACGCAGAGTTCAAGATTTTGGCCAAGGTGTTAGCAACGAGGTTGGCGCTTGTCGTCAAGGGTCTGGTGGGAGAGGCGCAGACATGCGCCATTCCGGACAGATCCATACACGACAACCTCCACCTCATGCGATACATCATAGAGAGGGTGGTTAAGGAACCTGGCGAGGGTGGGACCCTGATCAACTTGGATCAATCCAAAGCATTCGATAGGGTCGACCATCGGTACCTGGCGGCGGTCCCGAAGGCAGCCGGTTTCGGGCCCGTATTCAGGGGTAGGATCGCAGCAATGTGCAGCGACATCTGCTCAGTTGTGAGGGTGAACGGTCACCTGTCGCAGCCGTTCAGCATCATGCGCTCAGTCCGCCAGGGTTGTCCCCTCTCGCCCCTCTTGTACGTATTGGCTCTCGAGCCGTTACTGCACAAACTGGAGGCGATGAGGGGCGTCCCACGCGAACTAGGATGCGGGAAATCCGAGTTGGCTTACGCTGACGACGTCACTGTGGTGGTGTCGAGCACCAGACACGTTCAGATGCTCGGCACCGCTCTCAAGGAATACGAAGCGGTGACAGGAGCAAGTGCTGCTTTCTAGCAAGTTTGTTGAAAGGTGGGTGAATGTAGCGAGAATGGTCCGAGTGCACGGGACTACTCTGAATATACGTCTGTAGTTTGAGAGATGGAAAAATTGAGAGAGGGCGCTTGCCCTGTTGTCAGGGTGGCCGTGGTCTTTTGTGTGGTTTTCGCCACGAGTAACCCTCGGAGGTTTCCCCCCCTATTGGGGAATTTTTCATTGTTTCAATTTTCATTTTTATTGTTTACTAGCAGTTTAGCCCGGCGTTGCTCGGGTTTGTTAATTTTCTATGAAAAGTTACATACAGGTAAACGTGGTTTGAAAGCGAATAAGCTTATCAATTAAGTGCATAAAGCAGTTGAACCGGTTATTAAAAGTTACGAACCAATTAGCATTTTGGTCAATCAATGATGGGTTAATAATCCTCCAATATCGAATTTAGTAGACCAAAGTTGCAAGATGGTGGCCCTGATGCCGCTGGGTGTCATATCTGTCCGCCATGGGATACCCTACCAGGAAATAGTGTTCCAGACGGCATAGCTCCAACACCTGCACCAACATCTATAGCACCTCTTTGTAGACGATATTGCGTGTCATCCCTTGAGGAGAGTAAGCAAAAAGTCCATTCCTGCTCCCTGCGCGGGAACAGGCAACATAAAGTTGGCCATGGGAGAAGCATGGCTCCTCCAAATGGATGCGCGCCACCGACAATGTTTGCCCTTGTGACTTGTTAATGGACATGGCAAAACATGGTCTCACCGGGAATTGGGATCGTCGGAAATCGAACGGGATATCTGACGCCGAGGGGAAAAGGTTCATCCTTGGAATGAAAACATTCTCCCCTCTTCCGCACCCCGTTACAATGGTGGCCTCAATCAAGTGGGTGTCAGTGACTTGACGACCATGCGAGTACCGTTGCACTGCTTTGGTGGACGCAAGTTCCTTATTAGCATAATGGGACAGCCAACCCTAAGCTTAATAATGTGAGGTGGGAGCCCTGGGGGCTCAAGGAGATTTAATAACTCAACCGGATAATTAACGATATCGTCGGGGTCTGATTTGAAGATGTGCTCTTTACCGGGAATCTTCTCAATCAGCTGCTCGTTAATAAAATTAACCATGGTATTTTTCGGAGCAAGGATGGCTCTTTCGCTGAGCCAATCGAGGTTTTTAAAGTTAGATGAGACATTAGGAAAAACTGCTTCCCAAAGGTCAGAAGGGCTGCTCACAATGTTGCACAGGGTGTCGATTGCTATGCCGCCCTTGTCATCCGCAGCGATCTTGCCTTCACCAAGTGCTAAAATGTTCTGTGCTGCAGACATGTTGTCACCATGCAAATGAGCACGCATATTTGTGCTCAGGTACAAACTATTCACCTGGAGCCACAACATGGACGACTTAAGACAGGCACGCACTTCATCAGCTCTTGTCCATTGTGTGCCATTGTGCACTCATCCCAAACAATGAGGCAACATCTTTTGAGAACCAGAGCTTTGTGTGAACTCTTGCTGATATTGCATGTTGGTGTCTTAGTTTTTACTAAATCCAAAGGGAGTTTAAAGGTTGAATGTGCTGTCCTGCCTCCCGGCAGCAAAGTAGCAGAGATCCCGGACGATGCAACGGACAACGCAACTTTTTTCTCCTGACGAATCTTAGCGAGAATCAAATTCGTTACAAAAGTTTTTCCGGTACCCCCAGGAGCGTTTTTTTATTGGGGGGATCCGGGTTGTTTTTTTTTTACCTTGAGGTATAACCAGTCAGTAGTTCCTTCAAAGGCTCTGGCGGTTCCGGAAGAGGGGGCAAGGTTACGTTACCGTTTAAGCAGCACATTGCAGGTGGCTCCCCAGCCCACTTTGTAGCATTGCAGAATTGGCAATTGAAGCGCATCTCGCCTATATTTATGTCAGAGCGCATCGAGTAATTAACGTTTTGCTCATACTTGAAAGCCCGTAGGTGCCAGTAAGGGCTGTTGGGGCTCGTCACACCGCGTGCAGCTTCTCGCCGTCGACTGTTTCGCTTGAACGTAGAACATTGGTCGTGTGGTTGGTGGGAAGGTCTGGCAGCAATAGCAGAAGCAACATTTGCAATGCTAATGGACCGCCCGTCTGCATCTTCAGAAGCCATGGAAGTAGTCATAGCCGCAGCGTCCGTAGGAAGGCGAGCCGTCCGTTGTTTTAAACGTTCCAAAGACCTGGAAGCAGCATTAGTCGCAGCGTTTCTAGCCAGGCGCTTCGACCTTTGTTCACGGCTCTCTGAAGCCCTGGAAGAAGCCTGGTATGCAGCCATTTTGGCTAGGCGTGCGGTGCGCTGTTGGAAACTTTCAGCCGCTCGACATTCTGCTGAACGTAAGGCTGTCTGTGAAAGTCTTGAAGCATTTTCCTCAGAGGACTCGTTTGCTATAGTAGCCTTTTGCGCCACTGCTGACGCGGTATGTCGACTGAGGCGACTTCTCTTTTTAGGTGGCATTTTATGTCCAAAAGAAAGGGTGAAAGTTACTTCTACAGAAAAATTGACTTTGAAAGTCTACTGTCTGTTTATGAATATTGTTATTGTTGTTGTGATACAAATGTTAGTAAGTAAATGGGTATCGAAAAATAAAGGGTGAAAGTTACTTCAACATAAAAATTGACTTTGAAAGTATAAGGCTGATAATTGAATGTAAAAAGATTGATAAGAAAGCCCCCCCCCCCAAAAAAAAAATTGTACAGGTATTTGTATGTATGTGTGTATCTGTATGTATGTATGTATGTATGTATGTATGTATGTATGTATGTATGTATGTATGTATGTATGTATGTATGTATGTATGCATGCATGCATGCATGTATGTATGTATGTATGTATGTATGTATGTATGTATGTATGTATGTATGTATTAAAGGTTGAAAGTTACTTCAACATAAAAATTGACTTTGAAAGTATAAGGCTGATAATTGAATGTAAAAAGATTGATAAGAAAGGCCCCCCCCAAAAAATGTACAGGTATTTGTATGTATGTGTGTACTTTTATGTCGAAAATAAAGGGTTAAAGTTACTTATACTGAAAAATTTAGTTTGAAAGTGTAAGGCCGATCTCTTTATCATTATATGCCATTGTTATTTCTAAAACAAACTGTGTATGCGTTGATTGATTGAAATTCCCGCGTTCCTGTTTCTATGACGTCAATCGTAACCATGCCAACATATATGTGTGTGTATGCACCCACATATATGTGTGTATATGTTTTTTTTCAATGTTTCTCTTTTTCACAAACACTTATAAGAGAAGGTAGCAATTTTAAGGGGAGGTGATGAATGGGAGTAGATATAGGAAACGTATATCATATGAGAGAGGAGAAATCATCGATTGTTGAAATAAATCGATTTTTCCGTAATTGTGGCATTTTTTAGCCAATAAGATCGCTCATGACCCAAATTAGAATATTATATTTGTAAACATTCTGCTTAATTATTCATTCAATATTTTTGGAATTGTGTAAATGTATAAAATTGAAACATACATACAGACACAAAAATCTGCCTTTTATAGATAATGATATATATAAATGTTTCTATGTCCTTTTTTTTCTTCTTTTCTTATATAAATAATAAAAATATTTACACGCACAAAACCCACATCGTACCGTCCAGTACCGTCCTGTGCCGTCTGTAATGTTTTTCCTGATGTCAGCCCTTGTGGCCAATAAAGAAATCATTATTATTATTATTTTTTTTTTTTGATTTTTTGAGTCTCAGTCATTGATGTTAGTTAACTGGAAAGTTTGTTGAAATGAATATCAAGCCACTACCTGCAGCCTCAGATATTCAGGACGTATCGGAGGGTTCTTGCTGTTCCCAGCAAGCATGCCTTTTGGAGCGTTCCAAAAAGCGTGAAGGGGCCAATTTTTTTTAACCATCCCTGGAAACTTTTTGAGATAGTCCCTAGTGCGCCTATGACAATCGGGATCACTTTGACTTCATGGCAGTTCCAAATCCTTTTTACCTCCCACTTTAAGTCCTGGTATCGGTTAATTTTCTCCCTCTCCTTCTCTTGCACTCTCGTGTCGAATGGGCAGGCCACATCCACAATCAGGCACGATCTTTTTTCTTTGTCCAAAACCACCAGGTCAGGTCTATTGTGTTCCAGTTTCTTGTCCGTCTGTATCCTAAAATCCCACAGCACCTTCGCCTGATCGTTCTCTATCACCGCCTCTGGCTTATGCTCATACCACTTCTCAGAATGTGGTAAATTGTTTACTTTGCATAGGTGCCAGTGGATCACCCTGCCCATCACATCATGTCTCCAGCCCTTATAGTGAGTCTGGGCTAGGTGTTTACACTCGGATACAATGTGAGCCACAGTCTCCTCTCTCTCTTCACAGATCCTGCACAGTGGGCTAGCCTCCTCCTTGTAAATGTGGTGTTTCAACCACTTCGTTTTGAGGGCCTGCTCCTGCGCAGCCATTAACATTCCTTCTGTAGCCTTTTTAAGGTCTCTTCTTTTCAACCAGTTCCATGTCTGTGGATCTCTAAATTCAGTTTTCTCAAAGAAGGTACTATGAAGGGATTTTTCCTGAAGGCTGTTCTTTCTCCTTGATGTTATTTCCTCCTTGGACATCCCCTGGCCTATTGTCCCCTCCTTCAGTACAGTTCTGAGCATTGGCTCCTTACTATCAGTCACGTATTTGTGTAGGTTGTTTTTCTCCATCTGAACACAGTCCTCTATGCTGATAAGACATCTTCCACATTCAGATCTCCTTAAGTAGAGTCTATCGACATCACTCCTCTTGTGGAACATATTGTAGATAGTCAATAGCTTCCTAGTTTTCCTATCCATTTCTTTTTGTTCAGCAACATTCCATCTCAGAATTCCCGCACTGTACCTGATAATAGACACAGCTCGGGAATTTACTGCACTTATGGCATTCCTACTGTTCAGATGTGACTTTAATACGCTCCTTACTCTCCGAAGGTATTCAGTTCTTATCAATTCCTTCATTTTTTTGTTCTTGATGTCATCAGCCTCCAGAACGCCCAAATACTTGTATCCTTCCTCAGAGTCAATTTCCTTTATCATCTCACCTGTTGGTATTTGGATTCCGTTACTTCTGCTCAACTTACCCCTCCTCATCACAATGACTCCACACTTACTAATACCAAATTGCATACATATATCATTGCTGAAAATACGGACAGTGTCAACAAGCACATCCAACTGCTTCTCACTTTTCCCGAAGAGCTTAAGATCGTCCATGAAGAGGAGGTGATTGATGGTAAGCCCTCCCTTTCCCAACCTGTATCCTGCTCTCACTTTTCGCAGTACACTGGTCAGGGGCATCAGGTCAAGGACAAACAACAGAGGGGACAGACTATCTCCCTAGAAGATACCTCTCTTGATCTTCACGCTTCCCAAGGATTCTCCAGTTGATGTTAACTCTGTTTCCCAGGACTTCATACGTTTGCCCAACAACTGTCTGATGTTATCTGCCACCTTGAAGATCTCCAGGCTTTTGGTGATCCAAGAATGAGGCACCATGTCAAATGCCTTTTTGTAGTCTATCCATCCCATGGCAAGACCAGTGTGTCTCCTCTTGCAATTCCTCATTACCATCTTATTAATAAGTAACTGGTCCTTTGTACCACGTGACTTCTTTCGGCATCCTTTCTGTTCGTCCGGTAACAAGTTGTTTGTGTGGAGGTGATGGTAGACTTCCTCAGACATAATTCTTGTCAACAGTTTCCACATTACGGACAGACATGTGATAGGTCTATAGTTGGTAACATCATTACCCTTGGTTCGGTCTTTCATTATCAGAACTGTGGTACCTTTTGTCAACCACTCTGGTACCTCACCTGACATCAAGCAGTCATTGAACATGGTTGTCAGTTTCGGGTGGAGGGATGTTATGTTTTTAATCCAATACCCCTGCACACCATCTGGGCCAGGTGATTTCCAGTTGGTTAGTTTTTTGGCCTGCCCTTTAAGAGTTTCAACTGTGATACTCAAAACAGTTTGTTGGCGTGCCTGTTCACTAATCTCCTTCTGTACTGTCTCAATCCACACTGCCTGGTCATTATGTTTAACATCCTGCTCCCATATTCCTCTCCAGAATGTTTTAGTTTGTTCCGCCCCAGGGATCAAGTCGTTGCCTCTTTCTTTCCCTTCAAGCTGTCCAAACAGCATCTTCTGGTTGTTGTCGAACATGCGGTTCTGTCTATACTGGATGACTCTGTTCTCGTATCGCCTGATTTTTGCACTCTTTGCTACAATGCGTTGCTTCAGTTCCTCTATGATAATATTTAGCTTTTTCCTCCTAGTTTGTACTTTATTTCCAGTCTATTTTTAGTGTCTATGTTTTTTAGTGTCCCATTCAGTAGGGACTCAAGCTTTCCAATGTCATTTCTCATTTCCCTGATTTGACCACTCAGTCGTTTCTTCCACCAAGGCTCTGCTCTTTCTTGTCTGTTGTTTCCTCTCGCTTTTATACCAAGTAGTTTCCTCACCGTATTTGCTGTTGCTTTGAGGATATTGTTGCACTGGTGAAGACTCCTCGCCTCAAGGTATGGGATGACTTTGTTTACCTTAGCTGTTGTTTCTTTTAACTTTTTCCTGTCTACAAATCTTAGGTTCATAGGTTTCCCACTATCATTGTTCAATTCATCTACCACTAAGTTTAGGATATCTACCAAATCTTGTCCTAGCCCGTCAGCATTCATCTCCTCAGTGGCCGTATCTCTGTTCCAGGTATTATTTATCTCAGCATTCAGATCATTGTCTGTTTCGGGTGGTTCCTCCGTTCTCTCGACCTCTTCACCTTCATTTCCCACTGGCTCGTTTGCCTGGCATACTCCACCCTCCATCTCCAAGCTAATCTCTCTGCCCAGTTCCTCCAGTTCCAGCTCGCTTATCCACCCATTAGTTCTTATTACTCGAGCCTGCCCGGCCAGTTTTTGTTCATCTAATTTAAATGGACCAATCTCGTTCCAGATGTTATGCATCCTTTTCCTATAGCCTTGGGGTTACTCTTCAGGTAACATTGCATAACAGTTCTATTCAATTCTTTCGTCCAGTTGGTTCTGGTCCCTTTCCTTCTTCTTCTTCCTCCGACACCAGCAGTATTTGGTTGACAGCCAGGTCCCTGCTGCTGAGCCAGGGAGCACCTGTTGGGTGAGAGTCTGTCACATGACAATCTAGTCTCCATTTCACCGTTATTCGAACTGTTTAGGTTCGACATTTAAACACTCTTATCGAGGATTGGCGAATGTATGGTTACATAACCACCGGTGAATTACTTGTCTCCGGTGGTTTCGTCACTCCACGTGACTTTTGTGTGGCATTATCACGCTGCAGACGAACCCAAGCAAACGAACAAACAAACAGGCAGAAAAAAACCCAAAAATGAATAAGCATAAGTTTCATTGTAATGTAGTGTTTGAATGTCTGATTTAGTTTTTCCCTTCCCTTCTCTGTCCGTCCGTTTGTTTTTCTCTTCATTTTTATTTCCTTTACGTTTTTCGTTGTTACTGTGCTGCTTTGATTTTGATTTTTATTATTATTATTATTATTATTACAGTTGCATTTATCTTGCTTTATGTTCATACGAGTTATCACCAAGTCACAACCAGTGACCTCAAGAAACAACAAGGTCCGCATGTTCAAGAAAGAACATACATATTCACACATGCATCTTTAGTGTTTAGACTTGTGATGTACTTATATTGACAGAATCTTCCTTAGTATATGGGCAGTTCCCATTAGTACTGTCTTTTGTATTTCTCCTATACGCGGGTTTCCTGGGATTTGCGATAAGTAGTCATTAGACCCCTTAGGTATCATTCCCAGAGCGCCTACAACCACTGGTATTGTTTTAGTTCTCAATTTCCACATTTTTCCAATTTCTATCTCCAGGTCCTTATACTTGCTCAATTTTTCAAATGTTTTTATAGATACATTCTTGTCTATCGGAACAGACATATCAATTAGCAGGCATACCCTCTTTTGAAAGTCCTTCAATATTATATCAGGTCTATTTGCATCTATTTTTCGGTCTGTTTGGATGCTAAAGTTCCACAAGATTGAGATGTGATCTTTTTCAAGTATGGGAGGTGGTTGATCCTCCCACCAATTCTTTTGATGGGGCAGGTCAAAATGCTTACACATTATCCAATGTATGTATTGTGCAGCTCTGTCATGCCTGTTTAGATATTCGGTTGGAGCTATAGGACTGCACATTGAAATTATATGGTCAATGGTCTCTGGTTGTTTTTTGCATACACGGTATAATGGGCTGCACCCATTTTTTATTATGTTGGCTTGGTAATTTTTTGTTGGCAGACACTGATCTTGTGCCGATATAATCAGTCCTTCAGTCTCCGATTTCAGTCCAGAGGATGCCAACCACTGATGGGTTAAAGTTTTGTCAACATCAGGATTGTTAGCTCGCTCTGGGTATTTTCCATACAGAGGCTTTTCTTGCCATTTCTTAGCCAGTTTCTGTAGCAGTTCTTTCTTTGCAGTTACTTTTACCTGCTTTGCTTTTTCTGTGTTTTCCATTTCAGCAGTAAATGGGACTTCTGAAATTTGTAGTCCATTACTGTATCGTTGTGCATCTTTTGTAATGGAATATGATCTTTTGATGCTTTCGTGTTTCAAAACGAGTTTGATCATCCAATCATGTGATTCCCTTAGATATGTAGATAATCCAATTGTTGCAGTTTTCAACGCAATGTCAAACTGGATTAACCCACGTCCTCCTTCTTTCCTAGGGAGATATATTCTATCTATATCTGCCTTAGGGTGATGCATTCTCTGCATGGTTAAGAATTTTCTAATTTTTGTATCGAGCCTACGGATCTCTGTGCTTGACCAGTTGATGACATTGTAACTGTAGGTTACTACTGGTATGGCAAGCGTGTTTATGGCATCGATCCTATTCCTTGCATTCAATTCCGTTCTTAAGATTGCTCTTACTCTGCGGTAACATTCCTTCCTTATCCTTTCCATCATTGTCGAGTGCTTGATTCCGTCTCCTTCACAAACACCTAGATATTTGTAAGTTTTTTCTTGATCAAGTTCTCTTATCACGTTCTCCCGATCAAGATTAATGTCTGAACTCTTCAGCAGCTTTCCTCTGGTGAACGCTGCTTTGGCGCATTTATCTAGTCCAAACTCCATTTTAATGTCATCACTGAACTGCTTCACAGTGGATAATAGCCCTTGCAATTGTTCATCATTTTTTGCAAATAGCTTCAGGTCATCCATGTAGAACAGGTGATTAATGGTTTTGTCATAGACTTTATATCCATGTTTTGTTTCATTGAGCATTTTACTTAATGGTATAAGTGCGATGCAGAATAAAAGCGGTGATAAAGAGTCACACTGAAAAATTCCACAATTAATATTAACTTCTCCAGCTTCCAGTGATTTTGTTTCACTATTCAAAAGGAGTGTCGTTTTCCATGTCTTCATACTGAATGTCAAAAACCTCCTGACAACGGGAGATATTTTGAAAATCTCTAAACATTTTTCAATCCAACTGTGTGGCAAACTATCGAATGCTTTTTTATAATCTATCCAAGCAATCGATAGATTTTTGTGTCTATTATGACAATCTTCCAGTATCATTTTGTTAACCAGAAGCTGATCCTTACAGCCATATGAGCCTCGTTTACACCCTTTCTGCTCAATGGGAAATAGGTCATTTGTTATCAGGTGGTCATATGTGTATTCAGTTAGGACTGATGTTAAAATTGTATACATTGTGGTCAAGCAAGTTATCGGTCTGTAATTTTTGGGATTGTTTGTCTCATCATTCTTCGGAAGCAGGAATGTAATGCCGTTAACTAGCCATGATGGTATCTTTTCTGGCTCCTTAACTATTTCATTGTAAAGTTGGGCTAACAGCTCATGAGACTCTGTGAAGGCATTTATCCATTTTTCCTGGGGATTTCCATTTGCTGGTTTTTCTTAGAGCCAAGCGCAACTGTTCAACTGTTATATTTTCCCATGTTTGTTCCTCAAGGTGAGCTGTATCTTTCATTTGTCTGTCTATCCATGGGGCATGTATGTTATGAACTTTTTCTTCGGCCCAGATCTTTTTCCAGAATTCTTGCACTTCCTCCTTGGGTGGTATTGATTTAGCAGTTATTGTTGACTTACCAATTTTTCTGTAGAAGTTTCTTTGGTTGTTTTTTGAACATATTATTGTCCTTATAGAATCTAGATCGTTTTTCAAAGCGCCTTATACGAGCAGCTTTGGCCGACACTTTTTGCTTGATTATTTCTATCAGCATGTCTATGTCACATGTTGATTTTATACTGTACTTTTTTTTCAATTTTCTAAGTTTAGTTTGTTTAACATGTTCACCTACTTTATAGTTTGTTAAAATTTCTATGTCAGATCGGAGAAGGTTTATTTGGCGATTGATGTTCTCTTGCCAAGTAGATTTCTTGTGGGAATTCCTTTGTTTTTTCATCTTCACTCCACATAAGTGAGTGGTGACTTTAGCCGATGCATAATAGAGATGATTTAAATCAGTAATGTTTAGTTTGTTTGTGATGATAATGTTTTTGAGAATTATGTTAGTCTTGTGTATTATCTTTTGGTTCTGTTTGGAGTTCTGGATCTTAGGGAGGGTGTCTCGTTGCCCCATGTCAGATTCTTTCATTTTCATCCATTCGATCATGATTTCATCCTTCAAGTTGGCAAGTTCATTCTCATTCATTTCTTTATCATTTACGATCTCATTATTTTCATTTGGAGTTTCATCCTGAGCATGCACTCCCTCCACTTTTTCGATCCTTTCTTTAATTTGTTCTGTTGCCAGTGATTCCGCCCCAACCCTGGGGTTCGAAGTGTTACAGTTTACCTCGTTTTCACTGACACATGTTTCATTTTCCCTTCGCTGACTTTGTGCTAATAGCTTGATCTGATCAATTTCTATATCAGTTAGTAACTTTTTTCTTACAATATTTCTTCGTATATTGGCTAGTTTGTTACTGTCAATATAGCCTCTGTTTTCGGGATGTTTCTTTTTCCAGTTGATATATGTCTGTTCTGTATTCGATGTATTTGATGGGTAGTACATGGCAGTGTAGAAAGCCTCAAGGACTTCTTTATTATCTTCCCTTGACCATTTTTCTCTCTTTTTCTTTGGATTTCTTGGTGGTGAGCATGGAGGGCCAACAGTAGGAGTATTCCGGTTATGGGAGGTCTCCAGCTCCGAAGTGATGGGAAGGTTTGAACCATTAGCTGATTTTTCGACCCCAGTCTGGTTCCTCTCTGAGGGACGCGGCCCTTTTTTACCCGGGTGACGGCCGATCCGGTATGAGATTTTATCATTAGACATTTACTTTATTTTGTCACGTTTTATCCTTATCCGCCAAGGGGTAATCATTTCGTGTTACCACTTCTAGAACGAGTGTCAACCAAGACTAGAGGGGTCGTTCTCCCCTAGAGACACGGCTATTCCCCGCCGGTCGCCATCCCGGTATTTCTTGGTCACGGGGTTTTCTTTTTGTTGTTTTTTTAAATTGTTATTATCATGAGTGGTTCCTTAATGTGAGCATTGCGTGGCTTAAGAATGAAATTATTAATAATTGTCTCCACTCCAGGCACAAGGCCAGCAATCACCCAGTGCATTACAATAATATAATATACTTTTTGTTGTAGTTGGCTGTTATTGTTGTTGGCTATGTCGGTGGTGGTGCCGGGGCTTTTTATATTGTTGGTGAGGAAGGGGTGAGCCAGCAGTCCCATAGTTGTTGATGTTGACGTTTGGCCGGTGGCCAGGTCACTAAGTCAATCTATTTATATCTTTTGCTAGCCTCTCCCTTGTCTAGTGATACCGCCACCTTCCCCTTTCTCTCTCAAGTTAACAGGGGAATAGTGGTGGTAGCATTGAAGGAGTGGTGGCGGCGACGATGGGATAGTGGTAGCAATGATGGATGGGGTGGGGTGGTGGCAGCGGTGGCGTTGTGGTTACTGATATGTAGTATCTATGAGTTTGTGTTCGTATGTTTAATATATATTTTTATTATATTTTATGTTGACATATTCCCGTAAAATTGGAATTAAACATTTTTTTAAAATTTGAGACAATAATAATAGTAATTATTATTATGATGCTGGTGAAATTGCCGTTATCTGGCTGTTATATTTAGTGTGATGGGATAGGTGGTGTATCAAGTTTCTGGTGTTGGTGAAATTGCTGTTATTTGGCTGTTCTATATGTTTTCGGAAGGGGGGAGCCAGCAGTGCCATAGTTGTTGACGTTTGGCCGGTGGCTGGGTCACTAAGTCAATCTATTTATATATTTTGGTATCCTCTCCCTTGTCTAGTGATACCGCCGCCTTCCCCTTTCTCTCTCAAGTTAACAGGGGAATAGTGGTGGTAGCAATGAAGGAGTGGTGGCGGCGGCGATGGGATATTGGTAGCAATGATGGATGGGGTGGTGGCGGCGGTGGCGTTGTGGTTACTGAGTTTTGTGATATGTAGTGTCTATGAGTTTGTGTTCGTATGTTTAATATATATTGTTGACATATTCCCGTAAAATTGGAATTAAACATTTTGTTAAAACTTGAGACAATAATAATAGTAATTATTATTATGATGCTGGGATTGGTGGTGGTGAAATTGCCGTTATCTGGCTGTTATATTTAGTGTGATGGGATAGGTGGTGTATCAAGTTTCTGGTGTTGGTGAAATTGCTGTTATTTGGCTGTTCTATATAGTGTAGACAGAGGGTGTTTTTTCCCATTTATAACCATTTTCTTTTTTTGAATACAAAATATATAATACAAAATTGAATATTTGAGCGATACAACAATATAATATGGATCCGAAACTTTATGGGACCTGATTCGGTGGTTTATGCAACATTTGTACTAAGAATTGTTATTTCACAATTGATTTAAATAAGTTAAAAATCAAAAACTTACGGGAGCGATTTCATGACCTTCTACCACCTCGTGCGTCTTCTTCTTCTTCTTATTATTATTATTATTATTATTATTATTATTATTATTATATTTCAGTCCACACTGAGAAAGGACTCAAACAAGGGGCACAACATAGATAATTTCAAGATCATAACTCTGCTAAACGCAGAGTTCAAGATTTTGGCCAAGGTGCTAGCAAAGCGGCCGGCGCTTGTTGTCGGTGGTCTGGTGGGTGAGGCGCAGACATGCGCCATTCCAGCCAGATCCATCCACAACCTACACCTCATGCGATTCATCATGGAGAGGGTAGTTAACGAACCTGGTACGGGTGGGGCCTTGATCAATCTAGAAAGCTTTTGATAGGGTCAACCATCGTTATCTGGCGGCAGTCCTGAGGGCGGCCGCCTTCGGACCCGTCTTCAGAGACTGGATCGCTGTCATGTACAGTGAAATCTTGTCTGTGGTGAGAGTGAACGGTCACCTTTCGGAACTGTTCAACATTATGCGCTTGGTCCACCAAGGATGTCCCCACTTGTCCCTGTTGTACGTATTTAATCTCGAGCCGTTACTGCATAAACTGGAGACGTGAGGGGTGTCCCGCGCGAACTGATATGCGGGAGAACTGTGTTAGCATATGCCGATGACGTCACCGTAGTGGTGTCGAGCGCCAAACACATCGAGGCGATCGGCAATATACTAAGAGAATACGAGGCGGTGACAGGAGCAATGATCAACCAGGAAAGGTCGGTGAGCATCTCACCGTAATCGTCGAAGGTAAAAGACGAAGGTGTGTCATTTATGGCGATGCAACCCACCTTTAGGCCTTCTTCCCTCAGGGAACGGAAAAAAATTAAGGCCAC
Source organism: Eledone cirrhosa (assembly GCA_964016885.1). Taxonomy (NCBI): domain Eukaryota; kingdom Metazoa; phylum Mollusca; class Cephalopoda; order Octopoda; family Eledonidae; genus Eledone; species Eledone cirrhosa. Next base: position 159,801,334 of record OZ024742.1, on the reverse strand, counting down.
CTCTCCTGTCTGCCCCACTGGTTCAACCAGCAAAAACAACAGCAGCAACGGTAGCAAGACCACCATCTGGAAAGGAAGGTCCATGCCATACAACAACGTCATCGGGCGTGGGACGGATGGACCGCTTAAATTGCTAGAGGTCTTGTTCTGTCCGGACCTCCAGACGGTCAAAAACTGGGACGAGGGGACGAGCAAGGTGGCCTCGCCCAACCAGAAATGGGCCGAGAGGAAGCTATGACTGAATGATCAAGCAGAGTGGCGGACGCGTACATTATGTCCGTCATCTGCTACCGCCTGGCCGTCGTGCCTTGTTCTAAGCCTCACCTGGCTGCGCTGGAGCATTTGCTCTTTCGCTTGCTGTGGAAAGGACGCGCTCCGATGATCAGGCGGTCCATTTGCTGTCAACACCCGCTACGTGGAGGGCTGTGCATGTCATGGCTGATGGTGCGCAGACACAGCATCTCCACCTCTTCCTCGACGCTGATCATGTGTGGTCACCGTTTGCTTGACGTCTTTTTCCCAGCTCGTCTCCTTGACGGAGCTGCAAGCAAAGAGCGAGAGAGGCGCTTGTAGATTGGAATATCTTCAGGCGCTCACAGCCCTCGACCAATCGGGTGATGTGATCGGTGGAAACTCCACCTTGGCGTTCTATAGAGGGTTAGTGGAGGAAAAGAGACGTCCTTATGGAGACTCTAGGCGTCGACGAAAATCAACTAGCCAATCTCTTCGGGAGAACTTTCGAGCCGAGGCCCATGGACAACTTCCATAAATCCCTGGCCTGGCAGTGCTACCGGGGCGCTTTGCCAGTTCGGGATCAACGACGAGAACGTCCTGCACGCACTCGTCCAGTACCCGAGCATTACCGACTTGAGGGTTTATGTCGAACACCTGCTGTTGCTTGTAGGACTGATCCGGCTATCAGCTGAGTCCATCGTGAGGATTGCAGTTTTTATCTGCCTGGTGGCCATGGCGAAAGAGGTCCTGTGGTGGACACGTTTGAAAGGGCTTAAGACGGACACTTCACTTACCTCTTCGGTGCTGCCCTGATTAACTTTTTCAAATTTTATTTGAAATGGAAAATCAGGGCGGAGAGGGAAGTGCTCCCTTCCCAGCAATGTGTTAAAAGATGGGTGAGAGAGGCAAGCATGGCCCGAATGAATGAGCCTGCTCTGAGTATGCGCCTGTAGATTGGAGGTAGAAAACTGGGTGGGGACACTTGTCCTGGTGGTCAGGATCACCGTGGCGTTTTTAATGTGCTTTCTCCACGAGTGACCCTCGGAGGTTTTCCCCCTATTGGGAAATTTATCTTTGTTTCATTTTTTTTTTTGTTATTTCCTTCGTTATTGATTTTTCCTTTCACGCAGAAATGCCTATTTGTACCGTCCTGTGCTGTCATTAATGTTATACTTTATCTCAACCCTTGTGGTTAATAAAGAAAGCATTATTATAATTATTATTAAGGGCGGTGGATTGGCTGTATCGGCAGAGAGTCGGACACCATACTTTGAAGCATAGAGTTACGTCTCTTTATGATCTAAGTTCAAATCCCGCCGAGGTTAACTTTGCCTTTCAACCTTACGGGGTCGATAAAATAAAGTACTGGGTAATTGCTGGCCTTGTGCCTAAATTAGAAACAATTATAATTATTATTATTATTTTATTTATCTTGCTTTATGTTCATACGAATTATCACCAAGTCACTACCAGTGACCTCAAGAGACAAGGTCCGCCATGTTCATGAAAAACACATACACACACACATATATCTTTAGGAGTTTACACTTGTGATGTATTTATATTGACAGAATCTTCCTTAGTGTATGGGCAGTTCCCATTAGCACTATCTTTTGTATTTTTTTATACGCGGGATACCTGGGATTTGGTATAAGTAATCATTAGACCCCTTAGGTCTAATGATTACTTATACCAAAGCGGCTACAACCACTGGTATTGTTTTAGTTCTCAAATTCCACATTTTTCCAATTTCAAATGTTTTTATAGATACATTCTTGCTTATTGGAACCTTTTTCAAGTACGGGAGGTGGTTGATACTCCCACCAATTCTTTTGATGGGACAGGTCAAAATGCTTACACATTACCCAATGCATTTATTGTGCAGCTCTGTTATGACTGTTTAGGTATTCGGTTGGAGCTATAGGACTGCACATTGAAATTATATGATCAATGGTCTCTGGTTGTTTTTTACATACACGGCATAATGGGTTGCATCCATTTTTTATTATGTTGGCTTGATAACTTTTTGTTGGCAGACACTGATCTTGTGCTGATATAATCAGTCCTTCAGTCTCCGATTTCAGTCCAGAGGATGCCAACCACTGATGGGTTAAAGTTTTGTCAACATCAGGATTGTTAGCTCTTTCTGGGTATTTTCCATACAGTGGCTTTTCTTGCCATTTCTTAGCCAGTTTCTGTAGCAGTTCTTTCTTTGCAGTTACTTTTACCTGCTTTGCTTTTTCTGTTTTTCATTTTAACAGTAAAGGGAACTTCTGAAATTTGTAGTTCATTACTGTATCTTTGTGCATATTTTGTAATGGAGTATGATCTTTTGATGCTTTCATGTTTCAAAACGAGTTTGATCATCCAATCATGTGCCTCCCTTAGATATGTAGATAATCCAATTGTTGCAGTTTTCAAAAAGATATCTAGCTGGATTAATCCACGTTCTCCTTCTTTCCTAGAGAGAGATATTCTATCTATATCTGCCTTAGGGTGATGCATTCTGTGCATGGTTAAGAATTTTCTAATTTTCGTATCAAGTTTACGGATCTCTGTGCTTGACCAGTTGATGACATTGAAACTGTAAGTTACTACTGGTATGGCAAGTGTGTTCATGGCATTGAACCTATCCCTCACATTCAACCCCGTTCTTAAAATTGCTCTTACTCTGCGGTAACATTCCTTCCTTATCCTTTCCCTCATTGTCGAGTGCTTGATTCTGTCTCCTTCACAAACACCTAGATATTTGTAAGTTTCCTCTTGAACAAGTTCTATTACATGCCCCTGATCAAGATTATTGTCTAAACTTCTCAGCAGCTTTCCACTGGTGAACGTGGATTTTGGCGCATTTATCTAGTCCAAACTCTATTTTAATATCATCACCGAACTGCTTCACAGTGGATAATAGCCCTTGCAATCGCTCATCATTTTTTGCAAATAGTTTCAGGTCATCCATGTAGAAAAAGTGATTAATGGTTTTGCCATAGACTTTATATCCATGTTTTGTTTCATTGAGCATTTTACTTAATGGTATAAGTGCGATGCAGAATAAAAGCGGTGATAAAGACTCACTTTGAAAAATTCCACAATTAATATTAACTTCTCCAGCTTCCAGTGATTTTTTTTTCACTGTTCAAAATGAGTGTTGTTTTCCATGTCTTCATACTGAATGACAAGAAGCTCCTGACAACGGGAGATATTTTGAAAATCTCTAAACATTTTTCAATCCAACTGTGTGGCAAACTATCGAATGCTTTTTTTGTAATCTATCCAAGCAATTGATAGATTTTTTGTGTCTATTATGACTATCTTCCAGTATTTTGTTAATCAAAAGCTGATCATTTCAGTCATATGAGCCTCGTATAGATCCTTTCTGATCATTGGGAAATAGATCATTTGCTGTCAGGTGATCATATGTATATTCAGTTAGGATTGATGTTAAGATTTTATACATTGTGGTCAAGAAAGTTATCGGTCTGTAATTTTTTGGATTATTTGTCTCATCATTCTTCGGAAGTAAGAATTTAATGCCGTTAACTAGCTATGACGGTATCTTTTCTGGCTCCTTAACCATTTCATTGTAAAGTTGTTCCTGAAGGTGAACTGTATCTTTCATTTGTCTGTCTTTCCATAGAGCATTTATATTATGAACTTTTTCTTCAGCCCAGATCTTTTCCCAGAATTCTTGCACTTCCTCCTTGGGTGGTATTGATTTAGCAGTTATTGTTGACTTGCCAATTATTCTGTAGACGTTTGTTTCGGTTGTTTTTGAACATATTATTGTCCTTATAGAATCTGGAACGTTTTTCAAAGCGCCTTGTACAAGCAGCTTTGGCCGACACTTTTTGCTTGATTGTTTCTATCATCATGGCTAGGTCGATTGTTGATTTTATATTGTATTTTCTTTTCAATTTTCTGAATTTAGTTTGTTTAACATGTTCACCTACTTTGTAGTTTGCTAAAATTTCTATGTCAGATCGAAGAAAGTTTATTTGGCGATTGTTGTTCTCTTGCCAAGTAGGTTTTTTTGTGGGCATTCCTTTGTTTTTTCATTTTCACTCCACATAAGTGAGTGGTGACTTTAGCCGATGCATAATAAGGATGATTTAGTTCAGTAATGTTTAGTTTATTTGTGGTGATAATGTCTTTGAGAGCTATGGGAGTCTTGCGTATAATCCTCTGGCTTTATTTGGAGTTCTGGATCTTAGGGAGGATGTCTCGTTCCTCCATGTCATATTCTTTCATTTTCATCCATTCGATCATGATTTCATTTTTCAAGTTGACGAGTTCATTCGCATTCATTTCTTTATCATTGATCTCTTAATTGTATTCATTTTGAGTTTCATCTTGAACATGCACTCCTTCCACTTGTTCGATCCTTTCATTAATTTGTTCGGCTGTCAGTGATTCCGCCCCCACCCTGGGATTTAAGGTGTTACAATTTACTTCGTTTTCACTGACACATGTTTCATTTTCCCTTCGATGACATTGCGCTAATTGCTTGATCTGATAAATTTCCATGTCAGTTAGTAATATCTTCTTAACGATGTTTCTTCGTGTATTAGCTAATTTGTTACTGTCAATATAATCTCAACGTCCGTGACACCCATACCAAGGCCACGGACAACTAAAACAGCGACAGCAGTGGCGGCAACACCAACAGTCGCAGAACTACAACAGCGGCAAAATCGCAGGAGCGGGCTCCACTACTACCACCAACAGCCATGGAGCTCATGCCCCTCCTAGAACCTACGGAATCCGACATGGAGTGTGAGGCGGAAGTGGGATAGCAAAAGGTCTGTCACAAAATGAAAAGGAAAAAACCCTTAGCTTCGCCCTCCAAAAGCGAGGGCAAACAAAGAGGGGTAAATGCTGCAAGGCGATTTGCAGCAGTGTCACCCCCACCACCACAAGCATCACCACCAACAACAACCACATCCCCACCTGCATCACCACAAACACTAACATCGCAAACACAAGACAGACCTCAACATCAACAAGAAGAAAACAGCCCTCCCCCATAAAAATTACACAGCCATAAACATTGCAAATAAAGAACTCATTAACATATAAAGCAACACAGAAAATACAGACAAAAATTACTACACCCCACCAACCCCAAGAACATTACCAAAAAAATAAATATTGTCGAGATTAAACTGGAACATTATAAACATTTAAAACAAAAATTCCCCAACTGCGTTGGGGACTTCAGGGAGTCGTTTATCATGAGAATATACACGGATATTATCTTGGAGACACCCATGACCAGCCGAAGGGACGGTTCGACTGTCCCTTTCCCACACAGTCAAGGTAAGTGATCATTTCTCACAACCCCCGTTCCTCACCCAACATCGCCTTACTTAGAATAGGCAATGTAAATGTACGTGACCTGGGGTCATCTTGGAAGCATGGCCGCCTGCTCAACGACCTCAGGTCACTAAACATAGATGTGGTGGTCATCAGCGAGTCCATAATTTCCGAAGACGGCCAGATTTCTTCAGACGTCTAGAGACCTTTCTGGGAACACCCCACTCTTTAGTGTTAGTGGGCGACTGGAACAGTAATTAGATGCACGCTGAGATTATGTGGGGCTAGTAGATAGAGGAGGAGGATGTAAAAGCCTCGCCAATCTGCTCAAACGTTTTCAACTGTCTGACAGGTACCGACTGGATTATCCGAATATGCAAACCGCATCGGGTTATCCAGATCGTATCTAGATAGGGTATTATGTAGGGAAACAGATAAGGCTAGTGTAGGTTGTCAACAATTTAAAGTAGTCGACTACACGGACCACAAATTTGTGATCTGTCAAGTTGACTTAGATAGACTTCATAGGCAAGGACCCGGTTACTGAAATCTGAACGCTTCGTTCCTGGCGCGCAAAACTTACATAGACCGGATAAGCGAATTAGTTAAGCGTGCGTTGACGGGTGCGATCGTCAACAACAGGTGGTGGTTTACCTTGAAAAGGGCAATTAGAGTAGACTCAATAAGGTTTAGCAAAGGAGTAAAGATAGAGGAAAATAGAGTAGAAGGAGAGCTAGTTAGAAAGCTAGAAGAGGCGTTTAGAACAGGCATGCTTGCAGCAAGATTGGCACTCGACCAATTCTTCAACACAAAGCATGAAGGCTGCATTGTCAGGGCTAGAGCGTGTGCTATGCGACACAAGGGGACGAAAACCGTCCAATAGGCGGGGGCGATGTGGGAACAAATCCAAAATTCGGTCTTTATCTTACCAAAACGGGCGCATGTGTGAGGCTTTTCAGCAGGACTCTGCTCAACTGTTTGGGAGCAGCGGCGGGCCGGATCGGCGTATGAACTTCAGTTCCGAAAGGTGACTGTTCACTCTCACCACAGAGCAGATGTCGCTGTGCATGGCAGCGATCCAGCCTCTGAAGACGGGCACAAAGCCAGCCGCCCTCAGGACTACCGCTAGGTAACGATGGTCGACCCTATCGAAAGCTTTCGACTGATCTAAATTGATCAAGGACCCACCCGTGCCAGGTTCCCTAGCTACCCTCTCTACGATGTATTGCATGAGGTGGAGGTTGTCGTGAATGGATCTGTCGGGAATGGCGCATGTCTGCGCCTCTCCCACCAGACCACCAACGTCAAGCGCCAACCTCTTTGCTAGCACCTTGGCCAAAATCTTGAACTCTGTGTTTAGCAGAGTTATGGGCTTGAAATTATCTATGTTATCCCCCTTGTTCGGATCCTTTCTCAGCAGTGCCACCGCTCCTCGGCTCACAGAACTGGGAATTCTCCCGTTCTGTTGCCAGTTGCAGTAGACGTCCGCCAAGAGGCCTCCGAACAAGTCTGGCATCTGTACGTAAAGTTCATAGGGCAGACCATCCAAACCAGGCGATTTACCCCTTGTGCAGCCAGTCATAGCCTCCCTTACTTCAGCGGCTGTTATCGGCTTTTCGCAACACTCCGCCTCAGTGGCCGAGAGCCGCGGCAGTCCGTCGAGGTAGATACTAAAGTCCATCCCTCGACTCGGCCCACCGCTGACCCCGAACAGCTGAGCGAAGTGTCGCTGAAAAGCTTCACACATTTGCCCGGGATCGAGTAGCATGCGCCCGTCGTGGTCCACCAAAGACCGTATCGTGGCTTTGTTGCCACGACGCGCCTCCGCCACTCGGGCCCATTGAACGGCTTTCGTCCCCTCGTGTCTGAGAGCACGCACCCTAGCTCTGACAACGCAGCCTTCGTGCTTTGCATTGAAGAATTGGTCAAGGGCCAATTTCGCCGCAAGCACGTCGGTCGCAATGCCTTTGCTAAGCGCCTCGTCTAATTTTCTAACTAGTTCTCCCTCTGCTCTATTTTTCTCTATTGCTAAAGCCTTACTAAACCTAATCGATTCTATTCTAATCGCTCTTTTCAGAGCAAACCACCACTTGTTGTTGACGATGGCCCCCGTCAACGCCCGCTTAACTAGTTCGCTAATCCGGTCTCTGTAGGCCTTGCGCGCTGGTAAGGACGCGTTTAGCTTCCAGTAGCCGGGTCCTCGTCTATGAAGCCTATCTAAGTCAAGCACACAGATCACGAATTTGTGGTCCGTGTAGCTGACTATCTTGAATTGTGGACAGCCTATGCTAGACCTATCTATTTCCCTACAAAATACTCTATCTAGATATGATCTGGATGACCCTATGCGATTTGTCCAAGTCCACATTGGCACATTTGGGAAATCCAATCGGTACCTGTCAGACAGTTCAAAACGCCTGAGCAGGTTGGTGAGGCTCTTGCACCCTCCACCCCTATCCGCTAATCCCACACAGTCCCAGCGTGCATCTAAGATCCCGTTCCAGTCGCCCACTAACACTAAAGTGCGGGACGTTCCAAGAAAGGTCTCCAGACGCCGGAAGAAGTCAGGCCGCACTGCTCCTGTCGGGGCATAGATGGCTACTAGCCTGAAAGCTTGCCCGTCTCCGCTGGTCACGTCTAGCACCACCAACTTACCTTCTGGGTCCAGGAAGATGGCCCGTATGGCGAGATCCAAACCTCTCCGAAAAAGCACACCAACTCCTCTCCCCGATCCCGGACGGCTGGGAGATGAGTACACATCGTAGCCGCCGAAGATCGGTGCGAAGGCCCGTGCTTCGGAGATTCTGGTCTCGCTGATGGCCACTACATCTATGTTTAGTGACCTGAGGTCGTTGAGCAGGTGGCCCTGCTTCCATGACAACCCCAAGCCACGCGCATTTATGCTGCCTATTCTGAGTGAGGTCATGTTGAAATGGAGTGGAAAAGATGGAAAAGACTACTTACCTTACTTCTCGTAGAGGAAGGATGGTTTGTCCATCCTTTTCACTGCTTGTGCCCTCCTCCGGAAGGATGTCCTTATAAATCCTCCTGGAGAGTGTTTGTCGGAAGTCTCCGATGTCTTTGGGGAATTTTTGTTTTAGTGTCGTGTATGTTTTCTGTGTGATGCGAGTGATTTGTATGTGTGGAGGTGGTGTGAACTTTTGGGTTGTTGTGTAGTCTTTTTCTGTGATGCTGGTGTTGTGTTGGATGTAGTGTAATAATTGGTAGTTCAAATTTAATTGTTTCTACTTTAGGCACAAGGCCAGCAATTACCCAGTGCATTACTGGTTCTTTATTTTATCGACCCCGTAAGGATGAAAGGCAAAGTCAACCTCGGCGGGATTTGAACTCGGATCGTAAAGGGACGTAACTATGCTGGAAAGCATGGCGTCCGACTCTCTACCGATACTGCCAATCTGCTGTGTAGTGTGTATCGTTTTGGTTGTTTTGTTTTGTTTGCGTTTGTTTCTGTTTCGCTTTTTGGTGACTTTTGTGGTGTTGGTGATGGTGGTGTTGGGGTTAATGATGGTGATGGTGTTGGTGTTTGTGGTGATGGGGTTGGTGATGGTGGTGTGGATGGTGGCATATCTGTCCTAACTTTTTTGTTTGATAGTTTATTTGTTTCTCCCTGTATTTTGTTTTTGGAGGGGGAAGGAAGAGAATTTTTTCTTTTGGGGTTTCTTTTTTGCATTTTTACTGATACCGTTTCCCACTCCTCGTCGTCACAATCTGTCTCCAGTTGCGATAAGCCGGGGAGTGGAAAATCCTCCACAAGCGTTGGTTTTGGTTGTGGCGTGGTGGATGGTGTAGGCGCTGGTGCTAGTTCTGGCGCGTTGGGTGGTGAAGGTGTTGGTTTTGCTACTGTTGCTGGGGTTGTTGCTGTTACAGTTGCTTCTGTTGTTGCTGCCATTTCTGCTGCTGGTGGTGTTGATGTCACTGGGGTAGGTAAGAGAAGTGGCCTCAACCTTTTAGCCTGAGGGCAAAAAGCCCTTAGGTGGGTTCCTTCACCACAAACGACACACCTAGGCCTTCTGCGGTGAGGTGGCTGCCGTCAGTGAGGTCTATTACTTCTGGGATCTCCTCAATGCTTTTTTGGTCCGCTTGGATCAGGAGCTCCATCCCAGATCTGGACCAGTTCTCCTGCTTTTCTTTCGCTATTTCGATTATCTTGGTGTTGGCTTCGATGCCGGCGAGGACGGCAGCTATTAGCCAGGGAATTTCGATGGCCGGTGGAACGTGGGTCACCCTGATCTTCACGAGTCTCTAGCCACAATAGCTTGGGAGGAGTGTGAAGTCGTCACTTCTTAATGGGGAAATGGAGTGTTCTCTGGCCTCCTGTGGTATTTCAAAGTACACGTCCACGGTTCCATATTTCTGCCCACGTCTGATGTGGGTTTTTTTGCCCACACATGTCCCAAAGATTTTGGTATTTGAGAACTGGATGCCCGTTCCACTCGGCGCGATTTTATGTTAATCGTCCGATAAGACACGGTGCATAGGCGCCGATGCTCCATTTTATTAGGTGGGGGGGGGGCTGACCCTGTAACCATCTTTCTTTACCATTTTTTTGGCTTCTTCTAATTCCTCCTGAGTTACCTTGAATTCTTCGCACTTTTTTGCTACTCTGGCAAAGCTCAGGGTGGTTTTCTTAATTTCATTGTTGCTGTTGTTGTTATCGTTATTTTTGTTATTGTTAATTTTAGTTTCAGTTGTGGTGGTGGTTGCGTCAGTGGTGTTCGGTGTGGAAGAGTTCATTTTGGTTGAATTCATTTCGATATCACGAGTTAATTTATTTTTTTCTTTTGTTTCTCTTGTCGCTGTGGTGGTGGTGGGGGTGGCGGCTTCAACACCTGCAGTCATTGGTAATGGCGGGAAATTAATGTCTGCCTGAGACAAATTTAAAATATTGCTACTGCTTATAATTTTAGTGTTGGCAAACGTAGTAATATTTACAATGGTGGCGTCGGTGTGAGGTGTTAGTTTGTGAGGAAGGTGTGTCTCTGAGTCGTCCATGATTATTCAAAGAAAAATCTTTGTTTGATAATTATAAAAGTTTAAATTTTTGCTCAAGGCCCCAATCTTTTTGAGTGTCCTTTTCACAAATTAATGTATGTGCACTTACATACAGTTAACAATAAAAATTTTCCATAAATGCCAATTTTAAACAACTGAAAATAGTAAGCCTTTGTGGAGCTCACGATAATACGATTTCCTACGTAGGTCGCCAATAATAATAATAGCCCAGACTCACTATAAGGGCTGGAGACATGATGTGATGGGCAGGGTGATCCACTGGCACCTATGCAAAGTAAATAATTTACCACATTCTGAGAAGTCGTATGAGCATAAGCCAGAGTCTTGCAGTACAAGCATATAAATATAACAATATAACATACATATATACTAAATTATATATATATATATATATATCTATCTATCTATCTAAGGCGGGTAAAATTCCCGAGATCCATGGACGAGTTCTCTCCAGCGGTCTCTGTCCCTCATTATCGCTGCCATATCCTGCATCTCCAACAGACCAGTGTCTGTCCTTAGGGCATCAACATATGCTCACCGACATCCAGAGTTGACATTGCACTCAGTGCTCCTTTGGGAGCCCCTACATGGACACACTAGAAGAGGAAGACCAAGGTTAACATATATATATATATATATATATATATATATATATATATATATATATATGAGAGACGTAAAATAAGAAAATTATAAAAATTAACTTACTTACTAAAATTTCACTCCAACTAATTAGTTTCTGAAAGGGAATAAACATAGTTTCCGAAGAAACGTACGGAGAAGCCTTTCGTCATCAGGGAAGTCTATTCTCAGCTAAGTTTCCAGGCAATACGTGGACACAGGGAACTTATACAAAAATTTTGTATAAGTTCCCTGTGTCCACGGTCCAGACTTCCCTGATGACGAAAGGCTTCTCCGTACGTTTCTTCGGAAACTATGTTTATTCCCTTTCAGAAACTAATTAGTTGGAGTGAAATTTTAGTAAGTAAGTTAATTTTTATAATTTTCTTATTTTACGTCTCTCATATTATTGTTCTGCATCCCCATGCATTGAACCACAAAGTTACTAAGACAAAACCTATATATGTGCTGGCATAGGTATGCATCTGTATATATATGTTAGTAGATATACTAATTCTTTATATATATATATATATATATATATATATATATATATATAATTTATATCATATATATAAATATAACATACATATATACGAGCTTAAACCCAAAGTCCTCATATGTCTTAACTTTGGAAGCCTGAACTGTTTCTGCTGCGTCCTTTCCTACCTGCTTGTACTGCAAGTACAAGACAGAAGACTTACTTCCAAATCAACCTTTGTAAGCCACCTTCTTTGTTCGGGTGGCTTCTTCTACCTCTTGATTTAACCAAAGAACCCTCTTTTGCTTGCAGCATTTAAAAGCTGAGCTAACAGTCTCCAATCGGTTCCAACATCGTGAGTTTCGTCGGGGATTTCTTGAAGTCTCCAATTAGGATATATGACACAGTCTTAACTACATCTAATGCTAGAGTGACTTCATCAAGTAAGAATCTGTTTTCAGACTCTCTGTTTGGTACATAAACTTGCACCACCGCCAGAGGCCTTTCTTTCAGCCTAAGCTTCAAGAAGAAATTCATCCCTTACAGGTAAGGAGCAGGAACTTGTGGAGGATGTCAGATACTACCGCTTTGAATTCGACGGGGTTTCCTCAACAAAATTTCGTAGCTCTGGTACAATAGGTTTGGATGGAGGATGGAATCTCCACTATACAACTGTGGCACCAGAAATGACTGTATAGGTGGGA
>OZ024742.1:159776447-159783947 GCA_964016885.1 Eledone cirrhosa | reverse complement strand
CTATACTCACGCATATAAACCTGTTTACATGCCCACGTATGAAACTGAGTAAGTAAAAAAGGAAGGGGGGGGGAGAAGAAAAAAGTAACAAAACATAAAACCGAGATGTCAAAAACACGGATATAAAGACACGTACACATCCGCATAATATATACATACACACACACACACAAACACCTGTACACACACACACATATACACACACACACACACACACATATACATAAACACACATACGCACACGCACGCGCGCGCACATACGTAGTCACTCATGTACATATATAAAAAGTATACACACATTAAGGCGTTCAGCCATATTGAAATGTGGATAAATAAGTACAAATATAAAATTGTAAGATAGGCTGCGCAAAAATAAAATAAAAATGAAAATATCTGGATTGAAAAACACAAAAGACAAGTGTAATCAGTTAGTGGAGGAAAAAGGGAAGTAAAAGAAGGGGAAGTAAAAAATAGAAAATAGGAAGTGGATCTGAGAATAAAGGGGGGGGGGGGAAATGTGAAGTAAAAATAAATAAAAGTGAAAATAAATGAAATTATTGACAAGGATAAAAATGAAAGTAAGTCAGAAAGGGTAATTAAAAAGAGAATAATAAGAGTTTATGGAGGATAAGTATCTGAAAGTGTGTTAAGTTTATATGAGCTGGAAAGCAGGTGTGATTTCATGTGTGGGCAACTGGTGAAAATTTCCGTCTTTGTGTTCAGGCAGGTCTTTGGTGATTTAAGATTTTGCAATATCCAAAATTTTTCATTTATGCAGAGCGTGCATTTTCTTGTTCCTCTAGCATATTTTTTAGATTGGTTCAAAATTGACCAATCTAGTTTATATTGGATGCCTTGGTCTTTCAAATCCCAAATTCTGCTAGCCAGAGCTGTTGTAAATCTTTTTTCTGGATGTCGAAAGGATGCGATATGTGAGTAATAACGCGTTTTGAATCTGTCTTGCGTTATACCCACATATCGTTCACTGGTGGCTGGATGGTTGTTGCTGATGGTTGTCACTTTAGCCGCATATACAATGGCTTTGGTGTTGCATTTACCTTGTAATGGGCATTCACTTTTGATTCTACAGGAGCAAGTTTGATTTTCTCTAGGTGATATTTTGTTGAGGATATAGGACTTAATAGGGGGACCGCAGGAATAGCTAATTTTAACACAGTTTCTGTTAAAGATCTTATAGTATCTATGTGTTCTAGGGAAATGTTTATCTAGGAGTTCTAGGAATTTTTTGCCTACATTAGTTTTAACTGCTAGAGAGTAGGGGGGTGTGAACCAGATTATTTTTCTTTTCCTATTTTTATGTTTAATAGAGTTAGTGTAGTTAGGTATGTATTTAATCGGTTCGCTAAAGCCGCTATTTTGGAGGGCTTTATTATAGTAGGGGGATGCCTTATTAAAAATAGCTTCTGAGGAAGAGAGGGTGGAGATCCTACGGCTAATATTAGGGATAAGGTTTTTAAAAACTATAGGTGGATGGCAAGATCCTTTATTTATATATTTTAAGTTTTCATTAGGTTTATGGTATGGTTTATAAGAAGCAGTAGGCAAATCTAGGTTTATATCTAGGAAATCTACGTTGGAAAGGTTAGTATCAATAGTAATTTTAAGATTAAAACTAGCGAAGGTTTTTATTAAGTCTTTCCTTAATCTATCTAAGTTATGGCCTATGGTGGTATGGGAAAGTATTAGACCATCATCGCGATAAAGCCCAAAAATATGGTTAGGAAATTTTTCTTTAAGTGTATGTAAGAGGAATAGGCCGACCAGATCACAAACCTCGGCACTGAGACATCGAATGGGTTCTCTGGGTTAGATATTTTACATACGTTTTTTCCCGTTCTTTGCCAGCGAACGTTCCCACGAACCAAAGTATCGTCTTCCTGTCTTCCTCCGGCTGCTACGTTTTTGAAATTACAGATTGACTTTGTTAGTTTCAGAAGATCCCGTTAAGGGTGAAAGCAGCGATTCTTTGCTTAAACTTTAATCTGTTATTTTAATAAATATTTGCTCTACGGTTCTTATATATTTGATATATATTTATCCTTATCGAGCCCTCTTTGGATTTTAGTCTTCAATTTTATTATTATTACTATATATATATATATATATATATATATATATATATATATATATATGTGTGTGTGTGTGTGTGTGTGTGTGTGTGTGTGTGTGTGTGTGTGTGTGTGTGTATATATTGAAGAGTTAAACAAAATTCAATGAGTATATCAAAGAATGAGTTTTGGAAGCACTCTATGGTAAAATAATTTTCCTGAGTTATTAATATTAGAATATAAACATTAATAAAATAGATGTTCTTTTGATCAATTACATTTTATTATACATATTTCGGATGTACAACAATACGTCCTCATCAGACAAAATTTAATGATACATGACATACCCTGAGATGTTAATTGGTTAAGATTTAATCAAGGTAGTGATTAACCTAAGAGAAAATTTAACATTTATACCCTAATAATGAGAAAATGCGTAAACGTAATAAATTCAATAGAGAATGTGTGAGTAAGAAAAACGTTGCTTAATGTACCAGTTATCGAGATTTTAATATGTATGATACTACAATTTATCTAGGAAAGCATTTCATGAATTATAACAGTCAGTGAGAGAGTGGAGGAAAGGTGGGGGGGGGGGGGGTAATGTATGCAGAAGAAGATTTTTTTCCGAAAGTTAAACTGTTACGTTTGAAAATATTTAATTTATGTTATCTTAGGGTGAAGAATCAATATTTTAGGGTTTTTTTTTAAATTGATGGTTATTTTGTAAATTTTATAAGTGTGTTAACATTTCTAAGCTTCTGAATTTTTTGATGATAAGATTTAAAGGGTTTAGCTGGCCATTATTAAGGAAAGTTTACACTGTTGAATATTTTCCTAAATGTAATCTTTCATTGTCAACGTATTAGGTATGTAAAGCTTTTGAAGTACGTATTGTTAGAAAAATTTAAATAACGGTTATGTATATAGATATATATTAATTAATGAGCCAGTATATTTTAGGTAAATGATAATGAAAATAAAATAAAAATAAAATAATAGATTGAGGCATGTTAAAACTAAATATATACCCATATATAACCGTGTGTGCATGTATTAATTATTCCTAGCTCAAAGTAGAAACAATCAAAAAATTTAGAAGTTAACTGAAAATTATGTATAGAAAGATACTGGGAGTTATATATGGATATATCTTATATTATGTATTAGTGATACAGTATACTTTAGGTAAATGATAACGGTTATAATTTTATATAATAAAGTTCTACGTGTTAAAGTTAAATACATATATATATAAGAAAAACAATAATAAATGCATGGATAATTCATAGTTCGAAATAATATTTATAATAATTTGTAATTTGGATATTTGCTCTATATTTGAATCATGGATATAAGAATGCAGTAGGTATATTTAAAAACATAGAAAATATAATTGCATACACATTATAAATAAGAGATCAGAAACGCATGAAAAATTCACACT
Organism: Eledone cirrhosa; assembly: GCA_964016885.1. NCBI lineage: Eukaryota > Metazoa > Mollusca > Cephalopoda > Octopoda > Eledonidae > Eledone > Eledone cirrhosa. The sequence continues at coordinate 159,780,428 of OZ024742.1, read as the reverse complement.
TATAAATAAGTTCAGTAATGATGTAAGGTTTGGTATAAAACTCAGATTTAAAACTTAAGTAGGAAGATAAGGATAAAGAAATAAAGAAATAACGGTATGGATCAAAGTTAACAGAATAATGTTATGTGTATCAATGTTCCGGCATGTCTTTCATTCGAGCGTTATTTCTTCTATAGATAGTTATAAGATAGTGCAATATTAATGTTTTTCCCTGTTGATTATATACGTCTGACAACCAAGTTTTTAATGGTTTAATGTTTCTCTCTCTTTTTTTTTCTCGTTTTGTGGGAGGCTAAGAATGTGGACGTAGCTTTGTGGAGGCAACTAGAGAATAATTCACATTTTTTGTTAATTAGGGTCTCATAGTTATTAATAATCAACAGGGTCTCCATTGTACAGAGTGCGCAGTTATTTGATATACTAGAGTTGTGGTAAACTCCACAGTTCCGAAGATTTGTCCAAAGAATGGAGTATTTTAAATTCTTCTCTTTTAATGACCATATGAGCTGTGATAAAGACGTGGATGATTTCCTCTTTGAGTTCGAGAATGAGCATTTATGGTTCGCAAAGCTGGCTTTAAAAGTGGAAGAAGTCGATCCTATGTAGTTGTAAGTATTGTGATCAGTTTTTACGGTGAATTTATAAACCAAATTACTATCTAAACAATTATTTTGCAAAGGGCAATCAGTTCTATTTCTACAATTACATTTAGGTTTAGTATCATTTATGTTAACTCTATTATTAATATCATTATGCTGGATTTGTTTTAGGATTTTAGTGTTTAATTTGGCGATGTTTTGGGCCATGTTACTGGTTGTAGAATACGAGAATTTAATGGTATTAAAAATGGAATGGTATTTATGTTGCGTAGGGAAAGAAGTGTCAAGAGCTTTAAAGAATAATTTTGCGATTGGTGTTTTAACTGCAACAGAAGCGGGGGTGGGGGGGTAACCATATGACTGGTTTAGTTCTAGTTCTTATCCTCGATTTATTTGGCGTATGGGTGTGTGAATTATAATTATTAGAGTTTCTCTTATATATGTTATTATTTTTATTAAGATTAATAGTTGGATTATTATTATCTACATATTCTATGTTATTCGTATATCCTGCTTTTTTTAACGCGTTGTTATAGTATTCAGCGTTTTCATCAAATATATGTTTATTGGCTGATATTTTATTAATTCGTTTTTGCACACTATTTACTATAGCTTTTTTTTTTACAGATTTAAGGTGATTGGAATGGTTACTAACATAGTTTAAGTTTTCATTGGGCTTATGAAAAGGGTAATAGAAGCCAGTGTTTTAGTTAAACGTAACGTCTAGGAAATTAACTATTTTGGTACCATTTTCTACTTCTAACTTAAGGTTGTACATTTTAAAGAATTCTATTATACTTTTCTTTACTCTATTTAGTTCTATATTGTTGTGTTTGACCACCGTAAATTAAATTTAGAAAAACCCATATATAGGCCACCAATACCTTAGAACTCTAAAAGAAAAATCACTGAAATAAAAAATGTTAACAAAGTATTGGTTAAATCGGACAAAACTAATAATTTATATGGGATAAGCAAAGATGAATATAACAACTTGATTTTAAAGGAACTTAGGAAAAATTACAAAAAAGCCCCGGCTGAGGATTTTACTGAAATTAATGAAGAAGCCTACAAATTAATTACCAATTTAGGAATAGAAGGAAGAACTGATAATACTGTTTCGCAATATTAATTGTGAAAAGGAATACCATATTCTCGTTCATCAGCGGGTGAAGAATTATTAGTATCCTGGTCAATTCTAAGTATATTAAAAAACTGGATAGTGTGTTTATATATAACGCACATGGTATCAGAACTTAGCGTGTCTCGTAAACTCACGCCACTAAAAATAGCAGCCGGGTTTACTCGACATTTGAATTAGCTCGGCGAACTAACGGAGCCGAATATATCCAAGGTATATATTGAGTTAGAAACTCAAAATAGTCTCTTACAATAAATTAGCTCTAGGAAAGAGATTTTTCCGAGCCGTAAATATAACTGAACAAAAAGAAAAACGAACACAGACATATAGATATATGTGTTCAAATCGTAAGGGACCAGATTCGCTAAGGTGAAAAGAATACTAACTATAGACAATAGGGTTTGTCAGACTTAATTTAAGAATAAATCAAGAAAATAAATACAAACCATAATTGCGGTAACAACTTTTTACGGCTCGGAAAAATTTCTTTCCTAGAGCTAATTTATTGTAAGAGACTATTTTGAGTTTCTCACTCAATATATACCTTGGATATATTCGGCTAACTGATTTTACAGAGCGGTCGCCGGCCCAGCAGAAATTGAAAATTAGAATTTTAAAATTAAAAATTTAAGTAAACGACAATGTCGCTACTTTAAAACAATAGCGTATGGTCTTCAAAATGCTTTTAATTAAGCATACAGTGTATTGCAAAATACACTATATATACATTCATATATATATATATATATTCTAGGGCGGGTAAAATTCCCGAGATCCATGGACGAGTTCTCTCCAGCGGTCTCTGTCCCTCATTATCGCTTCCATGTCCCGCGTCTCCAACAGACCAGTGTCTGTCCTTAGGGCATCAACATACGTTAACCTTGGTCTTCCTCTTCCAGTGTGTCCATGTAGGGGCTCCCACAGGAGCACTGAGTGCAATGTCCACTCTGGATGTCGGTGAGCATGTCCAGCTAACCTCAGTCTCCTCTGTGTCACTTTTGAGATGACTTTTGTTATATTTGGGGAGGGTCATATTGTTGTAATAATATTGCCAGAAATAATAACAGAACACAGTCACTGTTTGGCTGGTTTTCGCTTCTGCATCTTTTATATCTCCATAGTTAATTCATTTGGCCATCAATTTTTATCATTGACTGACCAACGGTCAAAAATACAGATATAAATATATAATAATATATGTAGAAATAAACACAGTAAATTGTGTGTCTAAAATTACGAGGGTTGAAATACCACATTGGTTTGATAAATTTAACCTGAAACAAACGGAAGATATAGAATATATATACAGACCGTCTCAATCTCTCGTACAGATTAGAGATTTAATCTATTCCGCCCTGAAAATTGTGTTTGTAACAGATAATCCGTAGGCTTTCCTCAGCGAGAGATAAGATCAAATGGAACAAACACATACAACTAAAAGCCACATGAATGAATATCTCACCTCGTGCGCTGGACGTTAGAAGTGGTGTGAGTGGATATGCTAAAATTAATAGCCTTAATACACCCAACTTATAAGCTCACCTAGTTAGGCAGCCGAAATACAAATAAAATACAGAGTTACTAACTCATATTGATACCCTGCAATTAACAAGCTCAAAGTATAAATACTGAGCATTTAGAAATAAACACAGTAAATTGTGTGTCTAAATTTCTTGTAATTTTAGACACAATGGTTTGATAAATTTACCACAATCGTTTGATAAATTTAGCCTGAAGCAAACGGAAGATATACAATATATATACAGTTAATTGCAGGGTATCAATATGAGTTAGTAATTCTGTATTTTATTTATAAAAATATATATATATAGTCTAACAAAGTTCTTTCGTTGCACATCTGCAATATCATCAATGGTACTATTATCATGTTCCCTCCTATTGTGTTGTGTTTACGCCATTTTTATTTTATTTATTTATTTTTGTCTCCGTCTCTGCCGTTGCGTTTGCATGTGTGTATAATGTTTGGTGTGTGTGTTTGCGTTTGGCTCTATATGTTTTGGTTTTTGTATTCTATCTTTGTTTATTAGTGTGTGTTTACATGTGTTTGTTGTTATTGTACTTGTGTATATATTTATTTATTTATTTATTTATTTTTCTCGTAAGTCAGTATTGTTTGTTTGGGTATGGTTGTTGTTGTTATTCCACTCATTTTTTCTGTTTAGCTTTTGGCTTTCTAAGCTCTGATTTGCCTACCTGTTGGGTCATTTCTATGTTTAGATC
>OZ024742.1:159673221-159763221 GCA_964016885.1 Eledone cirrhosa | reverse complement strand
ATTATTAATTTTGACATAAATAGACTATTTTTATTTTTTATTTTATTTTATAAAAATCTTTTTTTTTATATTTATTTTATTTTATTAATACACTTCTTAATCCAATGTTTAGTATTTAAACCGAATATAAAATAATATACCCAGTTTCTATATTTAGACCTGCACTGGATGGCATCCCAAGTGCGTTGGGGGGACTTGACGTCAACAGCGGGAGAAGGGGGATAGACGTCTACTGGGCTAAGTCCCAGTAAGTTCCACGTCTCACAGGCGGCCTCGCGTTCTCTGAACACAGAGGGTTCTGTTGTGTTTTGAAGAACCCTGCTGACGAGGACGCAGCACGAGGTTACCGACGAAAGATACGCCGGCAAAGCTCGTGAGATCGGGGACCGGAGGCCTAGGCCGCCATATCTGACCGGTAAAGTGGCCTGTTGCCACCCTATGTCGTCAAACTTGACGTTGCATATCCCCTCGGCTGCTGCTCGGATACAAGTATCGAGGTCAGCGAGGAGAGATGTCTGGGTGTAGCATGGAGCGCTGCGGGGTGTATAGAGGAGCTTCGGCATGGCGAAGCAGTTCCTCATTGCGGTCGTTCCAGTGGGAGTGGAAACTTCTGGTGTCCTCGGCCCCAGGGCTACCTCCTTACTCACTACCATAGGCGCTGAGCTGGCCAGCCGCAGGTGTGAGCCCCGCGAGTTGGAGTGGCTTTTCCAGCGTGTCCCCCTTGCCGTCCTCCAAGGAAACGCCTTCTCCATTCTGTCCGCCGGGGCTGTGGGTGGGCCCTATCGCGTACCAATACATTAGTTAAATACAATTATTTCATTTAATACAACACAATAAAGTTTCTTTATAGTAAAAAAAAAAAAAAAAAAAAAATATATATATATATATTCGCACAATTTACCTTTTAACCGTTATTTACAGCTGTTTTCATTTTGACAACGTTCCTGATGAAAAGTCTCTCTCTCTCTTCCTTTTTTCTTCTTTTTTTTCCTTTCTACTCTTTCTTTTTCTCCTCTTCTTTCCTTTTCTTCTATTTTCCTATCTATTTCTTACTATAGTATTAACACTTATATTTCTGTCATATGTAGACTTAACGCTTTCCTGTAAACAAGTGCTATTATGCCTCATAGCATGTTACCTTATTTTATCTGATGAGAACACAATTTTTATCCCAGGATGATTTTGTATTCGAAATGCGCATAATAAAATATATGGAACTCTTTTAACCATCTTTTAATTTCTTCTTTATTATATATACTCCAGTACTACCAACTGTTGAGTGCTACTTATCTGATATATAGTTTTATTGTTTTATTGTTCTACACTATTACTCACCTTCTACATATATATAGTTATTTACGTTTGAAATGGTTCGATGATACATATCTATTAATATAGTTTTCAGCGTGTAATATGTCTTCCAACAAGACATTTACTACTTTCATTAGATTCTAGTTTTTGCTCTCTTTATTTATTGTAGGTTATGGTCAAGCAGATGCAATTGGCTTTTTTGTCTCTCTGGGAAATGGAGGCAATTAAAAAACATCTCATAAAATCTTTGGTTTATATTTTAGGCCGAAGACCAATAATTTCCTTTTGTGTGTATGTATATGTTTATCAATTACACGCCAGTGCTTGACTGGTACATTATTTTATCAATGAAAGGTAAAGTTGGTCGTGGAGGTATTTGAACTCAGAACGTAGAAAGTCTTAACAAATGTCGCAAAGCATTTTGTCTGACGCTCTACCGATAATGTCAATCCATCGCCCTTAGATACGTGTAAATAATTGTTTCTTCTTTTGGTACAAGACCAGCAATTCAATTGGAAGGGGGAAAATCGATTAAATCGACCCCAATACGTTACTGGTACATTATTTTATCGACCCTGTGTGGATGAAAGGTAAAGCTACCCTTATCGGGATTTGAACTCAGGACATAAAGGGACGTAACTATACGCCTCATAGCATGTTGTTCGATGTTCTACAGATACTGCTAATCCACCGCCCTTAGATATGTGCTATACAAATTTATTCTCTAATGTTTTTTTTACTCTTCAAATAAATGTTTTATTGTAAAAGACGCAAGTGTCTTTTGTGGTTATGAAAACGGAAAAAGAAGGGAAAGGGTGAGAAAAGAATGGGAGGGGGAAGGGGGAGGGTGATGGGCTCTATGCCTAGGGCGTGCCGGTGTAGGGTCTCCGCCCCGCGGACAATGGTCAGTGACACTCGCTGCAACAGCCACCCCACCTCGCGGAGTTCCTTCTGCAGACGGGCTGTTGATATTCCAATCTTGTCCAAGTACGCCTGAGGTCTCGACAGTGACAGGTTTATATAGACTCCTCCATAGCAAATTGCAGCAAGTCATTTTGTCTGACGCTCAAAAAATTCTGCAAATCCATTACACCCACTCGTAAAATTATTTATTAGTCTTGTATATTAAACCGATTTTCCTCATTCACTAGATAAGAAAGCGGCGAATTGGCCAAATCATTGGAACATCGGATAGAATGCTTTGTGTTATTATTTGACTGTCTAGACTCTGAGTTCAAATCCTACCGAGGTTAAATTTATGTTTCATTATTTTCGTGGTCGACAACTCAATACCTATCCAGTATTGAAGTCAATTTTTTCTCTTTCTCATTCTCTGGAAGAAATTTGCAGAAGGGTGGTCTTCGCCAGATGCCTCCGACTTTAACAGGAGTTAACGGCTCATAGCACGACTGGATAGAAATAAGCAACATATTTACCAGAAAGACTACTTTACATGTTTAATAAATAAATATTCGTTTATATGAAAATGCTATTCCCATAATAAATTAAAATTAAAACTAATCACACTCGTCTTATTTCTATAGCACATTGCATTTTGACTATTTTTCTTATTTATATAGAAGATTTATCCGACAAACTTGGAATTGGAGGTGGTCTGAATTTCTGGATACAGACTAAATATATACTTAAAATATAAAATAAACAAAGTACAGAATGTAACTGTATTTAACGGGCACAAATTAATACACTTCTAAAGCCGGATTTGTTAAACCCTTATTAATCAATTCAAAATTCTCAAAGTACCTGTATGGAATACCTGTAGTATGTAGACTGTAACTTTTATGTTTGTCATAAACTGTCCAAGCCCTAATGTTTCATTTGTTGGTATGCTACATCGACATGGTTACAGCTTGTAGAAATCTCATTTCCTGACAAAACTATATAAAAATCTTTTGGTTGTGATCGAAAACAACGAAATGAATAAGAAAGATAGAAAAATTCACGGGCCGATGGTAGACAGCTATTCGGCAGTGTTGCCAAATTTACAAGATTAAATGCATTAAATTATGGTTATAAGGGTACTAAAATATGCCCTAAATTCCCCCTCCCTCCAAAAAACTATAATTTACACGAAGCCTTGTGAGATTTATTATAAATAATAAGTTGTTCAGAAAGATGGTACAATGCGGATATAAATGTAATGGTGATACTGGGGTAAAAAATATGTCAAAACAAAATAATGTTTTACCTAATATATTTCTTTGCAATATTTCAAGGTAAAGATCGTCTTTTCAAATGAATGCAGAAGAACAAGACGTTCAGTTTTCATAAACTTTTCCTACGTTGTATGTGTGGAGGGAATGTACATGCGCAGAGCAGTACAATACCTACTCTTGGGTAAAAATATTATTTTGTTTTGATATCCTTATAAGTTTTTCTTCTGGAGCCAGATTATAAGTTTCTATTGTTCCTATGCCAATTTATAACTGAATCTTTAGACCATATTTTACAGATAAAATTTCTCCCAAAGTATCGTACGATTACACAATTTTGTATGAATAACACTCATGAAACTAAAAAGTCTTTCCACATCAACATTTCAGTGCCCGTGGGGGTGCTTGGTTGTTTCAGCGCCTTAGTCTCACCAGTAATGCTGCGAGCATGTTGGCTTACCTCAAAATTTTCCGTTGACCCGTGTGATGTGTGGTCGATTGTCGCACTTGGTGGAGAATTGATGGTTGTTTTTTTTCCCCTTTTCTTTTTCTCTCGCCTTGATCATATATTTTTGTGTTTTATATTTATGAGGTTCCTAGCAATAATTAATTGTATTTATTATATGTGTTTTATATTTTCATTCTGTAAGCATTATTAACAATTTGTAATGTTATTTATATAACTGTGAATAATATATCTACATACATTTGAATGTGGTAAAATAAGATGTTTTAATGCTAAATCAGAAAACTCTTTGAATGGATTTTCTCTGGCAGAATCTCTATATAAAGAGACGATAGGTAATTAAAAATGACACTAAACGAAGCGTGGTCCGTCATAGAGGTGTATGTGAAACCATAAATGATATGTTTATATATAATAAATATACGAGAATCTCCCTCAGAATTTATTTTTCCCTATTGTATATGCTTTCACTCACATAAAGAAACGGTCGATAGCATTACAAAAGTAAATAATCGCACACAAGCAGGTAATACACAAATCTAGAGCCACATATAACAAAAGGTAGGTGAAAAGGGTGGACAAACGAACAGCTGCCAGTATAAAAGATAACGATATCGCGAGGAGCAGTGGAAAACCTCTCTAATAATTTGTGAGGCAAGCCAGCACGCTCGCAGCGTTACCTCGGATGATGGCGAGGCTGATGCGCTAGAACAGCCAAGCACCTTCACAAGCATTTCCAGTTGCTTCGGTTAGGCGAGCCACCAGTGAAGGCAAGAACCTACCAGTTAGCAGCCCAATTCCCTCAAACGCCACAGGCTGGAAAAGGTAATTTGCTGATAGATCTTGGTATTTCAGAATTTTGTTTCATTCGGTTACGGTAGCTGTAGCTCTTGCCCTAACTGCAGCATCCAGGATGTGGAAGAAGCAAAAGAGTCACTAACTGTGACGTCCCAGATAAGACACCTGCCTCTTATCCAGGGGCACAGGGTAATCATATATGCAATTTAATCATTTTGAGGTTGGATTAAATACCTCGGTATATGTTCTAGTTCTCTGTGTTCTGAGTTCAAATGCTACTGAGGTTACCTTTGCTTTTTATTCTTTCTGAGATCTGTCCATTGCCTTGGATTGACAGAGTCGGTAAAAAGTATCTGTTCTAGTGCTGTGCGTTGTATGTTAAAATCTCACCTCTTGTCACCTGAAAAATAATGATGCCAAGAGTTGTGACTGGCAAATAGTATCAGTAATGGTAAGACTAACAGAGATGCAGTTTTCTCGGTGTGATCTGTAAAATTGGATTGTTTTCTTTTTAATTGACAATGCTATATCAGCTTAGTTGCGGGTTATTTTAAGCCGACATATACTCATGTTGTGTCCCTTAAAACTGTGGATATGAGAACCTCTAGAGCTTTAGAAAACCATGTATATGTCTTGAATGACTTTATATGAAATAAAGGCTTTTTGAGAAGCCTAAGGCCTTTCAAACCAGAAAGCCTATTCTCCTGACCATCTGACCCACTGTGGAGGGCACTTCCTCACATATCCTATTCAAATGTCTAAAATATCCTCACTACAAACAGAGGGAGACAATTTACACATGTCAACCTTGCATTGATTCCCTACTTTTCTCTCAGACATGTATTAGATCTCACAATTTAATGTGTAACATCAAACAACTATACTGAAATGATACTTGAATCTGGTGAATTGCATTTTCAGCTATGATGGGATTTAACAGATATAAACGTATGATCAACATGAGAAACCAATCCACCCAAATATAGGGCTTCATCTACCATCAAACGTTTGGGTGCCGATTGGCAATTTTTAAGACATAAATCAGCAGTCATGTGCTGGAACTGTGCACAATAATGATCCAATAACAGAGTTCCTAATTATTCACTAGATCTGCTAGAAAAGAAGTGAGGTAACCCTTGTTTCTCTGCTAAAATAGGACATAATTACAGTTTAAGAGGGAAAAGTATCAATTTTGAGCAGAAAAAAAAGGTGGAGAAAAATGGCAAGGGAGCAAACTCTATATCCTTGGCTGGATAATATATCTCACCTGCACACCACAGACAAAACAGTGAGTGTTGGAGAGCAGAGCAGCCAGTGATACCTGCTGCATTAGCCATCCCACCGTCTGGAGTTCCTTCCTTAGGTGTGATGCTCTTATCCCAATTTGAATAATTTTTTTTTTCAAGATAAAATTTAAATTTTGAATTAATTCAAACATTCAACCAACAAAATATGCAAACTATAATGTTTTGTTATTTTTTTTATTTTCCGGAAGATAGTGTATTAATTATCAAAATACAGCATTTATATATGAAAAAATACATATTTAAGCTTAGAAACTATCTGTGTTCCACTGAGCATACTTTTCTGCCTTTGAACAACTGTTTGTGGGTAAAAGCTATTATAAAGATTTAAATAAAAGTGAAAAATTGCAAAGCAAGTTATGTGCTACTATTAGCCAATTCACAAGCTGAGCACCCCCTATTCTTAGAATTCAAATGCCATTATATGTGATTAATGTTAACAGTTGTTTCACAGATATTGCATTACTAATAGCAGCAGTAATAACAGCAGCGAGAGCTACATTAGCATCATCATAATATAAAAGTTTTAAGTAGATTGTTTCCCCAAACTGTGATAATTTGACCAGTTCCATTAGATCAAGCGATTTCATTTTGTCTAGAATTTTTTTTTTTTTATTATTATTGATGATTATGATTTACAAAAGAAACAAATAAAAGACTCCCAATGATACATTACAATTTTTGGAAAAAACCAAGATACTTATGAGATTACCATGGGTGATAGCAAGACCTTTGCAGTGGAATAGCCAATCAACCTCCAAAGCATCACCTGATATTTCAGTAAGATGACCAACATTGATAAAAACTTTGTTGTTAGCAGCCCAGCCACCTCAGATGTCTTCACTGATAAATCACATTATTACATTTGTAAATCATAAACATTATATAAAGTGCTTGTATAATATTAAAAATGAAAAATTATATTTTTATCTGTGTCTTCAAAACTATTTACAGCCATTTTAGTTTCTATTCCATGGAAGGAAGATGATGATACTTGCCTAAATTCATATTATAGCTTATTGTTGAACTCATATGTGTTGTCATCATCATCATTTAAAATTTGTTCTTTCATGTTAGCATAGATTGTATAGGACATCAGAGACCAAGTTGGTACTTACTCAGAACTAATGTCCTCCTAGACAAGCCAGGCACTATGTCTTGCTTACTGTGGTTTTACCATGGTTTCTAAAGTTGGATGCTTTTCATAATACCAACCACTTAATACAGTAAACTCACAAAATGCCATCTGAAATAATTCTTATTTTGTAACATCTATGCTGGTCTCATATACCAAACACCATCTTAACATACTTGATAACAAATCTCATGAAACTGCCTCTGGTGCTGTGATACAAACCTGTTTGTTATAAAATGTTTATATGTTTATATATATTCACTCAAAACCCTTCCATCATAGTTCTATATAAGAATGAAAACTGTTTATATGTTTCTAAAAAAAAACAAAAACAAAAGCATTCCTCTTAATTTTATGTAAAAAAATATCCAATGTTCTATCAGCTACTACTGTAAATCTTACCAAATTCTTCACTATTTTCAAAATTATTTGAAAATCATAGGCAGTGTCTTTCTTTAGAAATAACAAAGGAGTTAATATATAGAAATATTCAAAAATATTGCATTAAGAAAATATCAATAAAAAAATTATTATCTCCAACAAATATCCCTCAAAAGCTTATTCCTTGATCTCTGGCTTTTATCACAGTTGTTTAACCTTGAACCTCAGTTTATAGATTATTTCAACTAGAAATGATGACTAGAAGGGATTTGAGGAATACAGGAATCCACATTGTTAAACAATATGAAAGAGTTTGTTCGCTTAGCTGGAAGACTCGTAACTTCAACTCATAATTATGTGCGTATATGTGTGTGTGTATATGTACATATATATATATATATGACTGAGAGCAAGTAGGTAAAACTTCAGAGTAACAGGACTCACAATTTAGCCTTAATAAAATGAATATTTGAACTCTACTTCGGTATTGAATTCTCTTTTCTCTCATGTCGACTAAATATGGAGATATATATAAATAAAGAGAGAGAGAGATACATGCATATATATATATATATATATATGTGGGAATGGACTTCAGCTATGAAAACATCATTTCTATCCATTCCTTTGTCTTCAGATTGGGTTGCCTGAGAAACGTAATCATAAGATGCTATTGCATGAACAATCCCATAGCCACGATCGCCATTGAAATAAAGGATTTTTAAACATCTACACTGAACTCTGCATTTTCCTTATTCCACATATACTCCTTCACTGACTGACAAATCATATTTGGAAGAAAATACATGTTGTTGAGTGCTTAAATCGAATTGTATCATTATTCACTGATTGGTGTGTTGCATATGCAACCCTGATTAGTCACCATGTTTATCATAAGTCTAGTGTCCAAAACGTTAAGCCTCTTTACCTATTATTTCAAGTGTTAAACTAATACATATCTTCATTGTTCTCTGCTGTTTGCTTTGTTATTTCTGTTTACGTTTTACATACATATATATATATATATATATATATATATATATATATATATATATATATATATATATATGGAGATAGAGAGAGATGAGATTTTACTAGTTAAGATCAGTAAGACCATTATTCAACTTAGTACTCTATATGTAAGAAAAATAATGATTCTTTGACTTACGGCTAAGATTCTACCTATCAAAACTTTATAAGCTAAATGTTGTAGAAAGAATCTTTATAATAATTATTTCTAATATTGGCACAAGGCCAGCAATTTTGGAGGAATGGGAGTGTGGATTATATCAACCCAAGTTCTTTATTGGTACTTTATTTTATCGGCTGCAGAAGGATAAAGGGCAAAGTTGACCTTAGTGGGATTTAAACTCAGAAAGTAACTAAATGCAGCAAAACATTTTGTCTGACACTAATAATTCTGGCAATACACCACAATAATAATACCAGAGAGAGAGGGAGGGGTGGGGAGATATACATGTGTGTGTGTGCATATATGTTTGTATGTATTTTTTCCCCCTCCAAAATGGCTGACTAAATATGTGCTTTTTTTGTCAAAATTTTTTTTTCCCATTCCTTCCTCCTCTCACTCTCTATCTTTGTATTTCAGGTTTTATTTCTCATTCTATTTTCTGATGAAAGACTAGTGTTCAAAACAAAGATTCTTTTCCTACTATATCAAGTGTTAAACTAAAATATTTCTTCATTGTACTGGGTTGTTTGCTTTATTATTTCTATTTAATTTTTGCACATATATATAATAGTAATAATTTGTTAAAAATATCCAAGACATAGAGCACACAGTCTTTGGGTTTGCTCATGAAAAGGTGCATCCTTGCATTTCTCCATGTTGTCTTCATTGTACTATTGAATTTATATATATATATATAAAACTTTCGCCATATTTTTTTTTACTAAAGAAATTTTAGCCTGATTGTGAGGTTTAAAACCCTCCAAGAAATGGAAAAAGATGAGTATTGGCATGAATACTCATCTTTTTCCATTTCTTAGAGGGTTCTAAACTCCACTATCAGGATAAAATTTCTTTAGTAAAAAATGATGGCGAAAGCTTCTATTTTCTATTTCAAACTCACTTGCTGTTTCAAAACAAACTTACTTGTGTGTATATATATATATATGGGTGTATATGTATGTATGTGTGTGTGGTGTGTCTATGCCCTAATTCAGCTTAGTTGTACATGCCATTGACCAGATAATCTATTCGAGAGTAATGTCGTCTCTGCCAGCCATCAATTGCTTTTTTACTGATCACAGCAATTACAGCGACAAAGAGCAGAGTTCCAACTGCTAAAGTTCCAATAAGAACTGATAACATTATGGAAGTATTGTCATCTGCTACATCTTTTGAATTGGATTCTTCCTTGAAGAAAGTGGCATTTGGTAACTCAGTAGAATCTCCATACATCTCATCTCCTGTCAAGAAGATAAATATCAATATATATATATATGTATGTGCATGTGTGCATATATATATATATATACATATATATATATATATATATACACACACACACACATACATACTCATATATATACACATAAAAAAATATAATATAAAAATATAAATACATAAAATACATCATTATATTAATACATGAATATATAAATCATTACATATATAAATACATAACCATATAGATAATATATAATTGAATAACTACATATATATATATATATATATATATATATTAATACCCAAATATAGACACATAAATATACAAATAAATATATGAATAATACATAAGTATATAAATATGTAACTATATAAATACATTAGTATATAAGTCTAGCCCATTCACATAAATACATAAATAGTTGAACCTACACTAAATTTACCTTACATCTTTTAATACATGCTATGTTTTGCTATAAATATTTATCATTTAAAATTCATGAGAAAGTTAAATCATCAAATTTTTTGACCATAGAAAAATAGTCACAATAATAAGGTATATAATGAAAAAATTGACATTAGCACCAGAGGTACCTGAGCCCACACCTTAATGTTTGCCGTGCAGAAACTTTGGTGGAATGGCAGCATTACTGCCTGGCAAGCATAAAGGCATGGGTTCTACTGTCATTTTTCTGTTAATCCTTTAGCATTTACATTACTCTATATATATTATTGAATCTACATGATTTTGATGCTATTTATTTTGAGAACAATACCATAACATCAGTATAAGCAGCCAATTACGGCTGGTTTGAACAGAGAGAGGTGAGAGGATTGTGGCTGGATACGGCCAGTTTAAATGCTAAAGGGTTAAGGGGGCTTATAAGCCCTATTATTGAGATTATTTTATTATAGTCAAAATATTCAATGAAGCCTTAATTTTCTCAGAAATTTCAAATTTCACTCATTGTTTCTAAACACATGCTCATTTATTTATTATTTCATATTATGTCACCAAACATATTCATGCCATACTAAAGAAAATGGCTATTTCAGTTTCTTCTTGTCAGGTACAAAGCTTGGCTAGATGTGATTCCGCCACAGCTGAACACACTGCTATCCTTTCTCATTAAACTCTGACAAGTCCAATACTGTTCAGGGGTGTTCCAGCAGCATGTCACGAGGTACTGCGTAGTCTGTGGTTCAATGCCGCAGTCACACACCGTCCACATCCTTTAACTATCCCCATTTTGCAAGATTGACATTTGCACATCCAACACCAGATTAGTCTATTTAGGCATTTCCATACTGCAGAGCCAGTAATACTACAAGGATGTATATTTTTATGTATTTCACATCAGTTAACTTAAACGTATGTCACATTAAATTTCATTTATTTTGTGTTTATATTTATTTCATATAAGTGTGACAAAGAGGCCATGTTATACCAGTAATAAACCCAATCCTTAGATATTAATGGACATGTTTAACTCTTAACATCCTAAAACAAGCTTTTTAATTCAAATGTTTACAGTATCTTTACTAGTTGTCAGATCATTATGAAAATTTGCAGTAAACTAAAAGAAACATTTAAATTATTAATGTATTTCAGTCATCGTGTTATTTTGTATTTTTTCAAGAATGACTTGCTAATGTGGTTTCACAATGTTAAAAGTTAGACATGCTTCAGACACAAGGAACAGCAACACCATGCATAGTGTAAGTGTAAGGTTGCCTAACATTGATAGAATCAATAATCAATGTTCAGATGGTTCTTACCTAATATTATTATATCACACCCAAGGGTGGTGGATTGGCAGTATCGGTAGAGGGTCGGACGCCATACTTTGCAGCAAAGAGTTACGGCCCTTTATTATCTGAGTTCAAATCCCGCCTTTCATCCTTATGGGGTCGATAAAATAAAGTACCAGTAATGCACTGGCTAATTACTGGCCTTGTGCCAAAAGTAGAAACAATTATATCACACCCATCTATTTGCTTTTAGTATTATCAGATTTCTACTTTAATTTTTTTTTATAGAAAGCAATTAGAAATTTACCAACCTAAAGTATAGTTTGTAGTGTCATTACTCTGAGAGAATGTATCATTCACATCTATTGTTGATACACTGATATTTTCATCCTTTGATACATTTGAAGTTACATAATTATTTGTATAATTCAGACTAACAGTTTTATTCATTATAAGTGTAGCATCTGTTATTGTTGTTGTAAGGGGTCTGTCAGTGGAATTATCTGGTTTGGAAACAGACATAAGATAGAGATATATGTTTATTCTTTTTTTAATGAGTATTTGAAACAATGTTTGAAAGCCAAAGCTGGATGTAAAGAAAGTCAGAAGAGAGAGAGAGACATAATTGGGGGAAGTATATATGGGAGAGATGTGGATTCCACAAGTCATAGTGAAGGCAACCCAACTAAGAAAACAGTGATTTTTGATAAAAACAGATGCAGAATAAAGAGAACTCCATAGCCGTGCTGTAGATAATCTCTTTATTGACTGTGGCATAATAGAATATGCCAACTCCATGCTGTAAATATGGTTGGTGCATGTAGAGGCATTCAGATGTAAAAGCAATGTGAGAAATGGAAATGACAGAGATAATGCAGACAAATTAAATGAGGAAAAAAAGGTGATGAAGCAGTAATGATGCTGTCCTGATATATAGCTGTGTGTCTTAGGTATTTTCAGCCTGACAGTGGCCATCTCACTCCAGGTCAAAGCATAGTTGATTGTGTGTGTGCAATTGGTTCTTTCAGCTTTTCAGCCCCCGTTTTATAAGACAAAATTACTTATTATAAAATGGTTATCCTTATATTAAATTCTTCTGTGATAATTTTATTTAAGAAACATTTTAAAGCAATGTTCCAAACACCAGCTTACAAGTGATAAAGTCAGTTGTTTTATTAAATTCCTCCAAATCTTTTCCTTATTTACAAAATAAATTGAAACCCATAAATAGTGTACTACATTAGAAATATGTTAACCTGAGTATTAAGGGATAAATAGATATATTATTGAATTAATAATAGATACCAACCTAAAGTATAGTTTGTAGTGTCATTACTTTGAGAGAATGTATCATTCACATCTATTGTTGATACACTGATATTTTCATCCTTTGATACATTTGAAGTTACATAATTATTTGTATAATTCAGACTATCAGTTTCATTCATTATAAGCGTAGTATTTGTTATTACTGTTGTTGTAAGGGGCCTGTCAGTGGATTTATCTGGTTTGGAAACAGACATAAGATAGAGATATATGTTTACTTCTTTTTTAATGAGTATTTGAAACAATGGTTGAAAGGTAAAGTTAGAAGAGCGAGACAGAAGAGAGAAAAGGAGAAAAAGTATGTGTAAAATCATATAGGAGAGACATAGATTCCACAAGTCATAATGAAGGCAACCCAAATAGGAAAACAGTGAGTTTAGATATAAACAGACGCAGAGTAAAGAGAACTTTTTAGCCTTATCACAGATAATCTCTTTAGTGTATGTGGCAGAATGCACCAAATCCCTGCTGTAAATGTAGCTGGTGAATGCAGGAGCATCGAGATTTTAAAACCATGTGAGAAATGAAAAGAACAGTGACAATGCAGACAAAGTAAAAGAGAAATAAAAGGTGATGAGTTGTAATGAGGCTGTCCTGATATACGGCAGCATGTTTGGAGTATTTTCAACTTGACAGAACCTATCTACCTCCCAGTCAATGCATAGTTGATAGTGTGTGCAATTGGTTCTTTCAGCTTTCCAGTTTGTGAGTATGTTTTTATTAACCTTTCTTAAACTAACACACTTTTATGAGACATAATTACTCATTATAAAATGGTTATCTTTATATTAAATTCATGTGTGATAATTTTATTTAAGAAACATTTTAAAGCAATGTTCCAAAATCAGCTTAGCAGTGCAGTAGACAATATTTTAGTGACTGGAAAATTAGAATGCACTAAATCGATGCTGTAAATGTGGTTGGTGAATATCCAGATGTAAAAGAAATGTGAGAAATGTAAACGACAGAGACAATGCGGACAAATTAAAAGAGGAAAAAAAGATGATGAAGCAGTAATGAGGCTGTCCTGATATACAGCAGTGTGTCTTAGGTATTTTCAGCCTGACAGTGGCCATCTCACTTCAGGTCAAAGCATAGTTGATTGTGTGTGTGCAATTGGTTCTTTCAGCTTTTCAGCCCCCGTTTTATGAGACAAGATTGCTCATTATAAAATGGTTATCCTTATATTAAGTTCTTCTGTGATAATTTTATTTAAGAAACATTTTAAAGCAATGTTCCAAACATCAGCTTACAAGTGATAAAGTCAGTTGTTTTATTAAATTCCTCCAAATCTTTTCCTTATTTACAAAATAAATTGAAACCCATAAATAGTGTACTACATTAGAAATATGTTAACCTGAGTATTAAGGGATAAATAGATATATTATTGAATTAATAATAGATACCAACCTAAAGTATAGTTTGTAGTGTCATTACTTTGAGAGAATGTATCATTCACATCTATTGTTGATACACTGATATTTTCATCCTTTGATACATTTGAAGTTACATAATTATTTGTATAATTCAGACTATCAGTTTCATTCATTATAAGCGTAGTATTTGTTATTACTGTTGTTGTAAGGGGCCTGTCAGTGGAATTATCTGGTTTGGAAACAGACATAAGATAGAGATATATGTTTACTTCTTTTTTAATGAGTATTTGAAACAATGTTTGAAAGGCAAAGTTAGAAGAGAGAGACAGAAGAGAGAAAAGGAAAAAAAGTATGTGTAAAATCATATAGGAGAGACATAGATTCCACAAGTCATAATGAAGGCAACCCAAATAGGAAAACAGTGAGTTTAGATATAAACAGACGCAGAGTAAAGAGAATTGTTTAACCTTGCCACAGATAATCTCTTTAGTGTATGTGGCAGAATGTACCAAATCCCTGCTGTAAATGTAGCTGGTGAATGCAGGAACATCCATACAAACCTAAAGTAAGAAACATTTTAAAGCAATGTTCCAAACTTCAGCTTACAAGTGATAAAGTCAGTTGTTTTATTAAATTCCTCCAAATTTTTTCCTTATTTACAAAATAAATTGAAACCCATAGATAGTGTATTACATTAGAAATATGTTAACAAAAGTGAGTATTAAGGGATAGATAATATATTACTGAATTAATAAAGATACCAACCTAAAGTATAGTTTGTAGTGTCATTACTTTGAGAGAATGTATCATTCACATCTATTGTTGATACACTGATATTTTCATCCTTTGATACATTTGAAGTTACATAATTACTATCAGTTTCATTCATTATAAGTGTTGTATTTGTTATTATTGTTGTTAGGGGCCTGTCAGTGGAATTATCTGGTTTGGAAACAATCATAAGATAGAGATATATGTTTATTTTTTTTTTTTATGAATCTTTGAAACAATGGTTGAAAGACAAAGCTAGATATGAGAAAGAGAGAGAGAGAGAGAGTGTATTTAAAATAAATTAATAGAGAGAGAGAAGAGTAAGAAAAAGTGTGTGTGTATAATCATATAGGAACGACATGAATTCCACAAGCTGTAGTGAAGGGAGGATTAGCTGTAATTGTTGTTGAATGGGATCCATCAGTAAAATTATCTGGTTGGAAACAGAGACAAGATAATGATATGTTTTCAAAATAAATTTTCATCTCTTCATGCAAAAAACGGAAGTTGTGTGAAGAATATCGATGAGCTTTGATGCTGTATAGCAGTGAGACATGGGACTGAATGTATATGAGTGTAGGCTGAAAAGTTCATACGCTGACAATGCAGGAGTGATTGTAGTGCTGTGAAAACTTGCATGCATTAATTTCAACTCTTCTTATTAATAACTGGATTGTTTCTTTCTATGTTGAAAAATAAACCTCATTTGGTCATTGCATGAGAGTATGTTGGTCAGCCTATGAACTCTTCAGCTGACCCTCGTAATGTCTGCAGAAGCTGAAGGTGGAAAAAATGAAGCAGGCATGGTCTATTTGGTGTATAATGTTAAACTGCATAAAAAGGGGATCATAAACAAGTAAGCTGAGTTTCTGAGTATTATATGCACCAACTTAATATGCAATGTGCAAGATTGTATTGGTATAGACATATGGTGCATGAGGATGATAAGTACTGAATGAAAACTTTAAAAAAAAACAAGGAATCCCTAGAAAAAATATGAAGGCCCATTTTCAAGATAGTGAGCCACACAGATAAGAGGATAAAAGACCCCGAAAGAGTGCAACATACTGAAAGCAAACATGTATAACTGATGCCAATATGTAAAAGCATATATTAACCCTTCTGATATGAAACCGCCTGAAAATGCCCCTTGTTCTATGAGGCAAAACAGTTTGATTTAAACCATCTGAAACACCTTCCATTATAATTTCATGTAAGACCTTTTGTTAAGTTATGTTTCAAACATCAATTTAATAATGAGAAATCCCTCCAACTTATTGATTATTTACAAAATTATTTGAAAATCATAGGCAGTATCTTACATGAGAAATATAGTAATGATAGATTTTAAACATAATTAAGGAGGCAGATGAGAAGGCAAGGGGAAGATGTGGGGCAGAGAAGAGAGGGGAGGAAGATGAGAGATGATGAAAGGAAGAGGATAAGAGAGGAGGAGAATAGATGAAGATGAGAGAAGATGAGCGAAAAGGAGAAGAGTGGGGACGATCAGAGAGGAGTAGAATTAGAGATTGGGAGGAGCAAAGGAAGTTGGGTAAGGAGAAGGATGAGAGCAGAGGCGGGATATTGGGATGAGAAGGGAGACCTGAGGATAAATGGGGAGGTGGATGAGAGGGAAGGAATAAAGATAATGATAAATATGGTTATGGCTTTACATACAATATTGTTAGAGTGCTCAATACCCACATGTAGGAGAATTTATTGAGCTTGTAATTAAATTAAATATTTTAAGAGTTAGTCTGTGACTGAATAATACCAAACGATTTAAGGCCATTTTTCCCTGCTGGAGCAAAGGTTAGTTTTGTGGGTCCCATGGTAGGTGTCATCCTCATCATAAATACAGTATATATTTAGAAAACAGGGATAAGAATAGTGGTAATCTCAGAATAAAGGAATCTATAACACTGGGGAACCTGGGTTTTGCGGAACCTGGGTTTTGCTGTTGGGTGTTGGAGACATGTTTTCTAGTAATTTTAGGGTGCTGGTTTCAAAAATGAAATCCATTTTGCTGTATCACGTCAAGACTTTTCACAAACTCAAATGTCCATTTTTCAACATTTCTAAGAAGGTCCATCTATGGTGCTTGACATAACTTTGAAAACATAGTTTTTCAATGTCATTTAAAGTAAATGCAACTACAAAAGTGAAAACAAAAGTCATGTTTTAAGAATCTACAGTAAATAAGAAGCCTCAAACTTGAGCAATTTTCACTATTTTCAATCTAACCAGTTTTAAATGTCAAAATGATTACAGAAATGTCCTTTATACATGTCTCATATTTATGGAATTTGCTGTATTTGTCTGCAGATGTTTCCACATTGTGTTTAGTGTGACTATCATAATGTGACTATCATTGCAAACCAGGTGAGGCATGTTTTGTTGAAAGTTTAACTATTTCTAAATGAAAATTGGTATTTTAAATGCACTGTTAATGTTGTAACTATGAGGTCACATAGACCACTTTTTGTCAAGCATATCAAAGAACTGTAGAAAGAACTTCATAGTATGTGTGCTCTTTATGGAACATTGTCATCACAAACCTGCATTTGCTTACTTTTGGCTTGAATATATGTTTTGCGTAATATAGTTGTTAAACAATAGTAATTATTTTTTGACTTGTGCTAGTGTCTTGCATTTGATGGTAAAATTGACTTTTTTGGGTAAAAAATGAATTCCTGTTTAACAAAAAAAAATTAATGTGATAGAAAATTTCTGAGTATTTCTGAACTCAGCACCATCAAATTAGGAAGGAACAATTATAAAAAGCAAAAGATAAGAAAACTAAAAATGTTTTTGAAAATGTTCCCTGGTGAAATAATAATAGCCTAACTGAAACACCAAATAAAAAACAAACTATAACTCAACAAATGGCTTAAACTGACATACACAGTTCAACACTTCATTAAATTTCAAAAATGGTACAATAGCTTAGATTAGAACATAGATTAGATCAGATATTAAGTGATCCATTCACTACTTCCAGCGTTGAAAGAAAAAAAAAACCTATTTCAAATTTCAGAAAATGGCTGCTTAAGAATGACAAAAATATAAATCTCCAATCCAGTTTCCTCTATTAACATTTGGATAAAGGGATTTTAACCCAAAATATAAAGACCTATAGCCCAACCTCCTTTTTACCACATTTTTAATATTTACTGTCCAATTCATATTGTGGGAGCTTTCAAACAAAACCCTTATTTTCAATACAAAAAGCATACGAATGAGAGTTGTTATTAAAATCAGAACCACTTTTAAGATGGCTTTCTTACTATATCAAGTACTCCTCCACTAAGATATTAAATATTATACCATTGGTGAGACATGGGCAACAACTGTGGAGGATATACAAAGGTTAGAGAGAAATGAAGCAAGCATGCTACAATGGATGTGCAATGTCAAAATGTGTGAATGACCAAGCTTGAATGAGTTGAAAGTGAAACTGTGTATAAGAGGAATAAACTGTAGTGTGCAGGAGAGATGACTGCATTGGTATGGTCATGTGATGCACATGGATGATGACCACTAGGTGAAGAAGTACCAAGAAATCCTGGTGGAAAGAAGACAGAGTAGAGGAAGACCACGAAAAATATGGGCGGAGGTGGTGAGAGCTGACCTCAGATGGCTGAAGCTCACAGTAGAGATGATGAAGGACTGTGACGAATGGAGAGATGCTGTGCTGAAGAGGAGCTGTCCCACCCTTGCAAGCAGGGAAAAGTGGATGTATGATGATGATGATGATGGTATAGATATGTGATGCACATGGAAGATGATCACTGGGTGAAGAAGTACCAGGAAATTCCAGTGGAAGGAAGCTGCAGTAGAGGTAGACCAAGAAAAATTTAGGCAGAGGTTGAGAGCTGACCTCAAATCACTGAGACTCTCAGAGGAGATGATGAAGGAATGTAATGAGTGTAGAGATGCTGTGCTGAAAAGGAACCATCCAACCCATGCAAACGTGTAAAAACAGACATAAAAACATTAAGTTCTTTGCACTACACCATTAAGTAATGCACATTACATCATTAGGTATTTTACACTACATAAATATATAAATGGTTTATATCTTTGTAACTATACATTGATACCATTAGTTCTTGCTAGTCTCCAGGTTAATCAGACTAGTTGTGGAGGATCCTTAGAGAGGTTATAAAAGGAAAATAAAGAATAAATAACACATTCCTCCCAAAGCGCAGTTAGCAGAAAATAAGACACCAGTGACAGTTCTGGATAGAATAGTTCCTTTTAAAAATACATGAAAATGATGTTACTTGTGTCAAACTGAAAAACATGACATATTATTTAACATTACACCCATGATTAACACAAAAGCCAGTGAAGAAGCTTTTCATAATCATTCAGCCTCTATTATTTGAATATTGCATTTAGTGTTCACTGGGATTGATTTAACTGACTGTTCCTTACCTCTGGACACTTTCTTACCACTAATGACTCAATCAAGAAATAACTAGGAATGAAGCAAACTTGTGCAAGCAGGATTTTATGCTCTGATCAGGGGCTTGATATAATATACTATGTTAGAAATTATCAATATGTTTGATTGGGCAGAGTTATTTAAATGTTGGATATTAGTTCCAGGTCTTTGCAATCTTAGTTCAAAATCTGCTCAGATCCACTTTGCTGTCGTTCTTTCACGGTCAATAAAGAAGGTATCTGCTAAGTGCTGGTGCAGCCCTCTCTCTCCTTCGACATGTTATATTCTGGATGTTCCACTGGATCAAAGGAGGGAGGGCTGAGAGGGTGTCTAATCCTGCTCACAGCTGCATGGGAATCTAAAATACTTAGTGAAAGCATAGTATATACTACCAAGTCATACTTGATTGCAAGTGATGGCTGTAATAGTTAGAAATCATTAAAGAAGAATAGCTTCACACAAGAATTTAAATGGAGTTGTAAACTTGGTTTACCAAAAGTTTACTTTTTAACCTTAATCATACACATGACTGTTAAAAGCAAGAAATATTACATGACAAGACATGCAGGTTTTCATTCCATGCACATGCATTTACAAAATCTACAGGAACAAACATACTACAGGAGTTAACAAATAATCTAAAAAGACAGTGCAAGAAGGGGATATTTATGGCTGGCTAGAAATAGCAGTGAAACTTCTTTTATACAAAACTCTAAAATCTTATCACAAAAAAAAACAAACAAACTTTGTATAATGAAGATGATTGCAATGCCCTGATAATAATTAGTTTGGCTGACTTGGGGCTGAACTACAATACGTTGAAAAGAAAATTAAAAGATAAAAAGAAAATGCATAGACTGACTATTATTGATAATCATTTCATCATAGCTTGTGGTGAAAGGTCGGGAACTGTTTGACATGAACACTGTCGTAGTTAGACTGCCAGCTGTATTGTTATTTAATACAAACATTTGATCAATGGTGTTGTTTACAGGGTTGGTAGTTAGTTCATCTATAATCTGTGATGATAAAGGTTCCGTCACTGGAAATTGATCCTGACTTGAAACTGAACGGGTGAAAAGACCAAATAATGCTGACAATGTTTCAGTGGTTGGTTCAGTCGATTTACTTGGTTTGATGGTTCTACTCATCCTTGGCGAGTTACCAACATTTAATGTATTTGATTCATTATAACCTGCAATATCAATATGTATCATCATCATCATTGACTTCATCATCATCTTCATGATCATTGTTTTTACATCCACCTTCCATGTTGTTATATTTGGGGATGGTCATGATGCCACTATTGCAAATAGAAAACACATGCACTATTTCATTTTCACTTTAGTTTTATTATTAATTATTAGTTAGTTCGTTCGTTATCTTATGTAATTGCCAAAATTCTTTTGTCACACACTGTGACCTCATAAATGACATTTTTTTTTCCTAGGTGACCCCTCTTCTTTCTTGTCTTATTTTGTCTTTCTCACTAATAACTAATAATAAAACCAAAGTGAAAATTAAATAGTGCAAGTGTTTTTTATTAGCAACATTGGCAACATGGCCATCCCCAAATATAACAATATCTGTTTCAACATATGATTTTACATCAATCAACAATCTTGCAAAGCATAAACATAAGCACACACACATATGTACATATATATATAGTCACTTTTTATAAAATGCAGGAATATGTAGTACCTATTCTAAATAGGACACACACACACACACACACATATATATATATATATATATATATATATATTGGAAAATGTGTGAAATCCTTGGTACAATTAAAAAAAAAAGGAAAAGAATAACTTTACTTGTAGTTCTAAACAATTTGATTTAATTTTATAATATTATGATTTTACAATTTGGTTTTGTAGATCTAGTAAGTTCTTTGTTAACTTCGGTGGGAGATTTTGAAAGATTCCTGGATAACGAATGCGAGGAAGTCCTCCAGGAAAGTTAGCCAGGAAACTTTTAAAATCTCCCTACCGAAGTTAACAAAGATCTTATTAGATCTACAAAACAAGATTGTAAAATCATAATATTATAAAATGAAATCAAATTGTTTAGAACTACAAGTGAAGTCATTCTTTTCCTTTATATATATATACGAGATGTGTCAGAAAAGTTCCAGGACTGATGTCACAAAAGATTTATTTCAAACCCAAACTTCACACTAAGAGTTTTCTCCTTCAAAGTAATCCCCCTGGAGTATGTAACTGTAATCTTAGCTCTCTGCAGCGATCAAACTTTTTCCTTCATAATTTTATATACATGTCCTCTGTTTCAGGTCGTTAAGCAATGAGCACAGAGCAATGAACAAACTTGAAGTTTCTGGTACAGTTGTGCAAAACCCCGTCAGAAGCACTGGGATTGCTGCAGCAAGTGTATGGAAATGAGACGATGTCATGTTCACGTGTTTTTGAGTGGTGCAAGAGGTTTAAAGAAGGACGCGAGGATGTGGAAGATGACACCACGAGCGGAAGGCAGATGGTGCGTAGCGATCGTCGGCTGACTGTTTGACTGATGGCAAATGAGCTGGGCATGAATCAGGACAGCGTCTGGAATATTCTCACTGAAGATGAGAAAGTCTGCGCAAAAATGGTGCCAAAACTGCTGAACGATGACCAGAAGGGTCATGCAGAAAGTCTGCGCAAAAATGGTGCCAAAACTGCTGAACGATGACCAGAAGGGTCGACGTATGCAAGTATGCCAGGACATCCTCGAGTATCTTGAAACCGAACCAGACTTGCTAGGGACATTCATCACTGGTGATGAGTCATGGGTCTTCGAGTATGACCCAAAGGGGACCCGTTTTGAAGACGTGGATGACATCAAAAAGGCCGTGACGACGGAACTGCGGAGGATCCCGGAAGAATTCTTCCAAAAGTGCATGCAAGCGTGGCAGAAAAGGATGGAAAAGTGCATCAGACTCCAAGGGGATTACTTTGAAGGAGAAAACTCTTAGTGTGAAGTTTGGGTTTTAAATAAATCTTTTGTGACATCAGTCCTGGAACTTTTCTGACACACCTCGTATATATATATGTATATATATATATATATATTATGGAATACTGTTGGCTTCTTGCTACAATAATTTCTATACTTTTCATTTATATATATATATATATATATTTATATATACATATATATGTATATACATATACATCTATATATACATATATATATAATTTACATATAATTATTATCATCATCATGCCATTAAAAATTAAAACATTAAAACAAAGTATTTTGTTAAGTTGTATGTTAGTCTCCATTTCATTTCTTTTAGGTATAATTTTTGTTGTTATTTTGGATTTTTCTAGATGTGAAGATCAAAATAAATTGGAGCCATTAGTATGAATTTATGCAGGTTAGTAGAAAGAGAAAACATTCTCAACAAAGAAAGGTTCAATTTTGAAACAATTAAATCTTTTGATAATGTACACAATAATTTTCATTATTATTATTAAGATCAGATGTAATGCATAAAGAAGACTGTCATTAGAAATATTAGAGGTGTATTAAAAAAATAATAACTGAGTGAAGAGATAACAGAGGTTTTAAATAGAGAATATCAACCTCTAGTGAAATCTGTCCACACCTTGACCACTGGGTGACATTTAACGGTCATTTTTTGGGTTATCTCCTTTCGGGCAGGTATCAATAAGTCTGAGAGTGGATGATCTCTAAAGGTCAGCAACAGAGATAAATAGCCTGCCATAGATCAAGCAGGGAGCAGTTCAAAGTGGTTCTTGATAGAGTGAACAAGTGAACTATTGCTTCCTACAGATCAAACCTCTGGTCACATTGTACCACACAACAGTGACCACACGACAGCAAGCTACAAGTGAGCACGCATGCAACAAATGAATCAACACCACAACACAATCAACTAACCAGCACGACCATCAAAAACCATCGCTATAACTGGACATCCCGACGTGATTCGAATACGACCATCCAAATAATTGCTATAAACCCATCCGAAACCATCCTTGGTTCTACAATATAAGGCTGAACTATTTGTTTTAAAAATTTTATATTTATCTGAAAAATCTTCAATTACAATTTTATGCAAAAAAAGTTGTTTCAACACAAGCCTAATAACGAAAAGGTTAGTTAAATTATTTAAACTTTACAAAATCTTGATTATTTTCAAAATTATTTGAAAATTATAGGCAGCATTTTTCATTAAAAATAAATATGATAACAGGCTCCTTCAATATGTACCTAGCTGAAAATTCTTGTATTTACTCTTTAACCCTTTAGCATTTACATTACTCTATATTTACTATTATATTTTCAAGGTAAAGGCTTTACCTCACATAATGATCTCACACAATATTGAATTAGATTTTTATATTATTTATTTTGAGAACCATACCTTAACGTCAGTATGAACAGCTGGTTTAAACAGAAACAGAAAGAGGTGAAAGAATTCTGGCTAGATATGGCCAGGTTAAATGCTAAAGGGTTAAACACAAACCCACATGAAACCACATCAATTACTAAAGTTCAAATTTAAATTCAAACCTTCAACATAATTATGCATACAAATGAACACAATTTATATTTAAAAAGGCAAAAAACAAAACAATGGGAGAAGACTTTACACTCAATCACATTTCACAACAGGGGGCACTGAAGTTTCCTTCTAATAATTTTTGAGGCAAGCCAACGCACTCATAGCATTGCCTTGAGTGATAGATGCTGGAATAACCAAACACCCTTGTACATCAATCTTGCTCCAAACAAATGGCTTGAATACCACAGGCTGAAAATTTGTGGTAGTTTAGAATTTTATTTTGTTCCCTTATTATTATATGACTGATGCTATGTATTTCAGTAGTTAAATATTCATGTTTAATTATTAAGTTGAAAGTTTGGGTGGTGGATTTGTATTATTGGTAGAGCAATGGACAACATGTTTTGTGACATATAGTTATAGCCTTTTACATTCTGAGTTCAAATACTGCCATGGATAACTTTGGCTTTTATCCTTACAGAGTTGGTAAAATAAAGTACCAGTAACACACTGCGATTGATTTAATCAACTTTCCCCTTCCCCTTCAAATATCTGGCCTAGTGCCAATGCTAGAAAGAGTTATTAAGTTGAAAGTTAGTTATTTCACTAAACCTTTAATAATTATCTATTATTTTGATAATTAAAACACAAAGGCAGTATATTCTTGTTAGAAATATGTTCACAAAAGGATTAAAATGTTGAATCTTAAATTGAAATCTAGCAGTGAAATATCATTACAACAAAGAAGAAACTATTAGATAACAATTAATAAACATTTTCATTTTATTATTAAGTTGACAGAATCGGTAGAGCATCATACAAAATGTCTTGTGGCATATAGTTATGGCTCTTTACCTTCTGAGTTCAAATCCTACCTTTCATGCTTACAGGATTAATGAAATAAAGTACAAAAAATGCAGTGGGATCGATTTAATCAACTTTCCCCTTTCCCTTCAAATTGCTGGCCTTGTGCCAGAAGTAGAAACAATTATTACGTAGAAAGTTATGATGTTGGATTGGCAAGTACCATTAAAGAGTCAGACAAAATGCCTTGTGGTATGTCTTCCAGCTTTGTACCTTCTAGATTCAAATCCTGGCATGGTCAACTTCACCTTTCATCTTTCTAGAGTCAATGAAATATAGTATCAGTTAAGCACTGGGATTAATGTAATTGACATAATCCTCCCACGAATTTCTGGCCTTGTGCCTAAATTAATCATTATTAAGTTGAATGTTAGTTACCTCACTAAACCTCTTAGAATTATTGATTATTTTAAAAATTAAAACATAAAAGCAATACATTCTTATTAGAAATATGTTTACAGAATGGTTAACAGTGGGTAAGTGTTACCAACCTTGTGTGGTGGAGTCTTGAGAAGTAAAATTGTCAGCTGTAATAAAATTTGTAGTATTTGATATAGATAAAATAGAGATGACATTCACAGAAAATGATTTTTTTTTTAAATAAAAAACAAGATGTCTTACACGAGTGAAAGTATAAAAAACAGAAATCGAAAATGCAACTGGAGTTTTTTTAAGAATATTTATTTATTTCCTTTACTGGTTTCACAGTTCACAGAAAATAAATAAATATTCTTAAAAAGACTCCAGTTGCATTTTCGATTTCTTTTCCTTATATATATATCATCATCATCACCGTTTTATGTCCATTCTTCCACGCTAGCATGGGTTAGACGGGTTGTCCTGTTGTGGGCAATGTTAGGCCAAGTGACCTTGTCTTGCTCATACGGGAACTGATTCTGGCTTGATTTCTACAGCTGGATGCCCTTCCTAACACCAACCTCATTTACAGTGAGTGCTGGGAGTTTTCTTTCCGTGGCACCTACACATCCACTTTACAGTGTGGCTGGGTGCTTTTTTTGCCGTGGCACCTCCACGACCACTTTGTAGTGGAATGATAGGGTCCCCAGTCCTGTCATCTCATTTCTACAGCTGAGTAAACTGGAGCAATGTGAAATAAAGTGTCTTGCTCAAGGAAACAACACATCACCTGGTCCGAGAATTGAACTCACAACCTTTCGATTGCAAGCCCAATGCTCTAACCACTAAGCCATGCACCTTCATATATATATATATATATATATATATATATATATATATATATATATATATATATATATATCATCATCATCATCATCATCAGCGTTTAACGTCCGTGTTCCACGCTTGCATGGGTTTGGACGGGGGTAGTCCCACTTGAGGCAAGAGTGATTGTCTTGCTCGCATAGGACTGTCTGGCAGGTTTTCTACAGTTGGATGCCCTTCCTAACACCAACCACATTTACAGTGTGGGTCTGGGAGGTTTTTACCGTGTTGCCTACACGGCCACATTACAGCGTGGACTGTGTGTTTTTTTGTCGTGACACCTACACGATCTCATTTGTTTCGGCCTCGATGGCGCGGCACCAACATAACTTTACATAGAACGGGGTGGTGTGGATCGGGTGGGGGTGGTGGGACGGGGTGTATTTGTTAGAGATGCCTACTGGCTGGAGTAGGTTTTACTATATATTTAGGTAAGGCGGGTCTTCTCTGTTACTGAGTACCGCCAAAGGTCTCGGTCCAGTGACATTGTCTTGGAGAGGTGTAAGTGTGTGATGTCGGAGTTTATCAGCTCGTCCCAGGTTTTTCTAGGTCTGCCTATTCCGTGACTACCGTCTATCTTTATTGCCCTGCACTTTGTTATACAGCTATCGACTTTCATGCGCATCACGTGTCCATACCAACGTAGCCTTCTCTCGAGTAAACAACATCTGATCCCTCTTATCTCTAATTTATTCCTTAGTTCGTTTATGCTTTGCCGTTCACGTATATTACTGTTACACATCCAGCGGAGCATGCAAGCTTCGTTCCTCTCTAGTCTGCGTATATCCTCTGCACACAATGCCCAGGTCTCACTGCCATGCAGCATTGCTGTTCGTATGCAGGCATCGTACAACCTGCCTTTCATTTTTAGTGAGAACCCTTTAGCAGCTAATAGTGGTATAAGCTCTCTGAACTTTTTCCAACCAGTTCTGACTCTAGCTACAGTACTTTCAGAGCACCCTCCCCCACTGCTGATTTTATCGCCCAGGTAACGGAAGCTGTCCACTATTTCTATAGAACCCTCTGCGCAATTGAAAGAGCTAGTAGTTTGTGGGCACTTGCTGCTACTTATTGCACCAGAGCACCGGCCACATGTAAAATCTATGTTCTTAGTTAGCCTACCTGTGATCCCACTACATCTTTTATGCACCCATACTTTGCATTTAGGACATAAAATGGAGTTTCTACCTACGCCTTTCCTACACACCGAGCACGACCATTTCCCAGAAGGGACCGCCGCCTTGTTTTCTTTCCTACAAACTAGTACTTTGGTCTTAGCCAGGTTAATTTTAAGTCCTTTTGACTCTAGGCCGTGCTTCCATGTTTGGAATTTCTTCTCTAGCTCGGCCATTGATTCCGCTATGAGTGTCAGGTCGTCTGCGTATAGGAGTTCCCATGGGCAGCCTGTCTTGAACTCCTCTGTTATGGCCTGAAGGGCAATAATAAATAGTAGTGGACTGAGAACAGAGCCCTGATGGACGCCGACTTTTACGCTAAACTCTTCACTATATTCGTTGTTAATTCTAACCTTGCTGACTGTTTCTTTATACATGGCTTGTATAGCCCTCACAAGCCATTCGTCAACGCCTAGTTTTCTAAGAGCCCACCAGATAATGGAGCGGGGGACTCTGTCGAAGGCTTTCTCCAAGTCGACAAAAGCTAAGTAGAGGGGTTTACCTTTAGCTAGGTACTTCTCTTGTAGTTGTCGTACTATGAAAAGAGCGTCTGTGGTACTTTTGCCTGACACAAACCCGAACTGCATTTCATCTAGGTCAATTCTCTCTCTGATTAGCTGCGCTATTACTCTTTCCGTGACCTTCATGACCTGGTCGATTAATTTAATGCCTCTATAGTTACTCCTATCTAGGGCGTCTCCTTTACCCTTATAACAGTTAACGATGATGCTGCTATGCCAGTCCTTCGGAACAACCCCGTTTTGTACGACTTGGTTAACTATGCGGGTGACCATGGTGTGTCCCACCGTGCCAGATGCCTTCAGCATCTCAGCAACTATTTCCGAAGGCCCAGCCGCCTTACCAGTCTTCATATCCTTGATTGCCTTACTTATTATACTCCCCTCGACTAACACTGCTGGTCCCTCTATTGGGTCGATATGGGGGAGACTGCCTTTCTCCCAATTATTCTCCTCATTTAGAAGCCTTTCATAGTGACACTTCCAAGCTACCTTCTTATCAGCGTCGGTGATGGCAAGTGTGCCATCGTCGTTTAGTACACACTTCTCCCCGACAATATCACGGTTTTCCTTGACGCATTGCCTAGCAATCCTGAACACCTCACGTTTTTGGTCATCGCGTTGTAGAACATGCTTGAACTTTCTTTCCTCAGCTTCCCTTCTTGCTAAGTACACTTGTCTCCTAGCTTCCCTCCTGGCCACTTGATAGTCCTCTCTACTTCCCCCATCCCGCCATACTTTCCAAGCCTGCTTTTTGGCCTTAATTGACCCCTCCACCTTACTGTTCCACCACCATGTTACTCTCCTCCTGCCTACAGGCCTGCTCCAGCCACAGACCTCGTCTGTCGCCAACAGCAGGTTTGCTTTCAGAAATTCCCACTCTCCCTCTATATTGTCCGACTCTAAATGTTCTTCCTTACTGTCGAAAGCATCAAGTAATATGCTTTGAAATTTATTCCTGGCTGTGGGGTCCTTTAACTTCCATATTTTCCTCCTGAGGATAGTCCTCTTCTGTTGTCGAGTACGTCTCGTCCTGACTATGAGGTCGCTAATTATCAGTCTATGTTGGGAGGTGCATTCTTCATGGGGGAGGGATTTAGTGTTAACAACAGACACTCTGTCACGTCTTCTGGTAAGGGTATAATCTACCTGGCTTGTGTGTTCCCCGGATCTATAGGTGATCAGGTGATTGTCACGTTTTTTGAAGTTAGTGTTACAGATAGTTAGGTTATTTGCATCACAGAATTCCAGGATTCTGGAGCCTTCCTCATTTCTAGTACCAAACCCATAGCCTCCATGGATTTCGTCGTAGCCGTCACAATGTTGTCCAACGTGACCATTTAGGTCGCCTGCGATAATTATATAGTCACTGTCGG
Organism: Eledone cirrhosa; assembly: GCA_964016885.1. NCBI lineage: Eukaryota > Metazoa > Mollusca > Cephalopoda > Octopoda > Eledonidae > Eledone > Eledone cirrhosa. The sequence goes on along the minus strand of OZ024742.1, from coordinate 159,733,846 downwards.
ATATTTGGGAGGTAGTTAGCATCAGTGTCTCATAGAATCTGTCTTTTATAGTGCCGGGCAGTCCGGATTGGGGTGCGTACGCAGATATTACTGTCACCGTAGTTCTATTGAGGACAAGTCGTATTTTAATTATTCTGTCGTTCACTCTATTTACGTCTATTATCTTATCTGCCCACTTTTCTGCTACCATGATTCCTACTCCACCCAGCCCATCGTCGTTTCCCACCCAGAAAAGCTTATATATATATATATATATATATATATATATATATATATATATATATATATATATATATATATATATATATATATATATATATATATATATATATATATATATATATATATATATATATATATATATATATATATATATATATATATATATATATATATATATATATATATATATATATATATATATATATATATATATATATATATATATATATATATATATATATATATATATATATATATATATATATATATATATATATATATATATATATATATATATATATATATATATATATATATATATATATATAGTTATATCTGGAGGCACATGGCTTAGTGGTTAGAGCATTGGCCTTGCAATCGAAAGGTTGTGAGTTCAAATCTCAGACCAGGTGATGTGTTGTTTCCTTGAGCAAGACACTTTATTTCACATTGCTCCAGTTTACTCAGCTGTAGAAATGAGATGATAGTGACTGGGGTCCATATCATTCCACTGTAAAGTGGTCGTGGAGGTGCCACGGCAAAAAAGCATCCAGCACTCACTGTAAATGAGGTTGGTGTTAGGGAGGGCATCCAGCTGTAGAAATCAAGCCAGAATCAGTTCTCGTCCCACCCTTGCAAGCAGGGAAAAAGCGGACGTAAAATGAAATGATGATGATGATGATGATATCTGTATATATACAGAGTGTGTAACCACACTTCTCACTATATATATATATACACAGGGTGTCCACAAAAAATGTATGCGTACTTTGATTACCATTCTGCTGAAGTGTGTATACATTCTTTTGGAATACCCTATATATATATATATATATATATATATATATACAATATATTAATAAATGGAAACTATATTTATAAAACCATATTTATTTTATTATATATATTTCAAGGGCATCCAAGGCAAATTATGGTGCGCTTTCATCAGATAAAATACAGATTTGTTTTATAAATAAATATTGACATACCCGGAAGCTCCAACCGTTAAGGTTGTCTTTTTTCCGGGTATGTCAATATTTATTTATAAAACAAATCTGTATTTTATCTGATGAAAGCGCACCATAATTTGCCATGGTTGCCCTTGAAATATATATAATAAAATAAATATGGTTTTATCAATATAGTTTCCATTTATTAATATATTGTGTAGTTACTCCACTACTGTTGAGTGCTTTATATCAGTTATAACATTTTTTAAGCTTCTTGAATCCCAACAAATTAAATATAACCTCTGCATATATATATATATATATGTACATATTCATACACACCACACACACATATATATATATTGTCATCATAATCATCATCACTGTCTAACATCTATTTTCTATGCTTGCATGGGCTATGTATATGGGTTTGTGTGTGTGAACATCTGGTTGACATAATAAACATTGGGGAAATTTGAAATGTAGTCGTCCCAAAGTAAATGACTTTAATAAAAGTTGATCACTATAGATAATAGTTGAGAAAATTGGATAAAGTACCTTTGGAGAAGGAAAGGACTGAACAGAGCTGCTTGCTAGGAAGGAACCTCTGACAACCTTTATTGCTGGTCGCTTCAATATAAGAAATTTATCAGTAAGGTAGAGTGAATATCCACTCCTCCATAGCTCACAATATGGACCCCAGTCCCTATCATCTCATTTCTACAGCTGAGTAAACTGGAGCAATGTGAAATAAAGTGTCTTGTTCAAGGAAACAACACATCACCCGGTCTGAGAATTGAACTCACAACCTTTCGATTACAGGCCAATGCTCTAACCACTAAGCCATGTGCCTCCATACATATAGAAAGAAAATAAGAGAAGAATTTACTCCAGTACCGGACTGGTACATTATTTACAGATCATGAAAGGATGAAAAGCAAAGTAAACCTGAGTAGGATTTTAACTCCAAGTGTCGAGAGCTGAAATGAATGCCATGAAACATTTTAAACGAAGCTCTAAAGACTTTGCCAAATTGCCATCTATGATATAGATTTACAAAAATTCCAATCACCTCTCCCTAGCCATAATTAAGAACCTTGTAGTTCATACGAGTAAGAGAATCTCCAATCTATCCTCAATCAGGGGTATCTTTAACAGAGCAGCTCTCTATTGTAATGAAGTGCCAGCGAAAAATGGCTTCAGTGAACAGTTAGTTTACACAAATAATACTCCATCTATGCCTTACTAGCAGAAGGTAATTGGGTTACACTCATCACATAATTTATACATAGTCACAAACATAGTAAGGAAATCCATGGTTCTGATAAGGAAATACTTTCTTCTGACACAAAAAACAAATAAACTATTCAATGTACATAATGTTAAAGTCAGCTATCCTTGCCTGGACAGTATCATTTCCCAGATCATGCATTACAATCAAAAACATATTCACACAATCCCACCCAACATCTAACCGTTAAGAATCAAAATCCACACACACACATACTACACACTAACACACACAATCACTCACACTCACATACACATCTCTTGACGTCATCCTAGTATAGATAAAATGGTTAAAACAGATATTTTAAAAATCACTGAATTTAATGATTTTGTTCAATGTAAATAGAGAGCTTTGGCTTTAATACCTATTGATCTTGTCTTAGTTATCTTATGTAAAAGTTAGCATTTTAATGCTGTGGGTGTCTAAAGTCATATGATACACCAGGAAACATCTGGACATAAAGAACAAGTTTAAAAACAGTTAAACAGTTTGTTAAGACATGAATATTGACAAGACAAACAAACAACGGAACCTCATGGTTGTCAATTAATTGGCCAGAAATAGTAGCAAAATCTCCATCAAATTAAACCCTATGGTCTTTTATGAAAAGTAAAGAATGATACATAGACTTTGCTAAGATACATGCTATCAGAAAATAATCTGAAAAGGTGTTCAAGCCCAAACCATCTTATCCACTTTTCAGGTATAGTGTAATTAGAAATATTACATTATCCAATGTCATCATCATCATCATTGTTTAGCATCTAATTTCCATGCTAGCATGGGTTAGATTGGCTGTTCCATTTGAGGCAAGTTTTGTCAGATGACCATGCCTTGCTCATACAGAACTGTTTCTGACTTGGTTTCTATGGTTGGATGTCCTTCCTAACACCAACCACATTTACAATGTCGGCTGGGTGCTTTTTGTCATGACACCCACATGACCACTTTACAGTGTGGGCTGGGTGCTTTTTGTCGTGATACCTTCACAACCACTTTATTGTGTGGACTGGGGACTGAGGCAAGGGTGTAATAGTATGGGATAAGGGTAGTGTGATCAGATGTGGGTGGTGTATTAGGACTTGAGAGGTGTAGTTGGCATCAGGAAAGGCATCCAGAAATAGAAACCAAGTCAAAAACAGTTAGGTAAGAGCAAAACATGGTCACTTGAACTGATTTGTCCCACAACATGACAAACCATCTGACCTATGTAATCATGGAGAATAGATAGTAAATGGTGATGATAATGATGATGTAAAGTGTAATGCTGGTGTCATGACAAAGGCACCAAGTCAGCTCTGTAAGGTGGTAGTAATGGTGTCATGAGAAAATGAATTCAGGCATAGAAACCATGCCAAAGTGGAACATATGAACAAGATAGTCATCTGACTGTTTGGCATCAAAACACAAAAACTTGTCTAACTCATGCAAGCATAGAAAATAGACAAAATGGTGATGATGATCTACGGCATTATTTATGTGTGATTTGACTGCTATTTCTAGCATGTCAAATGACTACATAGAAGACTCCTAACTGAAGTTGGTGATGTGAGATGGAAATATTGAAACCCAAATAAACATGAATAATTTAATGATTAAATAAATACCTGTGAGAGTTATTGCAGTTGTAGAAGAATTTAGGGATAATTTAGTATTGTTTTCAGACACCCCTTCTGTAGTGGTGGCAATGGGGTTGGTGGTAGTGATGGTGTTATTTCTCAGGATTTTCACAGTTTCACAGCCACTACATGGAAGTGGTTGGCAAGCATCTTCAGATACACAATGAATCAGAAGACATGTATAGTTGTCACTGGCTTTATAAATAGCCAGGGAACAATTGTCTGAAAATATAGAACAAGAAATTTGATTAACCCTTTAGTATTTAAACTGGTCATATCCAGTCAGAATTCCCTCACCTCTTTCTGTTCAAACTGGCTATAACCAGTCACACATACCGATGTTAAGGTATTGTTCTCAAAATAAATAATATCAAAATCTCATAGATATTACGTGAGATAATTATGTGAGGTAAAGCCTTTACCATGAAAATATAATAGTAAATATAGAGTAATGTAAATGCTAAAGGGTTAATGGAGAATTATCATATTTCTATTAAATTACATAATGTTTGCATTAAAAAAGAGAAATGAAAGATATAGTAGCTGTTTCTAGCTGCATTTAGTCTGTTACAGAAAGTGGTGTCAAAATAACTATAAACATATATATTCTATTTATATGAATATGTTGTTTGTCTACTTGTTATTTTGTCAACTAATTTCCGCAGGACTAAAACTGTTTCATCCATTTAAAGTCAAGAGAGCAAATATTTTTGTTCAAATTCAGTATTAGAAAAAAAAATCAATTAAATAATTGTTTCTACTTTAGGCACAAGGCCAGCAATTATCCAGTACATTACTGGTACTTTATTTAATCGACCCCGTTAATCAATTAAATAATGAAAGTGAAATATGGGGAGATGGAGCAGCAGTCTCTACACCCCAGTTTGGGTAGTATATCTGAACTGTGCTCTGTGGACAAATTTGTGAATGCATTGCCACTGAGAGCAACCAGTGGCACCCACTGCATCATCCACTCCACTTCACAGTGTTCCTTTCTCAAACAGGATGCACTCTTCCGAATTTTGTAGAAGAAAACAGTAGTTTAGGGACTGAGGGCAACAAAGGTTTTCATGATGATCATCGTGAAAAGAAAATGGGGAAGATTGATGTTCAGATGGCTGAATGGAGAAGATATGTGAGAGAAGGCTGCAGAATGTTTGAAGAGGGAAGTCTTGAACATGAAAGGCTTAAGTGTCAACTTCTTAGGGGCCACAATATCAACCTCAATGAGAAGATAGGAAGCTGGAGATATGAAGCATGTGGATGTTTACTGCTCTCTAAATCTGGGTTTATCACTCATTTAAAACTCCATGTAAGACCAACTGTATGCAACACTTTCCTTCCAAGACCAGATGAAACTAAATATGTAGTGTGCAAATCAATTTCTGATCTGAAAAGACATAACAGTTTTAACATCTGATTTCCCTGCTAGCAAGAGTTAGATGCGTCTACAATGACTAAGTCAGTACTGAAGTGAGGCTACTGATCTCCCAAACAGGCCAGCATTATGTATGTATGTATGTATGTATGTATGTATGTATGTATGTATGCATGCATGTATGCATGGATAGATGTAAGTATGTGTATATGTATATATTCATGGCTTAGTGGTTAGAGCAGTGGCCTTGCAATCGAAAGGCTGTGAGTTCAATTCTCAGACCGAGTGATGTGTTGTTTCCTTGAGCAAGACACTTTATTTCACATTGCTCCAGTTTACTCAGCTGTAGAAATGAGATGATAGGACTGGGGTCCTTATCATTCTACTGCAAAGTGGTCGTGGAGGTGCCACGGCAAAAAAGCACCCAGCACTCACTGTAAATGAGGTGGTGTTAGGAAGGGCATCCAGCTGTAGAAATCAAGCCAGAATCAGTTCCCGTCCCACCCTTGCAAGCAGGGAAAAGCGGACATAAAAATGATGATGATGATGATGATATATATATATATATATACATATATGTACATATGCATGTATCCATGCATGTGTGTGCGTGTGTGTATATGTATGTGGGTTAATGGTAGTTATCTTATAGGAATGCAATCACCAGCTGCTATAAACTATGGCCTGCTGTATTTAGAAATTGGAATGAATCACAGATAAGGTGTCAAAGAAAAGAAACTCAAGGAAAAAGAAAACGTTTATATTTTTCTTTTTAAATAATCTGATTTCCCCTCCAAAGAAGTGAGTTTCTAACAAGGCTACAAGACTACATCCCAGGACATCAACTAACTTCAATGGCAGAGTGTTACATTCTAATTTAAATAAAGAAAAAATGTCTTGCCTTTTTCCAGTATAGTAAAGTGTCCTTAATTCTTAATGGAATCACAGAGGTGTTGTCCTAACACAGCAGTTTTGGGAATTTTAAGGCTTGTGGAGCCCACCCCTCCTGAGATCAAAGAGTAGCAGATTTCTTTCAAAGCAGGAAAAAAGGAAGAATCAAACCCAGTGCTGGACTGGTATTTTATTTATCAACTTTAAAAGGATGAAAGGCAAAGCTGACCTTGGTGGGATTTGAATTCTGAGCGCAATGAGGAATCTTCCATTCAATGCCAATTCACCACCTTCTCACTTGTTTTTACTTTTTCCAAAACTTGCTATATTTGCAAAGTGCCTGTTAGTTCCTTTTTAAAACAAATGGCACTCCTATACCAATTTTTTCTGTCTCTAGGGGATTATCTTCCCAACTTATTAGACAATAAAATAATTGTTTCTACTTTAGGCACAAGGCCAGCAATTACCCAGTGCATTACTGGTACTTTATTTTATCGACCCCGTAAGGATGAAAGGCAAAGTCAACCTCGGCGGGATTTGAACTCAGATCGTAAAGGGACGTAACTATGCTGGAAAACATGGCGTCCGACCCTCTACCGATACTGCCAATCCTTTGATACAGTGAACAGAACTTCTCCATAGAAGAACCTTGTCACGTTAGGATGCCCAGAATACACTGTTAACATAATCAAATTATTTTGTAATGACATGGCGGCTACTGGTCAAATCTGAACCATTTGCAGAATTCTTGAGGGTATAAAAGCTAAAAATCTAAATGATGTTCTGTTATTTGTTGATTTCTCCAAAGTATTTGATTTAAATCAAAGAAGTGAAATGGAAGAAATACTGTTATCCTATGGAATACCAAATGAAACAGTAAAAACCATTATGATGCTCTACAAAAACACATATTCAATGGTACAATCTCCAGATGGCGATACAGTTTTCTTTGAAATTGTTGCAAGAATGCTACAAGGTGACACTTTAGCACCCTATATCTTCATTATTTGCTTGGATTATGTTCTCAGAACTTCTGTCGATACCATTAAATACAATGGATTTACACTACATCCACAAAGAAGTAATAGATATCTTGCCATAAAAATCACAGATGCAGATTATGCTGATGACTTATAAGCCAAATAAAAACCCTTCTCCATAGTCTTGAACACTCAGCCGAAGGTATCATTCTCCATGTTAAGTCAGACAAAACAGAATACACAAGCTTAAATCAAAATGGAACAATCAAAACAGTAGCCAGCATACCTCTCAACTGTAGCCAGCATACCTCTCATCTTGGTAGTAAAGTCTCTAGCTATGCAAGTGATGTAAACACATACACTGGTAAGGCCTGGGGTGCCATCAACAAATTATCTCTAGTGGGAAATCTAGACTTCCAGACAACATGAAGAGTCTCTTTCAAGCAACTGTTAATTCTGTCCTATTGTATGGCTGCTCAGTATAGACCCTTACTGGAAAGAAGATTGGATGGAGCCTAGCCTACATTCTAAGAGTGGTTTTGAATGTCATTTGGAGAGATTGTCTAACAAATAAGAGATTGTATGGGAATCTTCCTCCAGTATCAGCACCATCAAAGAGCATAGAATCAGATTGGCAGGGCATTGCTGGAGAGCTAGAAACGAAATAGTTAGTGAAGTTCTTTTGTGGGAGTCTACACAGGGAAGAACTAGCAGAGCCGACAAGTGAAGACCTACCACATATATTTGAATATAAACACCACTGTTTTATGTCTGAAAAACAGGCAAAAATCCAAAACCTGTTTATAAGCTGAGACAGCTAATTAACACATTGTTTAGATGGCATTGTTTTGAAAGATGGCACTTGAGTTTGAAATATATTTATGAAGTTTTAATATTTTGATGTTTAAAATACTTTAAGTGTCACTTAGAATATAGTTTTTGTTTCACAATTCCATTAGGTAATGAGTTTCCATTATGTTAAATTGCAATAAGTTTCTTGAATTTTTGTTTACTTCCAGCCACTCGAATGCTAGGAGTACTTTGAAATGAAAAGATTGAATAAGAGAAATTTGTATAGGGATTCATAGTGTAGGAGGAGGGAGAGACAGCAAGCAAGAGTGAGTGGAGGGAGAGAGAGAAAAAAGAGGGAGAGAGTGAGGGCAATAAAATAAAATCAGAAGTAAGCTTGAAAGAAAAATATTGTCAGAGAAAAACCTCAATGTCTGTATGTATGTAGGTATACCTGTGTGCATGCATATATGTGTATGGGATATTTATGTATTAAAAAGTTTAAATGGAGGCACATGGCTTAGTGGTTAGAGCATTGGCCTTGCAATCGAAAGGTTGTGAGTTCAATTCTCAGACCGGGTGATGTGTTGTTTCCTTGATCAAGACACTTTATTTCACATTGCTCCAGTTTACTCAGCTGTAGAAATGAGATGATAGGGACTGGGGTCCCTATCATTCCACTGCAAAGTGGTCGTGTAGGTGCCACAGCAAAAACCACCCAGCACTCACTGTAAATGAGGTTGGTGTTAGGAAGGGCATCCAGCTGTAGAAATCAAGCCAGAATCAGTTCCCGTCCCACCCTTGCAAGCAGGGAAAAGTGGACGTAAAATGATGATGATGATGAAATTATAAAAATCTGTCAGAAATATTTTCAAGGAATGCATAACACCAAGAATGATGTAGTCAATGTAGAAAAACAGTGTTTCATTGTAAAATAACCACTCCAGATATTTTAGCCTCTTATTTATGTAGAATTTGAAATTGGTGAAAATCGTCAAAATATTGATTCCAAATATAATCCAACTTGATATTTTACCATCGATTTTTTGGTCACATCCTCAGCTTATATCTGAGTATATACAGTATATCAAGAAGATTTGTGATGGCATAAACTGCAATTCTTCTGACCTACCAAATATGATGAACAATAGAATTGGATGGTGACAGAGAGTCACAAGAATCCATGCAAGCAGAGCAACCTATTGATTGACAAGGTACACAAAAATACATAATCATGGTCTGGATCAGATTGAAGGGCAGAATGATGGAAAGAGGAAATTCCAATGTATTTGATACAACAAAACATGCAAGTCCCTAGCAAGCTTTAAAAGCCACTGCAGGGGGCACAACCTTTGATAGAGATATATCATTTGTCAGTGTTGTTCTTACTTGTCTGATGAGTTGACGACCATTACATATTCATGTATATATGTTTTTTTTTTTTGTAGAGTGACCTTCTCCTAGAGAGATGTCTTCATTAAGACATCTCTCTAGAAGGACACTCTGACATAAAACCTGCAATTTCCTTTGCATCCAATGATGTAGACCAGTTCTACTTTTTTGGTAAATGCAATCGATATCCAGAGAGTGGGATTGGCCCCATGCAAAGCCTTTCCTCACTTAAAAAAGATTCAAGTACAGGCACCACTTGATATGTGACATCTTTTTGCAATGCATGGCATGGCTGACCAGAGGCAAGTCTCTAGCAAGACTAAAAAGCCAAGTCTGTGATGCTCATGCTTAAGTATCAAGTAATGTCATTACTCAAAATCAAGTTCGATCCATCTATCCACCTATGTATATATGCATGTATGTCGGGTCACTCTTGAGTGCTACTGGTAACATGTAACCCAGTACAACCTGTCGTATGGTCGGGTCGTCGGCGACTAAACCAGCAACCCCATCAAGTTTACTTGGTGAGGAGGGTGATTTTGGACACCCTGCAGGACAAAAAACAAAACCTGACAAAGGGCGGAAGAACTCATAAGCATCAACGGCCATCCAAAAGTGTGTAAATACGTATATACACATGTACATATGTATGTATATGCACGGGGACATAGAAATAGTCGGGCTGGACACCCGATCGCGCAGTTAAACCACTGGGAGTGAAGGACTCCTAGCCTTTGTCAGGGCATTCTTCTAGCAGAAGGCAACTCAGGAAACTGGGATAACTCTGATATAAAACCTGCAGCTCAGTAGTTACCGATGATGTTGATCTTTTCTTCTTTTGGGGTTATAGCTACTGTTGCTCAGAGAGTGGGATTGGCTCAGTGCACAGTTTTTCTTCACTTTAAAAAAATATCTTCACGCACAGGCATTGCACGATAGAATTAATTAATAATTATTAATAATGGTATATCATGCAATGGCCATACTAGATAACGAGGGGGCAGCCATCATCATGTATGTATGTATGTATGTATGCATGCATGTATATGTATGTATGTGTGTGTATGAGAGTGTGGTAATTTTATATTGTAATCCAAAATAATGTAGGAATATAGATAAACAATAAACAAAAATATAACAACAGAAAACGAAAAATGCAAATCAGTTAAAAACTACATACCTTGATTACAGCATTGAAGTGTGCAGTCAGAAACTGCATCTGGAGGTGGCGAGGTAAATGTGGCTATAATGTGAAGATCCTTATTTAGATATTTGTCAATATCTACAGTGCTGTTGTGTAGAATCTGTGACTGACATGTTAGCTGACCAAAGGCTGGTATTACACAAGTCAAAGCAGCTGCTAACACAGGTAAAATTGGCAGCAGCATACTGGAGCTTTGATGGTGTCAGATTTCCTCAGGTCCTTTTAAGTAAGAATAAAATAAGATATCATTTATATTCAAATAAAATACTATTGAACATGTGTATATAGAATGCAAAAGTATAAAATAGAATGCATTAAACCAGTCATGAGCGATCTGTGTCCCATTTGACTTTCTGAATGGCATGCCTCATAAATAATAGCCTTGAACTTTTTATGTAGTTCAGTAATCAGTAAGGGAGGTCATCGTAAAAGTCAAACTCATTATCTTCAAGTCAGTTTGCGTGCCAACACTTACCTATGGTCATGAATCTTGGTTAATGACCGAAAGAATATGATCGTGAATACAAGCAGCCGAAATGGGATTCCTCCGAAGGGTCTTTGGAGTAATGTTACTCGATAAAGTGCGTAGCTTGGAGGTCATAGAGTCATTCCAGATAGAGCTGTTACTTCTCCAAATCGAGAGATCACAGCTCCGATACTATGGGCATGTAGTTATAATGTCTCAGGAAAGTATCGCTGGACAGATTTTATGTACAAAACCAACTAGCAAGAGACCTAGGGGAAGACCCCGAGCAAGATGGTTGGATAACATCCAGCAGGATCAGTTCCAAGGAGACAGAAGAAACCTGCCTTATGATGAGCCATAATCTCATGTGGCCCACTGCTCAAAAAAGGTTGCCCGTGCCTACATCAAATGCTTATAAATTATATGGCCTGCACATAGTATGGCCAAATAGTTAAGAGATTTGCTTTGCAAAAAGTTTCAGAGTTTGATCCCACTGTATGGCATCTTGGGTAAGTGTCATTTACCTATAGCCACAAGTTGACCCAAGCCATGTGGGTGAACTTGTGTAGACAGAAACTGTCAGATGGATTGCAACAATAATTCCAAGGGTCAGCCTTGTTATACACTGTGTCATGCCAAACCTTCCTGAGAATTATATTAAGATTTACAAGTCTGTAAAATATTCAGCCACTTGCCTCTTAATTTCACAAGCAGGCTGTGCTGTTTATTGAACACCCATTGTCTAAGCTGTTGGAAGCCCATTTACAAATTATAGGGCTCAGACAATGCTGTGTGTTTAAGACATTCACTCCCTAACTATGTGGTTCAAGGTTTGATCCCATGGAGTTACATATTAGGCAAGTGTTTTCTACCATTATACCAGATCAACCAAAACCTTGGAAGTGTAATTTGATAGTAAAAAATAACCTGGAGGCCATATGTACATCGACTAGGAATAGGGAAATCAGTATATCTGTTCAACTTCAGTCATAGATTATGCCCCTTATGTTCGAGTCAAATTTGTTTTTATGACCCTTACCCATGGTAGCATGGAACATGAACATTAAATGATGATGATGATGATGATGATGATGATGTTCAGACAAAATTTGCTTTTCTTCTCTTAAGAGGCTTTTTTTTCGTTTTTTATTTTTTTTATTTTTGCCAAAACTGAAGGAAGATGAGGTGTCCATAGTTTCTGCAGGCCCTCTAAGACTGCAAAGATTGAAATAATTGTTGTTCCATTAGTAAGTTGACTCTGGTAGAAATAACACAGACAGGGATGAAATTCCAGCAGGCTGATGTTCTGAGCAGGAAGGACTGGACATAATGGTTAATGTATGTGTCTGAGGAGAGGTGGCATAAAACCAACCACCTCCAAGAAGCTGAGGTTATTGTAGCAATGATAGAAAATGAATGCCACTATAATCAGCTAAAGCTCTGGAAAGTGATACACACTCACAAGCGCACACACATGTAGAAATGAAAGAAATCCTTAGTATGATAAAATGTATTTTTAAAATGATAAGAATGTTAATTCTAATTCTTTAATGATAAAATGTTTTGTAAACATTTGTGTGTGCGTATGTCAACATACATATATACATTCATTCATACATACATATATACATTAATTCATATACTTTTGTATTTGAAATACAAAACAGTAGCTACAACCATGTGTGTACAATAGCTATATTGAGACAGGGTTTAACTCAAAATACAACATATATATACTGAAAGACAGAAACAAAAGGAAATGAAGTCACATGAACTTCAAGTTTCATCATCATCATCATTATCATTATCATCACTATTTTACGCATGTTTTTCCATGCTTACATACGTTGGATGGATGCTTTCCAGCACAGCATCTCTCAATTTGTCTCAGTCCTTTGTCAACGCAGCTGTGAGAGTCATTGATTTAAGATCAGCTTTGACAACTTCTAGCCAGGTCTGCCTTGGTCTTACTCTACTGTAACTCCCTTCCACTGGGATCATCATCCATATGCATTACATGGCCCTACTATTGCAGACTTTTCTCTGGAACACTACATCTGATTCTTCTTATATCCAGCCTCTCTGTCAGCTAATCTATGCTTTGCCTTCCACATTAAAAGCAATATCATATTTTGTCAACATTATTATATTTTCTCTTGTGTGGAGGCAGGTGTCTTAGTGGTTAGGATGCTGGACTCACAATTGTAAAGTTGTGAGTTCAATTCCTGAACAAGGGTGGCACATTGTGTCTTCAAGCATGACATTTTTATTTTATTTGCTCTAGTTCATTCAGCTGGCAAAAATGAGCTGCACATGTAAATTAAAGAGTCACACTGTGCCATGTTGAATCTTCCTGAGAACTACTTTTAAGGTTGCCCATGTCTGTGGATTGCTCAACCAATTGCACATTCTTTTTATGAAATTGCTCTGCTGTTTGAACAACTGGAACTTTCATTTTCAGAACCAAAGAAGGTCCAACATGCACAGATACACACTTTCTTTTCCATTGCTGCCCATCCCATCCAACTGCTTACTCACATCAAAAATACTAACTCATTAACTTAACTGTATTAACCTGATCATTCTCTAATATACCTTACAGAAACAACCAAACATGAAGCTGTTGATATCAGGGCTAGTCAATTAAATTAATCCCAGTACTTGACAGGAAGAATGAAAGGCAAAACAGAGATCATTGAGATTTGAACTCAGAACATAAAGAGCCAGAACAAATACAAGGCATATGATTTTTTCCCCCAAAACTCACACTCCTGCCAATCCACCAGTTTTAAACTATATTTATTTGATGTACTTTATTTTACTGACCTCAGAAGGATGAAAGGCAAAGTTAACTTCAATAGGGTTTGAACCCAGAATGTAAAGAGTTGGAACAAATACTGCAAAACACTTTGTTCAATGCTAGAATAATTCTGGTGTTTGACTGCCTTCACATCATCTTAATAATTCTTTCTAACATTAGCACAAGACCAGCAAATTTAAGGGAAGAGGAATGTTGTTTATATCGATCCCAATTCTTTATTAGTACTTTATTTTATCGATCCTGGAAGGATGAAATGCAAAGATGACCCCAAAGAGATTTAAACAGAGGATGTTGCAAAGCATTTTATCCAATGCTCTTCCAATACACCCAAGCCATTTTAATAATGAGAATGTCATTTTACTAAATCCTTCCAAATTTTTAAATACATATTTATAAAACTAACAATATATTTCAATAGAAATATGTTCATAGAAGGGTTCAACTATCTAGTGAAAGTCAGCACTAATGGATTAAGAAATGGTATGACATCAAGAGATTATGATTATCGAATTACCTTTTAACTTCCTGTAATGATTAATCAAAAAATATCTTAAAACTTGTCTGTTAATTCAAATATATCCAATACACTGTAAATGTGGTTGGTGTTAGGAAGTGCATCCAGCTGTAGAAAACCTGCCAGATGGTCCTATACGAGCGAGACATGGTCACCCAACCAATCTTGCCTCGCGTGGGACAATTCCCGTGTAACCCATCCTAGTGTGGAAGATAGACTTTAAACGATGATGATGATGATGATGATCTTTACTTTCGTTTACAGCAATTTTTTTACTATGATCTGTCCAGTAGTAAAGACTTTACACTTTAATGTAATGCAGTCATAGAATTGTTTTATAGTTTTCAACAATGTTTCACTAGTGTAGTTTTATTGTTTACAGGACATTAAGAGTTAACAACAATATATGTTCTCTTATCTAATAAGGATATACAAGGTGTGGTGTCTCACTTATTAAAATGTTATTTGTCCTATATTTCACTCTATCTTAATATATTTTTCATAAAGTATGGCCACAACCTACTGGCTGAAATCAGTGAGAGAATAAAAGAAAATAATAACATATTTCAATAAAAATGTGGTTTAATAAAGGTTAAACTATCATGTGGAAGTCGGCACTAATAGTTAAATATAAAACATCAAACAAATCTGTGTTGATCTAATTAACAACATGTCTTATCTAATGAGGATATACAATCAGTACAGTCAGCATATTAACATTTTGTTCATCTGTTTTTAAAAACAAATGCAGACATATTTTTAGCAAGAAGACAGAGTCTATATGATTGTTAATAGTGATGGTGCTATTAGAGTGGTGCTACTATTTCTTTTGTTGATAGTAGCAATGGTGTTTGTCCTATCAGAAACTTACATATACAACAAGTCCGAACACAAAAGAACCAAACTCCTACTGTCACTGTCTCTCCCCATTTCTCACTATTATGAGCAATTGGAGGCCCACGCGCTAGCCACCCCAGGGCCCTGGCGGACAGAATAGAGAAGGCGTTTCCCTGGAGGATAGTGAGGGAGATGTGTGGGTAACTAACTCTGTGCCGATGGTGGTGAGTAGAAAGGTGGCCCTATGGCCAAGGATATCAGAAGTCTCCACTGTTAACTATAATATAACTTGTAGATTTTTCATAAAAATCTATAGTAGCTTTGGAGTAGCATTCAATTGGCAAACGACTTGATCTAAAACTTGGTGTTAAAATTAAAACAAATACTACAGGGTCATTTTAGCCATTTAAAAACACACAAAAACTGTTAACTTTACTTTATATATGTTACTTATTTCTTGGTGCTCAAATTTTCACTGTAAATGTTTGACAAAGTCACTGAAAAAGTTCCACTGCAGTTGCAATGAAATTGTTTCCATGCAGCAATTGTCAATAATAACTCTTTCATTATTATATTTTTAATGAGACCTGATCCAAATACTTGCAACAGAGTAAATTCTGCGAAAGGTACACAAGTTCTAGATGGTATCTGATTGGCAGCAGTGAGTTCTAAACTCTGCAATCAATTCGATCTTTCAGAGACACTTTCCTGAAGTCAATAAAAGTCTTCCTTGAGCCTAGAGCCTCATCAGACAGGAGCCTATCCTTCTTTCATGTGTCATTACATGACTGAGACTATAAGACCCCTCCCCTGCCGCCATCCTGGATGGCATGCTGACCTCTGGTTGCTGCTGGTACACATTTTCAACTACTTAAACAGGAACATGAAGTACCTTGTTCAAGGAAACAATCCACTACCCTGTTTGGGACATAAATCCATAACTTAACTCTTTGTTTACTGTATTTCTATTGAAAAAAACTATCTAAGATTTTTTAATATTTTTGAAAATAATCATGAATTTGGAGATATTTATAACTAACTTTCTCATTATTAAGCTGGTTTTTGGAACACAATAAAGTTTCTTCCATAAAATTATGATAGAAGATTTTTAGATAAATATAAACATTTGTCATGTGTATCCTGGTTTTTAGAATAGGTACACTGTATCCCTGCATGTCATAAGAGACAACCAAAGAGTCGAAATCAGGAAGGATATCCAGCTGTAAAACATTGTACAAATCATGCCAACATGGAAAAGCAGACGTAAAAACAATGATGATAAACATTTTAAAACAAACAGCTTTGTATGATAGAAACAAGGTTGGTTTCAGGTGATTTGGTATCAAAAGAGTTAAACCACTAATCTGTGTCTCAAGAGTGCACCACCTTCACCTCTAACACCCCCTCCCCCGCCTTCCAATCACCTCCCACGTCCTAACACTTTGCCCCTCTCACACGCCCATATACCCACCTCCCCAATCTCCACACACCTCTCCTGCCAAAGTCCCCAGCCCACACTGTAAAGTGGTTGTGTAGGTGTCACAACAAAAAGCACCCAGTACTCACTGTAAATGAGGTTGGCATTAAAAAGGGCATCCAACTGTAGAAACCAAGCCAAAATCAGTTCTGTATGAGCAAGACAAGGTCACTTGACCTGGCCTATCCCACAACAGGACAACTCATCTAACCCATGCTAGCATGGAAAAATGGACATTAAGCAATGATGATGATGATGAAGTCAACAAGAATATTAAATGCCCATAGATGAATCTATATTCGATGGAAAAATGAAGTTGCTGACTCAATCAATTATACTTGCTAGAAGGCTGAATAAATATTGATGATTGATGTACTGATACACCCCGTAGGTCCATCTATTGAAGATCTATAAACTTTTTATCTCATTAATTATTGTTCAAGCTGTTACTATCTAATGTCATAATGATCTCATCATCATCATCATCATCATCATCATCGTTTAATGTCTATCTTCCACGCTAGCATGGGTTAGACGGGAATTGTCCCACTTGAGGCAAGACTGGTCGGGTGACCGTGTCTCGCTCGTATAGTACTATCTGGCAGGTTTTCTATGGCTGGATGCCCTTCCTAACACCAACCACGTTTACAGTGTGGACTGGGAGGTTTTTACCGTGTCACCTACATGGCCACATTACTGCGTGGACTGTGTGTTTTTTTGTCGTGACACCTACACGACCTCATTTATTTTGCACTGGATGTTGTGGTACCAACATAACTTTACAGAGAAAGGGTGGTGTTGGTGGGAGTGGAAGGATGTAGTAGGAGTAGTAGGTTGGGGTGTATATTTGGTTAAGAGGTGCCTACTGACTGTAGGTTTCGCTTTGTACATAGGCAAAGCGAGTCTTCTGTATTACTGCATGGCATCAAAGATCTCGGTCCAGTGACATTGTCTTAGAGAGGTGCAAGTGTGTAAGGTCAGAATTTATCAAATCGTCCTAGGGTTTTCTGGGTCTACCTACTCCATAACTTCCAGCTGTCGTCTTTCATGCGCATCACGTGACCATACCAACATAGTCTTCTCACAAGAGAATAAGATTCCTCTTATTCCTAATTTCTCATTTAGTTCATTTATATTTTGCCGTTCACGTATATTACTATTACACATCCAACAGAGCATGCATGCTTCGTTCCTTTCCAGTCTGGCAGGTCCTCTGCAAACAATGCCCATGTCTCACTGCTATGTAACATTGCTGTTCGTATACAGGCATCATACAATCTGCCTTTCATTTTTAGAGAGAAACCTTTTTTAGCCAACAGCGGTATAAGCTCTCTGAACTTTTTCTATCCCGTTCTGACTCTGGTTACTGTACTTTCAGAGCACCCTCCACCACTGCTGATTTTGTCACCCAGGTAATGGAAAGTGTCCACTATTTCTATAGAACCATCTGGGCAATAGAAAGAGCTAGTATCCTGTGGTCAATTGCTACTTATTGCACCAGAGCATCGGCCACATATAAAATCTACGTTCTTAGATAGCTAACCTGTGATCCCACTACATCTTTTATGTACCCATAGTTTGCATTTGGGACATCAAATGGAATTTCCACCTACTCCTTTCCTACACAGAGCATGGCTATTTCCCAGAGGGTACCTGTGCCCTATTTTCCTTTCTACATACTAGAACTTTAGTCTTAGACAAGTTAACTTTAAGGCCTTTTGATTCTAGGCCATGCTTCCAATGTTTGGAATTTCTTCTCTAGTTCAGCCATAGATTCAGATATGGGAGTTAGATCATCTGTGTATAGAAGTTCCCATGGGCGGCCGGTGTTGAAATCCTCTGTTATAGCCTGAAGGGCAATAATAAATAGGAGGGGGTTAAGGACAGAGCCTTGTTGAACACCAACTTTTACACTAAATTCTTCACTATATTCATTGTTAATTCTAACCTTGCTGACTGTTTCTTTATACATGGCTTGTATAGCTCTCACAAGCCATTCATCTACATCTAGTTTTCTTAGAGCTCACCAGATAATGGAGCGGGGGACTCTGTCAAAGGCTTTTTCTAAGTCAACAAAAGCTAAGTAGAGGGGTTTACTACTAGCTAGGTACTTCTCCTGTAGTTGTCATACAAGGAAAAGAGTGTCTGTGGTACTTTTACCTGACACAAACCCAAACTGCATTTCATATAGATCAATTTGCTCTCTGATTAGTTGTGCAATAACTTTTTCTGTGATCTTCATGACCTGGTCAACTAACTTAATGCCTCTATACATTCCCCTATCTAGAACATCTCCTTTACCCTTGTAGCAGTTAATGATGCTGCTGCTACGCCAGTCATTTGGTATAACCCCATTCTGTATTACTTGGTTTACTATCCGAGTAACCATAGTATGTCCCACCATTCCAGATGTTTTCAGCATCTCAGCAACTATCTCCGAAGGCCCAGCTGCCTTGCCTGTCTTCATATCTTTGATTGCCTTACTTATTATACTACCTTTAACTTGCACCGCTGGTCCCTCTATTGGATCGATTTGGGGCAGACTATCTTTTTCCCATTTATTCTCCTCATTTAGTAGTCTCTCGTAGTGACACTTCCAAGCTACCTTCTTATCAGTATCAGTGAGGGTAAGTACACCATCACCATTACGGACACACTTCTCCCCTACAATATCACGGTTTTCCTTGACACATTGTCCTGCAATCCTGAACACCTCACGTTTTTGGTGCTTGCGTTGTAGAACATGCTTGAACTTTCTATCCCCTGCTTCCCTTCTTGCAAAGTACACTTCTTTATAATATTTATTCAATCGTTTTGCTTTCTTTTTTTACGAGGCTGAGTGCTGAACGAAATGATTTGTGACCCGGTAGAGTGCTGGACCAAATGAATTGCAGCATTGTTTCGGCTCTTCCCATACTGAGTTCAAATCCCACAGGGGTCAACTTTGCTTTTCATCATTATAGGATTGATAAAATAACGTGTAACTCAAATACTGAGGTTGATTTAATCAATTTTGCCCTTCGCCCAATTTTTTGGCCTTGAGCCTAAATTAGAAATCAATATTTATTCAATTGTTTTGCTATGTATTTTTCACCAGGTAGAGCATTGACTGAAATGTCCGGCAGTATTTCTTCTGGTTTCTTGTGTTCTGAGTTCAAATCCTGCAGAAGTCAATTTTGCTTTTCATCCTTCTGGTGTCAATGAATAAAGTACCAGTCAAGGGTGATGGACTGGCAGAGTCCTTAGGGTAACTGACTGAATGCTTTGCAGTATTTGTTCCAGCTCTTTACATTCTGAGTTCAAATACCACTTGTCTTGCTCATACAGGAACTGATTTTGGCTAGATTTCTACAGCTGGATGCCCTTCCTAACACCAACTTCTCCCCCTCCACCACACTCTACAACATGCGGTCAAATTACCCACCCCCCTCTCTCTCTACCCATATACATATATAAGACAAAGTAATTCACTTTCGCCAAACTTGTGGCTGAATTTCATTCATGGTATAATGTAATGTACTCATTTTTCTACCTTTTCTAACATCCGCCTAATTCCATAGTCCTTCCAATAGCATTTTTAGTCCTTCCAATAGCATTTTTTCTATCCTCTTTCCAATTCTTGTCTCACTAGCCATCCATCCATCCTATTTCCCCCTGTATTTTCCAAAACAAATCTCTTGTATTTCTGTCATGCTTGTAAAATACGGAAGTTTTTGTATTTTTGTTTACGTTCGTTAAATACGGGGATCTCACTTAAACCTATCCTTCTCGCTAACAACTCAACACCCCTCCTTCCCGCCCCCACGCACCACCATTATTATTACGTGGACCAATCATAAGCCAGAGGCCTATACTATCGCTTACCTGGTCGCCTTCGATATGTAGGATGGAAGGACTACGGAGTTCCGGAGAGTTGAAGAGAGAAAAATCTGGACGCTCAGCGACAATGCCAAAGTTAAAGACAAACACACCTCGTGGACGAGAATGCGAGCATGCCTCTTTGTTTCGGCCGCGGATGGCTAACATAACCCCATCTCCCCCCGCTCCCCACCTTTCCCACCCCCCAAACGCAATCCAAAACTTCAGATTTGGTACCTTGAATGTAGGCACCTTAAAGGGTTGCTCTAACGAGGTTGTAGAAATGCTTGAACGTAAGGAGGTCGATGTTTGTTGTATTCAAGAGACCAGGTGGAGGGGTGGATCTGCTAGATTCATTGTGGGTAGAAAACGATGTTATAAGCTTTTCTGGGTGGTAAACGACAATGGGCTGGGTGGAGTAGGAATCATGGTAGCAGAAAAGTGGGCAGATAAGATAATAGACGTAAATAGAGTGAACAACAGAATAATTAAAATAAGACTTGTCCTCAATAGAACTACGGTGACAGTAATATCCGCGTACGCACCCCAATCCGGACTGCCCAGCACTATAAAAGACAGATTCTATGAGACACTGATGCTCACTACCTCCCAAATAACCGACAGTGACTATATAATTATTGCAGGCGACCTAAACGGTCACGTTGGACAACATTGTGACGGCTACGACGAAATCCATGGTGGCTATGGGTTTGGTACTAGAAATGAGGAAGGCTCCAGAATCCTGGAATTCTGTGACGCAAATAACCTAACTATCTGCAACACTAACTTCAAAAACGAGACAATCACTTGATCACCTACAGATCAGGGGAACATACCAGCCAGGTAGATTATATCCTTACCAGAAGACGTGACAAAGTGACTGTCGTAAACACTAAATCCCTCCCCCATGAAGAATGCACCTCCCAACATAGACTGATAATTAGCGACCTAATAGTCAGGACGAGACGTACTAGACAACAGAAGAGGACTATCCTCAGGAGAAAAATATGGAAGCTAAAGGACCCCACAGCCAAAAATAAATTCCAAAGCATATTACTTGATGCTTTCGACAGTAAGGAAGAGCAATTAGAGACGTACAAGGTAGAGGAACAGTGGGAATTCCTGAAAGCAAACCTGCTGACGGCAGCAGACGAAGTCTGTGGCTGGAGCAGGCCTGTAGGCAGGAGGAGAGTAACATGGTGGTGGAACAGTAAGGTGGAGGGGTCAATTAAGGCCAAAAAGCAGGCTTGGAAAGTATGGCGGGATGGGGGAAGCAGAGAAGACTATCAAGTGGCCAGGAGGGAAGCTAGGAGACAAGTGTACCTCGCAAGAAGGGAAGCAGAGGAAAGAAAGTTCAAGCATGTTCTACAACGTGAGGACCAAAAACGTGAGGTGTTCAGGATTGCTCGGCAATGTGTCAAGGAAAACAGTGATATTGTCGGGGAGAAGTGTGTACTTAACGATGACGGCATACTTGCTATCACCGACGCCGATAAGAAGGTAGCTTGGAAGTGTCACTATGAAAGGCTACTAAATGAGGAGAATAAATGGGAGAAAGACAGTCTCCCCCACATCAACCCAATAGAGGGACCAGCAGTGTTAGTCGAGGGTAGTATAATAAGTAAGGCAATCAAAGATATGAAGACAGGCAAGGCGGCTGGGCCTTCGGAAATAGTTGCCGAGATGCTGAAGGCATCTGGTACGGTGGGACACACCATGGTCACCCGGATAGTCAACCAAGTCATACAGAATGGGGTTGTTCCGAAGGACTGGCGTAGCAGCATCATCGTTAACTGTTATAAGGGTAAAGGAGATGCTCTAGATAGGAGTAACTATAGAGGCATTAAATTAATCGACCAGGTCATGAAGGTCACGGAAAAAGTAATAGCGCAACTAATCAGAGAGCGAATTGATCTAGATGAAATGCAGTTCGGGTTTGTGTCAGGAAAAAGTACCACAGACGCTCTTTTCATTGTACGACAACTACAGGAGAAGTACCTAGCTAAAAGTAAACCCCTATACTTAGCTTTCGTCGACTTGGAGAAGGCCTTCGACAGAGTCCCCCGTTCCATTATCTGGTGGGCTCTTAGAAAACTAGGTGTTGATGAATGGCTTGTGAGAGCTATACAAGCCATGTATAAAGAAACAGTCAGCAACGAATATAGTGAAGAGTTTAGTGTAAAAGTTGGTGTTCATCAGGGCTCTGTTCTTAGCCCCCTACTATTTATTATCGCCCTCCAGGCTATAACAGTGGAGTTCAAGACCGGCTGCCCATGGGAACTCCTATACGCAGATGATCTAACGCTTATAGCTGAATCAATGGCCGAGCTAGAGAAGAAATTCCAAACATGGAAGCACGGCCTAGAATCAAAAGGCCTTAAAATTAACCTGGCTAAGACTAAAGTTCTAGTTTGTAAGAAAGAAAATAAGGCGGCGGTCCCCTCCAGGAAGTGGCAATGCTCAGTGTGTAGGAAAGGCGTAGGTAGGAATTCCATTTTGTGACCCAAATGCAAAGTTTGGGTGCATAAAAGATGTAGTGGGATCACAGGTAAGCTAACTAAGAACGTAGATTTTACATGTGGCCGGTGTTCTGGGGCAATAAGTAGCAGCAAGTGCCCACAAAATACTAGCTCTTTCAACTGCGCAGAGGGTTCTATAGAAATAGTGGACAGCTTCTGTTACCTGGGTGACAAAATCAGCAGTGGGGGAGGGTGCTCTGAAAGTACAGTAGCTAGAGTCAGAACTGGGTGGAAAAAGTTCAGAGAGCTTATACCACTATTAGCCGCTAAAGGGTTCTCCCTAAAAATGAAAGGCAGGTTGTACGATGCCTGCATACGAACAGCAATGTTGCATGGCAGTGAGACCTGGGCATTGTGTGCAGAGGATATACGCAGACTAGAGAGAAACGAAGCTTGCATGCTCCGCTGGATGTGTAATAGTAATATACGTGAACGACAAAGCATAAACGAACTAAGGAAAATTTTAGAAATAAGAGGGATCAGATGTTGTTTACTAGAGAGAAGGCTACGTTGGTATGGTCACGTGATGTGCATGAAGGACGATAGCTGTATAACAAAGTGCAGGGCAATAAAGATAGACGGTAGCCACGGAATAGGCTGACCCAGAAAAACCTGGGACGAGCTGATAAACTCCGACCTCACACACTTACACCTCACCAAGACAATGTCACTGGACCGAGACCTTTGGCGGTACTCAGTAATAGAGAAGACCCGCCTTACCTAAATACAAAGTAAAACCTACTACAGTCAGTAGGCATCTCTAACAAAATACACCCCCATCCCACCACCCCCACCCCATCCACACCGCCCCCTTCTATGTAAAGTTATGTTGGTGCCACACCATCCAGGCCGAAACAAATGAGATCGTATAGGTGTCACGACAAAAAAACACACAGTCCACGCTGTAATGTGGCCGTGTAGGCAACACGGTAAAAACCTCCCAGACCCACACTGTAAATGTGGTTGGTGTTAGGAAGGGCATCCAACTGTAGAAAACCTGCCAGACAGTCCTATGCGAGCAAGGCAATCACTCTTGCCTCAAGTGGGAAAACCCCCGTCCAAACCCATGCAAGCGTGGAACACGGACGTTAAACGTTGATGATGATGATGATGATGATGATATATGTATACTCTTACCTATTCCAGCCATCCAGCTGAGGCCATGCTGAGGCACCGCCCTTGTTGCTACACATTCTATTTCCAGCCTGTGTTGGCTGGCCATTGATGTAAGAGGGAGTTCATTGCTGCTGCCCTTTGGTTACCTTTGTACCATGCTGTGGGCTCATTCAGGATCCTGGATAGCAGGGTGTCAAGATGTTTCTTGAAAACATTCACGTCCACACCATGCAGATCTCTCAAATTTCTTGGCAGCTTGTTGAAGAGTTGAGGGCCATTGAACCCCAGGCTATTACAATATCTGCTCCTTCTTCTAGATTTGAAAGATGAGACCTTTGGCACCACACAGTGACGTCCTGTTCATGGGTTGGTCCAGCTCTCAATGCCAAAGTTTGGTGCTAGACCCTCCAGGATTTTCCATATGTATATCACTGTGTATATCTCCTCTCTTTGCTTCAAGGAGTAGAGTTTCAGTTCTTTTAGTCACTCCTAGTAGCTCATCTCCTTCATCATGGAAATCCTCTTGGTGTCCCTCCATTGGATTGCCTCAAGCTCTGTGGTTAGTTTGATACTATGGGGTGACTATAGCTGGGAGCAGTAGTCCAGACGGCTTAGGACATATGTCCTCCATAGTATCAACATTGTCTCTCGGTCTACTGTCTGGAAAGTCCTCAAGATCCAGCCAGTGAGTCGCCTGTACATTGTTGCCACCCTCATGATGTGTGAAGAAAAAGATGCATCATCACTCATGTCAATCCCCAGGTCTCGTATCGATTTCAACAGAGGGATTTTGATCCCTCCTGGTCCAGTGTAGCTGTGTTGTATTGTCTTTGTGTTTGCAGGTTGGTATTGTAGGGCTTGAAATTTTCCAGCAATAAACTGCATGTTGTTGTCCTCAGCCCATTTGTATATGGCATCCAGATCTTGTTGTAAAAGGGCAGCATCAGCCGGGTTTTTGATTGCCTGTGCTACCTTTGTGTCATCAGCATAGCTAGTGAGGGATGTTGTATGTACTACAGAGGGGATGTCTGAGAGAGCCATGAAAAACAATAATTGTTTCTACTTTAGGCACAAGGCCAGCAATTACCCAGTGCATTACTGGTACTTTATTTTATCGACCCCGTAAGGATGAAAGGCAAAGTCAACCTCAGCGGGATTTGAACTCAAATCGTAAAGGGACGTAACTATGCTGGAAAGCATGGCGTCCGAGCCTCTACCGATACTGCCAATCCACCGCCATGAAAAACAATAATGGTTCGAAGACTGTGTCCTGCGGCACCCCACATGTTATTGATGCTTTTTGTTGGAGGAGGGGGCTTTTTATTTGGGGGATCCGTTTTTTATTTGGGGGTTAAATTTTTTATTTGGGTGGGGCTTTTTTTATTTGGGGAAGATTCATTTTTTATTGGGGGGGGGGGGATCTGGTTTTTATTTGGGGGATCCATTTTTTTATTTGAGGGGCTCCATTTTTTATTCAGGGGATCAATTTTTTTATTTGGGAGGGTATCCGTCTTTTTATTTGGGTGGGGTCCATTTTTTATTGGGGGGGGGGGGGGGGCTTTTTATTTGAAAGGACCGTTTTTTATTTGGGGGATCCCTTTTCTATTTGATGGATCCATTTTTTATTTAGGTAATCCATTTTTAATTTGATGGATCTATTATTTATTTGGGTGATCCATTTTTTTATTTACGCCTCTATCCCTCATCACTGCACACCCCTCTATTACTACTACAACTACTACTATTATTATTATTATTATTACTATTACTAGCAGAAAAACCACCCTAAGGGTGGTTTTCTGCTAGCATGTGTAGTGTGTGTATTGATATTATACACAAATATATATGCATGTAAATATGATACATCAAATAAAATCGTAATTGACAATATACACAGAAATTGAACAAAGCCTATGTTACACTGTCTTCTGTAATCAGTAATCCATGATATATTAAAACAAAGACATTATATATAAACTGCATTAGGAGAAAATTAGCGACAGAAATATATGCGATTATAAGTATTACAATATAACGGCCGCTAACCGGAAGTGTTGACATTTGATAATTTTAAAGAATTGAATTTTAAAGATCTTTAAATAAGCTATAAAACATATTAAATCAACAGCCACGAAATTTAGCACATAAATTATGTAATATTCATTCATTATTTATTCAAAGGGCGGTGGATTGGCAGTATCGGTAGAGGGTCGGACGTCATGCTTTCCAGCATAGAGTTACGGCCCTTTCCAATCTGAATTCAAATCCCGCCGAGGTTAACTTTGCCTTTCATGCTTACGGGGTCGATAAAATAAAGTACCAGTAATACACTGGGTAATTGGTGGCCTTGTGCCAAAAGTAGAAACAATTATTTATTCAAAGTAATCCAACTTATTTTACAAACAGGGTAAAAAAATATATTCTGGACGCTATCCCGCAGACCTTCCTTTATTATAGTTAAGATTGGTGGTGGATTGGCAGTATCAGTAGAGAGTCAGACACCATCCTTTGCAGCATAGAGTTACGGTCCTTTACGGTCTGAGTTCAAATCCCACCGAGGTTAACTTTGTCTTTCATCCTTACGGGGTCGCTAAAAATAAAGCACTAGTAATGTACTAGGGTCAATTTAATCGACTTTCCCCTCCAAATTACTGGCTTTGTGCCTATACTAGAAATCATTATTATTATTGTTTTCATTTATGTTATTCTCCCATGTATCTATAAATACTAGCATACTGTATCATGTACACAGATCAGTATTCTGATAATTTGGTCGGGTATTGACTGTAATTAAAATCGAGTGACGTGGCTTCTAGCGATCAGCGATTTTTAGACACACTGGACTAATGAAACAATTGTTAATATTTTAAATAAACCCTATTGTACAGCTGACCACGTTCTTCTTCACTCATTTACTATTATTTTTCCAAGAACTGGTTACCTAGGAACTCTCTTAAATCAGCCACCCGACCAAGGAAACTTCTTGTTGAGTGAAACAACGCTGAACGTTAAAACTATCCTCGACACAGAGTACTCATAACCTCTACTTGGATTACATTAAACGATAGCTTGTTAACTTATATATATATATATATATACACATAAATATGTAGACAATATGACCCCGTCTCCTCCCACTGCAAAGTGGTTGTGGAGGTGTCACAAAAAAAAACACTCAGCCCACACTATAAAGTGGCCATGTAGGTGCCACGGTAAAAAAGCACCCAGCACTCACTGTAAATGAGGTTGGTGTTAGGAAGGGCATCCAGCTGTAGAAATCAAGCCAAAATCAGTTCCCATTTTAGCAAGACAAAGTCACCCGACCTAGCATTGCCTACAACAGGACAACCCGTCTAACCCATGCTAGTGTGGAAGAATGGACGTAAAACGGTGATGATGAAGATGATATGTATATATATATATAAGTGGTTACACAACAGTTAGTTCACCATACCGAGAACAATTGTTTCACCTTAGTGGATCCTCAGCTCATAATGGTCCATTACGAGCTGAGGATCCCTAAGGTGAAACAATTGTTCTTGGTATGGTGAACTAACTGTTGTGTAACCACTTCTACCTAACTTGTCTCATGGACTGAGTGCTCTACCACTATGGATATTACCTTCCAGTATTCTACCACTATATATATATATATAAACCACCGAATAAATTATGTAACCTCTGTCTTCTAGAGACCCGCACTATAATCTATTCTAAACTAGACCTCCTAAATAGAAAATCAGAGGTTTTTTTCCATGTGTCAGCACTACCACCGACACTCTTTCCATAGCTTTAAACCTAGCTGCTAGTATATAACAATGTCAGATCTGAATTCCTCACCACCATTAACACTTCACCTCTAGGTCTTATCAGCATATAAGTACCCCCACAACATCACACTCTATGATCAGCTCATCCCTCTACCTAACTCCTTTTTATCTCAAACTTTATACTATACAATAACTATTAGGAATAAACATAAAGTTAACACCATTTAATATAACCACTATAGCTTGCTTATATTATAGTCAGTAATGGATAGATAATAATATGATGAGACACTTAATGTATTATAGGAAAATAAATTATATTTATAATTAAATATATAAATTAATAGAAGTATATATAAGGGATTCACTTATAACATAATATAATGTATATTAATAACACAAGAGTTTTAACTAATTGGACCTGAAAACAACTATACATTTTTTCCTATAGCTTATCTATCCATTACTGAATAAAGTATAAGTAACAATATAATGAGACCTTTAATGTATTATAGGAAAATAGATTGTATTTAAAATTAAATATAAACAAATAGCATTATATAAAAGGGATTCACCTATAACACAATATAATGTATATCAACACAAAGAATTTAACTAATTGGAGCTGTAAACAACTATACATTTTCCCCATTTTTTCTAATTTCTTCTATCATATACAATTTAATTGCTAGTTACCTCCCCTTAATATAGATCTCAAACTCACTTCTGGAAATTAAACCGTTAGAAGAATCACTTCACAACAATTCGAACCCCCGATAACAATATAATAGGACCGGTGTACAATCGATGGCTGTAACTGATTAAAAACATTCACTAAAATAAAATATAGCCAATGTGATGGAAAAGATAGCAATAACATTGATACTCTCAGCACATACATATTTGAACATTACAGAAACAACTGTCACACTACATCCACCATAAACCCATAATTTTAATACACAAACATCTTTGCCTGCCTGATATGCTTGTAAACATATGTTATTTTATGTGATACCTTTGCCATGCAGTAATTATATATGCCTAGTACCATTGCTTGTTTCCTTCCTGTATATGCCTAACGCATTTGCACTCTTTATACACTTGCATATGTACTGCTAGTGTCCTCGTTTTACGAGTAACTTTCTACCTTAATGCCTCTTTAATTATTATACTATTCCCTTGTAATCAATGTCGCATGCATTCCACTCTGTGCCTTTTTAATCTTTTAATTTTTAATTTTAATTATTGTACAATTCTCTTGAAATCTATGTTGCATCCATTCCACTCTGTAAATACAAAACTGTTGTTGACAACATTAATATCCATGTATCTATATGATTGTTCAGTTGAATAGGAGGTTAATTATATGTACAAACATTGCTAGTGCTCCGATGATTCCATACAAAACTTTGGAAGAAACGATTGTCAGCAATAAAATTATTTGAACATAGCTTTGATTATTGTGTAATTTATATATATATATATTTGGTAAAAATAAAATCCAAGGTGTAGGGCAACTCAAATCCATAGTGCGAGTTTAAATATAAAAATTTAGATCAGTACTACAGCACCTTACCAGATACACATGTTTCTTTGATCATATGATGATCAACTTGTTCAACCTGTGCCCATATTTTCATCAGCACAGGTTGAACAAGTTAATCATCAGACGATCAATGAAACATAGACACCTGGTATAGCATTGTTGTAGTACTGAACTAAATCTTTACATATATTCACTTCCCTGACATCTGTATATTATTCTATGTACTATACATGCACCTGAGCACTTTACACAATAATTTCATTATTATTATTTTTTATATATATATATGCATATACATGTTTGTGTGATTATGTCAAATATGAAAACCCATTAAACCCATCATAGTTTTATGTAAAATATGTATGATCATTATCTATATCATGTGATCTGATATCACACACACACACATGTATATGCATATATATGATAGTGTTCTTTGAATAAAGTCCCCTATTGATATTTGCTCTACATCCAGAGCCAGCAACTGGATATTTAGTACCTTAGGCTTGCTCTACAATGTGAGCTACCGTCTCCCATTTATGCAACCCCATTCTCACAAATAAAATTGGCTTTCATTTAGTTTGGTAAGTTGACAAACCTAGGTTTTGATGCTACTTTCTCTGGTCACACTAAGAAAATTACTAAACCAGCAATTTCCACCACACAATCTACCTTCAACCATGCTAAACCATTGTTACATATTATAACATCATACAACCCTTTCTACAACATTTCAACATGGCAAAAATGTTTAGTGATTAATTTATTGATCTCAGAAGCTTATTATATATTCAATTTACAGTCCACGACAGTATCGAGAGTACTTTTGAATTTTTCCCACATCCCATTGCTTAGGCCCGAAACAACCCGCAAATGGATGGAATTCACCGCAAAGTTCTGACTAATATTTCACTTTCAGTTTTAAGCATATCATGTAACATCAGAGGCTGTGTTAATTTTTTTAACAAGTTTCATTAGTACCCTCAAATCTGTTGCAGACTGTTAATTAAACAAATTTGCATAAAACTGTGAGCCTTTAAGATTCAGTTATGCATCTCTCTAAAGTCTACATCCTAGGTGGCTACCTAGTTGGCCATAACTATTTAGCATTTAAACCAGCCATATACAGCCAGAATTCTCTCACCTCTTTCTATTCAAACCGGCTGTAACCAGCCACTCATACCAACATTTAGGTATTGTTCTCAAAATAAATAATATCAAAATCTCATAGATTCGATATTATGTAAGATAATTATGTGAGGTAAATCCTTTACTGCAAAAATATAATGGTAAATACAGAGTAATGTAAATGCTAAAGGGTTAATGGCTGTGCTGATCCTGTTTACACCAAACTACACTCTTACCATAGGAGATGCGATGAATCAGTGATAAGCAAATCAGACCCTTGTAACTAATGATGTTAATGTTCAACAATTACAATATCAAATAAAAAATATATGATCAAAAGAGGAAGTGTGGCAGGGTAACAAAAAACAATGTTCTTATGAAATTCAGAACTCAGATGACAATTACAACTGATATATAAATAAATAATATATATGACAAGATGTCATAATAAGACTTCAAGGGACTCAGAAATATATAACAAAATCTTTCTTCATTATTGGCAGTATCGATAGAGGGTCGGAGACCATGCTTTGCAGCATAGAGTTACGGTCCTTTATGATCTGAGTTCAAATCTTGCCGTGGTTAACTTTGCCTTTCATCCTTATGGGGTCGATAAAATAAATACACTGGAGTAATTTCTGGCTTTGTGCGAAAAGTAGAAACAATTATTTAATCTGATGATAACTAAAAACTGCTATGTTACACCTGCTAGTTTCAGGATGGGGGAAGGGATATCTAACCTTTTGATACCAATCCAGCGATACCAACTGTTTCTATGAAACAAAACTACCAATTTTTAAATGTCCATATTTGAATTAAAATCTTCCAATATGATTTTATATAAGAACTATATGTTACATTACTATCTTAATAATGAACTTATAAATAATTTTAGTAAATTCCGTGAAAAACATTTCATTAACCTTTTTGATGCCAAACAACCTGAGATTGCCCTGGTTCTGCAATACAAAATTGTTTGTTTTAAAATGGTTGTATTTATCTAAAAACCTTCGATCATGATTTTATGCAAAAACTTTTGTTAATTTCTCCAATAAGAAATTTATAAATTTTATTGCATTTTATCTTTTCTCTATAACCTTTACATCTTTCTCTATTAGGATGTAAAAGATATCTGACTTAAACTAACCAAAGAAGGATTAAAATTATTTGAAAATTTGAGTAAAATGAACGAAATTATAAAATTATATAATAAATAACTGCTGATATAATAAATAACTGCTGAGACTTGTTGTGATCATAAATATTCATAAATGGGTGATCAGCATTATTGATTTCAAAGGACAAGGGAAAGGTAGTTATGATGTACATGGAGGTACATGGCTTAGTGGTAAGAGCATTGGCCTTGCAATCGAAAGGTTGTGAGTTCAATTCTCAGACCGGGTGATGTGTTGTTTCCTTGAGCAAGACACTTTATTTCACATTGCTCCAGTTTATTCAGCTGTAGAAATGAGATGATAGGGTCTGGGGGTCCATATCATTCCACTGCAAAGTGGACGTGTAGGCACCATGGAAAAAAAGCACCCAGCACTCACTGTAAATGAGGTTGGTGTTATGAAGGGCATCCAGCTGTAGAAATCAAGCCAGAATCAGTTTCCGTCCCACTCTTGCAAGCAGGGAAAAGCAGACGTAAAATGATGATGATGATGATGATGATGTCTTTCCAAAAAGTAAAATAACAATACAAGAAATTTATGCCAGAGCATATATTCAATTTGTTGAGATTCAGTGACCTATACTAGTTTTCCAAGGCATTTTACGAAGTAGTTTGTTGTGAAATTCCCTAATCTTATTGAATAATTAATATATTTCTGAAACACGCATCAATATATACATATGATGGACTCTCCTGTCATGCATCAATGTATGAGGGTTCAACAGTTTTCTCAGTTTATGGGAATGAGACATGGCTGATGAATTTGGAGCAACAGATAAGGATGGAAGGAGAAAAAATGAGAATGGTTTCGTGAATAAATGGAATATCGCTCAGAGGGAG
Source organism: Eledone cirrhosa (assembly GCA_964016885.1). Lineage (NCBI taxonomy): Eukaryota > Metazoa > Mollusca > Cephalopoda > Octopoda > Eledonidae > Eledone > Eledone cirrhosa. Next base: position 159,701,061 of record OZ024742.1, on the reverse strand, counting down.
CAAGACAAACAATGAAATGTAGAGGATGATAAAAATATTACCAGTGATGAATGTTATGAAGAGAAATGAAATGAGATGGTTGAGTCAGATATTGAGGAAGGATGACATTGTCTGGGTGAAAGAAGTGATAGTAATGAATGCAGGAGATAGGGGAAGGAGATGATCAAGAAAGGCATAATTAAAGAGGATAGAGGAGAAAATGAAAGCCAGGGAATTAGTGAGGAAGGATATAGATCAGAGGTTCTCAAACTTTTGGGGTCACCGCCCCCTCATGGCCATTTAATACCATCAGTACCACCCAACCCTATTTCCAGAGAGACCTGACAACATGAAAATTGTAAATAATATATAATAAATAAAATCGTTAATTTCATCATCATCATCATCATCGTTTAACGCCTATCTTCCATGCTAACATGGGTTAGATGGGAATTGTCCCACTTAAGGCAAGATTGGTTGGGTGAATGTGTCTCACTCATATAGAACTGTTTCTTAACACCAACCACATTTATAGTGTGGACTGGGAGCCTTTTTACCGTGTCTCCTACATGACCACTTTACAGTGTGGACTGGGTTTTTTTTTGTAATGACACCTACACGACTACTTTAGTGTGGACTGGATGTTGTGGTACCAAAATAACTTTACAGAGAAAGGGTGGTGTTGGTGGAAGTGGGAGGATATATAATAAATACTATGTATAAATAAATATATTTTATATATTTTAGTATATTTATATATATATGTATCATTTGATATTTAATATACAATTATATCATCTCTACCACCTCCCACCCCTGTAGGCCCCAGCACCTCCCTCAATCTTCTCAATGCCCTCCGGGGGATGAGTGGCAACTAATTTGAGAACCTTTGATATAGATGATGGGGAAAAATGAAGCTTGTCATAGGGTCCTGTTTTAACAGGGAAAATACTGTTAAAATGCTTGTAGTAGTAAGAATATCTTCATCTTCAACTTCTTCTTCACACACTTATTCCTGAAAGGATTGTTGGGGCAGAGTCCTGAAACACTCCTTCCAGTGGGTCCTGTCAGAAGCAACCCTCTCCAACTAATCCGGCCCAAGTGAGACCAGCAAAGCTCATGGATGTTATCCTGAAGCAAAGTTTATTTGTTGTGGAAGAAATGACAAACACAACAAATACCAACAATTCTGGTTTAATATATATCTACTTCTCTTCAGCAAAAAGAAAAAAAAATATGATTACTTTAAATCATAATTATTATGTTTGATTATAGTGTTCACAAATGAATATAGGGGGTAAAGCCTCAGTGTTGTGCACAAATCTTTTATTTACCAGCCAAGCTCATGGATCTTATTTAACCATCTTGCTCGGGGTCTATCCCTGGGTCTTCTGCTGGATGGTTTTGCCTGTAAAATTTGTCCAGCAATTCTTTCCCGAGTCATTCTACCACATACCCATAGTATTGGAGCTGTGATTTCTCAATTCAGGGAAGTAGTATCCAATCTTACTCCAAAGTATGTAATGTTACTCCAAAGATCTTTTGGAGGAACCACATTTGGGCTGCTTGTATTTGCGATCATATTCTTTCAGTCATTACCCAAGATTCATGACCATAGATAAGAGTTGGCAAGAATACCAAATTTAAGATACTGAATTTGGCCTTTATACCTACCTCCCTTCTGATTGCTGAATACTGAAGTTGGTGCATTACTGCACCAGCTTCTACAATTCTTTGAATTTATTCAGCCTCCTCCCTTCCATCACTCATGAACATGTTGGCCCTTCAAATTACAGTTACAATTTATTTTTGCCAGCTGAATGAACTGGAGCACTGTAAAATAAAGTGTCTTACTCAAGGACACTGCGAGAATAAAACTTACGACCTTGCGATTGTGAGCTGAAATATCTAACCACTAGGCTACCGCCTTCACAACATACATACAAATGTATGTACATATGTATGCATATTCCAAGTAGGCTACCATTTTGCCCTTATATTGCTGAAGTTTTGTTGTGTCACATCTTTTAAAAGAAAAAGTCATAAACTATGTATCTTTTTCAGAAATGTTTTCTTTTTAGCTCACGAAAGAAAAAAATTAATGTGAATATTGTATACCCCCCACTACAGTAGACATTGGGAGATTGTACGTAAATTATTACAATGTATTGAAGGAAAAAATTATGTTTACCAAGAGAAAATTTTATATATGATAATATCACTGTAAACATAGTTAGTTTTAGGAAGGGCATTGAGCTGTAAAAAACCTAGCCAAAATACAGTCCTGTTTGAGCAAAGTATGGCACAGCCAACTGGCTAGACATGTCTCATAACATGGACACTCCGTCTGACCCATGCAAGCATGGAAAATAAGACGTTAAACAGTGGTGGTGGTGATGATGATGATGAGCAAAATTATATTTTAGATTCTGTATTTCTTTATATATTTTGTTTTGGCACATTTTTATGAAGTTCAAATTGAACTATTTTGATGACTTTGATACAACAACCAGAGTGAATTAATGATTCCAAGACAAACTGAAGATTATCAGCATTTTTATAAATCAATTTATTGGAAATATAATGAATTAATATGATTACATCTATTTTAGGAATTAATAAACCCAAGAGAGAAACTGAGCTTAAGAGGAATCAAATGTAGTTTGCAAGGGAGAAAACTGTGTTCGTATGGGCCATGTGATGCATATGGATGATGATTGTTGGGTGAAGAAATGGCAGGAATTCTCAGTGGAAGGTAGCAGCAACAGAGGAAGACAAAGGGAGATTTGGGTAGACGTGGTAACAGCAGATCTCAAATAGCTGAATCTCGTAGAGGAGATGATGAAGGAATGTGATAAGTGGAAAAAAACCCCATAAAACTCATGCAAGCATGGAGAAATGGAAAAACGATGATGATGATGATGTGCAACATTTCGTACAATTACTTGTGGTTATATAAGAGTTAAATTCCTCCATTTTCTTTTTTATTTATGATGTGATGGAGAGGACCAGTCCAGCTCATGCAAGCATGGAGAAGTAAACAAAATGATGATGTTGATATTTTAAACATAATTATATATTTTATTTATACAAGTTTTTTCCATAATAAAATTTCACAATCAATAATTAAATTTGTTGATATTATAACATTATTGTTATCTGATAAATTTAATGTCAAAGGCTAATAGTTTAACTGTAATAAACGATTTTCTCTCATTATGACTAGACTAAAGGGCGGTGGATTGGCAGTATCGGTAGAGGGTCGGACGCCATGCTTTGACGCATAGAGTTACGGCCGTTGCCATTCTGAGTTCAAATCCCGCCGAGGTTAACTTTGCCTTTCATCCTTACGGGGTCGATAACATAAAGTACCAGTTATGCACTGGGTAATTGCTGGCCTTATGCCAAAAGTAGAAACAATTATGACTAGACTAAATTGCATATATTTGTTTTGTAAAGACAGCAAGTCTTATTTTTAGAGAAAACTTTAAAACATCAAATTGGAAGAAGTGATAGAATGTTGGCTGAAATACTTTACAGTGTTTATTCTAACTCATTGCATTCTGTGTTCAAATTCCACTGAAGTCAAACTTTGCATTCCATCCTTTCAGAGTTGATAAATAAAGTAACAGTCTAAGGTGGTGGAATTGGCACAGTGGTATTGTTGAGCATCAGATGACATGTCTTGCAATATTTGTTCTTCAGGCTCTTTGCATTCTGTGTTCAAATCCTACATTGATCTACTTGCGAAGTACTTTGTGCTCTGAGTTCTTTAGTGGCAGACTTAATCTGTCACCTGGCTTAATACCACCACCTAGCTTTGGGGTGTTTTAGTCAGAGCTCACTCTGTTTCAAGCACTCAAACCAGATCTGTGTTTTGTCGAACCGCTAGGTTACAGGACATAGACAGAGACAAACGTAAACATACATCACACACATATCTACGTACCTACCTATCTTTCTCTCTCTCTCTCTATATATATATATATATATATATGTGTGTGTGTATTTACACACGAAGGACTTCTACCCAATTTCATTCACAAGGCACTGGCCAACACAAGGGACTTGCTCAAGGTGCCACGCAGTGGAAGTGAACTTGAAACCACATGGTTGCGAAAGAAACTTTAACCACGGAACCATGCCTGCATCTATGTCTCTTATCTGCACACACACATAGTTTATTTCATTCATTATGTCACAGGTTTGCTAAAATGGAGAGTTGAGATTGGGGATGGTGTGACATCCATGCCTGTCCCATGGTTTTTACTGAAGTGGGTTAACTATTAGTCAGTATCAAAACCATGTTGTGAACTTAGTTCATTCAGATCTCTGCCCTGGTGTGGGAATACTTCCGATCCTCCCTCTCAGATATCTTTAAAAGTGTTATGAGCACGTGACTAAACAAAAAAATAATAATTGTTTCTACTTTTGGCACAAGGCCAGCAATTACCCAGTACATTACTGGTACTTTATTTTATTGACCCCGTAAGGATGAAAGGCAAAGTTAACCTCAACAGGATTTGAACTCAGACTTTATTGGGATGTACATATGCTAGAAAGCATGGCGTCCAATCCTCTACCGATACTGCCAATTCACTGCCCTAAAATAAAAAAATTATAATGTCTTTCAATAGAGCCATGTTAATGCCATGGAGGAATAGCAAATAATCCTTAATATTTTTGTTTTCTATATCTGTGGTGAAGTAGTGAATTGTTGTTAGAACATCAACTAGAATGAGTTGTTTTATTTACTTCAGCCACAAACATCACTTTCAGCCATAAAAAAATACCACAGATAAATATTTATGGATTTGTAACTGCTGATGGAGTCGTAGGGATGTTTTCTGAATGGAATGCCTAATTTCATGTACCTTAACCCTTTAGTATTTATATTACTCTATATTTACTATTATATTTTCATGGTAAAGACTTTACCTCACATAATTATCTCACATAATAACTATGAGATTTTTATATAATTTATTTTGAGAACTATACCATAACATCAGTATGAGTGGCCAGTTACAGCTGGTTTTAACAGAAAGAGTTGAGAGAATTATGGTTGGATATGACTATTTAAATGCTAAAGGATTAAATATTTTTAGCAGTGCAGCTAACCTTATGATGAGTCATATCTCATGCAGTCTACTGCTTTAAGAAGGATGTTTGTGCCTGACCAAGAGGGAAGATATGTATTTTATGTTAGTGTTGATTCTGGGACAGAATCTATAAAAAATGAATGAATTTGCTAACTGTTGGAGGGTGGGTAGATTGCTAGAATTTGTAATTGTGGTGTGGACATTGTTACAATTTCGATGTAGCTAATTAATTTGTACATTATTGTTGTATTGCTTGTTTTCTGGTTAATGAGTAAGTAAAAGACTCTTAGCTCTTGATAAAGTCATAGGGGCACTATTCTGACACATGGCATGTCTTGGGTATTTTAAACTTGGCAGAGCCCATTTCTCTCTAGGTCAAAACACAGCTGATTTCTTCTAGTGAAAGAAAGAGAGAATGAAAGAAAGGAAATGAGGAATTGAGATAGAGAGAGAATCAACCCCACTACAAGACTGGTACTTTATTTACTGACCATGAAAGAATGAAAGAGAAAGTTGACCTTGGTGGGATTTGAATTTATAATGCAGCGAGCTAGAATAAATAATAAGGCATTTTTAATTTGATGCCCTAATCAATTTGCCAATACACTGCCTCTGAAGCAGTTGGAATATATGTCAGCTTTCTCCTTTGCTTTGGTTTGTCATTTCTTTATTTAGTTACTTGATACTGGGTGTTATTTCTATTGTGAGTGATGTTGTTACATTGTGTTAGAGGTTGTCTTTCATCTTTACTGGGTTGCCTATTTCAATTATATACTTATTGTTGTAATGTTTTATATGTTGCCTCAGGAAATATGTTGTCATTTTCTTTAATTTTCTATAATTATTTTCATGAGTGTACATACTGCACTAACCCAGCCTATTTCACAGAAATTTTAGAATTGCCAAAATCTCTGAGGTAGATGCCATGACCCAGTGTTTGATATACTTTGAGCCTGAGAAGCGTTTGTAATGGATATTTCCGACATTTTATAAGTGATTTTAGTCTTTTAACCATAATTTATCATCTAAGTGCATGTAATATTTAACACAAAATGTACACTTACTGCATAAAGTTTGATTTAAAATTGCACAAAATTAGACTTGAAATTGCACAAAAATTGATTTAGAACTACACAAAATTAGATGTGCACTGCACAAGCTTTCTTGAGATGACAAGTGTCTAAGTCTCCCCAATACTAATTTTCATTCCTGCCATGCAGCTTTCAGCAGCAAACCTATTCAGTGAATATTGGAGATTACCTTCCAATAAGTTAAGTAATACCATGCTGTCTACAAATCCCAGCTGATTGATCCTACACCCGCTGGTCCTGATACCACTTCCAAATTGGCTACATATGTTAATCCTGTTCATGAAGATTATAAACAAGAGAGGTGACAGGATGCACCTTTGGGGGATTTTGACATGCATTTTGAGAACTGGGATTATCACTTTTGATTGCCATTGCTCAGGTGCCTTTCCAGAAATCCAGGCCTCCTAACACACAACAGTCAGCAAGATAATACCTTCTCTATTTTAGGCTTTTAACATCTTGAGGCAAATTTCATCCTTCCCAAAAGCCCTGCCAAAGGGTCTTTGGAGTAACATTACTCAATATAGCTTGGAGATCATGCAGTCATTCCGTGTAGAGTTGCTACTTGTCCAACTCAGAGATCACAGATCCAATATTACAAACATATGTTTATAATGTCTAAGGAAAGAATTGCTGGGCAGGTTTTACAGGCAAGAGACGCACATGTAGACCAAGAGTACTATGGTTGAATAATATCCATGAGCTTGGTTGGTCTCACTTGAGGAACCAGCCAAATCAATTGGAGACAATTATTTCTAATAAGGCCTGCTGGAATGTGTCAAACCTCCCAGAAATAAGTGGGCAAAAAAGAAGAGTAAAAGACAAAATTAGATGTGCCCTACACAAATTTAGAATTAGAACTGCACAAAATTAAATTTAGAACAGCACAAAATTTAGATTTAGAACTGCACATTAAAATAATGTTTTGACAAGTGTTCCAGTGGTTCGATTAATGAAACAGCCTCCTCATGAAATTAACATACAAGTGACTAAGCATTCCCAACACATGTACATTGAAGGTAGTTCTCAGAGAGATTCAGCATGACACAGTCAATAACAAGGCTCACCCTTTGAACTACAGGTGCAACTAATTTTTTTCCATCTAAGTGGATTGTTGGAAGGTGAAATAAAGTGTCTGCCACCTGGAGCAGGAACCAAACTCATAACTTTCTAATTATGAACTTAACACCCTAACCACTAAGCCATGCACCTTCAAACCATATTTAATTACTCAGATATAGAGTCATGATGTTGTTATGGCTACTGTTGTTGTTGTTGTTGTGGCAGCTCTTGTTGTCAGCCAAATTTTGTCAACAGTCATCATGATGTGATCAATATTACTTGAAGTCTACAGTAAAAGGAAACACTTGTTCACGAAAATCAGCTGCTATGTAATAACCCCCGCCCCTTTATCTATCTATTTATCTATCTATCTCTCTCTATATATATATATATCTGCATCTATGTATCTTACGTATTTCTACTCTTTCATTTCTTTTTAAAATCAAACTAGATTTAGATGAAAACAAGTTAAATGGAAAGTTAATTATGAGTCAAGAGAGAAAAAGAAGCATATAAGATGTTTGTACTCTTGTATAAACACTGTTGAATTCATAAGCAAAGATTCAAGTGTGGGAATATGTTCCACAATAAACAACTGTCAGCAAGCAATGTAAGCAAGAAGTATTATGAGTAACAAAAACACAAAATCTCAGTTGTATACAGGAATTTAAAATATAACAAAAAATAAACAAGTTGCAGTGTACAGAATACAATGTTTTTGTTTATAAGTTACAAAACTACCAAGAAAAGTTATGAATACATTTTAATATAGTGTGGCTATAAGGGTGATAGAGGCAGCAATTTGACAGAGTTGTTAGAATGTTAGATAAAATGCTTTGTGTTATTCTTTCCTGCTCTCTGTGCTCTGAAATTAGATCCCGTCAAGGTCAACTTTCCCTTTTATCCTTACATCATTTTACGTCCGCTTTTCCCTGCTTGCAAGGGTGGGACGGGAACTGATTCTGGCTTGATTTCTACAGCTGGATGCCCTTCCTAACACCAACCTCATTTACAGTGAGTGCTGGGTGCTTTTTTTCAGTGGCGCCTACATGCCCACTTTACAGTGTGGGCTGGGTGCTTTTTTTATTTTGCCGTGGCACCTCCATGACCACTTTGCAGTGGAATGATATGGACCCCAGTCCCTATCATCTCATTTCTACAGCTGAGTAAACTGGAGCAATGTGAAATAAAGTGTCTTGCTCAAGGAAACAACACATCACCCGGTCTGAGAATTGAACTCACAACCTTTCGATTGCAAGGCCAAAGCTCTAACCACTAAGCCATATGCCTCCATTCTTTCGTGGATGATAAAAAAAATGAGTTGTACCAGTCCAGTACTGGAGTTAATTCTTCCTCTACATTTCTTTATCACTTCCTCTCTGTCACCCTCTCTCTCTTTGTCTGGAAGAAATCAGTTGTGTTCAAACCTGGAGAAGAGATGCACGCTGCCAGATTTAAAATGCCCAAGAAACACTATATGTCACTTCAGTGCCCCTACAAAACCAGCAGGGGTTACAGGTAAAAAGAGAGAGATAAGGATAATAGATTGGTAGAATTGGTAGAGTGTTGGGTAAAATGCCAGTACAATATTTGTTATAGCTCTTTACATTCTAAGTTCAAATTTCATTGAGGTCCATTTTGCCTTTCATCCTTTCAGGGGTTGATGAAATAAAGTACCAGGGTTGATTTAATCAACATTTGTCTTCTGTCAAATTTGTTGGCCTTGTGTCAAATAAGAAATCAATATAGTGTGGCTATAAAGATTTTAGTGCAATGGTCATCCAGGTGGTCAATACTGACCGCAAGGAGTCAATCGAACTGTGCTTTAATGATTCTGCTAATTTACGACACCATCCTAACCACAATAACACAACACGTATGTTCGTATATTTATTTATAAGTATCTATGTCTGTAACTCTTTATAATTTATACACACATACACAGAGTACATTTCCTATATCAGTCACGTTGTTACAATAAGAAGTTCATTTTCTAATCACAATGTCCAGGGCTCAAACCCTAGATTATCCTTGTTAGTTATTTCTCAAAAATTACTCATACATTTAATCCTGTATGTCATTTTAGATATGTGCTGAATGTTTATGTAATTATATCCTAGAAGTAAATTATTAAAATATCACTTCTAGATGTTAGCAATCAACATACTCTATAGGGTTTCTCTTATGCAAATCATTAATTTATTAAAACAAAAATTTACCAGTTTGTATGATTGTTCATATATCCAAGAATCCTGGTATATATGGCATACTAATCCTAGACTCCAAAAATTAAGTACTTTCAGTGGTATTCCCATCATTACTGATGGCAATAGTAATACAATAAAATACAATTTGCTTATACAGCTTTCTGATTTATATATAATTAGTTTTTATTGTCTATTTATTTTATTTGCTGTTTACTGATTTATATATTTACTTAGATATGTTTGTACATATGTGGGGTTGATGAAAAGTTAAGGATTCGATGAAAGGGTCAATGAGGGGCCCAAGGATTCGATGAAAGGGTCAATGAGGGGCCCAAGGATTCGATGAAAGGGTTGATGAGGGGTTCAATGATTCACTGAAGGAGTTGATGAGGGGCTCAATGATTCAATGAAGAGGATAATAAGGGGCTCAATGATTCAATGAAGGGATGAATAAGGGACTCAAAAATTCAATGAAGGAGTTGATGAGTGACTCAAGGATTCGATGAAGTGGTTGATGAGGGGGTTAAGGATTCAATGAAGGGGATGATAAGGATCTCAAGGATTTGATGAAGGAATGATTAAGGCTCAAGGATTCTGTGAAAGAATCAATGGTCACAAAGTTTTATTATGCCTATTTTAGTATTTTAGTTTATGTTATAATCATTATAAGCTAACTATTAAAAATACTAATGAATGATATGTGTGTATAAAAAACTACAGATATCATTCACAATCTAGTCTGGTTTGATAATATGTAACATGATTTTACTAAGGGTTTTAGATACCTGTGTAGTCATGAGCACACACAAACACCCCATCAACCCTCCCTCCTCTGATCCAATAGAATATCCAGAGTGTGACAGATGGAAGGAGAGATGGCTGCATTAGCACTGGGCTGGTACTTCCTTTATTGACCCCAAAGTCGACCTCAGTGGGATTTGAATTCAGAATGCAGAGACCCAGAACAAATGCCCAATGTTCTAATGACTCTGCTAAATTAACCACCTTATGCATATGTAAGAGAGTGTAATATATGGTTATGTACTTTCTCTTATCTCCCTTTCTTTTCTCTCTAGATCTAGATCTGCCTATCCTGCTTACTTTTGGCTATCTAAATTTCTATCAGTCGTTAATTGACTCATTGTATCTGTTCATATATATGCACACAGGTCACACATGTACATGCAGGGAAAGAAGACATTAAATGATGATGATTATGATGATGTGTGTGTGTGTGTATCATCATCATCATTTAACGTCCTCGTGCAGATACACAGACCTGCAAGGGACTTGTATGCTATACCAGAATGCTCACATGTCAGTTTTCATGCAGCAGCTTGCCTTTTGGGATGCTGAGATTTGTAATGCCAAGTGAGTCCACTGGCTAACATATACACTTTGCAAGAGAAATCAACCTGGATGTCATATTGGTAGATGGTGGTGTTTTTATGACATCATTTGTGGCTAATTAAGTAAACTCGGCCACATTCATCGCATGAAAGAGATTCATTCCTTTCCCAGGCCGGAGGCTAATATCTTCCATATATTAAACAGGTTTTTTCAACTCAGCATATGTAATTTAGTTGTTTTTTAATGTATTAGTATCGATGTAAAACCTTTTAATTGTGTCTTTTAGGCAGTCCTTGTGCCATTTTTACAGCTTGCACTGGGGTCGTTTGCTCTCAAACATTTTGCTATACAGGACTTGTTTTGGCATGCGGGTGTTCCCTAAGCAGACCAAGTGACCAGATCATTTAAGTCAATGTTTCATAATCATGGTCTCAGTAATCAGCTTATTGGCCAGCTGCAGTACTCTGGTGTCAGGCACATATGATTGCCATGAAATTTTTCATAGAGAATGTAAGCAATGCTGGCAAAAGCAATCAAGGTGCTGGATATGCCTGCAGTATGTCGTCCAAGTCTCGCATCCAAACAACAAAGTTGTCAAGATAAAAGTTTGTAGACCTCTACTTTTGTTGGCTACCTTACGACAGATTTTTTACTAGAGCCTTGACTCAAGCCTTTCATATGCATCCCAAGCCTTAGAAAGTCCATAATTGTCTTCCTCATCAAGGACATTAAACCTGGATAGGGAGCTACATAAGTAAGCAATGTATCCACTTATATGGGTGGTGGGATATACAACTTGCCTGGTGCTGGCTGATATATTACAACAGTCTTCTTGAGGCTGATTGTAACAGTGAATTCCACACATAAGGTCGAAAAAGTTGTTGAAGATCTGCCTCAGTGTGAGTGACAAGATCATAATCGTCAGCATACAGAAGGCTGCAAATCATGGACATGAATGTTTTTGTTACTGCTGTAAAATGATAAAATGACGGATGTTAAAAATCTTTCCTATTGTGCAATACCGGATATATATGTGAGAATCACTGTCAGAAAAGCCTGCAAGACAACAATTGCAAAGAAGACAGTGAACAATGATCATGTTGCTTCACTCTAGAATTAACTGAGATGGGATCCAGCAGTTCACTATTGTTACATACCCAAGCCTTCATCCTATCGTGAAGGGATCGAATAAGTCTTGTGAACTTAACAGGATTCCCCAAAGATTTGGCCTATTAATGGCATCAAGGCTTTTGTCACATCAATAAAACACTAGTATAAATCCAGTTGTTGCTCTCTACACCTCTTCTGAACTTGTCATGCTATAAAGACCATATCTGTTGTCCTTAGGTTCTGCCAAACACCACATAGTGATTCAGGCAAAATGTTATGTGTAACATGGTGCAGCAAACGATTCAAACATATCCTTGCAATAATTTTTCAAAAAATTATCACACCGATCCTTGGGTTCTTTCTTATACAAGGACACGAGAATGGCATCTCTCCACTCTTGTTATGCCTTTGCTCCAATATCCAATGATAGATGGTACAAAGTAAACCCAGTATCTCTCCACTGCCCTATTATATCAGTTCAGCAAGGATGTTATCATGCCCATAGGTTTTTCTGGTATTCATCAGTCTCACAGCTCAAGCAATTTCATCATCAAGTTCATAGTTTACAGGAGATTGTTCAAGCCTGTCAAAAATAACAGAACTGACCACTGACACATCACTAAAATGTTGCTGTCATCTGATCTTAATTTCATCTGGCTTACGTAAAAAGCACATTACCAGTCTTTGCTCACAAAATAACGAAAGACAGATGAAGGACAGCACACAACTGGTGGAACAAAGATTTTGAGTCTCACCTGTGAACAGATGGCTGAATCTCCAGGGCCTTCTCATGTCACCACTTATCCTTTGCTGCACAAAACTCACACTGGACCTTTGCACTCTCTAAATTCTTTCGCTAACTTATTATGCTCTTTACCCTGCATTAAACAAGATAATATCTTGTGATATGCAATCTTTTTTTTCAAGAGGGATGTGACAAGTACCTTGTTTTCTTTAAACCAATCTTGATGTTTATATTTAACCCTTTAACATTTAAACTAGCTTTATTAGGCCAGAATTCTCTCACTTCTTTCTGTTCAAACTGGCTGTAATCGGCCACTCATACAGATATTAAGGTATTGTTCTCAAAATAAATGATATCAAAATCTCAGATTCGGTATTATGTGAGATAAAGCTTTTACCACAAAAATATAACAGTAAATATAGAGTAATGTAAATGCTGAAGAGTTAACAAAATCAAGTGTAGTGGCAGCAGCCTCATAGAGCTGCTTGCTAAAGCTGCTATATAGGTCATCAATGCTAATGATGCTGATTGCTTACACTGCTTCTTGATATTTTCCAAGTTTTCCTGGGCATTTTAACTGAGACAGATCAATGTGTTACAGCAGGTATGTGAAACATGCGGCCCACACAAAGGTTTTTACAATGTGAGCAGGTTTTATTTTCGTAAAATTAGTTGTAATGTGTGCAATTAGTTTTCATGTGACTCTTGTGGTCCTCAGGACCCTCAGTTTGACATGCCTCATAGAACTTTTGCACCCTCACAACTTCGCTTGTGACAGACAGTGACCAATAAGGAGGCTTGTAAGAGACAATGATCTGTCCAATACTCAGTATCACGCAAACAGACTTGATACCTGCTATAACTTTTCTTCTGACAATCACATAATCAAGAATGTGCCAGTTACCTGAACATGGGTGTTTCCTGTTGACTTATATTTATCCTTCTGCCTGAACCAAGTATTCGGGCATTGAAATCTCCCCAAAATACCAATTTCTTATTCTTATCAAAATTCTTCAGTATTGACCTCAACTTATCTTAGAATCTGTTTATTTCATCATGTGGACTAACAAGAGTTGGTGCATTAGCAATTATGGCGCTGTCATTAACTGTCTCAAAGCAAGCTGTAAACGCAATGACATAATGCAACCTGAAAAGCCATGGGGCAGTTTTGTTAGATGTGTCACTAAGTGCATTTTAACAGCGAAGCCAGCGCCAGACACAATACAGTTACCTAGCCTCCCTTTGTAAAACAAGGAGTAACTGGACTCAGATAGCCTTGTCTTAAACAATGTGACAATATCAACATTATAACGAGAGTTTCCTACAAATTAGAGCAGTGCTGTGCACAGGACAACCAGAGCTTGGTAAATACAACAGTGTACAGATATTCCAGCATACAATCTTCTCGTTAAATCGTCATATATGTCCATTTTTTTAAATTAGTTTTCTTGATCAGTTGCATTTTACCCACATAAATGAGACCAACCGCCAGCCATGGGTTGCAGGCCAGTTTGGAAATTGGCAAAACAAAATACAAGATGGAGTAGAAGTTTAAGACCAGGAAGAAGAGGAGGCACAAAAGAGAACAGATAGTCATCGAGGAAGTCATAATGTGTGAAGAAAGAACTTTGATGAACAAATGAATAACGAGCAATAAAGATAAAGTAAAAAAATCAAGGGGTGCGTAGTTTCTTTTTATTGGCAACATGACCATCTCCACATATATAACAATATCGGTATCAACTCACGATTTCACATCAAGAATTATATATATATATATATATGTGAAACTAATAAACCTTTGTTCGTACTGCCTCTCTGTTTTGTTCCCGTTCAATTTTTTACTATATATATATATATATATATATATATATATATATATATATAGAGAGAGAGAGAGAGAGAGAGAGTAAAAAAATAAATATACATAGCTTGTAAACTTACCTAAATTGAAGATCCGAAAATCATGGTGTTTTAACTATGAATATCACCAATTAATAACAGCCAAACAAGCGATAGATAGATATACACATGAAAAAGAAGAAAAAAAAACAGATTTCTTTACACTTTGTCGATTGTACGAGGAGGTTTGAGATGTTATGTAAACATGAGTTATTATTCAGACGTTATGGTGCTTAAATGTCTCGCATCCACACGCTAAGTAGACCGCAATGTTATGGAACTTGACGAAATTCATCTCCCACTTTTTCTTCTTTTTAATAGTTCTCATTGCCTTGGTTTATTTTCTTGTTGTTTTTAATCGTGCAGTGATTTGTTGTTGAAATAGTGATTGGTGTTATTGTTGTTATAGTAATTAGTGATGCTGGAGGTGGTATTGTAGTAGTAGTAACAGTAGTTGTTTTTGTAATTAATGGTGTTATAGTAATGCCTTTTCTGTTTAGTGCTATTCTTTTTTTCAGATCGCTCGTATTATTTCTTCTTCTTCTCCCTCCTCCTCTCTTATATATATACTTTTATCTATCGCTTAAAAATATGAAAACTAGAGCTGCCACACAATTTAA
This sequence comes from Eledone cirrhosa, assembly GCA_964016885.1. NCBI lineage: Eukaryota > Metazoa > Mollusca > Cephalopoda > Octopoda > Eledonidae > Eledone > Eledone cirrhosa. Next base: position 159,685,893 of record OZ024742.1, on the reverse strand, counting down.
ATACAATATAAATAATATGCACTCACCGTATAAATATGTTACGAATTACAAGTCGCAAGAAGTTTAATAAATTTCGAAAGTCGATGTGTCAGCGACGAGACGGGCAATCATAAGTACTTGCTATCTACACATGTATTTATATATATGTAAAATAGATATTTAAAAAGAATCAATTATTGACCATGAAATCATGTCCTGTATGTAAGATACAGATAACTCATTTCCTATTAGATAACAGAAATTTCTATTATAGAAATTGCCATAGTGTAGGCAGTAAAACTGTAATTGTTATACTGGCTATAAACACAAGAAAGTTGATAAAGTTGAAGATGAGGTACGTGGCAAACGTTATTTATAAAATATCCTTCCCACACGTCGGTCCTTCCGTCGCTTAAAATCTATATATTTGTTTGCCTGCTAACTTAAGCAGGCAGACAGGCAATATAGTGGCCTGAAAGACTTAGAGCCAGCCAAGAGTTTAGATAAGGGAAATAAAAAAATTCTGACTTTTGAAGTTGCAGGTATATAGAGGATGCGTTATGGTAGTTCTTATGTGTTACAGTAAATTTATACAATTGTAAATAAAAAACCTTTGTTATTTGTAAAAAAGGAAAAATATATATATATATATATATATATATATATATATATATATATATATATATGAGTCTGGAGAAATTGTAAATAGGAAAGGGTTTAAATACGTAAATTTTAGATTAAGTAAAGATTTTAAAAAAAACAACATTTTGATGGCATTTACAAGGGAAGAAATTAGGGGTTTCTTCTAATATTCTTGCCCAGTCTGCAACTGGCGGAGTTTACCGTTAAAGTATCTAATATTCTTATAACGTGCAAGTGTTGGGAGTTTGAACGAATCATATTCAATGAAGAGTTCTAATATAATTGTTTCTACTTTTTTTGGCCCAAGGCCAGCAATTACCAAGTACATTACAGGTACTTTATTTTATCGATCCCGTAAGGATGAAATCAAAGTTAACCTCGGCGGGATTTGAACTCAGATCGTAAAGGGGCATAACTACGCTGGAAAGCATATATATAATGATTTGTGCTGTTCATTGCGACTCTTGTTGAAACTCAGTCGAGGTCTTCTTCTTTGCTCACTTATTTCTGAGAGGGTCCTGTCAGAAGCAACCCTCTCCAACTAATCCGGCCCAAGTGAGACCAGCAAAGCTCATGGATATTATTCTGAAGCGAAGTTTATTTGTTGTGGAAGAAATGACAAACACAACAAATACCAACAATTCTGGTTTATATCTGGTTATATCTTTACTTACCTTCAACAAAAAGAAAAAAATTTGATTACTTCAAATCATAAGTATTATGTTTGATTATAGTGTTCACAAATGAATATAGTGTTCAGTGTTGTGCACGAATCTTTTATTTACAATGGGATTTTCCCTTAAAAGAAAAATGACAAGTTGTAGTCGGCAGTGTGAAGCTAGAAATAAACCGTTATATGGACAAGCTGTGTTGTTCAGACGGAAAGGGAGTGAACTGAGTGACACTAGAGCCACACGACAACCTATTTATAATTGTTTCTACTTTTGGCACAAGGCCAGCAATTATTCCAGTGCATTACTGGTACTTTATTTTATCGACCCCCGTAAGGATGAAAGGCAAAGTTAACCTCGGCGGGATTTGAACTCAGAATGGCAAGGGCCGTAACTCTATGCGTCAAAGCATGGCATCCGACCCTCTACCGATACTGCCAACCCACCGCCCTTTTTATAATGACCGGTAGTTATTTTACTGATGGCACTAGGAAATGTTCTTCATACAACTGTTGCCTTAAATCCTTCCATCGGGGGAATTTTATCTATTGTCTTATTTGCGAGGTTGCAGGTCACTCACTTGGTGACCGTGTCTGTAAGGGAAAAGAAAACACTGTGAAAAACATTTCTTTCGCTACAATCCAACCATCTTGCTAGGGTCTGCTCCTGCTGGTTGGTTTTGCCTGTAAAATCTATCAAGCAATTCTTTCTTGAGACATTTTAACCACATGCTCATAGTATCAAGACTGTGGTCTCTCAATTCAGAGAAGGGGTGGCTCTACCTGCAGTGATTCTCTGATCTCCGAACTATGCACTCTATCGAGTAATGTTAGTCCAGAGAACCTTTGGAATAACCCCATTTCAGCCACTTGTATTCACGATCGTATTCTTTCGGTCATTACCCAAGATTCGTGACCATAGATAAGGGTTGGCACGAATACCGAATTGAAAATAGCGAGTTTGGCTTTTACACCTACCTCCCTTTTTCTGATTACAGCGTGGATTGTGAGCATTTTTCATGGTACCAGTACTACCACCTTACAGAATAGTCTGTGAGCTTTTTTCATAGACATATAAAAATGGACACTTAGTGATGGATCAAATTCACTGAGAACTAACTGCAACTTTCAAATGAGAATGAAATCAAATAAATAGAGACATGCTAGTGCTCTGCAGACATGTGCTAAGCCTATGGCAATTGTTCCTAGACAATGGACATATGTGGTTACCCTTTATCAAGCATGTCTTTCTGCAGCTCATATATATTTGACTATGTTGCTTTTATACTGTGGCTATTGATGTTCATACATATACTGAAGCTACAGCATTTGTAAACATTCCTAAGCAGTGAACAGGTGTGGTTGACCTTTATCAGTTGAGTTTAACTACATCTTATCCCTTTCACTTAGTTGCAGTCATGAGTCAAGCAAAGACTGGAATGTTATCAGATGCTCACAGCCCTCCACAACTTGGGCAATGCAGTTGGTTGAAATTCTATGTTAGCATTCTATACAGGTCTAGTGGTGAGCAAGAGCGAGGATGTTCTTAGAGGAACTCTAAGCATTGACCAGAATGAACTTTTCTGGGTCACTTTTGCCTTGGGGACTTAATTTCCAGAAATCCTAGACCTAGTAGTGCCACTGAGATGTCAGGGAGAAGCATTGCTGAGAATGCTGAAAGATTGGCCTCTCTGAGATGAGTGCAGAGCAATGAAATTGTTCTACACTCTCACCCAATGTCTGTGCATTCAAACTTGTTGAATTTTGTCAAACTGCTGTTGTTCCTTGTACGATGGATATGGTTGTTGTGAAAATCAACCTGGTGTCTTCTTTTACCCTGTTTGGACAAGGCAGAAAGGACTGAAGACAGACATATTCTTCTCTGGCTAAGCCTTCATTAACTTTTTCAAGTTCCACTTGGAAAGGAAAGTAAGGGTGGGGAAGGAAGAACTGTCATCTCCAAGTATATTTGTTAAAAGGTAGGTGAATGTAGTGAGAATGGTTGGAGTGAAAGGGTCTATTCTAAGCATGTGGCTGTAGACTGGAGAGAATAGAAAATTGAATGACACTTGCCTATGGTGCCCATGGGGATTGGTGTGATCTCATATCTGTGAGGATCCTTAATTACCTTTAGGTGGTACTTCCTATTATTAGAAAATGTTGTTAATATTTTTCTTTACTCGTTTTATGTAAATCCTCATTGTCAATATTTATTAATATTTCCCTGAATGTTTTTGGTGCCACTGGCCAATAAAGAAATCATTATTATTATTCTTTCACTTTTTGTGGAAGAGACAGGTTTCACTAGTCAAGCAGTCTACTTCCTGTCAACAGACTCTGAGTGGAGGATTGGGCATACCGAGGCAGATGATGCACAAATATGCTGAGGTTACATCTCCAGTGAGCATGTGTGGTCACCGTTTGCTAGACACATTTTTCCCCAGCTTGTCTTCTTAATGGAGAAAGACCGAGAAGGAACACTTGGAAGCTGGAATGTCTTCAAGCACTCACAGCCTTCAGCCAATTGGGCAGTACAATTGGTGGAAACTCCACCTTGGCATTCTATAGAGGCTTAGTGGTAGGAAAAAATGACAACATTCTTAGGGAGGGTCTGGCCATTAACAAAAATCAACTCTTTTCCAGAGGATTTTTGGTCCAGAGCTCATGGATAACTTCCAGAAGTCCCTGACCTGGCAGTGCTCATGAGGAGCTTTGCCAGTTCGAAGTAAAATCTACAGGTATAGAAATGTTGTCAGCCAGGCCTGTCTGAATGCACATAGGGCAACAAAACCATCTTGCAATAGCTCATCAAGTGTCCAAGTATTGCTGACTTGTGTGTTTAAGTCGAACACCAGCTGGCATCTCTGGGATAGATTCAACTATCAAGTGAGTGCATTATAAAGATGCTATCTTTAGAAGTTTTTATCTGCCTGGTGGCCATGGCAAATGAGATTGTGTGGTAGACACATTTGAAAGGGTTGAAGACAAGCACTTTCTTCAGCGGACCCTGCTTAACTTTTTCAGGTTTCGGCTGAAGAGAAAATCAGGGTGTAGAAGGAAGTGCTTAGTTTGTTGAAAGATGGGTGAGGGTGGTGAGCATGGTTTGAGTGAATGGGCCTGCCTTAAGTATATGCCTGTAGATTGGAGGACAACAACTGAAACAGGGGACTTGGCCTAGTGGTCAGGGTAACCGTGGCTTTTTTTTTTTCCACGAGTGACATTCGGAATCTCCCCATTTTGGGGAAATTTGTTATGTTTGATTTTTTAAAAGGTTATTTCTTTGTCTCTGTTACAAATTTTATTTTACACAAAAATACCCCTCACTGTACTGTTCTGTGCTGTCCTTAACCCTTTAACATTCACATTATTCTATATATACTATAAGGCGGTGGATTGGCAGTATCGGTAGAGGGTCGGACGCCATGCTTTCCAGCATAGTTACGTCCCTTTTCGATCTGAGTTCAAATCCCGCTGAGGTTGACTTTGCCTTTCATCCTTGCGGGGTCGATAAAATAAAGTACCAGTAATGTACTGGGTAATTGCTGGCCTTGTGCCAAAGGTAGAAACAATTATTCTATATATACTATTGTATTTTCATGGTAAAGGCTATACCTCACATAATTATCTCACATAATATCGAATCTATGAGATTTTGAAAGTATTTATTTTGAGAACAATACCTTAACATCAGTTTGAGTGAACAGTTATAGTCAGTTTCAACAGAAAAAAGTAGAGAATTCTGGCCGGTTTTGGCCGGTTTGAACATTAAAGGGTTAATATTTTCCTATTGCGAGCCCTGTGTGGCTAATAAAGAAGTCATTATTAATATTATTATTATTATTATTATTATTATTAGTGGTGGATTGACAGTATCAGTAGAGGGTCATGTGCCATGCTTTGCAGCATAGAATTACGTCCCTTTACAGTCTGAGTTCAAATCCCACTGAGGTTAACTTTGCCTTTCATCCTTACGGGGTCGATAAAATAAAGTACCATTCATGCACTGGGGTTGATTTAATCGACTTTCCCCTCCCCCCAAAATTGCTGGCCTTGTCCCTTTATAAGAAACCATTATTATTATTGGATTGGGGATTGGCAGTATCGGTAGACGGTTGGACGCATAGAGTTGCGGCCCTTGCCATTCTGAGTTCAAATCCTGCCAAGGTTAACTTTGCCTTTCATCCTTACAGGGTCGATAAAATAAAGTACCAGTAATACACTAGGTAATTGCTGGTCTTGTGCCAAAAGTAGAAACAATTATTATTATTGGATTGGCAGTATCGGACAGGGTCGGACGCCATGCTTTGCAGCATAGAGTTACGGCCCTTTACGTTCAGAGTTCAAATGCCGCCGAGGTTAACTTTGCCTTAAAATTCTTACGGGGTCGATAAAATAAATTACCAGTCACGCGCTGGGGTTGATTTAATTGACTTTCCCCATCTCCAAAATTGCTGGCCTTGTGCCTATATAAGAAACCATTATTATTAGCAGCAGCAGCAGCAGTAATAGTAGTAGTAGGTATGCTGCTGACAATGAACTTAGTCAATAAGTTTTTATGTTTACAATCAATCATTTTCTTTTTCTAATTATTATTGTATTGTGTTTTATTTGATCATCATCAATCATCACTCAATCATAGGTAATAACTATCAATAACAACAACTGCTGCCGAGCTAAAAGTATGTCAGCTAATTTTCTGTTATAATTAGTTTATTTTTCTATTTAATACATTGCCAAATAACTGCAAGATGCATGTATGTGTGTGTATATGTATGTATGTATGTTTCTCTTCCTCTTAATTTTGAGTACATTTTTGACCGGCCACCTTCCTGGTAGCATGGTTGTAAAAGAAAAGAAATTTCATCCGTTGAATCGCTAGAATGTTTTTCAAATTATGATGTAGCCAGCTATCGCAGCCATTTGTAGTCTATGAATTAGGAAGCTGCGCTCTTTGTCCACAAATCCAAGTTCAGTTATACGTTGGTCGAAGCGGGTTGGTATATAACCTGTATCTTGGGTACTGGATCTGCGAACTCCTCACGTCATCAATGGTCTGTAGATATCCTCCTTCTCTTGTATTTTTCTTACAACGTTGGCATCAAGAGGGCAGCTGATCTCTACAACAGAGCAAATTTTCAATGTGTGGTCCCAAACAACAATAATATGGTTGTTCTTCTGGTTTTATAATTTCACAATTTTTTGCCAATAGAGAGAGAATCGGTTTCTAACATAGATACAAGACTCTCTCATTGGAATTTACACATCAACTAGGTAGATATATATGCATGTCTGCATGCATATGTGTGCAGGTATGGATGTTATTGTATGAGTGGATGTGTATGTTTTGAGTTGTATGTGCATATGCTTTGTATCTGTACAAGTGTATATGCATTTATTAGATGCAGAATTTTGGGAATGTTTTACATATTTTTACTGTTCTATTAATGGATTATACTTGTAATTTCCTAACTAGTCCTGTTCTTTCTGTTTCTGTGAAACCCAGCTTCTCAAGATTTGTACTGAGGCAGTTACTAATATATTCCAGTGCCCCAATAATCACAGGCATAAACCTGAAGGTATAGTCAGGGAGTATCTGCAGATTTCTCATTAGTTCTGCATAGATATTCTCCTTTTCGTTAATCTTTGATATTATATTGGCATTTGCTGGGCAGCTAACTTCCACTACTGTGCATGCCTTCTTTTCCCTATCCCATATCATTATATCTGGTCTGTTATGCCTGCACTTTATTGGGGTTTTTACTGGAACATTCCACCAGTACTCTTTCATATTATGTATCTGTATGTCTTCCACATTGCTGTAGCTTTTAATGTGCTTATTGTCAGGGCGATCTTTTCTACGGCTTGCATTGTACAGTGTTTTGGCCAGTACATCATGCCTACAGCTGCTTATGACATAGGTGACATCTTCGATGTTAATTCCGCAGAGTCTGCACTTTTCACATCTAGGTGTTTTTCCTGCAACCCTATCTCTTTTGTGAATCAGGTATTTTGTGTTATTTCCTGTTCTTGGAATGCAAAAGCATATCCATCAAAGTGGGAGCCAATATAGCGGTTGCTTGTCCAAGATAGACTACTTTCCTTATCTATATTACTCTCACCCTGGAGCCTCCTGGCAACATACCCATGCATGATTTTTTCGCTGATAAGCATGTAGTTTTTCATCCATGGATTCACTGCGGTACAGCTGGGAAATTTCCTTGGATGTGAGTTTTTTATTATCATGCAGGGAATATCTTTCAAGGAGTACCTTCCCTACTCCCATGATCTTATCTGTCTCATGCAGATAGACTTGCTCAATAGATGGGCTCCTATGCTTTGAGGTTTTTAGATGTTGTCAGAGGGATATGATGCAACACTCAAATGCTGTCTGGACTGATGTTAGACCTCTGCCTCCCTGCTCATGTTTCAAGTAGAGGCGGTCTATATCATTGTTGATGTGGAAGTTTCCAATGTTGTTTAGTATTTTTCGAGTCCTAACATCAATTTTGTCTACCGTCCAATTGAGTATTCCAAACGTTGGTGTTAGGACAGGCACAGCAAACACATTGTGAGCCACTGTTTTATTGTGTGCAGAGAGTTCCGATGCATGTATGTGCAGGTATGGATGTTATTTTATATGTGGATGTGGATGTTTAGAGTTATATGTGTGCATGTCCATATGTTTTGTATCTGTACATGTGTACATGGAGTTATTAGATGCAAAATATTTGGAATATTTTATATATTTTTACTGTTCCATTAATGGATTGTACTTGTAATTTCCTAACTAGTCCTGTTCTTTCTGTTATTACATTCAGTTATTACATGCAGAATATATATATGTATGTATGTTGCATGGTCAGATAGTCAGCAACTAAACCAGTAACCCCACATACCCTGCTTAGTGAGGAAGGTAACTTTTGAGCATCTTTCCTTTACTTAAAAGGCTTCAAACATAGGCATCACTTGATTTAAACATCTTTCACATGATTTGCATGAACATGGCTGGTTCTAGCTCCCAAAAGCAAAACAGTTAATAATAATGATGCATTAATCAGTGGCAATACTGTAATGGGGAGTGAAAGCATCTGTCTCAGCAGGTGTCCCAGGGCACTACAGCCTGGGCCCAGTTGTCATCCAGCTGCTGTGAGAAAACCAAAACCCAGGCTTTCTAATATTGATTGCTGGAATATCCAAACATTGTTAGACTGTGAACCTACATTGTTTCATCCTGAAAGAAGATCAGTTATTGTGGCAAAAGAGCTTCAACATTATAAGATGTAGCCTTCTCTGAAACCATGTTGTTGAGGAGAGTCATTTTCAGGAATGGTCTGGTGAATATATTTTTTTCTTGGAATGGAAGGTTAGAAGCATGGAAGAAGGGAGCTGGATTTGCATTTGCTGTTAAAAATACAATTGCTTCCAAACTAAACTAGATGAGATTCCTCGTGGCTTCTCTGATTGGCTTATTTCTATGAGGGTTCCACTATATCCAAGAACCTATTCATTACAATTGTGAGAGTATATGCTCTGACTATTTGCTCTACAGAAAATGTAATGCTTGTATTTTATCTTTCCCTAAAAATACTTGTCTGGAAGATCCTTCTATCTGATAAAATTCTCATAGTTGGGATTTTAATGTTAGGAATGGGAAGGACCACAAAACTTTGGATGTGATTGGTAAACATGGCATTGGAAAATGTAATAGCAATGGCTTGTTACTTCTGCAAGTGCCAGGAGTCTTTGTATATCTAACACTTTCTTCCAGCAGAACAAGAATTATAAGTCAACCTGTAAACATCCAGGTTCAAAGCAGTGGCATATGATAGGTTTTGCTCTTGTGCATAGCTGTCATGTCTGTGTGTTGCAGGGAGCTGAATGCTGGACAGACCATCGTCTTATTCACACTTCAGTGAAATTTGTGATGAAGCTGAAAATGTGAATATGGTGTTGTTCTAACGAAAAGAAATATTGCTCAGATTAAAAATGTTTAATGAGAAAGTTAGATGAGATTCGATGTGATGACTTATAGGGAAATCTCAAAACTTATGATACTTTGGCAGCTGTTCTTAATTTTGTTGATAGGTAACCTGGAAGCTATTTTGAGGAAAATGAGGAAGGGATTCAAGTGCTACTTAATGAAAAGAAGACAGCAATGGTGAGAGTGTTTGCAGGTGGGCAAGGAGGTAGAAGGAGTGAAATATAGTTGAAGGAGACAATACATAACTACTTTACAACTTATTGCAAGAAGTCTAAGGTCCTTATTCTTCTCCAATTGCACCTCTGAAATCTCAGAATGGTAATGAATTGCTTAGAGACTCAAAGAATATCCTTCTGGCGTGGAGGTAACACTTCAATGAGGAGTTTATTAACTCAGTTCCTAATCAGTCTACAACTGATGTACTTACAGAAAGTCCTTCCTTGGATGAAGTTGAAGTGGGTGAAAAAAAAAATCAACAATTGAAAGTCACCAGGGATAGATGATATTTGTGCTAAATGTGGAAGTCAAAACATTCTTCGACTTTTCCCAAACCTGATATGTAATGTTTGGGAAGAAGAAAACATTCCCCAAAACAAGAAAGATGCATTGATTGTTGTGCTTAATAAAGGAAATGGTGCAATGGATGACACTAGTAATTATTGTTTGATATCCCTCCTATCAGATGTGGGAAAAGTCATGTGTAGGATCACACTGAACAGATTAATTGATAAGATTACTGGTAACGTTCTTCCTGAGCTGCAGCGAGGATTTAGATGTGGCAGAGAGACAACTGACATGATCAATTCTATGGGGCAACTGCAGAAGTGCAATGAGCAGGGAATGGATTTGTAAAATTTCATTATTAACTTGACAAATGTTTTTAATACAGTGAGGAGGAGTGCCTTATGGAAGATTCTTACTAAAGTCAGTTGTCCAGACAAGTATATCAGTCCTGAGAGGTTTTCTTGAAGGTATGCAAGCTTGTGTCAATATAGGTGGACAGGCGTCAAATCCCATTTTTGTTGAATAAAACAAGGGGATATACCAGCACTTACACTGTCTGTAATGTATCTCTCTATGGTTTTCCTTGTGGCTTTTGAGGACTGCACACTTGGAGTTTTATCAGGTGTTGTACAAGAGGTAAGTTGTTTAACAATAGACAGTTTGTTGCCAAAACAAAGGTGTTTACTTCTTTAATATGTAAATATTTAAAAATGCAGATGACTGTGATCTTGTTTCTGACTCTGAGAGTGATATGCAGCACCTGATGCACTCTTTTGTATGCAATAAGTTGGGTTGACACTGAGTCTGGGCAGCTGTCATGTATTTGCTTGCTCTGGGCAAGGTCTTCATTGAGCCTAGTATTTATGTGTATGGGAAATAATTGAAAGTTGTGGATAAATTTGTGTATTTAGGCGGAACAGTTAACATGACAAATAACTTTGAACATGAAATCTCTTTATGAATAAAGAAGGCAAGTGATTCATTTAGTAAATTAGATGGGCGTCTCAGGTGTTAATGTGGAATTTCCATTGATACAAAGATAAAGGTGAACAGATCATGTATATTATCTTCATTGCTGTGTGCATGTGAAACTTGGGTCATGTACCACCTAAATATAAAAAGCTTGAAAATGTTCATCTTTGCCAAATACTGAGTATCCATTGGTAATCACATATGAGTGGCGTTGAAGTGTTGGAAGAAAGTCATTTTGAAAGTACCAAATCATTCATAATTCATACATCTCACCTATGTATGTCGTTGTCATGTTTCTGCAAGTAACTTGTCTACAGCTTATGCTATAGACTACATTTTTAGTTTTACAATTTATTTGTGGATTTTTTTCTACATATAACACATTTCCTATTAGTACAGTGAGTTTTCTTAAAGGGGTATGTTTTGATCAGGGATTTTATGGTAGTTCCTACCACTTTAATCTTTAGATGCGTCTTTCTTAGGGTCTTTCTAAATAGGTTAGCTAATGCATGAGGCTAAGTAGGCCTTCTCGACATGAAAGGGATATGCCCATTGTACAGGAACAAATCATGGAATAGCATAGATAGGACTAAACATAAGATAGGGAAAGCCACTTCATGGTACAACAACCAGAGATACCAGAGTGTCATGTTCGTGGATGCAACCTCTGGAGAGAAATTAGCTAAATGTGAGACAGCTCGAAGCATAGGAGAGAGAATAGATCAACATTAGGTTGAATTAAAAGGACAAAAAGACGGTTCAGTACTATACAAACATGCCAGACAAAGACATGATGGTAATATAGACAAGATAGAAATTAAAATAATATCAAACATAGAAATGACTCAACAAGTAGACAAATCAGATAAGCAACTGAAATAGAACTAAGAAAACCAAAATTGAACAGAAAAAATAAATGGAATAACAACAACAACCATACACAAACACACAATACTGACCTAAGATAAATATAGATAAATATACACAGGTACAATAAACACACACTAATGAACAAAGACAGAATACATTCACAAACAGACTCCGACACTCACACACACCAAACTGAAAACACACACACAAATGCATGCGCAAAGAATAAATAAAAATAAAAATGGTGTAGACATTACAATACAATGGGAGGAAACATAATAGTACCACTGATGATGTCACAGGTGTGTGATGAAAGAACTTTGATAGACTATATATATTTATATCTATATTTTTAACTGTTGGTCAGTCAATGATAAACATTGATTGCCAGCTAAATTAAAATATACAGAAGTAAAAACCAATTCAAACTAAACACTGAGCACACTCATGTCATAGCATAAACCGCGACTCACAGGAAGAGAATCTTACGTATGATAATACATCGAGATTCAATTGGTCAAGGTTCGACAATAGCTATTTAACACATGATAATCAAACCACGGTTACTTTATTGTTCGACTCACTGAGCATGCAAACTCAAAATTGCATACACTCATGTCATAGCGTAAACCTCGACTCACTGAAGAGAATCTTACGTATGATGATACATCGAGAGAAATAATCCTCTGTGTTGTCATATCGTAATCCGAAACCGTAACCCATCCATCCATACACAACAGTTCGAAATACATGACCACAACTTTGTATTTTTACAGTTCCTTCTAAATGTTACACACACACACGCATACTCAGTCATACTATTTTTTTTTTCTCTCTCCAAATTTCTCTACACTCGAAGTGTGGGCGCAGTATCCACATTTTGTGTGTTTTGGGACACGCGTCTAGGAATCAGTTTCTGCTACACCTTTTATAATCGATCGCTGCTCCAGCATCGATCTAGGTAGGGAACTAATGTAGCGAAATCTGTCCGCGCCTTGAACTTTGGGTGAAACCTAGAGATCAAATTTTAGGTCACCACATTTATTGTGTTAAC
>OZ024742.1:159455721-159668221 GCA_964016885.1 Eledone cirrhosa | reverse complement strand
TTTTATTAATCATAGAATGTCTGTGCACGTACCACCGTTTTTTGAAAACATCAGCTGTGGAACCAATGTAATACCATGCCAAGCTACCTGAGTTGATAGTACACAAGTATACTACGTTTTTCTTTAGTAGAGGACATTTGTCGGGCAAATGGCAATTACATAGAAATGCTTTTCTATGCGCCGGTTCTACTGTATTATTTTGAAGATTGTTATATGCGCTGCGAATTAGATTTGTTGGTGAATTGTGTTGGTGTACTTATGCGTGTATTTGGTTGCGATGATGTAATATGTGTGTGTTCTATATTTGGTGATATGGAAGTTCTATGGGGGCTACTTTTATTATGAATTCTTAAGTAGTTAATTTTGTGAATGTGTGATTCTAAATTGTTGTCAGTGGAGTATGATAGTTTGATAGTTTTTCTATTAAAGATTTTATGATATTTATGTATTCTAGGGAAGTGTTTGTCAACTAATTTAAAGAAAGTAAGAGGAAGCTTAGTTTTAATAGAGGAGTTAAATATAGGATTAAACCATAAGTAGTTTCTGTTTCTATATTTCCTATGTCCGCTGGTGGTATTATTATTATCAATTTGCTTATTAAAATTAGGTATATGGTGTCTATTTATGCGTTTAGATCTAGGTTTGTTGAATATATGGTTATGGGAAGTGTTGTTAACGTTAAGTGAGGTGTTATTATTTGCGTTAGGTATGTATTTGAGTCGTTCTTTGTGGCCTGCCTTAAGTAAAGCTAAGTTATAGTAGCTAGCGTGTTCATTAAAAATATCTTGGTTAGAGGATAGGCGTGAGATTCTAAGGGATATACTATGCGCTATGGAGTTAATTATAGATCTAGGATGGTTCGAGTTATAGTCAATGTAAGCTAAATTTTCATTATTTTTATGGAAAGGTGTTATAAGTCCTGAGTTAATGATACGTCTAAGAAATTGACTTTTTTAGAGTTGGGTTCAAAAGTAATGCTAAGGCCTAAATTTTCTATTTTTCTTCCTTAATCTCTCTAAGTATTGGCTATTTATATTTTTAGCTAAAAGTAGAGTATCATCTCTATAGATTCCACCTTGTAGGTTACCAAATTCATTTTGTAAGAGATATGCTATATAAATCCCAACCAAGTCTGTGATTTGGGCTGAGTCGTTCGATCCCATAGTGATATCGAAGTTATTTAGTCTATTTTTTCTCTCCCAGTAGTTGTTTTCGAATTTACTGATAGTTCTTCTAGGGGCTAGTATTATTTTAATTTCATCTGTCGAAAGATCCGAATGATTTTGGGCAAAGGATAATGCCTTATTAAGGGTCACTGGGGAGATAGAAGAGTAGTAGTCATTTATGTCAAATTGTATAGAGTCGGACGATTCTTTATTATCTAATGAGTTGAACCAGTCTATTGCTTCACTTGTGTTACCCCAGAGCTTAATAATTAGTTGTTTCTTAATTTGTGGTAATATTCTGTCTAGTATAAATTTACTAATTCTACCTATATCTGATTTTGAAGGATATATTATTCTAATAGTAGGGTTGGTTTCGAAGTTACATTTATGATCCTTCAGATTAAAAGTAGGTTCACAAGGTGTAAGAGGCTCGGTTCTATCTGATATTTTAAGTTTTTTTACTATGTTATTTTACTATATTAATGCTGTTGAGTGTAGACGCTGTAGTTTTCTTGTATTTTTTATGTAATTCGCGGCGTATAAAATCGTTGTATGTGTTAAGGCCCATGGTATATACATTAGATGTTTTATCTGCTTTTACAATGATACCATTAGTAGCACGTAATTTTCTTATAAGTACGTTGATGTTGTTCTGTATATATATATATATATATATATATATATTTATATATATATATATACTTTCTAATAGATGATGAATAAAGCATCAATAACATCAGCTTGTTCCGAGAAACACCATGTACCTAGGAAGATATAAGCCAGTTTGCAATGTGTTTCATATAGCATCATCATCATCATCATCATCACCTTTTAACGTTCATTTTCCCACGTAAGCATGGGTTAGACAAACCAGATCAGATGGCTGTGTCTTGCTCATACAGAACTGATTTTTGGCTCGCTTTCTACGACGAGAAGCCTTTCATAACGCCAACCACATTTACAGAGTGAACTGGGCATTTTTTGTTGACTCCTACGCGATGACTTTACAATGTGGACTGGGACCTTTTTTTCCGTGTCACCAACATGATCACTGTAGAGTGCAGATTGGAGACTTGGTGTGAGAGATGCGTGGGGATTGGGGAGGTAGATCTAGGAACGTAGGTGAAGGTTGGGGTGTTACGACGTTGGTGTTGTGTTAGGACGTAGGTGGACTGTTATGACGTGAGAGGTGTATGGAAGTGGGATGGAAAGGAAGATGGTACTTACTAGATGTATGTTTCAACCCGTGCATATGGGAAGGCAGGTCTTCTGAATTACTACATAATGCCAGAGACTTGTTCTGTGCCATCGCCTTTGAGAGGTGCATTTGTGCAAGGTCAGCTTTTATCACCCCATCGCTAGCCTTCCTGTGTCTACCTACTCCATAGCTTCCATCAACTTTTAGCACTCTGCACCGTTTTAAACAGCTGCCTTCCTTCATAGGCATCACATGTCCATACCAACGTAATCTCCTCTCCTGCACACTGCAGCTGATCCCTTTTGTGCCTCGTTTCTCTTTCAGTTCATTAATGCTTTGTTGTACATGTATATTACTATTACATATCCATTGAAGCATGCAGGCTACATTTATTTCCAATCTCCACATGTCATCTGCACACAGTGCCCAGGCCTCACTACCATGTAACATTGCTGTTCATATACACACATCATACAATATGCTCGCTCTTCATTTTGAGGGGAAAAACCTGGTGCAGCTAGCAGTGGTAGTAGCTCCCTGAACTTTTTCCATCCCGTTCTCACTCTGGCTACTTTACTTTCGAAACACCCACCGCCACTGCTGATTTGGTCATCCAGGTAGCAGAAGCTGTCTACTGCTTCTATGGAACATTTCACGAATTTGATAGCGCTTGTTTCCTGTGGGCGTTTGCTTTTTACTGCACCTGTGCAACAGCCACATGTAAAACCTATGTTCTTAGCTAATCTGCCTGAGATCCCACTACATCTTTTGGGTATCCATAGTTTGCATTTGGGACAGAGGTTGAAATTTCTATCTATGCTTTTCCTATACACAGATCAAGGGCATTTCTCTAGGGGGTGGGGATCAGGGCCATGTTTCCCCTTCTACATACTAGGACGTTAGTCTTTGACTTTAAGACCCTTTGATTGTAGGCTATGCTTCCAGATTTGGAATTTCTTCTCTATTTCTGCCAAAGATTCAGCTATAAGTGTTAGATCATCTACATTCAGGAGTTCCCATGGGCAGCGATTCTTAAACTCCTCTGTCATAGCCATCAGGACGATAATAAAGAGGACACGGCTAAGAACAGATCCCTGGTGGACAGCTACCTGCACGCTAAATGTTTCACTCTAGTAATATATAGATATAATTAAAGTGGACTAATCCACTATTATTTTTTATAAGGTGCGTAGAGAGAGAGAGAGAGAGAGAGAGAGAGAGAGAGAGAGAGAGAATGAAGGTGTGCACTCCAACATAGTGGTATGTGTATTTTGTATGTAATAACATACGCTATGTTTTCGAATAAACATTTGAAAGCCTTTAACCATGAAATTTGGAAGTTGATGGCGGGGCGCCATCTGGCGAGTTCAAGCAGAAGCAATAGGAAATTACTGACGGTCATTTCGGATTGATGGTAGTTATCAAGGTAATGCTGTCCTTTCGCTCTTTTTCTGCTGGAACTCAATCCTTTCAAACAAAGGATTAAAATTATCCACCAACACCTCAAAAACCAAATATAGTAGAAATTAAAGATGATATTTCGGACTTCTGTAGAAGACTCAGACTTGCGGAACATTTTACTTTGAAGAAGATAGTGATAAATCATTAGTATAAAACGAAAAAGAATTCCAACCCCCAAGAGGCAGAAATGCAGCCTTGGATGAATTCTGTGACCACATCTCAAACTTCCCAATGAATAACCTGAAAACTCCACAAATTGAGCCAAACTCCAGCAGACAACATTAGAAACAACTAAACGACCTAAAACTAAATCAAAATATTGTTATAAAAGAAGCTGACAAAAGAGGCGCCGTTGTCATTATGGACGCAAACCTTTACAAACGCACTGTACAGAATGCTACGGAACAATGCATGCTATGTAGAAGCCAAGGAATACAATCGTCATAAAGTGATGAAACAACTCACTGATTTACTACCCCCATACCAAACCTGTCTAACAGACAAGGAATTTGATTATCTCACAAATTCTAGAGGTAAAACAAACAATCTATGTTTCCTACCCAAAGTGCACAAATACAAACTAATTAATGAAACATGCAATACGATGAAAAAAAACTGTGTAAATATACCCACACCAATCGACACCCACCATTGCGGGCTCAATTTGTGAGACACATCGCCTAAGTAATTTCCTTGACATCTTATTAAAACCTCTCATCAAACACATCTGGAGTTTCATACGAGATGACCCAGATTTTCTCAACCATCTACCAAATATAGTAAACCAAAATATTTACATGATTTCATTTGATGTTGAGAACCTATATAGTAACACCATTCACGACTACGGAATCGAAGCTATCCTATACTGGCTAAACGCATTCCCTCATGAGCTATTAACAGACACTTCATCATAGAAAGTCTTGAATTCATCCTAAAAAAACAATTATTTCATATTCGACGAAATCAGAAACAGCCATGGGTACCAAAGTAGCGTCACCACATGCCAACTTAGTCATGGGATACCAAAGTAGCGTCACCACATGCCAACTTAGTCATGGGATACCATGACTAATTCATGTGAGTGCCTTCAGAAAGAAAACTGTCTGTTTTAATTTGTGGAGGGAGAATCTTGATGAACTAAGGAATTTTCAAGCCCCCATTAACTCTAACACATAATTCACTATGGAATTTAGTAACGGAAAACCCCCTTTCTTTGACATATTAATAACATAAAGAAACACAAAACTAGAAACTGACGTTTGTTTCAAACCCTCCGACTCCCGGCAATACCTCCTCTTCACACCTGCTCATCCAGCCCATGCACGCACCTTCCACATAATGTAGCTAAGCGAATCTGCACAATAGTTTCAAACACAACAAGGGACCGCAGACTAGAGGAGATAAAATATATACTCATCAAGAGAAAATACTCTCTACATATAATCAACGATAGCATTCAAAAAGTAAAAAAAAAAAAAAAATTTATATTTAAGTCCTACGAGAAACAAAAGTAAAAAAGGAAAAAAAGTCATACCAGCTCAACCTTCAACCCCCAAAACAGAGAAATCTATACACACATACAACTAAACCTAACTATACTACAAAAAGACAAAAAAAATGAAAAACCTCTTACAAAAATATCCTATTATTAAGAGTACACGACAGCCGAAATCATTAAAAAATACTGACAAGGACAGAGCTACAAACCACAATTACAGAACCTCATGTGAAAAGATGCAACCGACCTCATTTACACACAAGCGACTAAAAAAAAAAATCAGTTGTATCCCTTACTTCAGCAAAGACAGAATTGACCCAAAGCATGTAATCGAAAATCAGCATGCAGGAGTTTTAGCGAAAAAACATTTTAACCTAACAACATGTTTTGAAAATCCAAAACGAAGAAAGCAGCCTTTGCTAACATCAAACATTTCTACACGTTATAAAGATCCTTTATATATATATAATGGAATACTCCTGTATTGAAACCGGTGAAGATTCGAAACCGAATCTGAGCTTTCCCGCCTCTGGGACAAGCCGTGCTTGGTTGTTTACGCCCGGCAGACCAACCCCTTGGGAGATGCTAACCACAGGTCAGATGACGGTTGTTTACGTCCGGCAGAAAAGAGGTCAGATGATATATCCATCCTTCTAACTTCAATCGTTATAAATACAAGGGTTGTTTACGCCCGGTAGACCAACCCCTTGGGAGATGCTAACCACAGGTCAGATGATTTATCCATCCTTCTAACTTCAACGAAGTTATAAATACAAGGATTTGTTTATACCCAGCAGAAAAAGTGGTACTACAGATAAGAGAGGAGGTATTCACTTATCTTTCAGATACAATACAATTATATTATATAGTACTCTGTGATATTTGTATTTACGTGGCTCGAAGAGCCACCAACTTATTGTACGAACATTTCATGTTATAGATTTTATCATTTAATATTCAAATTGAATATTGTTATAATAAAATAAACATTGTAACAACACAATCCTGGTATTATTCTTTGCATTGAAACCATCATACCAACAATTCCATCTATCCGTTACAACTGGTGACCCCGTGAAACAGACACACAACCAGAAGGTTGTGTGTCTGTTTCACGGTGTCACAATGCGGTGAATCATTCACCTATTCCGACCTACGGAGAGCAGTCCCTGACACTAAATTTAGGACTACGCCGCACTTTTCAGTGGGTATTCGATGTGGCTAAGCTGCCGACCCCTATTTTAGGAGCTGATTTTCTTCAGCACTTCTCACTGCTAGTGGACCTGAAAAACCGACGACTCGTTGACAACTCCACTGGTCTCGCTGTGCGCGGCATAGCCGCTTGGACAGCCACAGTCAGTCCAGTTATTTCACGACCGGCAACAACAACACGACACAGCTATATAATCAACAAATACCCAGACGTAGCTCGACCAGTATTCAACACCTGCCCTGTAAAACATGACGTTACCCACCACATAAAAACACACGGCCCACCTGTCGCTGCACGACCTAGAAGGCTACCACCAGACCGGCTGAAGTTCGTCAAACAAGAATTTCAGCACATGCTGGATCTCGGCATCATACGTCCGTCCAGCAGCAACTGGTCCTCACCCATACATTGTGTACCCAAGGAGTAGTCGAACAACTGGCGAATCTGTGGCGACTACCGTGCACTGAACAACTGCACCGTGCCTGACTCTTATCCAGTGCCTCATCTACAGGACTTCTCTAGCTCGCTGCACGGAACTCGCATATTTTCGAAGATAGATCTTGTGCGAGCTTACAATCAGATACCTGTGGAACCCGCTGATATTCCGAAGACCGCCGTCACAACATCCTTTGGAATGTTCGAATTTCTGCGTATGCCTTTCGGTTTGCGCAATGCAGCGCAGACATTCCAACGGTTCATTGATACAGTCACCAGAGGTCTACCTTTTGTATACGCATACATCGACGACTTACTGGTGGCCAGTGGCTTCGAGGAAGAACATGAGAGGCACCTGCACCTGCTATTCGAACGTTTGCGTGAATACGGAATTGTTATCAACCCCAGCAAATGTGAGTTGCGTCCCTTCATTTTCTGGGACACATCATTGATAAAGATGGCATTCGCCCACTTAAGGAGAAAGTCAAATCCATCATTGATTTTCCACAGCCCACATCTCTCCGCAAACTGCGATAATTTCTTGGCCTGGTGAACTTCTACAGAAGATTTATACCCCACTGTGCAGAGACAGCCCAACTGCTCACAGATTTGCTGCGGCAGCGTACAACCAAAAACGCGAACATCAATCTCAGCGAAAAAGAATGTACCGCTTTCGCTGAGTTGAAGAAAATGTTGCCCGAGAAAATGCTGAGTTACCCCAAACCTGACGCCCTAATGTGTGTATTGACTGATGCATCCAATTTCGGAGTTGGAGGTGTGCTTCAACAACTCTCTGGCGATATTTGGCGACCTGTATCTTTTTTCTCTAAGCCATTAAAACCCGCCGAAACTAAGTACAGCACATTCAGTCGTGAATTATTGGCAGCATACCTTGCTGTCAAGCATTTTCGACACATGCTAGAAGGTCGTGTTTTCTCCATATACACCGACCACAAACCACTAATGTACGCGTTCAACGCCAAGCCTGATCGCCACTCACCCAGGGAGGTTCGACATCTAGACTTCATTTCTCAGTACACTACTGACATTCGGTACATTAAGGGTGCCACCAACTCAGCAGCTGATGCCCTGTCGCGCATGGAGCTTAACGCAATCCACACCACTGCCACTATCGATCTCCAGAAGATTGCAGCAGATCAACAGGATGACGAGGAACTGCTACAGCTCCGGAAATCATCCTTGAAATTGCAGGAATGCCCGATGCCCTCTTCGCAGGTTATATTTGGTGCGACATCTCCACGGGCCACGAGCGCCCATACGTGCCCCGGAAACATCGACGCAACGTTTTTTCGGCACTGCATTCTCTGGCACATCCTGGCGTCCCAGCCACGCAGAAACTGATGGTTGCCCGCTTTGTGTGGCCCAACATCAGCAAGGACACCCGCGAATGGGCTAGGAACTGTATGGCGTGCCAGAAGGCGAAAATTCACCGGCACATCAAAGCCCTGATCGGTTCTTTCGCAACACCTGATGCACGGTTCCAACATGTCCACATAGACATCGTTGGACCATTGCCTCCTTCTCACAACTACACTCCTCTTCTCACCTGTGTCGACCGATTTTCTCGCTGGCCAGAAGCTTTTCCCCTGATGGATATTACCGCGGAAACTGTCGCCAAAACGCTAGTTTCACCGGGTTTCTCGTTTCGGCACACCTGCAACCATGACTATGGATAGAGGACGTCAGTTCGATTTGCACCTCTTTACCGAACTGACTCGTCTACTCGGGTGTAAACACATCCTTACAACGGCGTATAACCCTGCAGCTAACGGCATGGTTGAACGCTTCCACCGCCAGCTAAAAGCATCTATCAAGGCTTACGAAGACTCCACTAACTGGTTCGAATACCTCCCACTCATTCTTCTTGGTATTCGTTCCACTGTTAAGGAGGGAGTCGGACATTATCCGGCTGAAATGGTTTATGGCACGGTACTCGCTCTACCCGGGCAAATGATCGCTCCTGTTTCGCCACAAGAACTTCCAGACCCAACAAAATATGTCACCGTTTACGGTCATCCATGTCGCATCTGTCTCCTTCAGCCCCTAAACAACAACACGTTACTTCACACATACCAAAAGACATCGATACATGGACGCATGTTTTCGTTAGAAATAACGGTATTCCATCGCAACTTCGTCCGCCATATTACGGGCCCTACGAGGTGATACAGAAACGCCCTAAGTAGTTCGTCCTCGACTTGAACGGGAAACGAAATACCGTCTCCATTGACCGTTTAAAAAAAGCGTTCATGGAACAGGATTTGCCATCAGTACCCACCGTTTCTCCAGCAGACTCACCAACAACTTTGCCCGACACAAACACGACGAATTCTGCATAACCCCGACACACCAAATCTGGAAGAACAGTTCGATGGCCCACGCTATACGGACAAGTTTATCGGGTAAGTACAAATTATGCATCTGGTCGACATTTCGGCTAATTTGTACATTTCAACGAATCGGCCAATTTCTGTGGTCATGAACTATTGCTACACACAAATCAATTGACTCTGTGCATCACCCACATCAAAAGAACATTTTTCCGTTTCTATGAAATGAACGAACTTTTAATCAACAAACTTTTCGTATGAACATGTAGCGGTTGTCTCCCTTGTTTTGATTAGGATCTAGACGGGAAGTGGAACCCTTTCTGCAACTTCCGGTCAGAGCCCTATAAAACTAACAACTTTAAGCTTCCTTTCTCTCTTTGCCTTTTCGGCACCGATTCACAGAGCCTCTCATTGGGCTCCGCCATTAATTTGCAGTAGATAGTATACTTGACATGTCAAAGATGAGGATGTTGTTAGAATGAAGCAAAGTTAGTAGTTACCGTTTTGGTTGCCAGGCAAACGCGGCTGGCAGAGGACGCCTGGCTAAGGCCAGGCGCCTGTTGGCCAAATTAATGGCGGAGCCCAATGAGAGGCTCTGTGAATCGGTGCCGAAAAGGCAAAGAGAGAAAGGAAGCTTAAAGTTGTTAGTTTTATAGGGCTCTGACCGGAAGTTGCAGAAAGGGTTCCACTTCCCGTCTAGATCCTAATCAAAACAAGGGAGACAACCGCTACATAACCTCCCGCCAGAATTTTAGTGTATAAAAATCGAAATGAAAATATGTAGCAAGTTGGCGAGAATGTTGTAACAGGCATGAAAATTACGACAAAAGAATGTTTGGAAAAATCAATGATAGATATCAAGGTAGCCAACCGCTCTTGGCCAGAGAACGACTGGACATCCATCTATCCATCACCCAAAGATACAATGTAATAAAGTAAAAGTAATAGAAGAGCTCAAAGTTCAAAATATAGTTCACAGGTGTGCAATCACATGACAGCAGGAAAGAAAGTGTGTTCCAGAGAATGAATGCAGGTGGTTTCTGTTCTGTGGTATATCGTGAATTTCCAACATCCGAATGGATTTTCTCACAGGAAGAGTGCTGCAAAAATAAATTCTCTGGCTTTGGTGCTGTTGCTGCTGTATTGCTGTTGCTGTTGCTGCTGTATTGCTGTTGCTGCTGTATTGCTGTTGCTGTTGCTGCTGCTGCTGTATTGCTGCTGCTGTTGCTGTTGCTGTTGCTGCTGTATTGCTGTTGCTGTTGCTGCTGTATTGCTGTTGCTGTTGCTGCTGCTGCTGTATTGCTGTTGCTGCTGCTGTTGCTGCTGCTGCTGCTGTATTGCTGTTGCTGCTGCTGTTGTCTCGCTGAGTGAGCGTATTCGGTGTTTAAATTCACAGTAAAAAAAAATTTTTTTAGGAAAAATGAGTTGCGCAAAGTGCTAGAAATAGCAGCCGAAGTTGATGGTCGATGTTGAGAATGCGTTGACCTGGAAGGGTCAAGAGGCCAGCGACCAGAGAAATAAGCATTCTTAATAAATGCGCGGTTATCAACTGTAAATTTACATTGTAAATTTATAAACCGGCAAATAGAAGAATATAGCTTAAGGCTGAAGAATCCCTGGTGATAAATGGCGTGCGGCTGTCTGTGAGTAGAGACATCTCTGTGAATCGAGAATTTGTGCTGCCTACACGTGCCAATACAAGGTTGAAAAAAAAAAATATTTCTAACGCGCGAGAAAATGATAGTGCAATGTTGAAAGTGACAATGATGAAAAAGAAAGGCTTCACTCAGCACAATATTTGGTGTGAACTTTGGGAAAAAAAAAAAAAAAAAAAAAAACTTGAACGATGAAGAAAACGATGAACAAAAAGGCAATGGTTCATCGAAAATAAATGTTCCTGTTGAAATGTTTTTTTAAAGAATATCAAATCTCTTTTTTTTTGTGTGTGTTTTGAAAGAGTTCGTTGTAAGAAACGAGAAACATATATATATATCGTGAAATGTTTTTTTTTTTTTTTTGTTTTGAAAGTGTTCGTTGTAAGAAACGAGAAACATATATATATATATTGGTGAAATGCGACAGTTAATTGATGCGTGAGAGAAAAAGTCTGTCTGTGCGAATTCCACATGTGCGTGTGTGCGTGTCCTTGAGTATTTTCATAGTTTGTCGCTAAATTTGCTGTGTATTCGTAATGTTACTCACAAAACCAGATGTGGTATTTTTTTTTTGGGGGGGGGGGGGGTGACCACTTATAGCGATAAACGGCTGCGTGTTCGTATCACGTCAGGGTTACCAATATAGCGAGATTACTGAGGTTGTATGAATATAACAAAACGAGACATGGTTTGTGTGTATAATATTTAATTAACAGTAGATAGTATACTTGACATGTCAAAGATGAGGATGTTGTTAGAATGAAGCAAAGTTAGTAGTTACCGTTTTGGTTGCCAGGCAAACGCGGCTGGCAGAGGACGCCTGGCTAAGGCCAGGCGCCTGTTGGCCAAATTAATGGCGGAGCCCAATGAGAGGCTCTGTGAATCGGTGCCGAAAAGGCAAAGAGAGAAAGGAAGCTTAAAGTTGTTAGTTTTATAGGGTTCTGACCGGAAGTTGCAGAAAGGGTTCCACTTCCCGTCTAGATCCTAATCAAAACAAGGGAGACAACCGCTACAAACATTTTCAATTATATGTAACATCACAGTACATTTTCCTGCATGTAAATTTGTTTTGCATGTTTTCTTTCATTTCCCCTGTTTATAAATGACTTTAATGTATTTTTTTTCTGATTTTCTTCAACAACACACCTAGTTATACCTATCTTCATTTCACATATTCCTAGATCGTTCGATCGTTAGCTTTCTCACTGGAAGAGGGGTATTATAACGGAATACTCCTGTATTGAAACCGGCGAAGATTCGAAACGGAATCTGAGCTTTCCCGCCTTTGAGACAAGCCGTGGTTGATTGTTTACGCCCGGCAGACCAACCCCTTGGGAGATGCTAACCACAGGTCAGATGATGGCTGTTTACGCACGGCAGAAAAGAGGTCAGATGATATATCCATCCTTCTAACTTCAATCGTTATAAATACGAGGGTTGTTTACGCCCGGCAGACCAACTCCTTGGGAGATGCTAACCACAGGTCAGATGATGGTTGTTTACGCACGGCAGAAAAGAGGTCAGATGATATATCCATCCTTCTAACTTCAATCGTTATAAATACGAGGGTTGTTTACACCCGGCAGACCAACCCCTTGGGAGATGCTAACCACAGGTCAGATGATATACCCATCCTTCTAACTTCAACGAAGTTATAAATACAAGGATTTGTTTATACCCAGCAGAAAAAGTGGTACTACAGATAAGAGAGGAGGTATTCACTTACGCTGTCAAATCTCCCTTCACGAAAAACAGTCCGTCCACTAATTTCTCACATGCCTTTCCCGCCTGGCTGATTGAATACTACTACTGCTAAGATAAGAAAGTATACTAATACGCACACACGCACACATAGTAAGTTCACACTGCTTGCATTTTTACACGCACTATTTCTGTCCGTCATATTGTATCTTTCAGATACAATACAATTATATTATATAGTACTCTGTGATACTTGTATTTACGTGGCTCGAAGAGCCACCAACTTATTGTACGAATATTTCATGTTATAGATTTTATCATTTAATATTCAAATTGAATATTGTTATAATAAAATAAACATTGTAACAACACAATCCTGGTATTATTCTTTGCATTGAAACTGTAGCGGTTGTCTCCCTTGTTTTGATTGGGATCTAGACGGGAAGTGGAACCCTTTCTGCAACTTCCGGTCAGAGCCCTATAAAACTAACAACTTTAAGCTTCCTTTCTCTCTTTGCCTTTTCGGCACCTGGTCAAGAGCCTCACATTTGGCTCTGCCATTAATTTGGCCAACAGGCGCCTGGCCTTAGCCAGGCGTCCTCTGCCAGCCGCGTTTGCCTGGCAATCAAAACGGTAACTACTAACTTTGTTTCATTCTAACAACATCCTCATCTTTGACATGTCAAGTATACTATCTACCATTGTTAATTAAATATTATACACACAAACTATGTCTCGTTTTGTTACATTCATACAACCCAGTATCCTCGCTATATTGGTAACCCTGACGTGATACGAACACGCAGCCGTTCATCGCTATAAGTGGTCACCCCCCCCCCCCCCCCGCCCCAAAAAAAGAAAAAATAGCACATCTGGTTTTGTGAGTAACATTACGAATACACAGCAAATTTAGCGACAAACTATGAAAATACTCAAGGACACGCACACACGCACATGTGGAATTCGCACAGACAGACTTTTTCTCTCACGCATCAATTAACTGTCGCATTTCACCAATATATATATGTTTCTCGTTTCTTACAACGAACACTTTCAAAACAAAAAAAAAAAAAAAAAAAACATTTCACGATATATATATATGTTTCTCGTTTCTTACAACGAACTCTTTCAAAACACACAAAAAAAAAAGAAATTTGATATTCTTTAAAAAACATTTCAACAGGAACATTTATTTTCGATGAACCATTGCCTTTTTGTTCATCGTTTTCTTCATCGTTCAATTTTTTTTTTTTTTTTTTTTTCCCAAAGTTCACACCAATAATTATGCTGAGTGAAGCCTTTCTTTTTCATCATTGTCACTTTCAAAATTGCACTATCATTTTCTCGCGCGTTAGAAATATTATTTTTTTCAACCTTGTATTGGCACGTGTAGGCAGCACAAATTCTCGATTCACTGAGATGTCTCTACTCACAGACAGCCGCACGCCAGAGATAACATTTCTCCCCAAGGATTCTTCAGCCTTAAGCTATATTCTTCTATTTGCCGGTTTATAAATTTACAATGTAAATTTACCGTTGATAACCGCGCATTTATTAAGAATGCTTATTTCTCTGGTCGCTGGCCTCTTGACCCTTCCAGGTCAACGCATTCTCAACATCGACCATCAACTTCGGCTGCTATTTCTAGCACTTTGCGCAACTCATTTTTTCTAAAAAATTTTACTGTGAATTTAAACACCGAATACGCTCACTCAGCGAGACAACAGCAGCAGCAACAGCAATATAACAGCAACAGCAATACATCAATACAGCTTCACCAAAGCCAGAGAATTCATTTTTGCAGCACTCTTCCTGTGAGAAAATCCATTCGGAGGTTGGAAATTTCACGATATACCACAGAACAGAAACCACCTGCATTCATTCTCTGGAACACACTTTCTTTCCTGCTGTCATGTGATTGCACACCTGTGAACTATATTTTGTACATTTGAACTTTGAGCTCTTCTATTACTTTTACTTTATTACATTGTATCTTTGGGTGATGGATAGATGGATGTCCAGTCGTTCTCTGGCCAAGAGCGGTTGGCTACCTTGATATCTATCATTGATTTTTCCAAACATTCTTTTGTCGTAATTTTCATGCCCGTTACAACATTCTCGCCAACTTGCTACATATTTTCATTTCGATTTTTATACACTAAAATTCTGGCGGGAGGTTATGTAGCGGTTGTCTCCCTTGTTTTGATTAGGATCTAGACGGGAAGTGGAACCCTTTCTGCAACTTCCGGTCAGAGCCCTATAAAACTAACAACTTTAAGCTTCCTTTCTCTCTTTGCCTTTTCGGCACCTGGTCAAGAGCCTCACATTTGGCTCTGCCATTAATTTGGCCAACAGGCGCCTGGCCTTAGCCAGGCGTCCTCTGCCAGCCGCGTTTGCCTGGCAATCAAAACGGTAACTACTAACTTTGCTTCATTCTAACATCTATTCCTATTGACATGTCAACTATAAAATCTACCGTTAATTAAATATTATACACACAAACCATGTCTCGTTTTGTTACATTCATACAACCCAGTAATCTCGCTATAAAACCATCATACCAACAATTCCATCTATTCGTTACATATATATCAGGTGCACTTTTCGAACCCTTTTTAATTATCATTTTCGTTGTGTATATATGTATAACTTGGAAAGCAGGGCATGCAGTCCACGATGCAGTCCAATCGCTATGGCGGATAGTGTGACTGTTGTGGAGCCTTCGCCCCACACACACTTTGGAAAATTATTCACCGTCGCCCCTCCATTTGTGAATGTAATATGAGCGAATTTTAATGTGTGATAATGTATTTCTACCTACAGGCCTCACTTCGGGCTCGATACCACTCTCCACTGCACTCGATGTCCCCACATTAGTAACATCCTAGACTTGACTTCATGACCTTATTAGTTACGAGAGAAATCTGAGTAAATAATGATTTCTAGTATAGGCACAAGGCCAGTGATTTGGGGGGAGGAAAAAGTCGATTAAATCGACTCCAGTACATTACTGGTGCTTTATTTTATCGACCCCGTAAGGATGAAAGGCAAAGTTAACCTCGGCGGGATTTGAACTCAGACCATAAAGGGACGTAACATGGTGTCGGACCCTCTACTGATACTGCCAATCCACCGCCCTAATCTGAGTAAATAATAAAATCTTCAAATAATGAGATTTTAAAATTCATTTGTAAATCAGTTCAAATCTTCGTTTATTTTTGGCAATTCATCGATCACTTTGCTATAGAATGTATCAACACTACGCCCTACCCTTATCTTTTTCAAAAGAACCTTACTCATGTAAATGAAGACCAAATTACTTAATCTCATTCCCCTTTGAGAACACCTCATATAATTATTTACTCGCTTTAATGAAAAAAATGAATGATCTCTCACGGGAAGCAGATGTGGCAGGTATGGTCACAATCAGACGTAGTCATTTTGTTACATCTGTCAAAACTTGATTTAGTTCAAGTTCTCGTGTTATGTCTGCAACTTCCTGGATGTTTGACGCTTGCTTTGCAAAATCTGACGCATAAACTGATTTCAGCTTGTATATATATATATTTAACCCCCACGCCCACCCACCCCCCACCCACACACACAC
This sequence comes from Eledone cirrhosa, assembly GCA_964016885.1. NCBI lineage: Eukaryota > Metazoa > Mollusca > Cephalopoda > Octopoda > Eledonidae > Eledone > Eledone cirrhosa. Next base: position 159,651,933 of record OZ024742.1, on the reverse strand, counting down.
ACATGCATATGTCTAAAGACATCTGTATGAATATCATCATCATCATTTAATATCCCTTTTCCCTGATAGCAAAGGGTGGACGAGTTTTCGCAGACCAAGTCAGTACTCAAGCAGGCCTTCTGACCTCCCACACAGGCCATGGATCACCATCCCACTTACATACGGTTTCGTGCTCTACTGAGTGCATTTTATCATGAAACCAGCAATAGAGAGGTTGTCATGTTTTTGACACAACTGAAGGGTCCTCCCAACCCTTTGTTTGGCAAGTTTTTTTACACCTGGATGTCATTTCTATCACCAACCAATTCACAATGTGTTCTGAGTGTGTTTGTCTGAGTTGGTAGGACAGGGTGGGTGTGCATGGAGCGGAAAGAGTATCTACAACGTTCCGACAATGAGGGTGCCTCAGGACTTTAGAGATGAGAGTGCATGGTCAAGGAAGGGGGGGGGGGTGCACCGATCATGAGCTCAGCTACTAAGGAGTGCTAATGGAGAGGGACACAGGGATGAGTCAGGTCACATTTTATGCTGGCAAAGTGTTTTCACCAAAACGGCATAGTGCCAGGTCTCACGGTCCTTTATCATCTCTGTTGTGATGTTTAGCTTCTTGTGTATTGAACTGATGAAGAAAAGTTTTAGAATTTCTTCATATTTTCTGTAACTAACAACATTGTGGAAAATGATTTTTTGGAGATACATAAAACACAGTTATATATTTGATAATAATTTAGAAAAATATGAATGAATTTAAAACGAAATTATTGATGTAAATTGTGAAGTGAACTACACAGCTATATATATGGCTAAGATGATATTTTTAATAAAAATTGTTTCTAATATAGGCATAAGACAAGCAATTTGGGGGATGATTTGAACTCAGTACATTTGAACTCAGTACATCGACCACGGAAAGATGAAAAACAAAGTTTACTTAAGCTGGAGATGAACTCAGATTGTAAATAATTATTTCCTTTTATTGACAACAACAACAACAATAATAATAATAATAATGATTTCTTTATTAACCACAAGGGTTTACATAAAGTAGACATTAAGGACAATACAGGACAATACAGGACGGTACAATTGGGCATTTCTGCGTGTAAAAAAACAGAGGATTGTAATAAAAAAAATAACAATCAAAAATTCCCCAATAGGGGGAAGACTTCCGAGGGAAATTTGTGGAGAAAGCCCATTAAAAAACCACAGTGACCCTGACCACCAGGGCAAGTGCCCTCTCCCAGTTTTCCACCTTTAATTTACAGACACATACTCAGAGTAGGCCCATTCACTTGGGCCATACTTGATTCTCTCACCCATCTTTCAACAAAATGCTGGGAAGAGAGCACTTCCCTCTCTACCCTGATTTTCCTTTTCAAATGAAATTTGACAAAGTTAATCAGGGCATCACCGAAGAGGTAAATGCTCGTTTTCAGCCCTTTCAAACGTGTCCACCATACTATCTCTTTCGCCATGGCCACCAGACAGATAAAAACTGCCTGCCCTTCCCGGCTAAAGGAGGAGGGCGGGGCAATCCTCACGATGGACTCAGCTGATAGCTGGATCTGTCCTACGCGTGACAGCAGGGGTTCGACATAAACCCACAAGTCAGCAATGCTCGGACACTGGACGAGTACGTGCAGGACGGTTTCGTCGCCCTGCGCGCATCTCGGACATGCCCGCTGACGGCACCTCCATGCCTGTAGAGTTTATCCCGAACTGGCAAAGCTCCTCGGTAGCACTGCCAGGCCAGGGATTTCTGGAAGTTGTCCATAGGCCCCGGCCCGAAAGTCCTTCCAAAGAGATTGGCTAGTTGATTTTCGTCGACGCCTAGAGTTTCTCCAAATACGTCATCGCTCTTCCCCTCCACTAATCCTCTATAGAACGCCAAGGTGGAGTTTCCACCGATCACATTGCCCGATTGGTCGAGGGCTGTGAGCGCCTGAAGACATTCCAGTTTCCAAGCGCTCCCTCTCGGTCTTCGCTTGACCCAGGACTGCAGCTCCGTTAAGGAAACGAGCTGGGGAAAGACGTGTCTAGCAAACGGCGACCACACCTGATCACCGTCGAGGAAGAGGTAGAGATGTCGTAGCCTGAGCACGTGTCTGCGCATCATCATCCACGGCATGCCCAGCCCTCCACGTAGCGGGTGTTGACAGCAGATGGACCGCCTGACCATCGGAACGCGTCCCTTCCACAAAAAGCGAAAGAGCAAACGCTCCAGCGAAGTCAGACGGGGCTTAGGACAAGGTACGACGGTCAGGCAGTAGTAGATGACGGACGCGATGTACGCGTTAGCCACCTCCGCTCGACCTTTCAGGGATAGCTTCTTCTCCGCCCATTTCTGGGTGAGAGAAGACACCCTGCTCGTCACCTCGGCCCAGTTTTTGTCCGTCTGGAGGTCCGGACCGAACCAGACCCCTAGCAATTTAACCGGTCCGTCCGTCCAGCGCCCGACGACGCTGTTGGACGGCATGGACCTGCCTCTCCAGGTGCCGAGCTGCAGGCCCACTGACTATTCCTGGTTGATCATTGCTCCTGTCACCGCTTCGTATTCTCTTAGTGTAGTGCCGATCGCCTCGATGTGTTTGGCGTTCGACACCACTACGGTGACATCGTCCGCATATGCTGATACGGATCTTCCGCATCCTAGTTCGCGCGGGACCCCCCTCAACGTCTCCTGTTTGTGCAGTAATGGCTCGAGAGTCAATACATACAAGAGGGACGAGAGGGGACATCCTTGGCGGACCGAGCGCATGATGTTGAACGGTTTCAAAAGGTGACAGTTCACTCTCACCACAGAGCAGATGTCGCTGTGCATGGCAGCGATCCAGCCTCTGAAGACGGGCCCAAAGCCAGCCGCCCTCAGGACTGCTGCTAGGTAACGATGGTCGACCCTATCGAAAACTTTCGACTGATCTAAATTGATGAAGGACCCACGCGTGCCAGGTTCCCTAGCTACCTTCTCTACGATGTATCGCATGAGGTGGAGGTTGTCTTGGATGGATCTGTCGGAAATGGCGCATGTCTGCGCCTCTCCCACCAGACCACCAACGACAAGCGCCAACCTCTTTGCTAGCACCTTGGCCAAAATCTTGAACTTTCTATTTAGCAGAGTTATGGGCCTGAAATTATCTATGTTATCCCCCTTGTTCGGATCCTTTCTCAGCAGCTCCACAGCTCCTCAGCTCACAGAGCTGGGAATTCTCCCGTTCTGTTGCCAGTTGCAGTAGACATCCGCCAAGAGGCCTCCGAACAAGTCTGGCATCTGTACGTAAAGTTCATAGGGCAGACCATCCAAACCAGGCGATTTACCCCTTGTGCAGCGAGTCATTGCCTCCCGTACTTCAGCGGCTGTTATCGGCTTTTCGCAGCACTCCGCCTCAGTGGCCGAGAGCCGCGGCAGTCCGTCGAGGTAGACACTAAAGTCCATCCATCGATCCGGCCCGCCGCTGCCCCCGAACAGCTGTGCGAAGTGTCGCTGAAAAGCTTCACACATTTGCCCGGGATCGAGTAGCATGCGCCCGTCGTGGTCCACCAAAGACCGAATCGTGGCTTTGTTGCCACGACGCGCCTCTGCCACTCGGGCCCATTGAACGGCTTTCGTCCCCTCGTGTCTGAGAGCACGCACCCTAGCTCTGACAACGCAGCCTTCGTGCTTTGCATTGAAGAATTGGTCAAGGGCCAATTTCGCCGCAAGTATGTTGGTCGCGATGCCTTTGCTAAGCGCCTCGTCTAATTTTCTAACTAATTCTCCCTCTGCTCTATTTTTCTCTATTGCTCTAAGCCTTACTAAACCTAATGGACTCTTTTCTAATTGCTCTTTTCAGAGCAAACCAACACTTGTTGTTGACGATGTACCCCGTCAACGCCCGCTTAACTAGTTCGCTAATCCGGTCTCTGTAGGCCTTGCGCGCTGGTAAGGACGCGTTTAGCTTCCAATAGCCGGGTCCTCGTCTATGAAGCCTATCTAAGTCAAGCACACAGATCACGAATTTGTGGTCCGTGTAGCTGACTATCTTGAATTGTGGACAGCCTATGCTAGACCTATCTATTTCCCTACAAAATTTGTACAAAACCCTATGCGATTTGTCCAAGTCCACATTGGCACATTCGGGAAATCCAATCGGTACCTGTCAGACAGTTCAAAACGCCTGAGCAGGTTGGTGAGACTCTTTCACCCTCCTCCCCTATCTGCTAATCCCACACAGTCCCAGCGTGCATCTAAGATCCCGTTCCAGTCGCCCACTAACACTAAAGAGCGGGACGTTCCAAGAAAGGTCTCCAGACGCCGGAAGAAATCAGGCCGCCCTGCTCCTGCGGGGCATAGACGGCCACTAGCCTGAAAGCTTGCCCGTCCAGCACCACCAACTTACCTTCTGGGTCCAGGAAGATGGCCCGTATGGCGAGGTCCAAACCTTTCCGAAAAAGCACAGCAACTCCTTCCCCCGATCCCGGACGGCTGAGAGATGCGTACACATCGTAGCCGCCGAAGATCGGTGCGAAGACCCATGCTTCGGAGATTCTGGTCTCGCTGATGGCCACTACATCTATGTTTAGTGACCTGAGGTCGTTGAGCAGGTGGCCCTGCTTCCATGACGACCCCAAGCCAGGAAGGATGGTTTCTCCATCCCTTTTCACTTGATCGTCTGGTGAAGGCACCGTTGAATCGTCCCTTCGGCTGGTCGTCGGCTCTTCTATGAGTATGTCCGAATATTCTTACCGTGATTGTCTGGTGAAGAGACCGTTGAACCGTCCCTTCGGCTCGTCGTCGGCTCTTCTGTGAGTATATCCAAGTATACTCTCCGGTTGAGTGTCCCTCCTAGGTCTCTGAAATCACCAACTACGTTGGGGAATTTCGTTTTAATGTTTGTGTATTGTTTCTGTGCTATTTTTACCAGTCTTATGTTCGTTGGTGTTTTTATTGGTGCTGGTATTATGTAGTCGTGCTGTGAAATGTCTGTGTGTTCAATTATGTAAGTCATTAGTTTCTTGTTGTGTGTATTTATTGCCGTGCATTTGTTTTTCTGGGTGTGCGGTGTGGTTCTGCTATTTTCTTGTCGTTGTTGCTGGGTGTGTGTGTTTTGTTGTTGTGTTTGCGATGTTGGTGCTTGTGGTGGTGGTGTTGAAGGTGTTGTTGTTGTTGGCGGTGGGGTTGTGGCCGGTGGTGATGCTGGTGCTAGTGTGGGTGGTGATGGTGTTGGTGGTGTTGCTGCTGTGAGTCTCTTTGCAGTAGCCTTTACCCTTTTTTCATTTCTTTCCTCCCTTTTCGAAGGCGACGATGCGCTGCTTCTGCGTTTGTGCCTTCTTGCGACCTTTTGCCATCCCTCTCCCACCTCACACTCCATGTCTGATTCCGTGAGGTCGGGGAGGGGTACCAGCTCCACTCTTTCACTCGTTGTTGTTGGTGATGTTTGCAGTGGAGTCTCTGTTGGAGCTGCAGTTGGTATTACTGTTGTTGTTGTTAATACTTCCACTGCTGCTGCTGTTCTTGATTTCCGTGGCTTGGGTATGGGTGCCACGGACCTATCGTTCCTGGTTGCCGCTTGTCCTGTTGCTGGTAGCCGCGGAGCCGGATTCGGAAGGAAGGGGGTTCTCCTTTCTCAGGGTCTTCTCGTTGCAGAAGGCCCTGAGGTGAGTCTTCGATCCACAGCGAAAGCATTTCGGGCGTTTGCCCTCAACACTTATGGGCAGTTGAGTGCCGTTATCGAAGTCTATCACATCCGGGATAGCTTCGATGCACTCCTGGTTGGTTTGCATTAACATCTCAATGGAGGTGCCGACCCAATCTTCTCTTACTCTTTTCTGTACTTGCAGTACAGTTGTTTTGTCCTCGATTCCGACGAGGACAGACGCGGCCAGCCAAGAAGGGGCCATCCCGGGGGGGACGTGGGTCAGTTTTACCCTCACAATTTTTTGCCCGCATAGGAGGGCACCAACACCATTTCCTCGCTCCTTAGGGTCACTAAGGATTGAGCCTTTGCCTCCTGGGGTGTGGCAAAAAGTACGTCTACGGTGGCATATTTCTTGCCTCGGGTGATATGCGTTTTACGCTGCCACACAGACCCTAATGCTTTTTGTATTTGAGCCTCTGTGGCTCTTTCAGCCCTACGGGATTTTGTGCTTACTGTACGGCACGTGACCGTACAGTGCTGTTGGGTTTCGAAAAATTTTTCGGCTGCCTTGCAGATTGCTCGGTGTCAGGTTTTCGTCACCATCTTCTTCGCTTCCTGTAATTCCTCATTTGTTATGAGGATGGTTTCCAGGTTCTTTGCGATACCTGCAAACGAGATTGGTTTTTCTTTGCTGCTGTTGTTGTTGTTGTTGTTGTTGTTGTTGTTGTCCTCAGAGCTGCTGTTACTTTTGTTGTTGCTGCAGGTACTACGACTACTGCCGCCGCCGCTGTTGCTGTAGTTGTTGTTGTTGTTGCTGCTGCTGCTGTTGTTGTTGCTGTTGCTGCTAATGCTGTTGTTGTTTATGCTGCTGCTGCTGATGCTGTTTCGGCTGCTACTGTTGTTTTCCTTGTCACTGTTGCTGCTGCTGCGGTTATTACGGCTGCTACTGCTATTATTCATGACGTCAGACGAATGAAATGGGTTTTCGTATTTTCCGCACACCTATTTCGTCGTTGTCGTCGTCGTGGAGAAATGTTCCATGCTTTGCACGTGATTTTTCTTTACTGGCGTCGCTTGCGAAAGAGAAGGGAGGGAGAGAGCACATTTAGAGAAGGCAGGGAGAGAGATAATCTTCTCTCTGCTGTAGTGACGATTGAGGAAGAAGAAGACGGAATGAGTGGGAGTGACCTATGAAAATTCTTTTTCGTAGCCATGTTTTTTTTTGTTTAAAATAAATATTGGGCACAAAACCCCAATAAGCAGTTATTTAACCCCGAAGGGCCAAATAACGGGCAGAAAGATCCCTCTCACGAGGAGGAGGGTGCTTTTGTCTACAATTTGGTTAAAGTTTTAAACAATTTACAATTGTTATAGCGGTCAAAATTTACAATACCTTACAGAGCCGAGCCTCCGTCAAACATGGCATTTATTAATAATAATAATAATAATAATAATAATAATAATAATAATAATAATAATAAGAAGAAGAAGAAGAAGAAATGAATGAATGAATAATATGAATGGATTACTAAATTGAGTTATATTTTACTATAGACCCCATCATTTTTGACAGGTAATATGTTAGTAATAATATAAATAACAACACAAAAGTGAGAATAAGAATACATGTATATTTTTTATTATTAGTATGACGCCATTAACTTAGCAATTATATAGATTTGTACGCGCACACACACATACACACACACGCGCGCGCGCACACACACACACACACACACATACACATACACACACACACACATATATATATATATGTAGATTACCAAAAGATTAACAATGTGCAGAAACCATCTAGTGAGAGTAGAACTTGTACCATATCCACATATCACTCGCAACTCTCTATTTGGTTGGTTGATCTGGTGTAATGGTGACTGCATACACTTTACCCAAATGCTTATAAAGCATATGTTGTGTGCAGACATATTACATATGATCAATCATATCAAGTTCCATAGGTACAAAAATCATTTCCAAACTACACTTTCGTTTGACATTAATAACATTTTAATTATCTAGGAATATTTTTGTGTTCTCTGATAAAACTAAAAACTAAGGATAATATAGCCAGCCCTAACTAGATAGTATAACTAACAAATATTAGAAAGTTAAAACCAGTACCTATAATAATGTCAATAATGAAGCTAAAGAAATTGCTAGAAACTTAAAGTGAGATAAAAGAACTGAAAGCCTAGCCAGACGTAATGCTTATATAACTTTTAAATACCATAAACAGGAGATTAACAATAGAGTTGGTTGGGGATTAATTAATCCCGCTAAAACAGAATTAGAATTAGCCAGTAAGAAGATACTAAGGAAAATAAATATACGAACAATACTAAACTATTATAGTGGAACAACACTTCTGTGATATTCCAGAAAAAAAAATAAAGCTAGGTTTATACAATTTGTCAAAACAGATTTTTACCCCTCCATCACTAGATTACTATAATAAATAATATTTCAGCTCTGTTGATAAAACGGAGCGCTCTTTTCCTTCATCCTGTCTATGAAAACCATTGTGTGTGTGTATGCATAGATATTGAATTTCAAGGCTAATATCACTTATACTTGAATAGTATGTAAATATATATCATGTTCACGTCAGTTGCGGTAGAAGAATCTGAAATGAATGAAAGACTTGTTAAAAATCAGTTGAATTTCAGATACTATTTAAAGTAAAGTTGCATATCTGATGACGATAAATACTTCAAGAACACTATTAAACAGGAGTTATGGAGGACTTCTTTAAATATATATATAATAAATGTAATTGATCAACTTTCTGACTACAGTGTTAGTTTCTTAAGTTTCGTATTCCATGCCTTTCAGGTGACGAGAACAAATATGGCATTTCAATTACATCTAAACATTTATATTTCATGGAAATACTTTCCAAAGCTGTACTGTAATATCATTTTTTCTACTTTTGGCACAAATACAGCAATTTGAAGGGAAGGGGAAAGTCGATTAAATCGTCCCCAGCTTTATCTTATCAAACTCGTAAGAATGAAAGGCAAAGTTCATATCGGCGGGATTTAAACTTACAAGTTAAAGGGTTGTAACTATAAGCCACAGAGTATGTTGTCCGACGCTCTACCGATACTGCAAATCCACCGCCCTATGTACTATAGGGTCATTCCATCTCAAATCACCCAGAGGGTCCCAGGTCACCCTCTCAGATCCCCCTGAAAAAGCATTAGGTCAATATCTTTGATAATTTTGAAATTGTAGGCCTTTAAAATATTAATTAAGTATACATTCTTTTCCGAACGAGCCTCTCGGACCAACTTGAAGAAGCCATTTCTCCTCTAATAAGGTAAACACATGTGTTTGAGGCTAACTTTTTCTGTAGAGTTCAAATATTTTATCAAATCAAGTATATCTTGTATATTTTTCCATCTGCAGGCCTCTGAAAATTGCCAAGAATTAAACGTACAGCAAATGTATGCCCCCTTTTAGGTATTTCTATCTAAATAGGTACACTAGATAAAGCAGCCATAATAGTTTTCCTGTTACTTAGCATATAGTAGACCATTTCTGAGCAGTAACTATGTTAGTTACTATTATGGGAGTGTCAGGATAAGTTTTTGAAATATGTGCGATTTAAAAAATGCCCATTTGAAGCCTTTAGTTGACCATGTGGGCAGTTCACTATCGTTTTCAATTTTTTACCATGCATTTTTATACTTTTGAAGATGTTGTGACAGAAATTTGGTTTTGCTGCTGAGATTCTTTTCTGAGTTGTGAATTTTTAGAAATTCTGTTGTCAGCGCTTTGTACAGGATCAACTTATTCATAAAGCATGGATATAAAACAGCATGTTGCATGCCTGTGAACGATGTCCTGGGAAAGAGGCATTACAAGAGTACCTAAATAGTCAGTTGGATAGTCAAGAGTGTCATGAAGGTGATATGATTAAATATAAACAATGGGTACACAATGATAGAACAACACTTGTATCACTTGAAGCTACTACAGCAGATTTCACTGATATCACATGTGAATGAGTTTGTAAGCTTACACAACATCACTTTATTGCAAAAGCGATATCTGCGGATTTGAATGCATTTAAATAAAAGCCTAGGTGCAACGAAGCCATCATTATCAGGCCATTCTTTAAATGCATTCTTTCAGAGTTTGTTTTGATTTTCGTAATTCTTGGATGTCTATTGCTTTGGCCCGTTTTATTCCATTATCTACTTATAAGGATAGGTATTGTCTTTCGAGCAGGATCTCCTTTAATTCTTGGAGTCTTTAATTCCGCATTTCAGAATTTGAGACAATTGTGAAAATTCTTCTCGCTGGATTAAATGGAATGTTCTTTTTTGTGTGCTTTGGATGGATAAAGTTGAATAGCAGGTACTGTTTAGAATCTGTTGGCTTGTAGTGGATGTCAGTTTCAATATTTGTGTCATTTTTAGGATTAAAGTGTCCAGAAATGGAAATTGGTCTTGACTGTATTCCATTGTGAATTGGATATGATTATCGATGTTGTTAATTAGGTTTTTGAATTCATTGAGTTGGTCGAGTGTCTGCAACCATAAAATAAGGCAGTCATCCAAGTAGCATTTCCAGTTCCCTAACAAATATTTGTGGAAGTTTAGGCGGTATTTTAATTTGGATTGTTCATATATCTGGACTTCCGTGTATAACTAAATTAACGTAAGTTGGAGCAACTTGTGTACCCATCGCAGTCCCCTATATTTGTTTGTAAATATTGCCATTGAAATCAAAATAGTTGTTTTGTAAAATGAATTTTAGTCTGTCGGTGACGAAACCATTTTCTATTCTGTCCGGTATCTCATTGGGATATTTTTCTAGCCAGAATCCTATTGCTTCTAGTCCGATTTGGTGTGGAATCGTAGTGTAGAGGTTTACTACATCAAAGAATACAATGATAATGTCGTTATTGACATGTTTGGGGAGGTGGTTTAAGAGGTCCAGGCCCCATATTACAAGACTTGGTGTGTGTTTGAAAATTGGGTTTAGTAATAAATCTATAAAGTTACTTAATCTGTGTGTGTCACATTTTGGGCTCGCTATAATTAGTCTTAATTTATGATCAGTGGGATGTTGTATGTTTACGCAGGGTGAGTGGATTCTTTACAGGTATCGATAATCATTTTGCTCTTATGGATTTTCGTAAGCCCGTAAATATTGCTGGCTCTGCATTCAAAATGTGTTAAATAGTCGCGTTCCTTTTTAGTTATGTCTTTTTTGTGTTGACAAATGAGTTTGTTTAATCTGGTCATCGTTTTGATTTCTGGTAGTTTTTTTATCCTTTCATAGTAGGTAGTGTCTCGTAAGGAAGAGGATATAGAATTTTTATAGTGTTCAGCATCCATAATGACGACAATACTTCCCTATCTTCTTCCTTAATTATGAATAATCTCCCCTTCTTCCCATTCCCTTCGACTAGTGTTGGGTTTTGTAGTCCATGGTATAGGAAAGTTGATATGTGATCACAAAATGTGTCCAAAACTCTGTTCCTGTCCTTTGTAGGTTTGTAGCTGCTTTTATTCCGTAGAATTGATTCATCGCTAATCTCCTTGTCAAAAAGTCCTCTGGTAGACGTAATTTTCTACATATGTGTGAAATATTGTCGTGTATCTCATTGCAGTTAGAGTATTGTGGTGTTGGGATGAATTCCAGTCCTTTTGATATGATTTTATTTTAATTTGTTAGGTTGAGAGATTTGTATTTGAAAGATTGATTATTTTCGGTGTTTGAAAATCGGTTTGCCCCACCGGGTGTCATGGATCCAGTTGTCTTGGTCTGAAAAATGATCTTTCAAAATTGTTCTTTCATGGGTATTTCTGTATCTGATGGCACTCTTACTATTATTGCGTGATCTTTTATAGTAGTTTCGGGCGTACTTAGGTTCGGGTTGTAATTTTGTTCCTTTCTGTGGGTTAGGATCTACGATTTTGGAACAAGATCTGTGTGAATTGGGATCTACGATGTCGGATCAAGTCCTGTCTTGAGTTAGGGGGCGTTTGGGTTATTTTAGTAGGGCTATAGTGTTGTCTATCATTCCTGGGATTATGGTCATAGTTTTGTTGAGTGTGTGTTTGACGCTTTGCTATTTGTTTTGTTTGTTGTGAATGTGGTGTGTGAATTTAAATTTTTTAAAGAATGTGTTACCTGTATGGTGTTCATCATCATCATCATCATCATCATCTTCGTTTAACGTCCATCTTCCACGCTTGCATGGGTTTGGAGGGAGTTTTCCCACTTGAGGTAAGAGTGGTTGTCTTGTTCGCATAGGACTGTCTGGCGGGTTTTCTACGGCTGGATGCCCTTCCTAACACCAACCACATTTACAGTGTGGACTGGGAGGTTTTTACCGTGTTTCCTACACGGCCACATTACAGCGTGGACTGTGTGTATTTTTGTCGTGACACCTACACGACCTCATTTGTTTCGGACTGGATGTTGTGGTACCAACATAACTTTACATTGAAGGGTGTGGTGTGGATGGGGTGGGGGTAGTGGGACGGGGGTGTATTTTGTTAGAGGTGCCTACTGACTGTAGTATGTTTTACTTTGCACTTAGGTAAGGCGGGTCTTCTGTATTACTGTGTAGCGCCAAAGATCTCGGTCCAGTGACTTTGTCTTGGAGAGGTGCAAGTGTGTGAGGTCGGAATTTATCAAGTCGTCCCAGGTTTTTCTGGGTCTGCCTACTCCGTGGCTACCGTCTATTTTTATTGCCCTGCACTTTTTTATACAGCTGTCGTCTTTCATGCGCATCACGTGACCATACCAACGTAATCTTCTCTCGAGTAAACAACATCTGATCCCTCTTATTTTTTAATTTTTCCCTTAGTTCGTTTATGCTTTGCCGTTCACGTATATTACTATTACACATCCAGCGGAGCATGCAAGCTTCGTTCCTCTCCAGTCTGCGTATATCCTCTGCATACAATGTCCAGGTCTCACTGCCATGTAACATTGCTGTTCGTATGCAGGCATCATACAGCCTGCCTTTCATTTTTAGAGAGAACCCTTTAGCGGCTAATAGTGGTATAAGCTCTCTGAACTTTTTCCATCCAGTTCTGACTCTAGCTACTGTACTTTCAAAGCACCCTCCACCACTGCTGATTTTGTCACCCAAGTAACGGAAGGTGTCCACTATTTCTATAGAACTATCTGTGCAATGGAATGAGCTAGTATTCTGTGGGCACTTGCTGCTACTTATTGCACCAGAGCACCGGCCACATATAAAATCTATATTCTTAGTTAGCTTACCTGTGATCCCACTATATCTTTTATGCACCCATACTCTGCATTTGGGACATAAAATGGACTTTCTACCTACTCCTTTCCTACACACTGAGCATGGCCATTTCCCGGATGGGACGGGTGCCCTATTTTCCTTCCTACAAACTAGAACTTTAGTCTTAGATAGGTTAATTTTAAGGCCTTTTGATTCTAGGCCATGCTTCCATGTTTGGAATTTCTTCTCTAGTTCGGCCATTGATTCAGCTATGAGCGTTAGATCATCTGCGTATAGGAGTTCCCATGGGCAGCCGGTCTTGAACTCCACTGTTATAGCCTGAAGGGCTATAACTCGTTTTTGAATTCCATTTCGTAATTGGTAAACCAGGTGGTATTTTTTTCTCATCGTTGAAAGGATGTTAGTTCTTCATTCTCACAATTTTCTTTCTAAAGTTTGGTGGGGTTTTTCATAGAGTAGGCGTTCAGTGTGCTTCGAAATTTCTGTTTCCATTTGTTGCTCGAATGACTTGAACTTTTCCTCGATGGAGTTGGTTCTTAATCGTTGCAGTTCTATCTCCATTTAAAATTTTTCTAAGGCCATATATTCTCTAAGGCTTTGTTGGTTTTCCGGTTCATTTGAGATGGGTTTTATTTGGAGTTTTTTTGGGGGAAGATGATTGTAGTAGAATCTAGCCATTTTTCATATATGTCTGCCTTGCCGTTTTTTTTTTAGGAAATTCCAAAAGGCAAATTTGCGGGTTGTGAGTTTTTGAGTTCATGTATTATTTAGGGTGCTTTTCACTGAGTGGACTTTTCATAGATTGAATTTTATTGGTTGTTCTTGCTTTTGGAGAATTGCTGTCTCAATGGTTTTAATTAATTTGTTTAATGCTGGATTAATATCCGTTTCTTGGGTATTTTTTTCCTTACTGGAGTCCTTTTTTATAGATGTCTATTTGAAATACTTTGTTGGTCAAGATTGACAGCGTGGAGGAAATCTCTTTTAGTTCTTTTAGAATGTTTTGGTTCAATGTGTTGTTTTGCTGAAACTTTGGCGGCATTTTCTGGCATCGTGTGGTGGATATATATAAGAGCGTGATGTTTTTTTAAATGTCCCACACGGGTAAAAATATTAGGAAAAAAATTTGAAAATGCAACTGGAATCTTTTAAGAATATTTACTTACTTTACCCGTTTCAAAGTTCTTATGATTATCAAAAGTAAAGTAGAGATGGAGGGTTTGTGTTTTTGTTGTGGTGTGTTTCGCATCTAACTGGTGATCGAAAATTCTTCCTGTTTTAGCTAAATATACTTTAATATTTTAATATCTTAATATGTTAGCCATCCACACACTTTTATATCCCCCCCCCCCCCACAACATCCTTCTCCATTTTAATAATGGAATCAATTTTATTACTGTTATTATTAAGGTGATAAACCGCCACTGCTACACACGCACACACATACACACACTCGCTCTCTCTCTCACACACAATCACACAAATACAATTCAGTATCCACAACAGGCACACACACATATACACACAAATACTCAAATTCTTACTACCCTGCCATCACCATCGCCGTCACCATCGTAATCATCATGGGACTCTGTCCACCGGAACCGCGAGGTGGTCAGCGCATGGGCCTTCATTTTCTAATGGTAAGAGATGGGGAGAGCGGGGGAGATGGAGGAGGCAATGGCAGTGGGAGTTTGATTCCTTTGTATTTGGACCTGATGTATATGTATATGTTTCTCAGACACACACTCACACTAATATATTTGTTGTGTTATTCTGAAAGAATTGTGAGCAATTTGTAATATTATGTAAACACTAAACTCCTTATTGAATTGGGACACATACATATAAACCAATTTCTTATACATTCAATTGTTTGCGAGTCTACTACAATAGAAATTCTGAAATTTGACACTCCTCAGCAGTTCGACATTAGCCATACTCACTGAACCAGAACACTCCAATTTTTCTCTTCTTCCTTTTTCTGAGCATCTATTTTTTGCGCAAAAATTATGTCACGTAACTAATACCAACCAATAAAATCGCATTTTAAACAAATAGCAATTTTGAGCCACTTTTTCTGGCGTAAAAATGACTATACCTAATCACGTGACTGTCATCAACCAACAACATTCCATTTTAAAAAATAGCAATCTGAGCCACATTTTTGTAGAAAACAGAAATAATTTTCAAACACCAGTTTGACGCGAGACACACCACCACAGAAACACAAACCCTCCATCTCAATTTTACTTTATATATATATAAGAAATGTAAATCTGAGTTTTTAGAATATTAATAATAATATTCGATTCGTTTGCAATTATACAAACAGCCTCTTTAAGCCATGTCAGTAGAATGACAACGTCATTCTTGCTCTTGTGTTAGCATGTAAACATAACGGCAGACACTAATTTTTCTTGGTGATTACCCTTCATCAGTACCGTATACTGCTTAACTGCCAACTGTCAGAACTAGTGAAAATATATGATATTTTCTGGAATATACATTGACTGATTGCTTGATTTGCATATTAGCATAATAGCAAACGAATCGAATATTATTATGTTCGAAAAACTCATATTTACAATTCTTGTAGAGCCATGTAGAGCGATAAAACTATTTCTTATATATATATATATATATATATATATATATATATATATATATATATATATATATATATATATATATATATATATATATATATATATGTAGGGGGTGAGTTTTATTGTAGTACAATAAAGCAATGCAGATATCGGATAAGAAGCACTCTACAGTTTGTAGGACTGGAGTATACATAATATAAGATCAAAAGATGGTTAAAGGAGTTCCATGTATTTTATTATGCGCATTTCAAAATGATATGTTGATTTAAAACTGCACTATCCACAAGTGTTTTTTAGCCTTCATATCATGTTCTCCTGTTTTATCTGATGAAAACACAAATATTATTGCATGATGATGTTTGTTTTTGAAATGCGCATAATAAAATACATGGAACTCCTTTAACCATCTTTTGATCTCATATTATATATATATATATATATATATATATATATATATATATATAATCATTTTGACATAAAATAAAATAAAGAACTTACCTGTTAAGACTTTTCTGTAACGAATTGTCCCATTTCTAACATTCATTCTCCTGCTATTGTTACCTTTTATATGAAACTCCCCAGTTCTGAAATTAATATATTACAGTTGATAATATATATATGAACTCTGTAATCATTATCACAAAGAAATATTTTATGACTGTTTATGACTATCATAATTTTATTTAACTAAACCGATGACAAAATGAGGGAAGGGGGTGAGGAAGACTCCATCTCAGCACTGCACTAGTACTCTTTTCATTGACTTTGAAAGAATGACAAGCAAAGCTTATACATTTCATCATTATCCTCATTTTCATCGTCATCAGGGAGGTAGGTGTAAAAGTCAAACTCTCTATCTTCAATTCAGTATTCATGCCAAACCTTAACTATGGTCATGAACCTTGAGTAATGACCGAAAGAATACGATCACGAAATCAAGCGGTTGAAATGAGGTTCCGCCGAAGGGTTTTGGGAGTAACGTTATTCGATAAAGTACGTAGCTCAGAGATCAGCGAGTCACGCTAGGTACAGCAGCTACGTCTCGGAATTGAGAGATCACAGCTTCGATACTATGGGAATGTGATTAGAATGTCTCAGGAAAGAATTGCTGGATAGATTTTACGGGTAAAACCAACTGGCAGGATACAGAGGTAAACCACGAGCAAGATGGTTGGATAACATCCATGAGCTCAGCTGGTCTCGCATGGGGATCCATCCGGATCAGTTGGAGACAGTTGCTTCTGACCGGACCCACCGGAAGGAATGTTAGAGAACACTACCCCCACGACCCTCTCAGGAATAGGTGAGTGAAGAAGAAAAAGGAGATAATTTAACTTTCCAGGTAATAAGAGTTCCAGGTCTTCACAGACAGAGTTACTCAGGTGGTATTACAGATATCTCAGATGGCCTAGGGGCCTGCATCTGACACACTGTTCTCTACTGAGTGCATTTTATGAGGAATTTAGCATTAAGGAGGTAGCTATGCCTTTTTTTGGCATATTTTTAACAGCTTGATGCCTTTTCTATCAACGTGCTTATCATGTAAATTACCAACACTAGTGTAGTTGTCATGTCTTTATAGAACTAAAATATTCTTACAACCCCTTTTTTAGCAGGTTTTCTATGGTCAAATGTATTTCCTCTCAACATTTTGATAAGACTAAGTGTGTGACGTTGCTTACAACCTCATAAATTCAAAGGCAAAAGACTCTCTAAAGTTTTTCATCAACAAGTATTACGATTGGTGCTCTGAAATAGCGATGTATACAAGAATGTATGTATAGTATATTTGGCATATACCGTATGTTTAATCAAAAACATTTAGAAGACCATACGCTATCGGTTTTAAAGTAGTTACTATGTCACTTACTTCTTTTGGACCGGCAATCGCTCTGTATAATCAGCTCCTGATTATTAGTGGAATTCTATAAGAATCCGGCTTCTATAATTTTCGGCGGAAGCAGGGGAGTACGTGGCTCTGATGAACGCCAACCATCGTGAAACAGACTGTTAGCTTCCCTCCCTTCTTTCCCCGAAAAGAAGTAAGTGACATAATCACTACTTTAAAACTGATAGTGTATGGTCTTCTAAATGTTTATAATTAAACATACGGTATATTGCCAAATATGCTATACATACATTTATATATATATATAGTTGCAAAGTTTTTGTGCATGCAATTCGGGCAGTGTTCAGAGAGTTTGTTCAGTAGCGGGCCCTTGGCAAATAATATTTCGTAGCTCTCTGAGATACAAAGGTCAAAGCACTTGTGTCCTCCCTTGTATGAGCGCGCTTTCTGGAGTATTTTCCATTTAAGCGTGAAGGTGGAGTTTCTTTTGAGGTCCCAGACATAGGAGGCGAGCGTTGTCTGATTTGATTTGTCCGGTCTTCTGAAAGAGTGGGTATGGGCATCCCACCGGGTCTTAAAATTATTGGAAGTCATGCCGATGTAAGTCTTTTTGTTGTTGCTATCATCGGTGCCTGAGATAACATCACATTTGTATACGATGTCATTTGTCAGGCATTTGTTTTCAACTGGGCAGGCTTCATAATTTAGGCAATTGCACAAGACTTCAGTCCGGGGACTGGGTTCGGAGGTAGTTGGCTTATTTAATTTTTTAGAATTGAGATTGGCTATATTCCTAGCTAGGTTAGGTGTAGTGGAGTAGGAGAGTCTTATTGTGTTCTTATTGAAGATGGTGTAGTACCTATGTTGTATGGGGAAGTGTGTGTTCAGCAAAATGAAGAAAGTCCTAGCTATAGGTGTAGAGACCTCTCTATTGAAAGGGGGGTTGTACCAACTAATCTGCCTATGCCTTTTCCTCCTAGATAGTCTTGCAGTGGTTTCTAGGTAAGTTATCTTTTCTTTAAATCCGCTGCGGGTGAGGGTGTCATTGTAGTAGGAGGCGGAGGCGTTAAATATATCTTCATTGGCCGAGAGGCCAGAGATTCTAATTGAGACATATATATATATATATATAAATTTATTAAAATAACAGATTAAAGTTTAAGCAAAGAATCGCTGCTTTCACCCTTAACGGGATCTTCTGAAACTAAAAAAGTCAATCTGTGAACGCAGAAGTAAATATTTCAAAAAACGTTGCAACCAAAGGAAGACAGGAAACGTTCCCTGGCAAAGAACGAAAAAAAAAACGAAGATAATACATCATTATTTGGTGCGGTGAAAACAATTACACGCAAAGACAAAACCACGTTTATGGTATAAATGAAGTCGTAGACTAATATTCTATTAGGTGGTTCATGGAGACGTCCTCTGGCAATGAACGGAAAAAACGAAGATAATACGTCATTATGTGGAGCGGTGAGAACAATTACACGCAAAGACAAAACCACGTTTATGGTATAACTGAAGTCGCAGACTAAAATTCTATTTAGAAAACCGAATGATTCTCGGGCTTCAGAGTTAAGAATAAAGTAAATAAAATACAGAGGTAATTGAAAATAAATATATACATACATGCATCCACAGTGGTTAAGGATTTCGAAGTTGATGTCATCCTCAATGCCCGTAAGTCGGTGATTAATTTTGACGACTCTATTTGGATTAAAAAATCTAATAGTACCCCATTCAACGTGAGTATGGGCGCCAGCGATTCTGCGGAGGTTACTGATCTTATCGGCCCTTTCCTTCTTTTCTCTATCAAGGAAGAATTCCCCAACGTGGGCGGTGGTTTGTACCGTGATGACGGTCTTTTGACCATGACAAAGTGCGGCCCACGTGCTTGCGACAGGTTCAGAAAATAACTCACAGCCTTCTTTAAAAGCTTCAACCTCTCCATACAGGTTGAGGCCAACCTCTCGGTCGTGAATTACCTCGACGTTACCCTTAATTTGTCGAATTGTTTACACTACCCGTAGAGAAAGCCGAATGATACGCTTAATTACATAAGTAAGCATTCTAACCATCCTGCCAGCATAACCAAGAACCTGGTAAGAAACGTCTCTTTGAGGCTTTCCCGTCTATCTACAAACGAGCATATTTTCAACGACCATTCCACATATTACAATGAAGCTCTTGCTCGGAATGGATTTGTCGATAAGGTAGCTTATACAGAGTACGAGAATAGACCTAGAAGAAATAGATCCCGACGCATTATATGGTATAACCCACCATATAATATGGAGGTGGCCACACCATTAGCTAAGATCTTTCTCTCCGTTATTTCCCCCTACACATAAATATAGTAAAATTTTTAA
Source organism: Eledone cirrhosa (assembly GCA_964016885.1). Lineage (NCBI taxonomy): Eukaryota > Metazoa > Mollusca > Cephalopoda > Octopoda > Eledonidae > Eledone > Eledone cirrhosa. Next base: position 159,632,233 of record OZ024742.1, on the reverse strand, counting down.
TAGAAATACCATTAAAATTTCTTACTCTACGACTCCTAACCTTGCACATAACATCACAGCTTCAAATTTAGCTACATTACCTAGCCGTAGGAACATGTGCAACCCTGTAGCTAGTACTAACTGTAATTGTAGGAATCGGGTTGACTGCTCCCTAACCGGGAAATGCCTATCTAGTAACATTGTCTACTGATGTAAGGTTGAAACACCCACGTCCCGTAGCGCCTACAGAGGGTTAACCGCCAATAGATTCAAGCAGCGTCTTTACACGCATACCCATTCTTTTCTTAACCCTTTAAGAAGGAATATGACGTCACTTTCAGCTTATATCTGGAGTCTAAAAGACAACCACACCCAATATAAGTTATACTGGGAGATTCTAGCTAGGGCTAGATCGTATAACGGAAATAAAAGACCTTGTGACCTCAGCGCTGCTGAGGCCCTGGAAATACTCTACGCCAGGGACCACATCTTAAACAAAAAATCTGAGGCAATTTCGGCTTGTAAACATAAATTGCACAAACATTTCCTGTATTACAGCCCCACATTATACCCTAACGGATAGTACGAACTATACGCGGATATTTTACGTCTTCATGTGGTAGCTAAGTATATGTAATATTTATACCATTACTTATTTGTATAGGTAAGTATATATTACCTGTATGTTTTGTGAAGGTACGTATACTTTCTCGTACGTATATTTGCTTGTATATGTTATGGCGCATAGTTTATAAATACTGCTACATGTGCATTTGGTTATGTGTATACGTGTGTTTTGTGTCTGTGTGAGTATGCGGGTTCTTACGTATGTAGGGTGTGTGTTTATGTATACTTTGTGTTTTGGTTGACGTACGTCCGCGAACATATGTGTTTTTACATGTAGGTATGTGTATGCGCGCGTTATAGATATTTACATATTTATGTGTGTATATCTATATATATCATGTTACACGCACACACACACATATATATATATATATATTTTTTATATATATTTTTATGTGTATTTGATGTATACGTTTGTATGTACAGGCGTTGCGTGGGTTCTGTATGTGCGTGCGTGTTTGTTTTTCTTTTGTGTACGTGCTCGTATTTGCATACCCATGGTGAGTGTTTTGTGTATGATTGTGTACGTACGTATTTGGATGCGTGTATGTATATATTTATTTTCAATTACCTCTGTATTTTATTTACTTTATTCTTAACTCTGAAGCCGAGAATCATTCAGTTTCCTAAATAGAATTTTAGTCTGCGACTTCAGTTATAACTTAAACGTGGTTTTGTCTTTGCGTGTAATTGTTCTCACCGCTCCACATAATGACGTATTATCTTCGTTTTTTTCCGTTCATTGCCAGAGGACGTCTCCATGAACCATCTAATAGAATATTAGTCTACAACTTCATTTATACCATAAACGTGGTTTTGTCTTTGCGTGTAATTGTTTTCACCGCACCAAATAATGACGTATTATCTTCGTTTTTTTCGTTCTTTGCCAGGGAACGTTACCACGAACCAAAGTATCGTCTTCCTGTCTTCCTCCGGTTGCAACGTTTTTTTGAAATATTCACTTCTGCGTTCACAGATTGACTTTTTTAGTTTCAGAAGATCCCGTTAAGTGTGAAAGCAGCGATTCTTTGCTTAAACTCTAATCTGTTATTTTAATAAATATTTGCTCTACGGTTCTTATATATCTGATATATATTTACCCTTATCGAGCCCTCTTTGGATTTTAGTCTTCAAATTTATTATTATTACTATATATATATATATATATATATATATATATAATTTCTATTGGTGCTCCAACATTTCGTTATTACACATAAATGTACGTATTGTATATATATGTATATATATGTATATGTATATATACATATATACATATATATGTATAATTATATATATATATATATATATATATATATATATATATATATATATATATATATATATACATATACATATATAATTATATATATATATATACATATATATATATATATATATATATATATATATATATATATATATATATATATATACATACCTACTCAAACACACACACACATCAGTTAATTTTCTTGCACTCTTGTGTCAAAGGAGCAGGCTACATCTACACTCCGGCACGATCTTTTTTCCTTGTCAAAAACCACTAAGTCAGACATATTCTGTTCTAATCTCTTGTCTGTCTGTATCCTGAAATCCCATAGCACCTTCACTTTATCGTTTTCTTTCACCGACTCTGGCTTATGGTCATACCACTTCTCAGAATGTTGAAAATTATTTAGTTTGCACAAATGCCAGTGAATCACCTTTCCTATTATATCGTTCCCCCATCCTTTATAGTAACATTCCCTCTGTAGCTTTTTTAAAGTCTCCTCTTTTTAATCAGCTCCAATGTCTGTGGATCTCTGAATTTTGTTTTCTTAAAAAAAGCGATATGAAGTGTTTTTCGTGAAGGTTGTCCTTCCTATTTGTTGTTCTTGGGCACCCCCTATCTATTGTCTTCTTCTTCAGTACAACTTTGAGCATCGGCTCCCTACTCTCAGACACATATTGCGTAGACCGCTCTTCTCGATCTGAACATAGTCTTTGACGCTGATAAGACCTCCTCCCCATTCAGATCTCTTTAAGTAGAGTCTATCAACATCACTCTTGTGGAACATGCTATAGGTAGCCATTAGCTTCCTAGTCTTTCTATCCATTTCTTTTGGTTCAGTAACATTCCATTTCAGAATTCCCACACTATACCTAATGATAGACACAGTTCAGGAATTTACGGCACTTATGAAATTCCTACTTTTTATAAATGTGATTTTAGCATGTTCCTTACTCTCCTTACGTATTCAGATCTTATCAATTCCTTCATTTTATTGTTCTTGATGTCATCTGCCTCCAGAACATCCAAATACCTGTATCCCTCTTCAGTATCGATTGCCTTTATCATCTCAACCGTTGGATTCCGTTGCTTCTGTTCAATTTACCCCTCTTCATTATTATGACTCCATATTTATTAACACCAAATTCCATACATATATCGTTGCTGAAAATACGGACAGTTTAACAAGTTTAACATCCTACTCTTTTTCGCTTTTCCCAAAGAGTTTTAGATAGTCCATGAAAAGGAGGTGGTTGATGGTGAACTCTCCTCTTCCCAGCTTGTATCCTGCTTTCACTTTTCACAATATGAGGGACAAGGGTATGAGGGTAAGGACAAAAAACAAAGGGGACACACTCTCCTTGGAAGATACCTCTCTTGATCTTCACTCCTCCCAAGAATTCTCCACCTGATATTAGCTCTATATCACTGGTCTTCATACTATTACTTAAGAACTGTCTGATGTTGTCTACCAACTTGAAGATCTCTAGGCTTTTGGTTATCCAAGAATGAGGAACCATGTCGAGTGCCTTTTTGTAGTCTATCAATCTCATGGCAAGCCAGTATGCCTCCTCTTTCAGTTCTTTATTACCATCTTATCAATAAGTAACTGATCTTTTGTACCAGGGGATTTCTTTCGGCATCCTTTCTGTTCGTCCGGCAATAAATTGTTTATGTGGAGGTGATAGTAGATTTCCTCAGACACAATGCTTAACAGTTTCCACATTACGGACAGACATGTGATAGGCCTATAGTTGGTAACATCATTACCTTTTGTCAGCCTCTCTGGTACTTCACTCGACACCAAGCAGTCATTGAACATGGCTGTCAGCTTTGGATGGAGGGACATTATATTTTTTGTCCAATATCCTTGCGCCTGGTGATTTCCAGTTTATTGGCCTGCAATCTAAGAGTTTCAACCGTGATACTCAAATCAGTATGTTGGTGTGCTTGTTCACTAAACTTCTTTTTAACTGTCTCAATCCACACTGCCTGACTATTATGTTCAACATTCTGCTCCCATATTCCTCTCCTAAATACGTTGGTCTGTTTAGCTTCAGGGATCGCGTCGTTACCTCTTTCTTTTCCTCCAATCTGTTTAAATAACATCTTCTGGTTGTTGTCAAACATGCGATTCTGTCTATACTGTCTCATATCGTTTAATCATTGCCCTTTTCGCTATAATGCGTTGCTTACGATAACATTTAGCTCTTTTCCCTTAGACTTGTATTTTACTTTGAATATATCCTTTCAATCTATCCTTCGTAATGTCTGGTTTAGTAAAGACTCAAGCTTCCCAATGTCTTTTCTCATTTCCTTGATTTGACCTTTCAGTCGTTTCTTCCACCAAGGCTCTGCCCTTTCTTGTTTGTTGTTTCCTCTCCTTTTTATACCAAGCAATTTTTTCTCCACATTTGCGGTCGCTTTGAGGATATTGTTACTTTGGTGAAGGTTCTTCGCCTCAAAGTATGGGACGACCCTGTTTACCTTAGCCGCCGTTTCTTATAACTCTTTCCTGTCTACAAATCTTAGGTTCATAGGTTTTTCCACAATCATTGTTCATTTCATCAACCCCTAAGTTCAGAATATCAACAAAATCATGCCTTAGCCAGTCAGCATTCATTTCCTCAATGGACGTGTCTTTGTTCCAGATATTATTTATTTCAGCATTCAGGTCATTGTCTGCTTCGGTTGCTTCCCCAGGTCTCTCAACCTCTTCACCCTTATTTGCCACTGGCTCATTTGCCTGATGTGCCTCATCCTCCATTTTCAACTTAATCTCTCTGCTCAGTCCCTCCAGTTCCAACTCGCTTATCCATCCATTAGTTCTTATTACAAGAGCCTGACCCACCAATTTTTGTTCACCTAATTTAAATAGACCAAGCTCATTCTAGATTTTATGCATTCCTTTCTTATAGCAATTTTTCATGGGATCACTCTTCAGATAATATTTCATGACAATTTTATTTAACTCTTTCGTTGGTTCTTGCTTCATTCCTTCCTTTTCTTCCAACACCAGCAGTATTTGGATGACATCCAGGTCTCTGCTGGTAGGCCAGGGAGCACTTGCTGGGCGAGAGTCTTTCGCATGAAGTTCCAGCCTCATTTTCACCGTTATTTGAACTATTAAGGTTCGATATTTAAACACACATATAGAGGATTAGTGAATTTAAGGTTATACTAACACCAGTGTTTTCACATGACACCATCACGTTAAAAAAAGAAAAAAACTAGTATCGAGGTAATTTATGTGACTTTTATCATTATTTTTTGCTGTGTTTAACGTTTTCTTAATGTGAGTCTTGTTTATAAATCATTATTATCATCAACATCATTATCATCAACAAGGGCGGTGGATTGGCAGTATCGGTAGAGGGTAGGACACCATGTTTTACAGCATAGAGTTACGGCCCTTTATGATCTAAGTTCAAATCCCGCCGAGGTTAACTTTGCCTTTCATCCTCACGAGGTCGATAAAATAAAGTACCAGTCATACACTGGGTAATTGCTGGCTTTGTGCCAAAAGTAGAAACAATTATTACTATTATTTTCATTTTTCAGTTGTAGTGATGCCGGTGGTCGGTGGGGTGTCATTGTAACTGTTTGAATGTCTGTGGCTGTGTTTTTTTCTTTTTTTTTTGTATCTTCTTTGTTTTTCAAGGTCAGTAACATCGGTCTATAAATAGATTGATATCCTTTTACTTAAGTCACTACTGTTGTTGTTGTTGTTGTTGTTGTTGCTGCTGCTGTATTTGTTTTTGTTTTTAGCGTGACACGATCACGTTAAATAAGCTTGACATTTATTATTATGTTTGTCCTATCTTTAATGTTTTATTATTAACTAGCCAATCTCTTCGGGAGAACTTTCGTGCCAGGGCCTATGGACAAGTTGCAGAAATCCCTGGGCTGACAGTGCTGCTGAGGAGCTTTGCCAGTTCGGGATAAACGCTACAGACATGGAAGTGCCGTTAATCGGGCCTGTCCGTGGTGCGCGCAGGGCGACGAAACCATTCTGCTCGCACTCGTCCAGTGTCCGAGTATTGCTAACCTGTGGGTTTTTGTCGAGAACCTGCTGCCACGTGTAGGAAGGATGCGGCTATCACTGAGTCCATTCTGAATATCGCCCCGCTGTCCTCCTCTAGAGGGGAAGTTCAGGCAGTTTTTATCTGCCTGGTGGCCCTGTTGAATAGATTTCGTGTAGTGGACGCGTTTGAAAGGGTTAAAGACAGTAATATTCCTCTTTGGCGAAGCCCTGATAAATTTTCAGATTTCACTTGAAGAGGAAAATCAGAGTGGAGAAGGAAGTGCTGCCTTTCAACCAGTTTGTTAAATGGTGGGTGAGAGTGGCGAACATGGTCTGTGTGAATGGGCCTGCCTTGAACATACGCCTGCAGATTAGAGTAGAAAGATTTAGAGAGGGCATTTGCCCTAGCGGACAGGTCGACAGTGGCTTTTGTGGGATTTCTTAGAGTCTCCTCAACTTTGGGGAAGTTGATATGTTTGTTTTTAATGCTTATTTTCTTAGTCTCTTTTATAAATTTTATTTTACACAAAGAAAAACCCACACTGTATCGTCTTTAGTGTTTCTTTAATGTGAGCCCTGTGTGGCAGTATCGGTAGAGCGTCAGACAACATGCTTTTCAGCATAGAGTTATGGCCCTTTGCGTCCTGAGTTCAAATGCCGCCGAGGTTAACTTTGCCTTTCATCCTTACGGGGTCGATAAAATAAAGTACCAGTAATGCACTGGGTAATTGTTGGCCTTGTGCCAAAAGTAGAAACAATTATTAATGGCGACTTGTGAAAACGTGCTGTATTGAGCTCCAAAAGGTTTGTTGTTTTAAGTTGTTTGGAATTGCCAGTTATAAAAAATGTTTGTTGTTGATTATTGATAAGTTCATATATATATATTGCTTTCTGAAAAGGACACTCAATAATATTGCGGGGCCTTGAGCCCAAATTTGAACTTTATTTTGTCAAAACAAACAACTTTTTTTTTGTAAAAAAATTAAGCCAGCTGTCTCGTGACAGCGGCTCTAACATAGACACTACTCCCACCACCACCACCACCACCATTGCGAACTTTGCTACAATTGCCATCAAGGCAGATGGTTTTGCTAACAGCAGCAGCAGCAATAACAGTCCCCAAAGTTTACCCCGTGCATCAGACGTGGAAATGGACTTTCCACATTTGGCAATGTCTAATGGTTGAAAGCCGCCATCTCCTCCGCCACAACGTCGAGGAGTACATCCAACACGACTGATACCACCACCACCACCACAGCAGCAACAACTGAAACCAAAAAATTATCTCGTGATAACAAAATGGATTCCCCCAATTTATTAACATTAACCAATGTGGACACCGCCCTCCCCACAACCACAATGTCCACAGTCACGTCGAACACCACTGACACCACCACCACCACAGCAGCAACAGAAATAAAACATAATAATAACAAAAATAACAATAACAACAACAACAACAGCAACAATAAGAATAACAACATCACCAGCATCAGCGTAAATTTTCTTTTGCGAAAGCGGCGAACAAGAACGAAACGATTTAATCAAGTGAATCAGGCCAGACGAATGGTGAAAAAAAATGGTTACAGGATCAACCTCACTCATCCATCAAATACCATGCAACGTCGGCGGCGATGTACGGTTTTATACCGTACAATTAACACAAAAACACGCTGTGTGGAGCGGGTATCCGAGTCCCAGATCCAAAAGGCTTTGGGACATGTGTGGGCTCAGAAAACCCACATCATATGTGGACAAAGACATGGGACTGTGAATGTGTTCTTTGGAACCCCACAGGAATCCAAATAGCACTCTATGGCTCCTCTAAAGAGCGACGAGTTTACAAAAGTCCCGAGCTACTGCGGACAAAGACTCGTTAGACTGAGGGTAACCCAGGTTCCGCCGGCCATAGAAATGCCTTGGCTGATGTTTGCCGTCCTTGCCGACATCGAAGACAACACAAAGGTTATCGAGGCAATAAGAATAAAACAGGAGAACTGGTCCGGATCTGGAATGGAGCTTCTGATCCAGGCGGACCAGAAAAAACATCCAGGAGATTCCAGAGGTAATAGACGTTGATGGTGGCAGCCACCTCACCGTAACCGTTGACGATAGAAGGTCACGGTGCGTTGTTTGTGGCGATGGAACCTACCTAAAGGCCTTCTTACCTCAGGGGATCGACAAAAAAATTAAGACCACCTCTCCTGCCTACCCCACTGGTTCAACCAGAAAAATCAGCAGCAGCAACTATAGCAAGATCACCACCACCACCACCGCCCACCGCGCTAGAAGTAGCACTAGCGCCACCACAATCCACCACGCCACAACCAATATCAACGCCTGTGGAGGACGTTCCACTCCCGACCTCTCACAAGTGGAGACGGATTGTGAGGAGGAGAAGGGGGGAAAACTGTATCTGTAAAAAAAAAGAAACCAGAAAAGAAAGAACCCTCTTCCTTCGCCCTCATCCCCCAAAATAGAGGGCCAAACAAGCAAACAAACAAAAAAAAGCAAGAAAGTTAAGACAACTACGCCGCCACCACCACCACCCACACAACATCACCAGCCCCATCGCCACAAACACCAACACCATCACTAACCCCAGCACCACTATCACCAGCACAATAAAAGACACCATCAAGCGAAATAGAAACAAACCCACACGCGCAACCACAACAAAGGCAACACAACAAAACGACCAAACGGAAAGCATAAAACTTGAACAATAAACAATTATTACACTACATCCAACACCAGCGTCACAGAGAAAAACTATACAACACCGCAAAAATTCACACACCCACACACATACAAATCACACGTATAACACAAACAAATTACACAACCTTCAATTTCCCCGGAGATTTCCAGCTAACACTTTCCACAAGGATATATAAAGACATCCTCCAGAGAGGACCACAAACAGTCAGAAAAACGGAAAAAAACACTCTTCCTCCACAAAAACTGAGGTAAGTGGTCTTTCTCACTCTTTATCATACCTTTTCAACATGACTTTACGTGGCATGGGGTTGTCATGCAGGGTCACCTGCTCAACAACCTCAGTTCAATGAACATAGATGTGGTGGTCATCAGCGAGACCAGAATTTCCGAGGCACATGCCTTCGCACCCATCTTCGGCGGTTACGATGTGTATGCATCTCCAAGCCGACCGGGATTGGGAGGCGGAGTCGCTGTGTTGTTTCGGAGAGGCCTGGATCTAGTGATACAGACCATCTTCCTGGACCCAGAAGGTAAGTCAGTGGTGCTGGACGTGACCAGCAGCGAAGGCTATGCTTTTAGGCTAGTGGATGTTTATGCCCTGACAGGGGCAGGACGGTCTGACTTCTTCAGGCAACTGGAAACCTTCCTAGGAACGTTCCGCTCTTTAGTGTTAGTGGGTGATTGGAACAGGATCTTGGATGCACGCTGGGATTGTGTGGGATTAGCGGATAGGGGAGAAGGGTTTAAAAGCCTCGCAAACCTGCTCAGACGTTTCCGACTTTCTGACAGGTACCGACTGGATTTCCCGAATGTGCCAAATTGGACATGGACAAACCGCATCGGCTCATCCAGATCGTATCTAGATAGAGTGTTTTGTAAGGAAATAGATAGTTCTAGCATAGGTTGTCTACAATTCAAAATAGTCGACTACACAGACCACTGATTCGTGACCTGTTTGGTCGACTTAGATAGGCTTCATAGATAGGGACCCGGCTACTGGAAGCTAAACGCGTCGTTGACAGCGCGCAAAGCCTAGAGACCGGATTAGCGAACTAGTTAAGTGGGCGTTGACGGGGGAAATCGTCAACACCAAATGGTGGTTCGCCCTGAAAAGAGCGATTAGAATGGAGTCCATTAGGTTTAGTAAGACGTTAGCAAAAGAGAAAAATAGAGCAGAGGGAGAAGTAGTTAGAAAATTAGACGAGGCGCTTAGTAAAGGCATCGTAACTGACGTGCTTGCGGCGAAATTGCCCAACGACCAATTCTTCAACGCAAAGCATGAAGGCTGATTTGTCAGAGCTAGAACGCGTGCTCTCAGAAACGAGGGGACGAAAGCCGTTCGATGGGTCCGAGTGGCGGAGGCGCGTGGTGGCAACAAAGCCACGATCCGGTCTTTGGAGAACCACGACGGGCACATACTACTTGAAACCGAGCAAATGTGTGCGGCTTTTCAGCGGCACTTCACTCAGCTGTTCGGGGGCAGCGGTGGGTGGGATCATTTCAGGCCCATAACTCTGCTAAACGCAGAGTTCAAGATTTTGGGCAAGGTGCTAGCAAAGAGGTTGGCGCTTGTCGTCGGTGGTCTGGTGGGAGAGGTGCAGTCATGCAACATTCCAGAAAGATCCATTCGCGACAACCTCCACCTGATACGATACATCGTGGAGAAGGTAGCTAACGAACCTGGCATGGGTGGGCCTTGATCAATTTACATCAGTCGAAAGCTTTCGATAGGGTCGACCGTCGTTATCTGGCGGCAGTCTCGAGAGCGGCTGGCTTTGAGCCCGTCTTCAGAGGCTGGATCGCTGCCATGCACAGTGACATCTGCTCTGAGGTGAGAGTGAATGGTCACCTTTCGGAACCGTTCAACATCATGCGCCCGAACCGCCAATGATGTCCCCTCACGTCCCTGTCCTAAGCCTAACTGATTTGGACAGGGATGAGACTAACTGCTTTGGAGCTTTTGCTCTTTCGCTTTTTGTGAAAGTGAAGCGCTCCGATGGTCAGGTGGTTCGTTTGCTGTCAACATCCGCTATGTGGAGGGCTGGGCATGCCATTGCTGATGATGCGCAAACATGTGCTCAGGCTATTGCATCTCCACCTCTAACTCGACGGACATCGTTTGTTAAACAAGTATTTCCCCAGCTCACCTCCTTGACAGAGCTGCAGTCCTGGATCAAGCGATGACCGAGCGGGAGCAGTTGGAGACTGGAATGTCTCCAGTCGCTTACAGCCCTCGACCAATCGGGCAATGCGATCGGTGGAAACTCCACCTTTGTTTACTATAGAGGAGGGAAAAAGCGACGACGTTCTTGGGGAGACTCTAGGCATCCACGAAAATCAACTCGCCAATCTCTTCAGGAAAACTTTCGGGCCGGGGCCCATGGACAACTTCCAGAAATCCCTGGCCTGGCAGTGCTACTGTGGGGCATAGAAGTGCCGTCAGCCGGGCCTGTCCGAGATGCGCGCAGGGCGACGAAACTATCCTGTACGCACTCGTCCAGTGTCCGAGCATTGTTGACTTGTGGGCTTATGTTGAACACCTGCTGTCGCGTGTAGGTCGGATCCGGCTATCAGCTGTGTCCATCGTGGGGATTGCTCCGCCGTCTTCTTTTAGCCAGGAAGGGCAGGCAGGCTTTATCTACCTGGTGGCCATGGTGAAAGAGATCGTTTGGTGGATGCGTTTGAAAGGGCTGAAGACAAGCACATACCTCTTCGGTGATGCCCTGATTAAAATTTCATTTGAAAGGAAAATCAGGGTGGATTTGTTGAAAGATTGGTGAGTGAGACAAGCATGGCCCGGGTGAATGGGTCTGCTCTGAGTATACGCCTGTAAATTGAATGTAGTGTCCCTCGGAAGTCCCTCCCTCTATTGGGGACTTTTCTTTTGTTTCTTTTTTTGTCATTTCCTTTGTTTTTGTTTGTTTTTCAAATGTGTGAAGCTTTTCAGCGACAGTTCGCTCAGCTGTTCGGGGGCAGCGGCGGGCCGGATCGGAGAATCGACATTAGTGTCTACCTCGACGGACTGTCACGGCTCTCGGCCATTAAGGCGGAGTGTTGCGAAAATCCGATAACAGCTGCTAAAATACGGGAGGCAATGACTGGCTGCACAAGGGGTAAATCGCCTGGTTTGGATGGTCTGCCCTATGAACTTTACGTACAAATGCCAGACTTGTTCGGAGGCCTCTTTGCGGACGTCTACTGCAACTGGAAACAGAACGGGAGAATTCCCAGCTCTGTGAGCCGAGGAGCAGTGGCGCTGCTGAGAAAGGATCCGAACAAAGGGGATAACAGATAATTTCAGGCCCATAACTTTGCTAAACACAGAGTTCAAGATTTTGGCCAAGGTGCTAGCAAAGAGGTTGGCTCTTGTCGTTGGTGGTCTGGTGGGAGAGGCACAGACATGCGCCATTCCCGACAGATCCATCCAAGACAACCTCCACTTCATGCGATACATCGTGGAGAGGGTAGCTAGGGAACCTAGCACGGGTGGGTCCTTGATCAATTTAGATCAGTCGAAAGCTTTCGATAGGGTCGACCATCGTTACCTAACGGCAGTCCTGAGGGCGGCTGGCTTTGGGCCCGTCTTCAGAGGCTGGATTGCTGCCATGCACAGCGACATCTGCATGAGGTGAGAGTGAACGGTGACCTTTCGGAACCGTTCAACATCATGCGCTCGGTCCGCCAAGGTTGTCCCCTCTCGTCCCTCTTTTACGTATTGACTCTCGAACCATTACTGCACAAACTGGAGACGTGGGGGGGGGGGGGTCCCGCGCGAACTAGGATGCAGAAGATCCGTGTCAGCATATGCGGACGATGTCACAGTAGTGGTCTCGAACGCCAAACATATCTAGGCGATCGGCACTACACTAAGAGAATACGAAGCGGTGACAGGAGCAATGATCAACCAGGAAAAGTCAGTGGGCCTGCAGCTCGGCACCTGGAGAGGCAGGTCCATGCCGTCCAACAGTGTCGTCGGGCGCTGGACTGACGGATCGGTTAAATTGCTAGGGGTCTGGTTCGGTCCGGACCTCCAGACGGACAAAAACTGGGACGAGGTGACGAGCAGGGTGGCTTCTCTCACCCAGAAATGGGCGGAGAAGAAGCTATCCCTGAAAGGTCGAGCGGAGGTGGCTAACGCGTACATCGCGTCTGTCATCTGCTACCGCCTGACCGTCGTACCTTGTCCTAAGCCTCGCCTGACTGCGCTGGAGCGTTTGCTCTTTCGCTTTTTGTGGAAGGGACGCGCTCCGATGGTCAGGCGGTCCATCTGTTGTCAACACCCGCTACGTGGAGGGCTGGGCATGCCGTGGCTGATGATGCACAGACACGCGCTCAAGCTACGACATCTCCACCTCTTCCTCGATGGTGATCAGGTGTTGTCGCCGTTTGCTAGACACGTATTTCCCCAGCTCGTTTCCTTGACGGAGCTGCAGTCCTGGGTCAAGCGAAGACCGAGAGGGAGCGCCTGGAGACTGGAATGTCTTCAGGCGCTCACAGCCCTCGACCAATCGAGCAATGTGATCGGTGGAAACTCCACCTCGGCGTTCTATAGAGGATTAGTGGAGGGGAAGAGCGACGACGTACTTGGGGAAAATATAGGCGTCGACGAAAATCAACTAACCAATCTCTTCGGAAGAACTTTCGGGCCGGGGCCTATGGACAACTTCCATAAATCCCTGGCCTGGCAGTGCTACATGGAGCCTTGCCAGTTCGGGATAAACTCTACAGGCATGGAGGTGCCGTCAGCCGGACATGTCCGACATGCGCGCAGGGCGACGAAACTGTCCTGCACGCACTCGTGCAGTGTCCGAAAATTGCTGACTTGTGGGTTTATGTCGAACACCTGCTGTCGCGTTTAGGACGGATCTGGCTATCATCTGAGTCCATCGTGAGGATTGCCCCGCCCTCCTCCTTTAGCCGGGAAGGGCAGGCAGTGTTTATCTGTCTGGTGGCCATGGCGAAAGAGATAGTATGGTGGACACGTTTGAAAGGGCTGAAGACGAGAACTTACCTCTTCGGTGATGCCCTGATTAACTTTTTCAAATTTCATTTGAAAAGGAAAATCAGGGTAGAGAGGGAAGTGCTCTCTTCCCAGCATTTTGTTGAAAGATGGGTGAGAGAAGCAAGTATGGCCCGAGTGAATGGGCCTACTCTGAGTATGTGTCTGTAAATTAAAGGTGGAAAACTGGGAGAGGGCACTTGCCTTGGTGGTCAGGGTCACTGTGGCCTTTTAATGGGCTTTCTCCACAAATGTCCCTCGGACGTCTCCCCCCTATTGGGGAATTTTTCATTGTTATTTTTTTGTTACATCCTCTGTTTTTGTATTTTTACATGCAGAAATGCCCATTTGTATCGTCCTGTATTGGCCTGTACTGTCATTAATGTCTACTTTATGTAAACCCTTGTGGTTAATAAAGAAAGTATTATTATTATTATTATTATTATTGTACCGTCCTGTATTGTCCCGCACTGTCCTTAATGTCTACTTTATGTAAACCCTTGTGGTTAATAAAGAAATCATTATTATTATTATTATTATTATTATTATTGGTCTGATCGGACGTCTTTTTTCTCGCTCCCGTAAGTCTCTTTATTTACCTGTCATAAATTATTTAATGTTAAATTTTTGTTGTTGTGTAACAGACATAAGCCCCTGGACTTTGCCCTGTGAAGGAGAAAGTATAATATTTGGGCCTTTTGGCCCAAATATTTGAACATTTTACTTTTAAAAATTGTCAAAAAAAAAAAAAACTTGGCTGAGCCACGCCCCCAGCGATATGTCTCCTGTCGTGTGACAACGGCGTAAAAGTTGAAAGGAGAGTTACGGGGAACACAGAAATTGATACAACAAACACCACCACAAACAACGTGAACAAAGACAGCATTGAAAACAACACTAATTAAAAAAAATGACAACAAATGCAACAACCATATTAACACCACTAACAAGAAAATAAATAAGGACAACACCAACAACAACAATACAAATGTCACATCGGGTGGAGAGAGCCACGGAGGCTCAAATCCAAAAGGCCTTGGGGTGCGTCTGGGCGCGCAAAACCCACATCACCCGAAGCAAAAAGTATGCCACAGTAGACATACTTTTCGTCACCCCACAAGAGGCGAAGTCTCACTCTTTGGAAATCCTAAAGAATGGGGAGATAGTCTTGGTGCCCTCCTACTGCGGACAGAAAATTGTGAGGGTCAAAGTGACCCACGTCTCGCCCGATGTGCCCATACCTTGGATGGCCGCATCTGTCCTTGTTGGAATCGAGGACAGGACGACCATGCTGCAAATACAGAGAATGGGAAGAGAGAACTGGTCAGGTATAGGCATGCAAATGCTAATACAAACTGACCAGGAGTGTATCTAGGCCATCCCAGATATAATAGACCTCGAGGAAGGACTCCAACTCCCAATAAGCGTGGAGAGAAGGCGGCCAAAATGTTATCTCTGTGGGTCAAATGGTCACCTCAGGGCCTTTTGCCCGCAGAAGACAGCGAAGAAGAAGGCCCACCTCCTTCCAATACCTGGTACGCTGCTACCAAGAACAGGGCAGGCAACAGAAGACTCTTCCACGTTGAGTAGGAGGGCAACGTCCGTGGCACTCGTACCAAGGCCACGGACAACTAAAGCAGCGGCAACACCAGTAGCTACATTTGCAGTAGCTGCAACAAAATCGCCGGAGAGGGCTCCACTATCGCCACCAGACGCCACGGAATCCGACATGGAGTCTGAGGCGGGAGTGAAGTGGCAAACGGTCTGCCACAAAAAACAAAAAACAAAAAACTCGCAGCAACTCCACTACCATCATTACCAACAACCATCACACCACCACCACCAGCATCACTACAAACATCAACATCGCAAACACAAGACAATCATACCCAACAGCAGCAACAAGAAGACAGCAACAAAACCAAACCCCCTCAAAAACATTACACAGCCAAAAACTTGGCAAATAAAGAACTCTTAGAACATAAAGCAGCATACAGACATTACGGACAAAAATTACTACACCCCACCAACACCAAGAACTCTCCCGAAAAATATAAACATTATTGAAATTAAAATAGAACATTATAAACATTTAAAAGAAAAATTTCCCAACGTAGTTGGAGACTTCAGAGGGTCAGTTACCAAAAGGATATACACCGACATCATCTTGGAGACACCCATGACCAGCCAAAGGAACAGTTCAGCTGTCCCTTTCCCACACTATCAGGGTAGGTGATCCTTTCTCACTTACTCCATTCCTCACCCAACATGGCCTTACTTACAATAGTCAGTATAAATGTACGTGGCCTGGGGTCATCTTGGAAGCAGGGCCACCTGCTTAATGGTCAGTAAACATAGATGTGGTGGCCATCAGTGAGACTTCGCACCGATCCTCGGTGGCTACGATGTATACGCATCTGCCAGCCGTCCTGGAGCGGGGGGGGGGGCGGAGTTGCTGTGCTTTTTCGGAGAGGCTTGGGTCTCGCCACACGGGCCATCTTCCTGGACCAGAAGGTAAGTCGGTGGTACTGGACGTGACAGGCAGCGAAGGCTGTGCTTTCAGGCTAGTAGCCATCTACGTCCCAACAGGGGGTAGGACGGCCAGATCGTATCTAGATAGGGTATTGTGTAGGAAAACAGATAAGGCTAGCGTAGGTTGTCCACAATTTAAAGTAGTCGGCTACTCGGACCACAAATGTGTGATCTGTGAAGTCGACTTAGATAGACTTTATAGGTAAGGACCTGGTTACTGGAAACTGAACGCGTCTTTCTCGGCGCGCAAAGCTTACAGATAAGCGAACTAGTTAAGCGTGCGTTCACGGGTGCGATCGTCAACAACAGGTGGGGGTTTACCCTGAAAAGGGCAATTAGAGTAGAATCAATACGGTTTAGCAAAGGAGTAAAGATAGAGAAAAATAGAGTAGAAGGAGAGCTAGTTAGAAAGCTAGAAGAGGCGTTTAGAACAGGCATCGCAACTGACGTGCTTGCGGTGAGATAGGCACTCGACCAATTCTACAATGCAAATCACGAAGGCTGCGTTGTCAGAGCTAGAGTGCGTGATCTGAGACAAGAGGGGATAAAAGCTGTCCAATGGGCCCGGGTGGTGGGGGCGCGACGTGGCAATAAAGCCACAATTCAATCCTTAACTGACCCAAACGGGCACATGTTACTCGAACCCGAGCAGATGTGTGAGGCTTTTCAGCAGCACTTTGTTCAACTGTTTGGGAGCTGCGGCGGGCCAGACCGGAGTATGAACTTCAGTGCATACCTCGTGGGACTGCCGGAACTCTCGACGACCACAGTGCAGTATTGCGAAAAGCCGATAACAGCAGGTGAAATACGGGAAGCGATGTCTGACTGCACGAGGGGTAAATCGCCAGGTTTGGATGGTCTGCCCTACGAGCTTTATGCGTACATGCCAGACCTGTTCGGTGACCTCTTGTCAGACGTCTACTGCAACCGGCAGCAGAACGGGAGCATTCCTAGTTTTGTGAGCCGGGGAGCGGTGGTGCTGTTAAGAAAAGACCCGAACAAAGGGGACGTTATAGACAACTTCAGGCCCATAACTCTGTTAAACACAGACTTCAAGATTTTGTCGTCGGTAATCTGGTAGGAGAGGCGCAGACATGCGCCATTCCAGACAGATCCATCCATGACAACCTCCATCTCATGCGATACATCATAGAGAGGGTGGTTAAGGAAACTGGCACGGGTGGGGCCCTGCTCAACTTATATCAATCTAAGGCATTTGATAGGGTCGACCATCGGTACCTGGCGGCGGTCCTCGAGGCGGCTGGTTTTGGGCCTATTTTCATGGGCTAGATCGCTGCGATGCACAGCGACATCTGCTCAGTTGTGAAGGTGAAAGGTCATCTGTCACAGACGTTCAGCATCATGCGCTCGGTCCGTCAGGGTTGTTCCCTCTCGTCACTCTTGTACGTATTGGACCTAGAGCCGTTACTGCACAAATTGGAGGCGATGAGAGACGTCCCACTCGAACTGGGTTGTGGGAGAACCGTATCGGCTTACGCCGACAACGTCACCGTGATGGTGTCAAGTGCCGGACATGTCCAGATGCTTGGCACCGCTCTCAAGGAATATGAAGCGGTGACAGGAGCAAAGTTAAACCAGGAAAAGTCGGTGGGCCTGCAGCTCATCACCTGGAGAGGGAAGTCCATGCCGCCCGACAGCGTCGTGGGGCGCTGCACGGAAGGACCGGTTAAATTGCTTGGGGTCTAGTTCGGTCCGGACTTCTAGATGGAGAAAAACTGGAGCGAGGTGACGAACAGGGTGGCCTCTCTCACCCAGAAATGGGCCAAGAAGAAGCTGTCCCTGAAAGGTGGGGAAGAGGTGGTGAATACGTTCATCGCATCCGTCATCTGCTACCGCCTAACTGTTGTGCCTTGCCCCGGCCCAACTCTGACAAAAGTGGATCGCCTCCTCTTCCGCTTTCTATGGAAAGGACGTGCTCCCATGATCAGACTATCCATTTGCAGTCAACACCCGTTGCGTGGAGGCCTGGGCATGCCATGGCTGATGATGCGCAAACACGTTCTGAGGCTGCGACATCTCTGGTGCTTCCTTGACGGTGAACAGGTGTGGTCACCATTTGCCTGACGTGTTTTTCTCCAGCTCGTCTCATTAACGGAACTGCAGTCCTGGATCAGGAAAAGACCGAGGGATAGAGCTTGGACGCTGGCGTTCTATAGAGGACAAGTGGAAGGGAAGAGTAACGACGTTTTCGGGGATACCCTGGGCGTCGAAGACGATCAGCTGTTCGCTCTCTTCAAGAGAACTTTCAACCCGGAGCCTATGGACAACTTCCAGAAATCCCTGTCCTGGCTGTGCTACCGGGGAGCGTTGCTGGTTCGAGATAAGCTCTACAGGCACGGAAGTGCCGTCAGTCGAACCTGTCCGAGATGCGCACAGAGCGACGAAACCGTTGTGCACGTACTTATTCAGTGTCCGAGCATTGCTGACTTGTGGAGCTATGTCGAACATTTG
The DNA here is from genome assembly GCA_964016885.1 of Eledone cirrhosa. NCBI lineage: Eukaryota > Metazoa > Mollusca > Cephalopoda > Octopoda > Eledonidae > Eledone > Eledone cirrhosa. Next base: position 159,613,606 of record OZ024742.1, on the reverse strand, counting down.
CTGTCACATGTAGGACGGATCCGGTTATCGACTTAGCGCATTGTGCAGATAGTCCAGCCGTCCTCCTTTAAGGAGGAGGAAGGGCAAGCAGTTTTCATCTCCCTGGTGGCCATGGCGAAAGAGATTGTGTGGTGGACAAGGTGGAAAGGATTGAAGACGGACACTTTCCTCTTCGGCCAATCCCTGATTAAATTTTTCAAATTTCGCTTGAAGAGGAAAATCAGGGTGGAGCGACAAGTGCCGTCTTCAAATAAGTTTGTTGAAAGGTGGGTGAAAGTGGCGAGTCTGGTCCGAGTGAACAGACCCGCTCTGAGTATGCGCCTCTAGACTGAGGAGTGGAAAACTGATTGAGGGCGCTTGCCCTGGTGTCAGCGTGGCCGTGGTCTTTTATGTGGTTTTCGCCACGAGTGACCCTCGGAAGTTTCCCCCCTATTGGGGAATTTGTTGTTTGAATTTTTTTTATATTACTATCTTCTTGATATAACCTTTTTTACACGGCCAAACTCATTTTGTATCGTCCTGTAATGTTCTGTGCCGACTGTAATGTTTTTCTTCATGTTAGCCCTTGTGGCCAATAAAGAAACCATTATTATTATTATTATTATTATTATTATTATTATTATTATCAGACCTTGTGGCCAATAAAGAAATCATTATTATTATTATCATTTTTATTTTCTTTCATTATTGTTTCTGAGATATATGCCGAGTGTCTTCCTGACACCTAGGGCAAATAAATTCACAGTGTGCATTGTAAGCCAGTTAATACAGCACATTGATTATAATTAAAAAAACACAAACAGTATACATATATACACATGTGCATATGTAAATACAAGGAGGGATATCAATCTTACAGAGATAGTGCTCTTCTCAATACGTGTGCAGTACCAATCAAAACAATTTTATTATTATTATTATTATTATTATTATTATTATTATTGAATGCTATGGTTGACGGAGGCTCGGCTCTGTAAGGTATTGTAAATTTTGACCGCTATAACAATTGTAAATTGTTTAAACTTTAACCAACAAAAACACCCTCCTCCTCGTGAGAGGGGTCTTTCTGCCCGTTATTTGGCCCTTCGGGGTTAAATAACTGCTTATTGGGGTTTTGTGCCCAATATTTATTTTAAACAAAAAAACAACATGGCTACGAAAAAGAATTTTCATAGGCCACTCCCACTCATTCCGTCTTCTTCTTCCTCAATCGTCACTACAGCAGAGAGAAGATTGTCTCTCTCCCTCCCTTCTTTAAATGTGTCTCTATCCCTCCCTTCTCTTTCACAAGCGACGACAGAAAAGAAAAATCTCGTGCAAAGCGTGCAAGATTTCTCCGCGACGACAACGACGAAACAGGTATGCGGAAAATACGAAAACCCATTTCATTCGTCTGACGTCAGGAATAATAGCAGTAGCAGCCGTAATAACAGCAGCAACAGTGACAAGGAAAACAACAGTAGCAGCCGCAACAGCATCAGCAGCAACATAAACAACAACAGCATTAGCAGCAACAACAACAGCAGCAGCAACAACAACAACAACAACCACAGCAACAGCGGCGCCGGCAGTAGTCGTAGTACCTGCAGCAACAACAAAAGTAACAGCAGCTCTGACGACAACAACAACAACAGCAGCAGCAAAGAAAAACCAATCTCGTTTGCAGGTATCGCAAAGAACCTGGAAACCATCCTCATAACAAATGAGGAATTAGAGGAAGCGAAGAAGATGGTGACAAAAACTGGACACCGAGCAATCTGCAAGGCAGCGGAAAAATGTTTCGAAACCCAACAGCACTGTACGGTCACGTACCGTACAGTAAGTACAAAATCCCGTAGGGTTGAAAGAGCCACAGAGGCTCAAATACAAAAAGCCTTGGGGTCTGTGTGGCAGCGGAAAACGCACATCACCCGAGGCAAGAAATATGCCACCGTAGACGTACTTTTTGCCATACCCCAGGAGGCAAAGGCTCAATCCTTAGTGACCCTAAGGAGCGAGGAAATGGTGTTGGTGCCCTCCTACTGCGGGCAAAAAATTGTGAGGGTCAAACTCACCCACGTCCCCCCCGGGATGGCCCCTTCTTGGCTGGCCGCGTCTGTCCTCGTCGGAATCGAGGACAAAACAACTGTACTGCAAGTACAGAAAAAAGTAAGAGAAGATTGGGTCGGCACCTCCATTGAGATGTTAATCCAAACCAACCAGGAGTGCATCGAAGCTATCCCGGATGTGATAGACTTCGATAACGGCACTCAACTGCCCATAAATGTTGAGGGAAAACGCCCGAAATGTTTCGCTGTGGATCGAAGACTCACCTCAGGGCCTTCTGCAACGAGAAGACCCTGAGAAAGGAGAAAACCCCCCTCCTTCGGAAACCGGCTCCACGGCTACCAGCAACAGGACAAGCGGCAACCAGGAACGATAGGTCCGTGGCACCCATACCCACGCCCCTGAAATCAAAAACAGCAGCAGCAGTGGAAGTATTAACAACAACAACAGCAATACCAAATGCAGCTGCAACAGAGACTCCACTGCAAACATCACCAACAACAACAAGTGAAAGAGTGGAGCTGGTACCCCTCCCCGACCTCACAGAATCAGACATGGAATGTGAGGTGGGAGAGGGATGGCAAAAGGTCGTAAGAAGGCACAAACGCAGAAGCAGCGCATCGTCGCCTTCGAAAAGGGAGGAAAGAAATGAAAAAAGGGTAAAGGCTACTGCAAAGAGACTCACAGCAGCAACACCACCAACACCATCACCACCCACACTAGCACCACTATCACCACCGGCGACAACCCCACCGCCAACAACAACAAAACCTTCAACACCACCACCACAAGTACCAACATCGCAAACACAACAACAAAACACACACACCCAGCAACAACGACATGAAAATAGCAGAACCACACCCCACCCCCAGAAAAACAAATGCACAGCAATAAATACACGCAACAAGAAACTAATGACTTACATAATTGAACACACAGACATTTCACAACACGACTACATAATACCAGCACCAATCAAAACGCCAACTAACATAAGACTGCTAAAAATAGCACAGAAACAATACACAAACATTAAAACGAAATTCCCCAACGCAGTTGGTGATTTCAGAGACCTAGGAGGGACTCTCAATCGAAGAGTATATTCGGACATACTCATAGAAGAGCCGACGACCAGCCGAAGGGACGATTCAACCGTCCCTTCACCAGACGATCAAGTGAAAAGGGATGGAAAAACCATCCCTCCTCTACGAAAAGTACGGTAAGTGGTCTTTCCCATCTTTTCCACTCTATTTTAAACATGACCTCACTCAGAATAGGCAGCATAAATGCGCGTGGCTTGGGGTCGTCATGGAAGCAGGGTCACTTGCTCAACGACCTCAGGTCACTAAACATAGATGTAGTGGCCATCAGCGAGACCAGAATCTCCGAAGCACGGGCCTTCGCACCGATCTTCAGCGGCTACGATGTGTACGCATCTCCCAGCCGTCCTGGATCGGGGGGAGGAGTTGCTGTGCTTTTTCGGAGAGGTTTGGATCTCGCCATACGGGCCATCTTCCTGGACCCAGAGGGTAAGTTGGTGGTGCTAGACGTGACCAGCGGAGACGGGCAATCTTTCAGGCTAGTGACCGTCTATGCCCCGACAGGAGCAGGGCGGCCTGATTTCTTCCGGTGTCTGGAGACCTTTCTTGGAACGTCCCGCTCTTTAGTGTTAGTGGGCGACTGGAACGGGATCTTAGATGCACGCTGGGACTGTGTGGGATTAGCGGATAGGGGTGGAGGGTGCGAGAGCCTCACCAACCTGCTCAGGCATTTTGAACTGTCTGACAGGTACCGATTGGATTTCCCGAATGTGCCAATGTGGACTTGGATAAATCGCATTGGGTCATCCTGATCATATCTAGATAGAGTATTGTGTAGGGAAATAGATAGGTCTAGCATAGGCTGTCTACAATTCAAGATAGTCAGCTACACGGACCACAAATTCGTGATCTGTGTGCTTGACTTAGATAGGCTTCATAGACGAGGACCCGGCTACTGGAAGCTAAACGTGTCCTTACCAGCGCGCAAGGCCTACAGAGACCGGATTAGCGAACTAGTTAAGCGGGCGTTGACGGGGGGCATCGCCAACAACAAGTGGTGGTTTGCTCTGAAAAGAGCGATTAGAATAGAATCGATTAGGTTTAGTAAGGCTTTAGCAATAGAGAAAAATAGAGCAGAGGGAGAACTAGTTAGAAAATTAGACGAGGCGCTTAGCAAAGGCATTGCGACCGACGTGCTTGCGGCGAAATTGGCCCTTGACCAATTCTTCATTGCAAAGCACGAAGGCTGCGTTGTCAGAGCTAGGGTGCGTGCTCTCAGACACGAGGGGACGAAAGCCGTTCAATGGGTTCGAGTGGCAGAGGCGCGTCGTGGCAACAAAGCCACGATCCGGTCCTTGTTGCACCACGACGGGCGCATGCTACTCGATCCCGGGCAAATGTGTGAAGCTTTTCAGCGACACTTCGCTCAGCTGTTCGGGGGCAGCGGTGGGCCGGGTCGAGGGATGGACTTTAGTGTCTACCTCGGCGGACTGCCGCGGCTCTCGGCCACTGAGGCGGAGTGTTGCGAACAGCCGATAACAGCCGCTGAAGTAAGGGAGGCAATGACTGGCTGCACAAGGGGTAAATCGCCTGGTTTGTATGGTCTGCCCTATGAACTTTACGTACAGATGCCAGACTTGTTCGGAGGCCTCTTGGCGGACGTCTACTGCAACTGGCAACAGAACGGGAGAATTCCCAGTTCTGTGAGCCGAGGAGCGGTGGCACTGCTGAGAAAGGATCCGAACAAGGGGGATAACATAGATAATTTCAGGCCCATAACTCTGCTAAACACAGAGTTCAAGATTTTGGCCAAGGTGCTAGCAAAGAGGTTGGCGCTTGTCGTTGGTGGTCTGGTGGGAGAGGCGCAGACATGCGCCATTCCCGACAGATCCATCCACGACAACCTCCACCTCATGCGATACATCGTAGAGAGGGTAGCTAGGGAACCTGGCACGGGTGGGTCCTTGATCAATTTAAATCAGTCGAAAGCTTTCGATAGGGTCGACCATCGTTAACTAGCGGCAGTCCTGAGGGCGGCTGGTTTGGGCCCGTCTTCAGAGGCTGGATCGCTGCCATGCACAGCGACATCTGCTCTGTGGTAAGAGTGAACGGTCACCTTTCGGAACCGTTCAACACCATGCGCTCGGTCCGCCAAGGATGACCCCTCTCGTCCCTCTTGTGCGTATTAACTCTCGAACCATTACTGCACAAACTAGGATGCGGAAGATCCGTGTCAGCATATGCGGACGATGTCACAGTAGTGGTGTCGAACGCCAAACACATCGAGGCGATCGGCACTACACTAAGAGAATACGAAGCGGTGACAGGAGCAATGATCAACCAGGAAAAGTCAGTGGGCCTGCAGCTCGGCACCTGGAGAGGCAGGTCCATGCCGTCCAACAGCGTCGTCGGACGCTGGACAGACGGACCGGTTAAATTGCTAGGGGTCTGGTTCGGTCCGGACCTCCAGACGGACAAAAACTGGGACGAGGTGACGAGCAGGGTGGCTTCTCTCACCCAGAAATGGGCGGAGAAGAAGCTATCCCTGAAAGGTCGAGCGGAGGTGGCTAACACGTACATCGCGTCTGTCATCTGTTACCGCCTGACCGTCGTACCTTGTCCTAAGCCTCGCCTGACTGCGCTGGAGCGTTTGCTCTTTCGCTTTTTGTGGAAGGGACGCGCTCCGACGGTCAGGCGGTCCATCTGTTGTCAACACCCGCTACGTGGAGGGCTGGGCATGCCGTGGCTGATGATGCGCAGGCACGCGCTCAGGCTACGAAATCTCCACCTCTTCCTCGACGGTGATCAGGTGTGGTCGCCGTCTGCTAGACACGTATTTCCCCATCTCATTTCCTTGACGGAGCTGCAGTCCTGGGTCAAGCGAAGACCGAGAGGGAGCGCCTGGAGACTGGAATGTCTTCAGGCGCTCACAGCCCTCGACCAATCGGGCAATGTGATCGGTGGAAACTCCACCTCGGCGTTCTATAGAGGATTAGTGGAGGGGAAGAGCGACGACGTACTTGGGGAAACTCTAGGCGTCGACGAAAATGAACTAGCCAATCTCTTCGGAAGAACTTTCGGGCCAGGGCCTATGGACAACTTCCAGAAATCTCTGGCCTGGCAGTGCTACCGAGGAGCTTTGCCAGTTCGGGATAAACTCATGGAGATGCCGTCAGCCGGACATGTCCGAGATGCCCGCTTGGCGACGAAACCGTCCTGCACGCACTCGTCCAGTGTCCGAAAATTGCTGACTTGTGGGTTTATGTTGAACACCTGCTGTCGCGTGTAGGACGGATCCAGCTATCAGCTGAGTCCATCATGAGGATTGCCCCGTCCTCTTCCTTTAGCCGGGAAGAGCAGGCAGTTTTTATCTGTCGTGTGGACATGGCGAAAGAGATAGTATGGTGGACACGTTTGAAAGGGCTGAAGACGAGCACTTACCTCTTCGGTGATGCCCTGATTAACTTTTTCAAATTTCATTTGAAATGGAAAATCAAGGTAGAGAAGGAAGTGCTCTCTTCCCAGCATTTTGTTGAAAGATGGGTGAGAGATACAAGAATGGCCCGAGTGAATTGGCCTACTCCCCCCTATTGGAGAATTTTTCATTGTTTCTTTTTTTGTTACATCCTCTGTTTGTTTTTTTTACACGCAGAAATGCCCGTTTGTACTGTCCTCTACTGTCCTTAATGTCTTACTTTGTGTAAACCCTTTCATCCTTACGAGGTCGATAAAATAAAGTACCAGTAATGCATTGGGTAACTGCTGGCCTTGTGCCAAAAGTAGAAACAATTATTATTATTATTATTGAATGCCATGGTTGACGGAGGCTCGGCTCAATCCTTAGTGCCCTAAGGAGCGAGGAAATGGTGTTGGTGCCCTCCTGCTGCAGGCAAAAAATTGTGAGGGTCAAACTGAACCAAGTCCCCCCTCCCCGGGATGGCCCCTTCTTGGCTGGCTGCGACTGTCTTCGTCGGAATCGAGGACAAAACAACCGTACTGCAAGTACAGAGAAAAAGTACGAGAAGATTGGGTCGGCGCCTCCAAACCAACCAGGAGTGCATCGAAGCCATCCCGGCTGTGATAGACTTTGATAACGGCACTCAACTGCCCCTAAGTGTTGAGGGCAAACACCCGAAATGCTTTCGCTGTGGGTCAAAGACTCATCTCAGGGCCTTCTGCAATGAGAAGACCCTGAGAAAGGGGACCCCCCCTCCTTCCGAAACCGGCTCCACTGCTACCAGCAACAGGACAGGCAGCAAGCAGGAAGGATAGGTCCGTGGCACCCATACCCACGCCACGGCAAACAGCAGCAGCAGTGGAAGTATTAACAACAACAGTAATACCAACTCCACTGCAACCATCACCAACAAGAACAAGTGAAAAAGTGGAGCTGGTACCCCCACACACACACCTCACACACACCTCACACACACCTCACAGAATCGGACATGGAGTGTGAGGTGGGAGATGGATGGCAAAAGGTCGCAAGAAGGCACAAACGCAGAAGCAGCGCATCGTCACCTTCGAAAAGGGAGGGAAGAGATGAAAGAATGGTGAAGGCTACTGCAAAGAGACTTACGGCAGCAACACCACCAACACCATCACCACCCACACTAGCACTACCATCACCACCGTCGGCAACCACACCGTCGGCAACCACACCGCCAACAACAACACCTTCAACAACACCACCACAAGCACCAACATCGCAAACACAACAACAAAACACACACACCCAGCAACAACGACAAGAAAATAGCAAAGCCACACCCCGCCCCAAAAAAGAAATGCACGGCAATAAATACACACAACAAGAAACTAATGACTTACTTAATTGAACACACAGACATTTCACAGCACGACTACATAATACCAGCACCAATCAAAACACCAACGAACATAAGACTGGTAAGAATATCACAGAAACAATACACTAACATTAAAATGAAATTCCCCAACGTAGTTGGTGATTTCAGAGACTTAGGAGGGACACTCAACCGGAGAGTATACTTGGATATACTCACAGAAGAGCCGATGACGAGCCGAAGGGACGGTTCAACGGTCTCTTCACCAGACGATCACGGTAAGTGATCCTTTCTCACTTGCCCCGTTCCTCATCCAACATGGCCGTATTCAGGATCGGAAGTGTAAACGTGCATGGCTTGAGCTCGGTTTGGAAGCAGGATCACTTGCTTAACGACCTCAGGTCACTAAACATAGATGTGGTGGCCATCAGCGAGACGAGAATCTCTGAAATGCAAGCTTTCGCACCGATCTTCGACGGTTACGAGGTGTACGCATCTCCGAGCCGTCCGTGAGCGGGGGGGGGGGGGAGTGGTTGTGTTGTTTCGGAAAGGCTTGGGTCTCGCCATACGGACCATCTTCCTGAACCCAGAAAGTAAGTCGGTGGTGCTGGACGTGAACGGCACCGAAGACAACGCTTTCAGGCTAGTAGCCGTCTATGCCCTGACAAGGACAGGACGGCCAGATTTCTTCAGACGTCTAGAGACCTTTCTTGGAACGTCGCGCTCTTTAGTGTTAGTGTGCGACTGGAACGGTATCTTGGATGGACGCTGGGATTGTGTGGGGCTAGTGGATAGAGGAGGAGGGTCCAAGAGCCTCACCAACCTGCTCAGACGTTTTGAACTGTCTGACAGGTATCGACTGGATCACCCGAATGTGCCAATGTGGACATGGACAAACCGTATCGTGTCATCCAGATCGTATCTCGATAGGGTATTCTGCAGAGAACTAAATAAGGCTAGTATAAGTTGTCCACAATTTAAAATAGTCGACTACACAGACCACAAATTTGTGATCTGTGAGATCGACATAGACAGACTTCATAGACAAGAGGCTGGTTACTGGAAGCTGAACGCGTCTTTCCCGGCGCGCAAAGCCTACTGAGACCGGATTAGCGTATTAGTTAAGCGGGCGTTGACGGGAGCGGTCGTCAACAACAGGTGGTGGTTAGCCATGAAAAGGGCAATTAAAGTAGAGTCGATTAGGTTCAGCAAAGGAGTAGTGATGGAGGAAAAGAGAGTAGAGGGAGAGCTAGTCATAAAGCTAGAAGAGGCGTTTAGGACAGGCATCGCAACCGACGTGCTTGCGGCGAGATTGGCACTCGACCAATTCTTCAACGCAAAACACGAAGGCTGCTGTTGTCAGAGCTAGAGCGCGTGCTCTGAAACACGATGGGACAAAAGCCGTCCAATCGGTCCGGGTGGCAGAGGCGAGACGTGCCAACAAAGCCACAATTCGGTCTTTGTCTGACCAAAACGGGCACGTGCTGCTCGAACCCGAGCAGATGTGTGAGGCTTTTCAGCGGCACTTTGCTCAACTGTTCGGGAGCAGCGGCGGGCGGGATCGGGGTATGGACTTCAGTGCATACCCCGACGGACTGCCTCGGCTCTCGACGACCGCAGCACTGTGTTGCGAAAAGCCAATAACAACCGGTGAAATACGGGAAGCAATGGCTAACTGCACGAGGGGTAAATCGCCAGGTTTGGATGGTCTGCCTTACGAGCTTTATGCATTTATGCCAGACTTGTTCGGTGACCTCTTGGCAGACGTCTACTGCAACTGGCAGCAGAACGGGAGCATTCCCAGTTTTGTGAGCCGGGGAGCGGTTGCGCTGCAGAGAAAAGACCCGAACAAGGGGGATGTTGTCGATAACTTCAGGCCCATAACTCTGCTAAGCGCAGAGTTCAAGTTGTTTGAGAAATGGAAAAATTGAGAGAGGGCACTTGCCTTAGTGGTAAGGTGGCCGTGGTCTTTTGTGTGGTTCTGCCACGAGCCCCCCCCCCCTATTGGGGAATTTTTCATTGTTTCAATTTTCATTTTTATTGTTTATATATATATATATATATATTATTGTTTATATATATATATATATATATATATATATATATATGTTTCTATGTCTTTTTTCTTTTTCGTTTCTTATATAAATAATAAAAATCTTTACACGCACAAAACCCACATCGTACCGTCCTGTGCCGTCTGTAATGTTTTTCTTGATGTCAGCCCTTGTGGTCAATAAAGAAATCATTATTATTATTATTATTATCATCATTATTATCATTCTAACTGATGAGTGAAACAAGTGACAGGATATTATTATACATGTGGCGAATGAATGGCAGAATTGGTAGAATGCTAAAAATAATTTGCATGGTTGTTAGCTTTTTGTTCCACTACATTTTGTGTGCGAATGTTGCTGGGATTATGTCTGCCTCTCATTCTTCTGGGGACATTAAAATGAATAATAGCTAAATTCTGAGGTCGATATAATCAACTATACTCTTCTCCCAACATATTGGGATGAGTGGTTTGTTTATAAAACCTTATTAAATCTATACCGGTGTTAATAAAGAACAAGCAAATCATATATACCTAAAATTGAAAATGTAGTTCATTTTTGGATCAATATGCCACGGAGAAATGACTTTATCTTGCTGGAACCATGAAGTGAAATTCGTCCGTTCTCCATTGAAGAGTATTGATTCTTGAACAGCTTTGCCACGCACCAAATCTAATTTGACCTATAAAAAAAAATTGAAAATATGAGAGAGAAAGAGAAAGAGTGGGGAATAAACGGGATGGAAAATAGAGAGGGAGGAGGAGACAAAAGAGGGGCACAGGACAGGGGAAGAGAGGGGATGAGAGAGAGAGAAAGAGAGGAAATGAGAATGCGATGAGAGTGGACTGTGAGGGACTAGCGAATAGGAGGTTGTAAAAGCCTCGCATACCTGCTCAGACGTTTCCAACTGTCTGACAGATACGGTCTAGATTTGCTGAATGTGCCAATGTTGACATGGTCAAACCGCATAGGGTCATCCAAATCGTATCTAGATAGGGTATTTTGTAGGGAAATAGATATGTCTAGCAGAGGGTGTCCACAATTCAAGAGACCATACATTTGTAATCTGTGTGGTCGATCTAGATAGGCTTCATAGACAGGAACCCGGATACTGGAAGCTGAACGCTTTGCTCACGGCACGTGCTCTCAAATACGAGGGTACGAATGCCGTTCGATGAGCCCGAGTGGCGGTGGCGCGTCGTGGAAACAATCCCCGGCAAATGTGTGCGGCTTTTCAGCGGCACTTCGCTTAGCTGTTCGGAAACAGCGGTAGGCCGGATCACAGGATGGACTTTAGTGCCTACCTCGACAGACTGCCGCGATTCTCGACCACTGAGGCAGAAAAGCCGATAACAGCCACTGAAGTACGAGAGACAATGACTGACTGCACGATGAGTAAATCACCTGGTTTGGATGGTCTGCCCTATGAGCTTTATGTACACGTGTCTGTATTGTTGGTGACCTCATGGCGGCCATCTACTCAACTGGCAGAAGAAGGGGAGAATTCACAGAGTGCCGAGGAGCGGTGGCTCTGCTGAGAAAAGACCCGAACAAGAGGGACAAAATAGATAATTCTAGGCCCATAACTCTGCTAAGCGCAGAGTTCAAGATTTCGGACAAGGTGCTAGCAAAGTGGTTGGTGTTTGTCATCGGTGGTCTGGTGGGAGAGGCGCAGTCATGCGCCATTGCAAACAGATCCATCCACGACAACCTCCACCTCATGCGATACATCGTGGAAAGGGTAGCTAGGGAACCTGACACGGATGGGGCCTTGATCAATTTATATCAGTTGAAAGCATTCGATAGGGTCGACTATTGTTATCTGGCATCGGTCCTGAGGGCGACCGGCTTTGGGCCCGTCTTCAGAGGCTGGATGATTGCCAAGCACAGCGAGATCTACCTTTATTTAAACTCTTATGATATATTTCTAAAAAGATAGCACAATCAACCCAAGGCGGCCATCTTTATTTTTATTTTTCTTATGACAGGCTGAATGAGTTGGTGTCCAGAACCCAATGAAATTTAAGTACCTGTTTATGTCATTGTTATAATTATCTATATTACAAAAACAGAGAATGTCTGTATGTCTGTCTGTCTAATCACTAAAACTCAAGAACCACCCAACCGAGTTTTTTCAAACTTTACACATGTAATACTTATGGTCCCGTGAGTGTTTTGAGCAAAACAAATTTCAAGTTTTCAATGCTGTAGGGACTGCATTAGGCGAATTAGCGATTTCTCTCTATAATTCTTAGTCTTTCTCTTTTTAGATAGATACATAGATATAACGTCGCGCCCTTATAATATCTCTCTGTATGCCTGACTATCTGTATTACGTTATTATGACGCGATCAGTGTGTGTGTATATATGTATATATATATAGTGTGTGTATATATATTATTATGCCAGGGAATGTCTTCACGAACCAAAGTATCGTCTTCCTGTTTTCCTTTGGTTACAACGTTTTTCGAAATATTTACATCTGCGTTCACAGATTGATTTTTTAATTTCAGAAGATCTCGTTAAGGTTGAAAGCAGCGATTCTATGCTTAAACTTTAATATATTATTTTAATATAGATATTCGTGTACAGATATTTTTGCATACACAAATACAAAATATAAACAAAAAAGGCCGGCGATTACATAATCACATGCATCACTGACAGATATTTTGGCATACACAAAAACATTTCGAAATATTTACTTCTGCGTTCACAGATTAATTTTTTTAGTTTCAGAAGATCCCGTTAAGGGTGAAAGCAGCGATTATTTGCTTAAACTTTAATCTGTTATTTTGATATATATATCTATATATAATTATATATTCGTGTACAGATATTTTTGCATACACAATAACAAAATTTAAACAAACGTATTTATTTCACGAGGCTCGATAAGGATAAATATATATCAAATATATAAGAACCCTAGAGCAAATCCCGAGCAACGCCGGGCCATTCTGCTAGTCTATATATCTAAAACAGAGAATGTCTGTCTGTCTGTCCAATCACTAAAACTCGAGAACCACCCAACCGATTGTTTCCAAACTTTACACATGTAATACTTATGGTCCTGTGAGTGTTATGAGCCAAAACCATTTCAAATTTTCAATGCCCTAAGGACAGCATTAGGCGATTTAGCGATCTCTCTCTCTCGCGCCCTCTCTTAGTCTTTCTCTTTTTAGATAGATACATAGATATAACGTTGCGCCTTTATAATATCTGTCTGTTTGCCTGGCTGTTTGCATTACGACATTATGACGTAGCTGTGTGTGTGTATATGCATATATATAGTGTATATATATATATATATATAGTGTGTGACGTTTTTCGAAATATTTACTTCTGCGTTCACATATTGATTTTTTTTATTTAAGTTTCAGAAGATCCCGTTAAGGGTGAAAGCAGTGATTCTTTGCTTAAACTTTAATCTGTTATTTTAATATATATATATATATATATATATATATATATATATATATATATATATATATATATATATATATATATATATATATATAATTATATATTCGTGTACAGATATTTTTGCATACACAATAACGAAATATAAACAAACGCATTTATTTCACGAGGCTCGATAAGGATAAATATATATCAAATATATAAGAACCCTAGAGCAACGCCGGGCCATTCTGCTAGTATATACTAAACTCGTCCTATGGACTGAGTGGTCTTGCCATTGGATATTTCTACCAAACTTTTACTACAGTATATATATATATATATATATATATATATATATATATATATATATATATATATATATATATATATATATATTTATATATATATAGTAGAGGGTCGGGGCCCGATTGTTGAACCCTTGCCGTTTCGACAGCAAATCCCCGGCTAGACGCAGACGTCACACTCACACAGACGCCAACGTACACACATGTAACTAGTGTGTGTTGTTGATATGAATCGTGTTAGTTTGAGTGGTGAGCGTGTGTATTTAATAATACCAAATAATCTTACCATCCTGGTTTGATTATTTGCTACTATTAATTTATTTCACTTAATTTATTTATATACATTTTCATACCTCTTTTGTACATTTTAAAATATTTTCTAATATTTTTATATTATCATTTATTTATTATAAAAATATTATATATTTTTATATATATTTTAAAATATATTTTATGTATTTTTTACATATTATTCTTTGCTTGTTTTTTCTATTTTCTATTTTATGTTATTTTACGTTCGTTTAAATACCCACATCTCTCTCTCTCTCTCTCTCTCTCTCTCTATATATATATATATATATATATATATATATATATATATATATATATATATATATATAAGTATGTACACGTACATACATATATGTATACAGACGCACAGTAGTATGTATATATATATATACATACATGCACACATATATATATGCGCGTATGGATTCACCGAACATTTATTATATTGCTCGGTGTGTTTGTAAACAAACATCCCGTATTAAGCCGTAGTGTCTAGCAACCACCGTTGCTCGTTTGTTCAACACTGACAAAGGAACGCTGTACTAGTTTCAAGCTTATTAGCTATCGTCAGCAACGTATACCTTCCTGCCAGATTGTTGAACGTATATACTTACTTATGCATATTAACGGCTGAGTAGCCCAATTTGCATATCGAGTGGGTTAATCGGCCGGGTGGACCGAAAACGATAAACGGAAAAAATGAAACATTTTTTCCGTTTATATATATATATATATATATATATATATATATATATATATATATATATATATATATATATATATATATAAAAATTCAAAATATTAACAAAAATAGACATTCGCGTGATCAAGTATATTTTATTATACATATTTCAGAGGTACTGAGCTATCTTCAACAGTACGTCCTCATCAGATAAAATAAGATGATGCATGACATACCCTGACTTAGTAGATGGTTAAGATTCAGTCATGGTAGTCATGCATCATCTTATTTTATCTGATGAGGACGTACTGTTGAAGATAGCTCAGTACCTCTGAAATATGTATAATAAAATATACTTGATCACACGAATATCTATTTTTGTTAATATTTTCAATTGATATTAATAACTCCAGAAAACCATAACTGTTGAGTGCTTCCGATATATTGTAAAACTCATTCTTTGATTTATTCATTGAACCTTGTTTAACCTTTAAATATATATATATATCGTTCTCCACGCTCCACATATGACGTATTATCTTCGTTTTTTCGTTCATTGCCAGAGAACGTCTCTATGCACCACCTAAGAGAACATTAGTCTATGATCTCTTTTATACCATAAACGTGGTTCTGTCTTTGCGCGTAATTGTTTTTCACCGCTCCTATTAATGACGTATTATTCGTCCTTTCCCGTTCTTTGCCAGCGAACGTTTCCACGAACCAAAGTATCGTCTTCCTGTCTTCCTCCGGTTGCAACGTTTTTTGAAATATCCAGCTCTGCGTTTACAGATTGACTTTGTTAGTTTCAGAAGATCCCGTTAAGGGTGAAAGCAGCGATTCTTTGCTTAAACTTTAATCTGTTATTTTAATAAATATTTGCTCTACGGTTCTTATATATTTGATATATATTTATCCTTATCGAGCCCTCTTTGGATTTTAGTCTTCAAATTTATTATTATTACTATATATATATATATATATATATATATATATATATATATATATATATATATATATATATATATATATATATATATACACACACACATATATATATACACACATATATATATATATATAAATGAAGAGGTCACAGAATGTGTGACGAAAGAACTTTGACACTATATGAACAATCATCTGGTTGTGGAACCAACCAACCAACCGGAAATTTATAAATTCCTAAATTTATAAATTTATTTATAATAAATTGAAGTGAAAGCAACTGGTGCGTGTGTTTCTTATTGGCAACATGACCCTCCCAAAGCATAACAATATCGGTTTCAATACACGTTTTTAGATAAAGAATCTTGCTAAACAAATTCAGAAACGAAATATATATATATATATATATATATATATATATATATATATATATATATATATATATATATATATAGAGAGAGAGAGAGAGAGAGAGAGAGAGAGAGAGAGAGAGAGAGAGAGAGAGAGAGAGAGAGAGAGAGAGATGTGGATATTTAAATCTCTCTCTCTCTCCCTCTTTCTCTCTCTCTCTCTCTCTCTATATATATATATATATATATATATATATATATATATATATATATATGTATGTATGTATGTATGTATATATTTATATATATATCAAGGCAGAATTCTAGGAGAAGGAAAACTCTCATATAACACCTGCAACCCTGATGGTATCCAATGATGTTGTCTTGTTCTTCTTTTTGGTAAATATCATCTTGGTTAAGAGAGTGGGACTGGCTTTGTGCAGTGCCTTTGCTCACTATAAAAGCTTCACGGCACAGGCATTGCTTTATATCTGGAGATCTCTGCACTTGTCGTCACATGGTACCATCGGCCCAGCACTATGTGTCAATAATTGTCACAAGTGTAGTGTTTGTACCAGAGTTTTCAAGTCGCTGGCTGGACTAAAATGTCACACTCGTTCAGCGCATCGGTAGGGGTTCTCCTACATGGATATAAAGTAGTGGCCGTACTCGAAAACGAGTTGGCAGCCACCATATATATATATATATATATATATATATATATATATATATATATATATATATATTTAATATAGAACTGGCTTCTACAGGAGCAGAACTGTTTCATTCGGGAGAAATCATCAGGGCTTCCTGTGCACCCGATGCACAGACATTGTATATATATATATATATATATATATATATATATATATATAGAGAGAGAGAGAGAGAGAGAGAGAGAGAGAGAGGGAGATTATTAACGAAGATCGTTGATAGTGTTGATATTTACTCAATGGTCCTGGCCAACTGCCATATAAATCTGCAGTAATGTAACTGCAACCAGTAGTTCAGAGTGCACACATTGTAGTTAATAGCAGGTACAGTGGCTGTCTTTTGGTAGAGATAAAGTAAATATCTCCATCCCGGAAAAATTCGTTTCTGTGCAACATACTTCACAATTGCAGATATTAAATATATAGTGTTCAGAAAGCAACGTATTATCAGCAGATAGTTACGTTACCGGGCAAATTGCACGTCGTCAGCAGGCGGCCCATGTCAATATTTCGGTCTATTCGTTGTGTTACGTAGCGGTTACCACTTCGATAAGGAATGTAGCAGTTCGTGCTAACCTTACACGTGACCTCTAATGAAAATAGAAGACTTCTATACTAGAAATACATATATATATATATCCAAAATTAAATTAAGGGAGTCATGTCCGAGACATGCGCCATGTCCACCGTAGAATAAACTCAAAGATTCCAATGAATAGATGCGAGCATTGTATATCAACTAGAAATTGATTGACATATATATGTATATCTAGGAAGATTAATCATTTTAAAAGGTATCTATATTTGAAGTTCTAGTTAAACTTTAATTAGTTACCTACATAGCTTTGTGTGCTTGCACACTTTACAAATTATCCTCTGTGATTGTTTCATGTGTTTATTTTAGATATATATATATGTCAATCAAATTCTAGTTGATATATATATATATATATATATATATATATATATATATATATATATATGTGTGTGTGTGTGTGTGTGTGTGTGTGTGTGTGTGTGTGTGTGTGTGTGTGTGTGTGTGTGTGTGTGTGTGTGTGTGTGTGTGTGTGTGTACCATAATACAATTAACAGTAAGAACTCCTTATGAACAACAATACCAATAATGTAAGATACATTTCACCATTGAATTTATATATTTTACCTGTATCAACAGGTAAAATATATAAATTAAATTCACTAAGACAAAATGGACTGATAAATATGCTTATTAAATAACAATTATTTCAAAAATCTGAAATATATATTACCATATGAATAGGCAAACTGTCCCAATATAAATACATAGGTTGTTTAAGGAAACGAGTTATATTTCGGATATATACCTTCTGCCACTGTTTATCTGTGTGAATAATAAAGAATAAACAATGATTTAGCTGTAACGGTATAGACAATATTTTAGAGTTAACTTCATATGAGCAATGTGTTTATACAGTGCAGTGTAAATTGGTGTTTTGACTTTAAAATTTACTAAGATGGTCTTTTGGTGAAGAGAAAATATTTTTTGCAGACTAATATTACAGCTGTACCAAGCTATGTGAAGCAAATTGCCGATTGTCTTAATCACGACGTCCAAATGGAAAAGAGTGAAATTTCCGAAGATGCCGGGGACGGCCGTCACTCGTGTCTCCACACCAGGCTGAGACGGAGCCGATTTTAGTAGCAGTGTACAAGCATATAACTGTCAATTTTTTTTAAAAACTTTATAGATCAAAATTGTACAATTTGGAAAATTAGAAAAAAATTGGTAGACATTCTAGGAGAGCTTCTTTTGTGGAAATCATTGGGAACAAAATGTTTGTTTCTAATTTTCCAATTTGTGGAATTTCATTTTATACATTTAAAAAAATTGACTGGTGTATGTATGAACAGCCCTGAAGTTTGTAAAAAAGAAAGCAAAGAAAAAACACAATTCTTCG
The DNA here is from genome assembly GCA_964016885.1 of Eledone cirrhosa. Classification (NCBI taxonomy): domain Eukaryota; kingdom Metazoa; phylum Mollusca; class Cephalopoda; order Octopoda; family Eledonidae; genus Eledone; species Eledone cirrhosa. The sequence continues at coordinate 159,595,029 of OZ024742.1, read as the reverse complement.
GTGATATTTCTTCTTCCTCTTTCAACGATCATTGAATTTGACTGACAAATAGTTTCAGTTTTAGGAAGTTGTGGAAACGATAAAGCAACATTATCAAATTTAATGTAAGTGCAGCATTTTGAAGGAATAGTTAGAGTAACGGGCCTTTACGTTTTGCGTTGAAATCCGGCTAAAATCAGCTTTGCTTTTCACCTTTCTCGGGTTGATAAATTAAAGTAGCAAGCAATAAAATGCTGGGGTCAATATGATCAATTATCCCCTCAGTACAAATTGCTGCCCATGTAACAACATTTTTTTCCATTTCGTCATTATTAAATTTAATGTTATTTTTTCCATAATTTCATCATACAGTTTTATGATATTCAAAAGGATATAGTATTGGTCACACATGAATTGAAAAATTAATTTGCTGAAAGTAACTGATATACTTCTTAAATGATTATAACAATTTGATTGCATCATTATTAATAATGAATTTTTTTTTCTACCACCTCTTTAACGATTCTGCCAATTTACCACTACTGGACTGGTACTTTATTTACAGTTGTCATAGTCCCTTGGCTTAATTGTTCAGAACGCCTAGCCAGTACTTGGGAGGTACACGATTTGATACCTCGTAGTGACCGATGTCAACTTCTTTATCCGTCTTTAAGTGTCTTCACCCAATTTTATAAGCTATTTTATGGCATCTCCGCGCATGAGCACACCACCCTTATTATTATTATTATTATTATTATTATTATTATTATTATTATTATATATATATATATATATATATATATATATATATATATATATATATATATATATATATATATATATATAGGAAAAGAGTCAGAACTCCGACGGCAGAGCTCAAGCCGTTTCTACACCTATTTCTGGACTCCAGAAATACCCATTTTACTACCCAAAGTATCGAGTACTCTGGTGCGGTATGGTCCCCCTGGTTCCTTACCACACTGCCTTCGTTATATATATATATATATATATGTGTGTGTGTGTGCATTTGTGTGTTTGTGTGTGTGTGTGTGTGCGCGTGTGTGTGTTTGTGTGTGTTTGTGTGCATGTGTGTGTGTATAGCTAAACTATAATAAAGTAAGAAGCGCGGGATTGTGTACGGTTTAAATTATTTATCCCATTAGTAAAATGAGTTGGATTACTTTGAATAAATACTGAATGAATATTACGTAATTTATCTACTAAATTTCGTGGCTGTTCATTAAATATATTTTATTATTTATTTAAAGATTCACTTCTTTAACATTTTCAAATGTCAACACTTCCGGTGGCGATCGCTTAAATAAACATATTAATTTTCTGTTACTAATTTTCTCCTAATGCAGTTTATATATAATATCGTCTTTTTTTTAATGTATCATAGATTGCGTTTCTTGGTCAGTGTCCAAGTCTCAGACCCGTACAGCAGCACAGACTCCAAAACAGCAATGAAGAGGCGGATCTTCAGGTCTTTTACGAAGGTCCGACTTCCACACCGATCTCAAGCTGTGGCACGTCGCCCAGGCTTTGCTCTTCTTCTCAACCACATCATCCTCCGTATTCCCAATCTTTGCTCCCAAATACAGGAAGTCCTCAACCAATTCTAGCGGCTTTCCGCCTACATTAGTAATCCCCTCTGGCTTCTCAACATTCTCTACCAGATATATTGTTTTAGTCTCATTCATTCTCAGACCCACACTCATCGACACAGTCTCAACCTCCTGCATCAAATCCTTTGCCCCCTTCACTGTATTTGTCACCAAAACTATGTCTACGGCAAATTCAGCATCCGATATCTTTTTCGCCTTAACTCTCCTGCTCTGAGCCGGTGTTACAGTAAAGCCAGAGTCCTGGTGGATGGGTGCGACACGAGAATGCTGAGGATGGCTCTGAACATTAATCAGTATACACTGAGGATGAAAAACTTAGAGCTGTATGTGAGCCTTCCAAAAGTCAGCTCAAAAGTGACACAGAGGAGACTGAGGTTAGCTGGACATGTTCACCGACATCTACAGTTGACACAGCACTCAGTGCTCCTGTGGGAGGCCCTGCATGGACACACTGGAAGAGGAAGACCAAGGTTAACGTATGTTGATGCCCTAAGGACAGACACTGGCCTATTGGAGACGCAGGACATGGCAGCGATAATGAGGGACAGAGACCGCTGGAGAGAACTCGTCCATGGATCTCGGGAATTTTACCCGCCTTAGATAGATAAATAGATGGATTACGTTACTGATAAGACATTGTAACACAGTCTTCGTTCAATTTCTGTGCATATTGTCAATTACGATTTTATTTGATGTATCATATCTACATGTATATATACTTGTGTATAATATCAATATACACACTACACATGCTATCAGAAAACCACCCGAAGGGTGGTTTTTCTGCTAGTATATATAAACATATATATAAATACATATATATATATACATATATATATACGATGAGCTTCCCCGCTGTGTGACTGAATAAGAAACCTAGTTGGGAAGCAAACTCCTTAACTACACATATACACAATGAATAAAAAAAAACACAAGAAAAAGTGATTTACATACCGTTTTTATCAAGCTTGACATAAGATGTCCAGTCGCAATTATAACTGGTGAGTGAATCGTGCCAATTACGATACAGGTGGCATGTGGGTTTCTTGTAGCTAATGAAGCCGCATATGTCATGTAACGTACATTTTTGCGCACATTCTACAGGAGAATTTACATTAAATTTCCATTCTTTGGAGACTCGCACGCATTTTGACTGGGACATTTTTTTAAAAAACCATTGGTTAACCGTCGATTCTCCAGTTTTTGAAATCATGAAGAGAATAACTGACAAAGCTTGCAGCCCTTTGAGAATTAAATGATATTGATTTAATGTTTTCATTCATATAAAAGAATATATATATATATATATATATATATAAAGAAAAAAAGATGAAATCGAAAATGCAACTGGAGTCTTATTTTAAAAAATATATATATATTTATTTGGTCGCAGAATAACTGCGAAACCGGTAAAGGAACCAAATAAATATATATATATTTTTAAAAATAAAACTCCAGTTGCATTTTCGATTTCATCTTTTTTCCTTTATACTTTCACTCGTGTAGGACACCTCGGTTATTTTTCTTTTTGTAAAAGAAACCTCACTTTCTAATATATATATATATATATATATATATATATATATAATGTATGTGTACAATCCAATCAAGAAGGAGAGATTAGAGATTAGTTTGTGAGAATTATAAGCCAGCAGTGAAGAGGATAGTGTGCTCAATACGTATATGATGCAAGACAAGCGTGCAGTGACATCAAGCAAGATAAATATAAGCCATGCAATAAGTATATAGGCAGAGCGTAAATATAAAATTATAATAGGAGAATAAACTACCAACATTCTTAAAAGAATATTTATTTGTTTAGAATTGTTTCAGAGGATAAAATCACAATTCAATCCATAAGACCTATCAATATTTGAATCAATGGGCCTAGGTGATATTAAAATCGAACTATGTTCTGAAATCATCTTCAGAACGTAAAAAATAAATTTCAAAAATACATGTCACTTATGGAGGAAACTAGAAAAAAAACAAGAAACACATACCATACAATTTAACAATAAAAGAACCAAAATGGAAGGTTAAAATATTATGCTAAGAAATGCGCTAGACGGCATAATTCCGCTGGACTGACAAACCGGAAGAAAGTAATTAAATAAATAAATAAGGACATGAATATTATGAAAGGGATATTATTCGTTCCTACACATCGATTAAAATGGAAAAAAAAAGGGTACTCAGATTGGAAATTATAGTTAATATAATTAGCTTACAATTAAAGAAGGATTTAAGGCGTTAGTATTACTCAATACAATAGAAATAAATCCTCAATAGAGGCGTGATATGACAACGTGAAAAATCACTTAAACTTGTTAATATGACACATATTTAATTACCTATATAGATATATCAGGGTATAATGTGTCAATCTATTAACAAAAAAATGTTTATTTGGTGTGTGTTAAGTTTAGTCAGAAAGGAAGAGCTAAGTTTATGGTCAAACACAGGTGTAAAGAAATTATACAAAGAAGAAAAAAAGGGTGTTAAAGTGTTAAGCTAAGGGAAAAAGAGATACAGAACTAAGATTACTTATAATTATAAAAATAGAAATTTAAATTTAAATTTAAAAAAAACAGCCTTATAGAGAATGTGGTAAAAGATTATATATCATATGAGAAGTAACTGAAGGAAAAGAAAAGGGAAGGGTCTTTCAAGGTAAGGGTTCACAATAAATAGTATTATAGAAGGAGAGATATCTAGGGACGTGGGTGATACTTACATAGCTATAACCTACAGTAACTTAAAAAGAATATCAATCAAAAGGGATAAGAGAGCTTAACAAAAATATAATACAAATTGCCTATTAAGCTAGGAAAGAAGGTCTAGGGGATATGAACAGGGTGTAATAGATAATTATACGAGTTGGGATTAATAATTATTAGAGTGTGAAGAGAATAAACATCAAGATGAAATAGGTTAGGACGGTAGGCAGAATGAATAAGAAAGGTAAAATTGTTGCTAAGTAAACTATTAGAATTTAAGCGGATCAAAAGCTCTGTTAAAGAACGAGTAGGCCAATCAATGATGACAATTAATTATAATTTCATTGCGATCATTAATTGGGCTAGGTTTGGACATAGTAATGAAAAAGGCTTCCCTCAAACAGAGATCACAATGCCCTTTGCGACCACTGTATTGGGAGGAATTAGTTAAGATATCTCAGACTATAGAGGATTCAGTATCAGATACCACCAGCTCATTAATATATCTCGCTAAAGAAGTAGTATTTCGAACTTATATACCGATTCCAGTGTGATAAATGCGACAATTTCTATATAGGCAACACCACCAGACACCTACACATCAGAATTAAAGAACACATTAACACTCACTTCCTCATTTAAAAAACACTCAGAGAAGATTGTAACAAAAGAAACTTCGGCAATCTCAGAATTAAGGAAACATTAATCATAGCCAGAACACACCCTCAAATCAATAATAGACTAGAATTAAGTACACAATACCTAGCATAGAACTAGGCACACAACAATTAACTTAGAAGGCAACTGGCCTCTGCACATAAAGACACATAGGGCCCCACATACGAGCATATTATCCACCGAGGAGAGGAGAAATCGTGCATTTGCATTTATGTGTTCACACGACTCTGTCCATGCGTGTTTGCGTATTTGCGTGCTCGTGTGTGTCGGCGCATATTAGTATATATGTGTCTAAGCAGATTTAAAGGAAAATACCTCCCCCCCCCCCTACGTGTCCAGACTTTAATTTTAAAACAAAATAGGTTGAGAAAAAAAGAAAAAAAAAACTAGTACCAGACAGCATTGTGTAGCAAGCCTCTTCGGACACGGGAATAGTTCGTTTATTTTCCTCGGAAGAAGAGATATTAACCGTGAAATATCAGGACATATGAATAAATTAAGGTAAAAAAACACCCCTCGTTTCTTATGACTTGATTATTTATCTATCCAATCCGGATTGATGGGACTTTCAAACTTCTAATTCTTTATACCATATACAATGCTTCAAGTAAACTACAGTTTCCTCTCATCAGTTGTCTAACCTGATTAGTTTTTTCGTGTATTTGGTATTATGTGACTAGGTTTACCTGCCACAATTTTCAATTTGTCAATCTGTCTAAACGTATGTTATTACTCTAAGGCCTACAACCTTAGCGAGTGCTTTGCTGCACATTCCTAATTGTATATCGTTACTTCGATTTTACTGAGCTTCCACATAGTAACAGTAATGGCTCTTAAAAGTAAGTGAATTATTGCTAAGAGAGAGAGAGGGGGAGAGAGAGATAGAGAGAGAGAAAATAAGAATTGCAGCGTTTTGTGAAACTTTATTGCATATTACAATTGTTTCTATATCGATCAGCTCGGGTTTGGTCAAGCGATCGGATCCCGACTCTTAATCGACACGTATTCAGATATGCGAGTTTACATGGGTTGTCCCATGTATATATATATATGTATATATATATATATATATATATATATATATATATATATATATATATATATATATATATATATATATATATATATATATCGTTTCTGAATTTGTTTAGCAAGATTCTTTATCTGAAAACGTGTGTTGAAACCGATATTGTTATACTTTGGGAGGGTCCTGTTGCCAATAAGAAACACACGCACCAGTTGCTTTCACTTCAATTTATTATAAATTTCCGGTTGGTTGGTTGGTTCCACAACCAGATGGTTGTTCATATATTGTCAAAGTTCTTTCGTCACACATTCTGTGACCTCTCAGTGACTGGGATTATTTTCTTTGTTTTGTGCCTCTCCTTTGTTCTGTCCTCCGCCATCTTGTTTTAGTGTGTGTTGTGTGCTTAGTTTGCGCATGTCTTACATTCGAGTGTCTGTGTGTGTTTTTATTTGTTTATTTATTTGTTTATTTACATGTTACTAGTTAGTTGTTTGTTCTATGTGTGTATGTTTTCATTTTGTCCTTAATTATAAGTTGTGATGTTGCTATTCCATTCATGTTTTCTATTTAATTTTGGTTGGAGTTCATTTATATTTATTGCCTCTGTGATTTGTCTAAACATTGCGTCTTTTCTGTGTATATTTATTGCCTCTGTGATTTGTCTAAACATTGCGTCTTTTCTGTGTGTACACACAGAAAAGACGCAATGTTTAGACAAATATGAACAACCATTCGGTTGTCGAACCAACCAACCGGAAATTTATAATAAAATGAAGTGAAAGCAACTGGTGCGTGTGTTTTCTTATTGGCAACATGAACCTCCCAAAGTATAACAATATATATATATATTTCGTTTCGTACTTATACATGCATATATATATATATATATATATATATATATATATATATATATATATATATATATATATATATATATATATATATATATATATATATATATCATTATGAAGAGAGAAGAAACATTTAGATATAATTAGTAATAAAATGTATCATACCTAAACTGCTCCTAGATTCCTCGACTACGTAGTTTCGTGGCATAAACAAAAACAATACATCATAAAGATATAGAGTCCCTGCGATGTCTGCCGACTTATCAAGAGGATACCTCATTTTACTAGTCTCAAGAACACGTCTACACGACGTGAGAAAGAATCCCAAAAGGCGGAGGGGGAGATAGTCACGCGATATAACGGTCGAGAAACAGAGCTAAGCCTCTTATAACCCCGAAGAAAATACCACAGAGGCGGAGGGGGTATTTATATCGAAGCCGTAGAAGAGGTGGTGAAGGAGGCGAGAAGTATGATGTATTGTTTTTGTTTATGCCACGAAACTACGTAGTCGAGGAATCTAGGAGCAGTTTAGGTATGATACATTTTATTACTAATTATATCTAAATGTTTCTTCTCTCTTCATAATGTATTTTTAACTCTGATACTGGTTCAGTCTAGTTCAACCGGATTGGTCTGTCCCAGTCATTCATTGGGCAACATCGGTGAGGTTGGCACCCTTAACTCACGGCTGGGTGTGGATGCATTCATGTATATGTGTGTGTCCGCATGTATCTGTGTGTTTCTAAATATATTATATATATATATATATATATATATATATATATATATATATATATATATATATATATATATGCATGTATAAGTACGAAACAGCTTTGAAAACAGGACTAAGCGGCAGTTTGATCATTTTTATGGGAAAGTTTTGTATTTCTTTATTAGTTCTTTATGCGTAGTTTCGAATATAAGTGTTCCTAAATCTATGTTTCGAGCCTTCACAACTCTATCTTCAGAAGCAGAAATAACATACTAGTAGCGTCCTGGCCTTTTGCTTCTCGGAGGTTGTGATGTACCATGGGAATGGTAGAAGATCACGCAAGCCTGATTTCAAATTTCTCAACAGTTGAATCTTAGCAGTTATAATTAATTTTACTTAAGCTGTACCTATGTAAAGTGAAAGTGACGCATGTGATTTTTTTTATGTTGTTGGAACTTTGTTATTTCCACAGATGAGTACTCCAGTTGATTCAATCAGCAGAACTACCTTCTGTGAAATTAAACATGTAAGTGGCTGTGCATTCCACAGATATGTGCATCCTTAACGTAGTTCTCAGGGAGATTCAGCGTATAACAATGTGTGACAAGAATGGCTTCTTAAATTATAGACAAAACAGATATTTACCAGTTGAATAGACTGCAGCAACATAAAATTAGGGGTCTTTCTTAAGGACACAAAGCACCGCCTGATCAGGGAATCAAACTCACGACCTTACGACCGTAAGCCGACACCCTAACCACTAAGCCACCAGCCTTTGAACCATAACAATATAATTAACAATGAGTAATCCAAAAGAAACCATTGCCTGGTACTTCATAAGGAGTAATAAAGCTCTCCGGTACAAAGCTCACTGAAATTCAATTTTAAAAGAATTGATCCAAAATTCTCTCCATGACAGACAAAGTCACGAAACTGAAGTGAAATGTTGCTATTGCAAGCTATACGCATTAAATTTCCCAAGAGTTAAAGCCAAGATTCACAAAAATATTATTCCAAAGGGCAGAATAAACTGATGCGAGATGAAACTCTTCATATCGTTTAAATGAACACATCATCAATACTGAAAAATAACACTTTCAAAAATTGAAACTCTTCAATGAAAACTAGACGACAGAAAACGAAATCATGACTATAAAATAGAGAATTGAAACCTGAAATTCTTTACATTTCCAGCGGGTCCTGTCAGAAACACCCTCTCCAAATGATCCGGCTGGATCCCCAAGAGCGACCAGCCAAGCTCATGGATGTTATCCAATCGTCTTGTTCGGGATCTACGCCTGGGTCTCCTGCCGATCGGTTTTGTCTGAAAAATCTGTCCAGCGATTCTTTCCTGGTACATTCTAACCACATGCCCATAGTATCGGAGCTGTGATCTCTCAATTCGGAAAAGTAGCGACGCTACCTGAAGTGATTCTCTGATGCACTTTATCGAGTAACGTTACTCTAAAGACCCTTCAGAGGAATCCCTTTTATGCCGCTTGTATTCGTGATCGTCTTCTTTCGGTCATTACCCAAGATTCATAACCATAGGTAGAGGCTGGCACAAATACGAATTGAAGATAGTGAGTTTGGCTTTTGCGCCTACCTCCCTTCTAATTACTGAATGCTGAAGCTGATAAAATCATGAGATAGGGTTTCCTCACCAAAGGCCCGGGGCTCTGTTACTGTAGATTTGGATGGAGGATGGAAACTTCACTATTCAGGTGTTGCGCCAGAAATGCCTGCACAGGCGGGAGCGGGGATGCTCACAAGCCCTCGGCTGTCAGAATATGTTATGGACTGGATTCCGTTAGGAGGGAGGATTTTCCTCTTGAAGCTTAGGCTGAAAGATAGGTCTCTTTGGGAGGGGGGGGGGGGGTCTGAATACAGATCTTTCCTAGATGAAGTCACTGCAGTAGATTAAATGTTGCATTATCAATTCAAAAGCGTCTTCCCTATCTTGTTCAAACATGTAAATTGTGAGTGTTTCGGTGTTAAACGCATTCATAAGGATGTTTCAACATTCGATTAAGGAAGATTGTAGTGCAGTGCTGGAATTACATGTGTCAACCAATCAGCGCCCGATGAAATGAGCTTCTACTCAGCAACTGGATTTCCCACAATTCTCTCGAAAACAAGGAAAATAGTTCACTAAAACCTATCCAGATACATTTAAAAAGCTTCGTTGTTAGTTATAATCTCCGTAAAAAGTTAAGGAATGCATATGCCTTATCCATTAGGACGAAAGTAGAATAGATGCAGGAATTTCAAATCTATCTATCTGACTTCATATATCTCAAGATCACGACAACGAAATATTTGAGGGGTAATTTACGTTCTTTGACGAAAATGAGTTGTTAAGTGAATAACACTCTACAACATTACAATTGGATATTGAAGCAGTTGCTCAAGCAGTCATATATAGCTGTAGTATATATCAAATCTGTTAACTCTCCCTGCCCGACGGGGAGATTTCCCGTTTTGGATCATTTTTCCCTGTCTCCCCGTTTTTGTGAAAATGGGTATAGCTTTCATTATGTAAAATCTCCCCATTTTGGGGCACTTTTTTTCCACAGTGCTTCCCTTTTAAGCTTTTAGGGGTTGACTTCGTGACGGCTTTCGATAATATTGTCATCTAATCAGGCACAAATAACTAATTTCCTTTTAATTGTCGCTGCGATGAAATATTTATATTTACAAAAAAATAAGAAACGTAAGCATGAAAAAGTTTAAAGAGTGACAGAAAATCTAGACAATCTTGGAGTATGTCGGTTCCTGAGCATTCCACAGACGCGTGCACACTTAACATAGTTCTCAGGGAGATTCAGCATAACATAATGTGTGACAAGGCTATCTCCTTGAATTAAAGGTATAACTCATTTCTGCCATGTGAGAGAAATGGAGCAACATGAAATAAAGCGTTCTGCTCAATGGCACAACACGTCGCTTTGGCCGAGAATCGAACTCTCGACTTTGAGATCTTAAGCTGTACATTCTAAACACAAAGCCATCTCACAAGCATAGTTACGATGTATTATTTCAGAAACCTTGGTATTGTTGTTATTGTTATTCAGTATAGTTAAACATGTTTATATAGAAATGTTTATATAGAAATGTTAATTTCTGACATTGGTACAAAGTCACAGTTTTATGTAGGAAGAAATATAGTTAAGTAAACGAAATGGAAATCTGAATAGAAATGAATTTTCACCGGTTTTAATGGTGCTTCTTCTCGCACAGTCTGCTATTAGCTGAGCACTTTACAGACACGATTGCCAAATTCTCAGTGAGATTAAGCATGATGTAGTGTGTGACAAGGCTTCCTAACAATTTCCGTCAAAACAATTTCTCTCAAGCAGCTTGAATAAACCCGAGGCTATGATAAATGAACCTTACATAAGATATTATGTAGTGGGATCGAAACGACAGGAAGTCCAAGTAAATCTGTGTCTCTATCTCCTACACACCCTCTCTCGCTCTACATTTCTCTCATTCATACTGAAATAATTGTTTCTATTTTTGGCACAAGGCCAGCAATTACTGGCACTTTATTTTATCGACCCTGCAAGGATGAAAGGCAAAGTTAGAAATAATGGTAATTCAGAAGCAATGACACCACAAGCCAGTTTCAGTAGTTTCAAACTCATTATTATTAAAACAATTACAGTCATTCTCTCTCTCTCTCTCTCTCTCTCTCTCTCTCTCTCTCTCTCTCTCTCTCTCTCTCTCTCTCTCTCTCTCTCAGCAATAATTCACTTACTTTTAAGAGCCATTACTGTTACTATGTTGACACGTAAAATTCAGTTGCAGGTGAAATTTGTCCAATCTGAGGTGTTTTCCTACAAACAATGCTGTTTACTTTCGTTCTGATTTGATTATCCTGGAAGGTATAATGTCAGGAGCTTTTCAGAGATTTATGAAGCCAGTTGATTTTTTTTGTCTATATTGTCTTTGAAAAAGATGACTTTGTTGATAAAACAATAGATTATATAGCCAGCTTTATTACAATGTTGTTTAAACAGGATCAGGAACTTGTATTTGTTTTTCAAACTTATCTACAGTTTTATCCACCAATCTTCACTAATAAACCTATCAATACGAAGTACTTATATTTATACAACTGGTGAACAAAAGGAAGTTAGGTCATTATTATTGCATATCGATAGATTTCAACTGGTTTCTTTATTTCTATTTTCACTGGATAAATTATTCTCAAAGCTGTCGAAAGAGGTGTGGTCAATGACATAGGTCAATGACATGTGGTCAATGACAAGTAGGCGGGGTAAAATCTTGGTGAATTGAAGGCACAATTTAGTTTGTAGTTTGGATTGAAGCTAACTTTACTAAGGTCCTTGAGAAATGCACGAACGTTCCAGATTTTCATTTTAATTAGTAAACTAACTTCTTTATAGCTTTTTTAGTTTTAATATTTTAACATACGCATTTAAATTTAGCTTTACTTTCAACTAAAAAAGTACCTGTAATATATTAAGGCTGGTTTTATTGAATGTAATAAATAAAATACACGACATTTAGCAGGACTATACTAGTCATTTGATCTAAGGTGAACGCCAGATCGCTGACCACTCCCGGGGAAAAACAAAAATAAACAACTAACTTTTAAGATTTTTCTGCTCTGACTGTATACCCATATATGGACGTTACCCCTTGATAAGTTCAGCTAGATTCCCGCCGTTCGAATACTGGTGCTTTAGTTCGGATCTAGCTGTCGAAACGGCCGGAGTTCAGCCGTCGGGGTCCTGAATCTTTTCATATTACCCACTCTACTACCCCAAGTATCAAGTACTATGGTGGTCCACCTGGTATTTTACCACACCCTATCTGATACACACACACACACACACACACACACACACACACACACACATACATACATACATACATACATACATACATACATACATACATACATACATACATACATACATACATACATACATACATACATACATACATACATACATATATGGCTGCCACCTCATTATCGAGTATGCCCATTGCATGATATAATATTATTAATAATTATCAATTAATTCTATCGTGCAATGCCTGTGCGTGAAGATATTTTTTATAGTGAGGAAAGACTGTGCACTGAGCCAATCCCACTCTCTGAGCGACAGTAGCTATAACCTGAAAAGAAGAAAAGATCAACATCATCAGTAACTACTGAGCCGCAGGTTTTATATCGGAGTTATGCCAGTTTCCTGAGTTGCCTTCTCCTAGAAGAATGCCCCGACAAAGGCTAGGGGTCCTTCACTCCCATTGGTTTAACTGCGCGATCGGGTGTCCAGCCTGACTATTTCTATGTCCCCGCGCATATATACACACATGCACCCATGTATATACGCATATACATATACATACATATGTACATGTGTATATACATATTTACACACTTTTGGATGGCCGTTGACTCTTATGAGTTCTTCAGCCCTTTGTTTTTTGTCCTGCAGGGTGTCCAAAATCACCTTCCTCACCAAGTAAAGATGGTGGGGTTGCCGGTTTAGTCACCGACGACCCGACCATGCGACAAGTTGTACTGGGTTACATGTTACCAGTAGCATTCAAGAGTGACCCGACAAACATAAATACATACATACATATATATATATACAGGTTAATATAAATTAATATATTTGATAAACACAAATACCAACATATTCATGTTTGTATTGTAAATGACCAAGTTAGCTAGATTGAAATATACTAATAATAATATTACAGTTTGCCTATCTTGACTTAAGATAATAAATCAACAAAAACAAATTGTATTGGCAATGGCCGTGGTGCTTGGACAAATTTAAATTTCAAAATCAAACCTGTTCCGTAGACAGGTTTAAACCTTAAAATCCAAATATGTTTCGAATAATGAAAAAGTGGAAGAAATACCACATTTTGATCTCCTCAGCAAGCACTATAAAAATTGGTATGTTCCACTTCAAAATATTTAGAAAGACTGTTTAGCGCACGAGGTAATTTCACGTGGTTATCCAGTGTCTAGCTAGTCACATACTCGTGCTGCTAGAAATAACAGCCGTTTGTATGGGGCTAAATTCAGCTCAACGAAGGAGCAGTGATAAATCAATAATAATGAGTTCAAATTTCAGGCAGTCTTTTACAATGAAATAGCTCAAAGAAAGTGTATTTCCGAGCCGTCTAATACAGGTTAATATAAATTAATATATTTGATAAACACAAATACCAACATATTCATGTTTGTATTGTAAATGACCAAGTTAGCTAGATTGAAATATACTAATAATAATATTACATTTTGCCTATCTTGACTTAAGATAATAAATCAACAAAAACAAATTGTATTGGCAATATATATATATATATATATATATATATATATATATATGTTTTTAATTAAACATACGATATATTGCCAAATATACTATACATACATTCATGTATACATCGCTATTTCAGCACCAATACCAATAACTAATTTTTACTGGACCGGCAATCGCTCTGTATAATCAGCTCGTGATTATTACTGGAATTCCATAACAATCCAGCTTCTATAATGTTGGCAAATGCAGGTGAGTGCGTAGCTTTGATAAACGCCAAGCAGCGAGAGATAGTTATCAGCCACTCTTCCAGCATTTGCCGAAGATATAAGTAAGTGACATAGTCACTACCTTAAAAATGATAGCGCAACGTCTTCTAAATATTTTTAATTAAACATACGGTATATTGCCAAATATACTATACATACATTTATACATATATATATATATATATATATATGTGTGTGTGTGTGTGTGTGTGTGTGTGTGTGTGTGTGTGAGTGTGTGTGTGTGTGTGTCTGTGTGTGTGTGTTAGGTAATTCCGAATAAAAAGCAAAGGAAAAAAGAATGCTCTATGTATAGAACAGAGCTATTTAATTAGAAAGTGAACAACACAAAATATAACTACTCCATTACCAAAGGTTTCTGGATCCCAGACAATATTAATATACGTCTGGATCGGTCATCAGACAGAAATGTTATCTGTCTGATGACCGATCCAGACGTATATTAATATTGTCTGGGATCCAGAAACCTTTGGTAATGGAGTAGTTATATTTTGTGTTGTTCACTTTTTAACTATATATATATATATATATATATATATATACTCTGGTTTATCCAAACTATTGAGCACTTTGCCACACATTTCGAAGATTGTGTTTCGTTATTTCGTGGGCCGAAGTTCCGATTCTCGATAATTTATTTGTATATATATATATATATAATATTAAAATATAAGTATTAATAAAATAGATGTTCTTTTGATCAATTACATTTTATTATACATATTTCGGATGTACAACAGTACGTCCTCATCAGATAAAATATAATGATAGATGACATACCCTGAGATGTTAAATGGTTAAGATTTAATCAAGGTAGTGATTAACCCAATCACTGTTATGATGGCGGTTATGATTCATGAGACGTTTTCCTAGATATATCGTAGTATCATACACTTTAAAACTTTTAGAACAGATACAATATGCAACGTTTTTTTTTTATTACTCACACATTCTCTAATGAATTTATTACGTTTTCGCATTTTCTCATAAATAGGATATAAGTAAAATTTTCTCTTGGGTTAATCACTACCTTGATTAAATCTTAACCATTTAACATCTCAGGGTATGTCATGTATCATTATATTTTGTCTGACGAGGACGTACTGTTGTACATCCGAAATATGTATAATAAAATGTAATTGATCAAAAGAACATCTATTTTATTAATACTTATATTTTAATATTAATAACTCCAGAAAATTATTTTATCCGTTTAGTGTTTCCAATCTACTGTAAAATTAATTCTTTGACATAATCATTAAATATTGTTTAACAATTTAATATATATATATATATATATATATATATATATATATATATATATATATATATATATATATATATATATATATATATATATGGAGATATTGAAAGAATATCATCGATTATTTAAAATGTTAGTCTAAACAAGTAATCACTTTACAGTTTCTTCTAGCTCGGAGACTTGATCAATAAAATAAAACCTTGTATCAATTAATCAATTAATATAATTACCAAATTAAGTGTTTTGTTTGTTCTTGCTTTTGTAACTATCTTTCCACTAACCATCTCGAAACTGCACGTGTTATGATACAAAACCTTTTGTTTTAACGTTTATCTCGTTACCTAAAAATCTTCCATCATAATTTTATGTAAGACCCTTTATTAAGTTATGCCTAAAACACTGACATAATAATGAGAAAGCTATAGTACTAAATCCCTTCAAATTCTTGATTATTATCAAAATTATTTTAAAATTATATTCAGGGTATTTATTAGAAATATCGTATCGAAAACGTCAACCTTACTAAGGAGTATAGTAAAGAGGTAAACTTTCTGGCAAGACAAGTTTGTGACGATTTCGATCATAATTAAAACCTTTACAGCTACGATTAGAAATTTGGTAACGAAAGGGTTATTAAGTAAGAGCTCCTCCGCAAGATCGGAAGGTCGGCGGCTCGTTTGAAGAAGGAATCCCGCGAGGTGGGTGGCTATTGCAGCGGGTGTCGCGGATTATTGACCGCGAGAATGCTTTTGCGGTCTTGTCCTCGGGGCGCAGACCCTTTACCACTGCACCTTAGGCTTGAAGCCCAATCATCCTCTTCCACCCCGTCCCAATTCTTCTGTGACACTAATGTCCTTGCCATTCCCTCTTTTTCCGGTTCTTTTTCTTTTTATCTTTTTTCTTTATATTTCCCTATTTTACATTCCATTCTTCTCCATTTAAACTTTCCTTTTTTCTTTTCCTATTATACTGTTTACATGATATATTCCATAAATAAAATGACACTCTATAAAACATTCTCAACCTTGAAATCTTGGCTATTTGAGCGTGTAAAATGTTTATCCTGTAACGTACGATACGCTTTAGTTACATACACACACATCTATACGTAAATACATAAACGGATACAGACAAGAGAAGGAAGGGGCTGGTGAAACGCGATAGCCATGTGTGTTGCGTCCCTTTAGTGTTTACCGGCTACATAGCCTATTGATTTAGAATAAAGACGAATGACAAGTTCGGCCTGCACTCTCTGTCGTGCCGCCAGCAGGTCGGTTCCGCCGACACGCCGCTCTCAATGACATATTGAGAAGAAGCCTGGACGCAGCTGGCTTTCCATCTCAACTGGAACAAATAGGCCTAGAACGCGGGGATGGCAAGCGCCCCGACGGAATCACCCTCTTCCCATTCGAAGGACGTAGATCTCTCATCTGGAACGCCACCTGCTTCGACATGTTCTCCGCATCCAGCTTAGTCGCTTCGACCACAAACCCCGGCATCGCAGCTCGCCTCGCAGAAGAACATAAAATAAATAAATGCCGGTATTTGTTCGACCGTTACCTCTTCGCACTGGTCGCCGTCGAAACCTCTAGCGTACTTGGATCCTGTACTGCCGAGCTCCTCCGCAAGATAGTGAGGTTGAGTGGCTGTTGCAGCGGGTGTCACTGGCCATCGTCCACGGGAGTGCTTTTGCCGTCTTGTCAGTGGGGCGTAGCACTTCTGCTCTCTTGCCTTAGGCCCAAAGCCCAATCACCTACCCCCTTCACCCCTCCCCTCTCTTCTGCGACACTAGAGCTCTTGCCATACCCTCCCCTTCCCGTTCTTTTTCTTCTCTCTTTTTTTTCTATATTTCCCTATTCTTTCTTTCCTTTTGTTTCCCCTTTTTCTTACTTAATTAATCTGTATTACAGAGATGTTCAATATCAATAAATCAGCAATAATTATCAGCTAAGATAATTTATATTGAACATTCAGCAACAGGGAGTGGAATATTGTAAAGGCATCTTGACTGCGTCTTTAGATTCATTGATTAGCTTATATCTCAACTTCTAACTGAATATTTGAACATTTCTTGTTTGAACTTGTTACTTCTCTTCAGTTTCAGAAACTTCTTTCTTCTTATCTATAATTTCTTTTCTATTCTCTTTACTTGTCATTTTCAGCATTGATGCACGTGATATCTATTATTATAGTTCGATGAATGCTCATTTATTAATAACCCCCCCCACACACACACACACACACACACTTATATATATGTATGAATGTATGTATGTATATATGTATATATTGGGTCATCAAGTACGAAATTTGTAGTGGGGCATATGGTCAACTGTTTTTTTTACAAATTTTCGTACCTGACGACAGAATATATATATATATGTGTGTATGTGTGTGTGTGTATATATATATATATATATATATATATATATATATATATATACATATATATATATATCACCTTGATCACCTTGACCGACCAGTCTGTCGGGCGCCAATTGGCGCCGCTGGTCACAGCACGTCGTGCTGTTTTAGCCATAAGATAACTCCATCCCACTGGCTGGGTGGGCAGGCCGGTACTCATTTCTACAGCTGAGTAAACTGGAGCAAGTGTGAAATAAAGTGTCTTGCTCAAGGAAACAACACATCACCCGGTCCGAGAATTGAACTCACCACCTTTCGATTACAAGCCCAATGCTCTAACCACTAAGCCATGCGCCTTCACTGCATATATATATTAGGGGGTGAGGGTCAAAACACAACCATTTTTAAGGAACCTCAATTCCACCGTATGCACAGTTTCAAATAGTATTTTAGATAAAATATATGAAAATTAGGGTTATGTGAGCCCTGTACCCATCACATACACCTCCCACAATTAAATACCCTACTTTTCTATATTAATCATATAATCTCTAGCATATATATACGAATTTGCTTATGGATATGAAACATTTTATCATATTTCACTGTAGAAACCTTGTTTAAAAAATCTGATGAGTAAAGATGGCAGAAACATTGAGATATAAGACAATTGGTAGGTAGGTACCCCTCCAACATGGTAAAATTACAACTTTTCAATAAGTGTTAAATGAATTTTTTTTTTTTTAGAAAATGTATACATTTGTTAAATGATTTTCTTTTGTTTATCAAATTATTTCAGAGCTAAATTGTATTCAGTATCGGTAGAGGGTCGGACGCCATGTTTTGACGCATAGAGTTACGCCTCTTTCCATTCTGAGTTCAAATCCCGCCGAGGTTAACTTTGCTTTTCATCCTTACGGGGTCGATAAAATAAAGTACCAGTAATGAACTGGGCAATTGCTGGCCTTGTGCCAAAAGTAGAAACAATTATAATTTTACAAAAATACCTACATAAATTTAAACTGTAATAATTTAAGTATATAAAATTATGTAATGGCAACTAGAAGTAAAAGCCGTAATTCAGCATTTGGATTTCCTGCAGAATTTCCTACGGCAATGACTCCATCAAAAGCTGATGTATTATTTATACATAAAAAATACGTGAAGAACAGATATTAAAAGCTTTACCCACAGCGAAAGAATGCTACTGGATTGTTGCTGCAGATGTGCAAACAATATGGGACAAATTTTCTTTTCCTTGTATTGGGTTTGAGGGAATAGTTCTAAAAATTGAGAGATTGATTGAATCTGCTTATAAATTAAACAAAATACCTATCAAGCAAAGAGGGATAGTTTTGATAAGAAATTAGTGGAGTTCAATGAAATGTTTGATATATGCACCTGCACGTGTTATAACAAACAAATAAAAAGATCTGACTGTAGGTGATACCAATAATGGAATGGGAATCATTTGTTGGACAGAAAAAAAGATTTAATCAGTTAGGGCCTGTAGACAGAAAAATAACTTTAGGTAGAAAAAGAACTGCAGAAAGAGCGCAAAGATTTGAAATCAGGAAGGCAAAGATGCGCTTAAACATGGATGTTGCTTCAACTAGTTATCAGTGCCCAAGTGATATTAATGTAGATAGTTGTGACTTATGTGACAATGATGACGATGACATCGACTTTGTTCCTGACAATGAACTGAGAGAAAACCAACAAAACAGATTTACTTATGATAATCTAGCCATGACAGCAGACAGAGTAAGTTGCAGAACTGCTGCTGCCATTGTTAATGCAGCTTTGAGAGATATGGGAATTTTAAATGATACAAATATGGTAGGTAAGAAAGAAAGTTGAAAGAGAAAGAAATAGAGTTGGAAAAAACAATATTATAAAAATGAAAACAGAAAATACAAAGCTCGACTGCATCGGTTTTGATGGCAGAAAGGATAAAACTAAAACAACAAGAGGGATGGAAAGTGAAGAGCACTATGTTATTGTGAAAGAGCCCGGGGATGAGTATTTAGATTTCCCTAGATCAAAGGTTCTCAACGGGGGGCATTTTGCAGCAAGGAGGCGTTAGGGGGGCGCTGGAAGCCCTTTTAGTTTGGTAAGTTTTATAAGTCATATTTGTACGTCTCTTAGACAGCCAGTGTGAATGCATTTGAATGAAGAAAACAAAGAAAATAAATGAAAGAAGCTTGTCAACGAATTCCCTAGGGAGATAAAATCAACGAATTCCCTAGGGAAAACAAAAGAAATCAAAGAAAATGAACATAAGAACGTCAACTTTGACAAGTTACAAGAACAACTTCAACAGAAATGACAACAAAAAGAAGTAATGGTGATGAAAGGTGGGGGGTGTATACATATTCATACATACGAACATACACACACATGCATACGTACATACATACATACATACATACATACATACATACATACATACATACACATATACACACACAGGCCTGCGTTAGTTATTGATGAGGTTGAGAACCTGGTCAGCTTTCAGCCAGAGGTGTGGTATTTAATCTCCCTAGGTAATACAATCTGGAGACAGAATTTTCTCCGTACCTCAAAAGAAACCCCATAAATAATCATGTCAACATCCTTACACACTTAAATATAAATGCATGTATATATACAAATGTATAAATGCATAGCTATATACATACGTAAATGTATGTATATATGTATGTATGTAGATTTATATATATATAAATCTACATACATATATACATACATACATTTACGTATGTATATAGCTATGCATTTATACATTTGTATATATACATGCATTTATATTTAAGTGTGTAAGGATATATATATATATATATATATATATATATATATATATATATATATATATATATATATATATATGTGTGTGTGTGTGTGTGTGTGTGTATAATATATATATATATATTTCTCTCTTTCTCTCTTACTACTCCCTCGTTCTCTCTGTTTCTCTTACTTTCTTTCGTCCCCTCTGCCATGTCAGTTAACTCTTTCTCTCTACTGACCTCTTCCTCGCACTCCCACTCACTCAGTCCCTGTTTCTCCCCTTCTTTCTTCCTCCCGTTCGCTGGGAAAACGGTTTTCATTCTTTCTAACACCGGATTCACTAGCGAAAGGTCTGTTTCTGACTCGCTCATATATTCACACAGCTTATGCTGAAAGAATAACTATGTTGCTTGTGTTTATTTCCATCTTCGGTTAGCTTCCCCCTCTGTTGTTTACTTGTCTCACTCGCTTTACGCGTTTCTATTGTCCTAATAACTTATTTTAGTTATTATCGCTCCAACGTGAGGTATATGATTTTTAATGCGATGAAATACCCATGATCGTTTGGTAAATCACTGATGAGGGACTCATTTTATAACATGTTATCCATGTGCAACCAGCAGTATTCTTCTCACCCATATTTTCATATATATATATATATATATATATATATATATATATATATATATATATATAATACACACACACACACATACACACACATATATATTTTTTTTTTCTGTTTTCAGTCTGGTCTACCATATTTGAGCCCCCTATTGGAAATAGTTAGATATATAGAAATATATATTTCTTTATTAGCCACAGGGGCACAAAAGAAGGGGACAAATACAAAGGGGGAAGTTTACATACAATAAAAACGTGTAAAATATCACAAATGCAATTTAAAAATTAGTCGATTTTCCCCAATAGGGGGAGACAGTTCATATGGGTAACACATATCCCCGAAAAAATGTGCAACCCCCAACTCCAGGAGTACGAAGAGTTTGTACTCCCTTCCTCTCCTCCTCTTTTACCTCAAACTACAGGCTGATATAGAGAGAAGGCCCATTCACTCGGGCCATTCTCGCCACTTTCACCCACCGTTCATAAAATTTGCTGGGGTACAGCACCTCTCTCTCCATCCTGATTCTTCTTCCAAAGTGGTATTTGAAAAAAAGATAGATATATAGATATATTTCTTTATTAGCCACAAGGGCGCACAAGAAAAGGGGACAATACAAAGACATGCCGGGGATTTTACATACAGTCATGTAAAAAATATAAAAACAAACAATTACAACAATCGAAATCCCCAATAGGAAGGAGGTGCCACAAATGGGTTGTTTAATACCCCGTCGAAAGGAGCGTGTTGTGCAAGTGCTCCTTTCTTCCTTTTGCTCTCTTCCTCAACCTACAGGCTTATAAACAGAGAAGGCCCAATCACTCGGGCCATTTTTGCTTCATTCACCCACCTTTCAGTAAATTTACTGGGGTGCAGTGCCTCTCTCTCCACCCTGATTCTCCTTCTAAAGTGATACTTAAAGAATGGAATCAATTGTTGTCCGGAGAGAAAGGCATCTGTCCTCAGTCCTCTCAATCTCGTCCACCATATAATTTCTTTCACCATAGCCACCGTACAGAGGAAAACCGCCTCTCTTTCGTTTTTGAAAGAGGCTGGCGGTTTTATCCTTACTATGGACTCGGCAGTCAACTGGATTTGTCCCATACGCGACAGCAGTTGTTCTGCATAGTTCCATCGGTCAGTTACGCCCGGGCAGTGTACAATTGCGTGCAGGACTGTTTCAATGTCCTGCGCGAATCTTGGACACGTCTTCTTGGAAGGATCCCTGCCGGGGCGTCTGTGCCTGTAGATCTTGTCACGAACCGGTAGAGCTCGTCGGTAGCACTGCCAGGCCAGGGACCTCTGGAAGTTGTCCATAGGTCCCGGGCGGAAAGTCCTACCAAATAGACTGGTGAGCTCATCGTCTTCGACGCCCAGAGTCTCTCCGAGCACGTCGTCGCCCTTGTAACGTACAATCCCTCTATAGAATGTCGAAGTGGAGTCTCCACTGATTGCTGCGCCCGCTTGCCAGAGGACTGTGAGCGCCTGAGCGCATTCAATGTGCCAGGCGCCCATCGTTTTCGGTCTTTTCTTGACCCAGGACTGCAGCTCCGTCAGCTAGACGAGCTGTG
The DNA here is from genome assembly GCA_964016885.1 of Eledone cirrhosa. Taxonomy (NCBI): domain Eukaryota; kingdom Metazoa; phylum Mollusca; class Cephalopoda; order Octopoda; family Eledonidae; genus Eledone; species Eledone cirrhosa. The sequence continues at coordinate 159,572,216 of OZ024742.1, read as the reverse complement.
GGAAAGCCTGTCTCACAAACGGTGCCCACACCGGTTGGGGGTCGGTGAGGAATGCCTGGAGATGCCGCAGCTTCAGCGCATGTTTGCGCATCATCAGTCACGGCATTCCCAGCCCTCTGTTGGAAGGATGCTGACAGCAGACGGATCTCCTCACCAGCGGAGCCTGCTTCTTCCACAGAAACTGGAAGAGCATGCGTTCCATCTTGGCGAGGTGTTCACGGGGACAAGGCACGACAGTCAAGCGGTAGTAGATGACGGACGCTATGAAAGTGTTCGCCACCTCTGCTCGACCTTTCAAGGACAGTTTGCACTCTGCCCACTTCTGGGTGAGTGCAAACACCTTGGCCGTGAACTCGTGTGTAGAAGAACGTAGGAAAGAGCGTAAAAAATAAAAATAATAACACGAGATAGAGTTACCTTGGGAGAGATTTAATTGTCCCTATATATTTCGGATTCACATCCATCAACTGGAGGGTTTTCCGAGAGGGGGGGGGGTTATCTGTCGGAAAGGTGCGAAACTTGTCCTCCGCTGTTCGTTGTTTTGAATATCCAAAACGACCTAAAGAAAATATATCTTATTATTCCACAATGCTTCAAGCAAACTTCAATACTCTCTTATATATATATATATATATGGCGTTGTTATTTGGCGTTGTTGAAAAGAGCAGTGGCCTTTGACCTGGCAATAAAAACTGGAGACAAATTCTTTCTGTACCAAAACCAAGGCACATACAAGTTTATGTGTGTGTGTGTGTGTGTGTGTGTGTGTGTGTGTGTGTGTGTGTGTGTGTGTGCGTGTGTGTGTGTGTGTGCGTGCGCGTTTATGTGTGTGTGTGTGTGTATCTATCTATGTATATATATAAGGGCTTTCTCACTATCTCCAAGCTTCTCAATTCATTCGTTGCTACTAAGTATTTTATTTTGCTACGAGGTATTTTATTTTGCAGGGTACTATTTTTCCCTTGAGTTTGTGATTTCAGAGAAAGGTAAGAAATTCTTCTTATTTTGCATCTTTTGTATTTTGACTTTACAGTTTGAATTGTAGAAGTGTCTAGCCACTCAAAATATTACAACAGCTAACAGTGAAATATAGAATTTTAAAAAAAACTTTTTTCGACTGAGATCAAATATTTTGTTTTGGACTGAAACTTTTTTGTATTTAATTCGTGCGAGTATTTTTTTAAGATTCTAACATAACTTGATTTAGCCCAGTAATCTACTGATATCAAAATCAGTAGTATATTGAAAAATGAAAAAATAGTTTCGTGATTTCGAGGGACAAAAGAGCCGAAATGGGTTGAGAACCTTTGCCCTAGATAATGGAATAGCTCGTTGCATTGCAGAAGAAATTATTACTTTTTTAATTGATTCTGACAGTCAAGAAAGTTTAAATGCTGTATTATGTGATGGCACTCCAGTAAACACGGGTCATTTAGGAGGAGTAATTAAAATAATTGAATTATACTTAAATAAGCCAGCCACTTCAGTGGCTGATATGCCTGCTACATACAAATGAGCTTCCGTTTCGAGACGTATTTGAATCCATAGATGGAAAAACAACAGTACTACGAACATCAAAAGGCTTAAATGGCAATAAAATTAAAGAAGATGTAACAAACTTAAAGATTATCAAATTTTCTCCAGTAAAACCTAAAGTGAAGGAATTGCCATTACAAGTTGTGGATATTTTATGCTCAGATAAAAAATATCTGTATGAAATGTGTCTCAGTATTGAGACAGGGTTTGTTTCTGAGCATTTAGCAGCAAGCTCACCTGGTAAAATCCATTATGCAAGGTGGTTAACACGTGTAAAGAGAATTCTTCGCTTATATGTTTCCGAAAAAAATCCCAAATCATAACGCAAGTTTATGCTCCAAGTTGGTTCTGCCCAAAGTTACATGAAGGAGCAAGTAATTTTTGGTATGTGGCATATCTAATGCAAGATCATAAAGAAGTTATGGAGAAATCGTTAAAAACTAATTGGTATTTTGCCCATCCGGAGAATATTTTACTGACTATGCTGAATGGTGGAAGACAAATTAGGGAAGTAGCAATTCAGCGAATTATTAAAGCAAGAACTTTTCCCCGAGCCCCGTGAAGAATTAAGAAATTTCAAACTACCAAGCAAAATTAATTTTGAAGCACAGGATTATGTTGATTTGATTAACTGGGAAAATGAAGTTATAACATCCCCTCCAGTTTTACGGAACTTTACAAATATTGATCTTCTTAAAGCTCGTTCAGGACCATTAATGGCAATAACTCTTCTCTGTTATAGCCATGGAGTCAAGCATGCTTTCAATTTAGTGACAAAAGCTTCTGAAGTCAGAATAGGCTACGAAAATAGGCACAAATTCATATTAAATGTACAGAAATCAAGACAAAGTTTACCTCACTTTGACTGGAAAAGACAATGTTTTATAAATAGTGACATACCCGAAAAACCAGACCTTATCGGTTCAGGTTCCGATAAGGTCTGCTTTCGCGGGTATGTCACTATTTATAAAACGAATTTTGTATTTTATCTGATGAGAACATACCAAAGTTTTTTGGTACTCTTTAAATATATATAATAAAATAAAAATGGTTTTATAAATATAGTTTCCATTTATTAATATCATTGATACTTGCCACACATCTCGGAGGTTGTTTTTCGTTATTTCGTGGGCCGAAGTACGATTCTCGATAATTTATATTTGTATTAATCTCCAGAATCTAGCTATTGACCAGTTAATTTTCTTGATTTTTTAGTTGATTCTATTGACTGATGAATAGCTTATGTTAATTTTAACCCTTCTGTTGAGAACTCTATTCGATTTGTGATTTTTTGCATTCTTGCAATAATATACACAACTGAATTCATTCGCCTAATATAGGGGTTGCCTCCCTTGCCGATCCCCACGTGGGGTCAGTAATAGTCAGTCCTTGTATTAGCATTGAACAAAAACCTGTTGTAAAAGTGGCTTCCTTGTTCAATCATCTTACCAGAAGCCTGACATTTTTTATGTAAGCGGACAGTACTTGATTTAGGAGTCGCAGAAACCCAAATGCTGGATTTTACCAACCTTCCAGGGGTCCGGGTAAATTTTCAATCACATATATTTTTATTTGTTTGACCCGAATTACTTGATCGTTTTTTTTTTGCTGTGCGGATGATTGTTTAACCATCGTCTCAGTGTGTTTGGCCTTTAACGTATGTTGTAGCTCTGGTTTTTCTGAACCATTGAGCACTTGCCACACATCTCGGAGGTTGTTTTTCGTTATTTCGTGGGCCGAAGTACGATTCTCGATAATTTATATTTGTATTTTTATATATATATATATATATATATATATATATATATATATATATATATATATATATATATATATATATATGGGAGAAAGTATGACCCCGACGGCAGAGCTCAAGCCGTTTCTACGGCTATTTCTGGACTAAAATAGCCGTCAAAACGGCTTGAGCTCTGCCGTCTGGGTCATACTTGCTACTATTACCCACTCTACTACCCTAAGTATTGAGTACTCTGGTGCGTTATGGTCCATCTGGTTCCTTACCACAACTCCTTCATTATATATATATATATATATATATATATATATATATATATATATATATATATTTGTCCAAGTGAGTTTGTTTCCTGATGAGTTCGAAGCTCGAGAATTTATCCTTGATAGGATATTTCCGAAAGCGAATGAAACCCTAAGGGTAGAAACGTAATCCTGGTATGTGTATATGCATTTTTTCTTCTAACTTTAATTTTATACCTAATTTTGTATGGTTGACGGTATATTTAATCGATTTCCACGTGCTATTGAAATGTTGGGTAAATATTCTATAGCGGTTGATCGCGAATAGATTGCTGTCGTTTACTTATCTACTATTTCTTCATAGGTGCCTTTTAATCTTATAGCCTGGTTTAATTGGTTTTTTGTGTGGTTGATTATGCTAATTGGGAAAGGAAATGGTGTATATATATTATCAAATGATTCTATGGACATACTTTATAATATATATACACACACACACACACACACACACACACACACACACATATATATATATATATATATATATATTTAAGGAATTACACCAGTCCAGCCTCCTGTTATTTTATAATAATTAACTCCGTACTCGCACCACAGCAAAAGACAGGTGAGTTGCATTACGTCGAGTGCTCTCCCTAATATTACATCAAGGTTGACTATACGGAATGAAAAGTTCTATCCAGTGGTGAACCAACAAACCTAAATGAATATATATATATATACATATATATTAGATAGATATTCAAAAAACCAACAGCGGAGGACACGTTTCGTACCTTTCCGACAGACAACCTTTCCCCCACTCCGGAAAAAAACCCCAGTTGATGGATGTGAATCCGAAATATATAGGGACAATTAAATCTCTCGTGTTGTTATTTTTATTTTTATCCTTTACGCTCTTTCCTTCATTCCTCTACACGTCTTATACACGCCACGCATCTCAACGTACACCCACTTACATCTCTCTCTCCACCACCGGATCTTGTTACCCAGAGATTTACCCATTTGCATTCTCGAGGCTTCCAAACGACTTAAAGAAATGTTCCTTATTATTCCACAATGCTTCAAGCAAACTTCAATACTCTCTTATATATATATATATATATATATATATATATATATATATATATATATATATATATATATATATAAATACTCAAACACACACATATATATATATATATATATACTAGCAGTGGTACCCGGCGTTGCACGGGATAAGGTTATTTGGAACGCGGGCCGCCAACAAACCTAATCGTGGAAAAACTGCATGCCTGGACAATATGTAAAGAAAATAAACCGAATACTCTGATGGCTGGATAATCTTTAAGATTTTCCTCGATGAAGCAGGAAAAATGCAGGTTTTCACCTAATACGGGCTCTAGGGGATCAAGAAAATGAATTTTTTTATGTGCATAATATGCCTTGAAATTTCGGGAAAATTGGCTAGACGTAACGCCTCAAAAAAGCCCTAAAAAGCTGAAAAATGCCATTAAAAAGTTGGGAAAAATGCCATAAAAAAGTTGGATTTTCTTTGCTCACGGTATGAAGAAGAGACTGACTAATACATAGTTACAATTTCAAGGAAATCAGTCTGACGTAACGCACCAAAAAAACCCTAAAAAGCTGAAAAACTCAGTTTTTCAGCTAATGCGGGCCCTGGGCCATAAAAACACACACATACGCACACGCACACACACACACATCACACACACATACACACACACACACACACACACACATACACACATACACACATACATAGATACGTACATACATATACATACATACATACATACATACATACATACATACATACATACATACATACATACATACATACATACATACATACATACATCCTTCCTCAGTTTTATATATATACATATATAGCTTAAAATAACAGATTAAAGTTTAAGCAAAGAATCGTTGCTTTTACCCTTAACGGGATCTTCTGAAACTAAAAACATCAATCTGTGAATGCAGAAGTAAATATTTCGAAAAACGTTGCAACCGAAGGAAAACAGAAATACGACACTTTGATTCGTGAAGACGTTCCCTGGCAATGAACGGAAAATAGCGAACATAATACGTCATCAATGTTCGTCAGAATGTCGTAATGCAGACAGCCAGGCATACAGACAGAAATCCCGCCGAGGTTAACTTTGCCTTTCATCCTTACGGGGTCGATAAAATAAAGTACCAGTAATACACTGGGTAATTGCTGGCCTTGTGCCTAACGTAGAAACAATTATAAGAGCGCTACGGAGATGGATAACCGGCGCCTAACACCCCTTTAACAACAGAAAATTTGAAAATAAAAGCTGCAGTTAATATCTTTAGACCGCAAGGAATATATAAATGCAAGTTTGAAGTCAATCGGAGTAGAAATATGGATTTGTATAGACTTTGCAAAAAAGAGGACACACACACACACACACACACACACACACACACACACACACACACACACACACACATAATGATAATTGTTTCTACTTTAGGCACAAGGCCAGCAATTAGCCAGTGTATTACTGGTACTTTATTTTATCGACCCCGTAAGGATGATAGGCAAAGTCAACCTCGGCAGGATTTGAACTCAGATCGTAAAGGGACGTAACTATGCTGGAAAGCATGGCGTCTGACTCTCTACCGATACTGCCAAGCTTTTTCCTCCTAGTTTTGTACTTTATTTTCAGTTTATTTTTAGTGTCTATGTTTTTTAGTGTCCCATTCAGTAGGGACTCAAGCTTTCCAATGTCGTTTCTCATTTCCCTGATTTGACCATTCAGTCGTTTCTTCCACCAAGGTTCTGATCTTTCTTGTTTGTTGTTTCCTCTCGCTTTTATGCCAAGTAATTTCCTCACCGCATTTGCTGTTGCTTTGAGGATATTGTTGCACTGGTGAAGGCTCCTCGCCTCAAGGTATGGGATGACTCTGTTTACCTTAGCTGTTGTTTCTTTTAACTTTTTCCTGTCTACAAATCTTAGGTTCATAGGTTTCCCACTATCATTGTTCAATTCATCTACCACTAAGTTTAGGATATCAACCAAATCTTGTCCTAGCCCGTCAGCATTCATCTCCTCAATGGCCGTATCTTTGTTCCAGGTATTATTTATTTCAGCATTCAGATCATTGTCTGCTTCGGATGCTTCCTCCGTTCTCTCAACCTCTTCACCTTCATTTCGCACTGGCTCGTTTGCCTGGCATACTCCACTCTCCATTTCCAACCTAATCTCTCTGCTCAGTTCCTCCAGTTCCAGCTCGCTTATCCACCCATTAGTTCTTATTACCCGAGTCTGCCCGGCCAATGTTTGTTAATCTAATTTAAATAGACCAATCTCGTTCCAGATGTTATGCATCTGTTTCCTATAGCCTTTCTCCTTGGGGTTACTCTTCAGGTAACATTGCATAACAGTTCTATTCAATTCTTTCGTCCAGCTGGTTCTGCTCCCTTTCCTTCTTCTTCTTCCTCCGACACCAGCAGTATTTGGTTGACAGCCAGGTCCCTGCTGCTGGGCCAGGGAGCACCTGGTGGGTGAGAGTCTGTCACATGACATTTCAGTCTCCACTTCACCGTTATTCGAACTGTTTAGGTTCGACATTTAAACACTCTTATCGAGGATTGGTGAATGTTACATAACCACCGGTGATTTCATCAACCCCGGTGATTTTAGTGTGGCACTATCACGGTAGACCAACATAACTAAACAAACAAACAAATAGGTAAAAAACCCCAAAAAAAGAATAAGCATAAGTTTCATTGCAATGTAATATTTGAATGTCTGACTTAGTTTTTTTTTTTCCTTCTCTGTCCGTCTGTTTGTTTTTCTTTTCATTTTTCTTTTCTTTGCGTTTTTCGTTGTTGCTGTGCTGTTTTGATTTTGATATTTGGTTTTTTGATTTTTTGACCGGGTCATCAAATCAGTCTATTTATATCTTTTGACGCCTTCCTCTTTTAGTGGGGACACTACGATGCATGTCTTAGCAGGAGGTAGTGGGAGAGAATAGCGGCGGTAGCGATAATGAGGCAGTGGTGATGGTGGTGGTGGTGCTGTGCTAGTAGTACTTAGCAGGAGGTAGTGGGAGAGAATAGCGGCGGTAGCGATAATGAGACAGTGGTGTTGGTGATGTGATCGTAGTACTGTAGTGATGGTGTTGAAATTGAAGCAGAAATAGAAGTTGAGGTAACTTAACTAGAGCTTTTGGCGTGGTGGTAGTGATGGTGGCGGTCGTGATGTTGGTGGTGAAATTATTTGCCTATCTGTCCACTTAGCCATTTAGCCATTTTGCCATTTTTCTCTTTTTCGACTATAACATTTCTGATCCAAAATTAAATATTAAATATTGGGGCCCTATGCCGTAAAGTGATGCGTTGTGGCTTAATAAACGCACACACAGAAAAACAATAAACGCACACACAGACACAGAGACACTCACATCACAGACCCTTTGTCTTCCAGCAGCGAAGATGAGGGAAAACCCAAAAGTGCAAAAAAAACAGAGAAAACTCACAAAAAAAAAAGCCCCAACAAAACATAAAAACATACACAACAAAAAATACAGACACCACTAACGCAAACACTCCCCCAAGAACATCATCACCAACAGCAACATCGACACCACCTCCACAATCCCCGAAACGCAAACAACCTAAACAAACACAAGCACAAATAAACACACAAATACCTGAAATTGCAGACACCACACCTACAACAAACACAGACATACACGAAACAACACCACCAAAACCATCACCACCACAGTCACCAAAACGAAAACAAATAAAACTACACCAACAAAATGTTAAAAACTTCGTGCTTGTCAGAAGGGCCAACGATAAACTGATGGCCCTCTTAGCATGAAGCGAGGACATTCAAACAGAGGCGGAGATCTTTGAAATGAGCACATTTTGCGTGCCAGAAGATTTGCTTCTGGTCCGAATGTCACTCAATTCCTTCAAAGAAATTCGAGAGAGCTTTCCTCAAGACGTGGGAACCCCGAATGTGAAACCCACATCAAAACTTTTAAAGGGGTTCCCAAAAGAAACCCCACCAACCATGGAGGTCGAACCACCCGACCTTCACAAGACCCCGGGAGGTAAGTAAACCTTCCCTCTCTCTCTTAGCTTACCAATATGGCCATATTAAGAGTAGGAAGTTTAAATGTTCGCGGCCTGGGGTCACCCTGGAAGCAGGGTCGCCTGCTCAACGACCTCAGTTCGCTGGAAATGGATGTGATTGCCGTCAGCAGACCACAATTTCCGACACGCGCGCACTAGCCCCCATTTTCGACGACTATCAGATCTTCGCATCGGTTAGCAGGCCGGGAATAGGGGTGGGGTGGCAGTGCTGTTTAGGAAAGGACTGGATCTCGAGGTAAGGTCGATCTTCCGGGACCCGGACGGTAAGTTGGTGGTCTTGGAGGTGAGCAGTAGCGAAGGTGGTGCCTTTAGACTGCTGGCCGTCTACGCCCCTACAGGGGCCGGACGACCGGACTTCTTTAGGGGCCTGGAGACCTTTCTGGGTACGTCTCGCCTTTTACTGTTAGCGGGGGACTGGAATGACATCTTAGACGCACGCTGGGATTGCAAAAGCCTCAAGCACCTACTCAGCCAGTTCCAACTGACAGTTATCGACTAGATTTCCCCAATGTGCTATACACAACAAACATATCAAAACAAGTAAATAATTTATTATTGAACAAAACACAAGCTGAACGACTAAAACACACAATAACAGTTAATAGGAAAAGAACAACATACACAAAAGTTAACGAACTTTACAGAGAGAAACGCATTAACGGTAAGGAAGTCCAAAATCTCACCACACCAAACAAGAGGGATGACTTCATGAGCGTCATCCGACGTGAAACGAAATACGCCCGAAACGAATGCAATAGGCATTTCTATAAGAAATTAGAATGAATGAATAAGAAAAAAACTAGAAGAAAGAAAAGTCGAATATTCACAAAAATACCCAGATAACATCAACAATATCCGTATGACTAATGTAGAACTACCGGAAGAATTTACCAATGACCACACAGTAAATATTTATGGGAACACTTTAATCAGTGAACAAGAACAACCAATCCTGCAGCTACCACCAAAATTTGCCATCTACAAAAAGATTAACCCTATGGAGTGTAAAACGGAGCTGGAAAAGTGTTTCACAAAAATACGTTGGAATGCAAAAAGTAAACAACAACAACAACTATACGGACAACAACAACAATAATAACTGTTTCTACTTTAGGCACAAGGCCAGCAATTACCCAGTGCGTTACTGGTACTTTATTTCATCGACCCCGTAAGGATGAAAGGCAAAGTCAACCTCGGCGGGATTTGAACTCAGATCGTAAAGGGACGTAACAACAACAATAATAACGATAGTAGTAATATAAACAATAACTCTGAGTATAGAAATAACAGCTATAATAGTAACAGTCATAACAATAACAATAGCAGGAGAGTGAGAAATAGTAATAATGGTAATAATATTAACGATAGACAGAACAACAACAACAACCACAATAATAATTGTTTCTACTTTAGGCACACAATAATAATAATAATAGAAACATTAACTACAGACACAGCAGCAGCGACCACAGTAGTAATAACGGTAACAACAACAACAACAACCACAGTGGTAATAATGGAAATAGTACAGGTAGCAACATTAATGATAGACACAGCAAAAACAAGAAACATAATAAAAGTAACAACCGCAATGGTAGAAATAACAGTAACAACAACAATAACGGTGGAGAAAACAACAACAATATATCTAGCAATCATAACAATAATAATAATTGTTTCTACGTTAGGCACAAGGCCAGCAAATTACCCAGTGTATTACTGGTACTTTATTTTATCGACCCCGTAAGGTTAAAAGGCAAAGTTAACCTCGGCGGGATTCGAACTCAGAATGGCAAGGGCCGTAACTCTATGCGTCAAACCATGGCGTCAGACACTCTACAGATACTGCCAATCCACCGCCTACAATAATAATAACAATAATAATAATGCTATTGATAGGAAGAACAACAACCACCATAATAACAATAATAGCAACACACACAACTATGACGATAGATATAATGACAACCCCTTAGAGAAACTATTCTTCAACCCAGCTGACAAAACATATAAGATGGGTAATATCTATCCTACGAGGTTACCCTTTAATAAAAGAGTTTGCATACCACAACAAATAGATGACGAGACAGAGGCACAGTTCACCATAGCTAGAAATAAGATTAGACAAATAGTAGACCGGTAAACTAAGAGACAGAGCAGACCAGAGGTCCAACAACTTGGGAGGAAACCTGCAGAAGACTTCGTTAGCCTCAAGCAGCGCACAAGGGATGGTGAGGTAGTATGTCTACCCACGGATAAGTCTGGTAGGATGTCAATAAACAGCATGCCGAACTACATCAAGGCTATGCAACCCCACATCACCAACACGAGCGAAATTGCACAGCAAATACATAATGGGAGAGAGAAAATCCTCAACGCTCACATGATGATGTGGACCGACATCCTAAAGCCAAGCAGACGTACTGCCAACAACTTCCAGGCGTCCAACAATGGCATACCACCCTTGTATGGGCTCCACAAAGACCACAAGAAGTCGACGACCCGACAACAGGACCACCAACAAGACCTGCATGCGGAGCAAATATAGCTAGCAACTGCAGGATCTCCTACTTCCTCTCAATGGTTATACGCCCCATAATCAAGATGTCCCCAGATGTATGTGACAGTACAGAGGACCTCCTCAGTAGAATCAGTGAGTGCAACAAAAACAGGAACCTATCCAACTGCATAATAGGCAGTATGGATGTGGTATCACTGTACCCATCCATTAACATTGATTTTGCTGTGGAAAAATGTGTGGACATGATCATTGAGAGTGAGGTGGAGTTCTGCGACGTCGACACAGACGAACTGGGCCTCCTACTTAGACTTACCTACGACACTGACTACCTAGACACTATGACCTTAGACGTTTCTGCCCCAGTAGACCCATAAGAGGTAGACCCCCCCCCCCAAAAAAAAAACCCATAACCTCAATGGCAAAAAGGACTCCCATGGGAAGGTGGATTGGGTGGACCAAAGCTATACGGACCCCCCAAAACAATGATCAGGTAAGAAAAATGGTCGCACATGCAATAGGGGCCAGTATCAAAACTACCCTAAAGGGCCGCGAGAAGATCTACACCCAAAATGAGGGAGCAGCCATTGGTGTCAGCATAGCTGGTGACGTTGCCAACCTTTTTATGGTATGGTGGGAAAGTAGACTCAAAGATCTCCTTGCAGATAGCTAATTCCATACACCAGAGTATAACTGTAACTATCGACTACCCTTCCAAACACCCTAACAATAGACTACCTGTATTAGACACGGAACTCTGGATTAACACTATAGACGAGAGAGCCCAAATTCTCCACTTACACTATGCTAAACCCATGGCCTCCAAATACCTGATACTCAAAAACTCAGCAATGTCCAGTAGTGCTGGTACGAGTGATGAAGAACGTGTCCCGCATGTGCGACCCAACAGAAATGGAAAGACACATCCAACACTTCATCAACCGCATGCAGTTCTCCAAAGAGACAGAAACAGAGTATACGAAGGAGCCACGGAGAAGTATAAGACCCTCATAAAGGAATTTGCCCATTATACAGGAGCAAATCATGGAATAGTTTAGATAGGACTAGACATAAGATAGGGAAAGCCACTTCATTGTACGACAACTAGAGATACCAGAGTGTCATGTTTGTGGACGCTACCCCTGGAGGGAAATTAGCTAACCAGTGAAGAAAGGCCCTGAGAAAGACCCACTTAAAGATTAAGGAGGTAGAAAAGCCAGGAACCACCATAAAATCCCTGATCAGCAAAACCTACCCTTTTAAGAAAACAAACTGTACTAATAGGAAATGTATCATATGTAGAGTAAACCCCGGATAAACTGTAAAACTAGAAACGTAGTCTATAGCATAAGATGTACAGAGGGTACTTGCAGAAACATGACAACAACATACATAGGCGAGACAACTCGTAGCATAGGTGAAATGATAGACCAACACTGGGGGGAACTAAAAGGACGAAAAACGGTTCAGTACTATACGAACATGCCAAACAACGGTAACATAGACAACATAGAAGTTAGAATAATATCTAAACATAGAAATGACCCAGCAGATAGGCACATCAGAGAGGCCAGCGAAATAGAACTTAGAAGGCCAAGGCTAAACAGAAAAAATGAATGGAATAACAACAACACTCAAACAAACATCACTGACCTAAGAGAAGTATAAATAAATAGATAAATAAATAAATAAATAAATAAATACACAAGAACAATAACAACAAACACATATAAACACACACTAGTAAACTAAGATAGAATACATTAACCAATACACAGTCACCCAAACAAAAACACACATCAAACAAAACACTATACACACACGCAAACGCATGCGCAGAGAAGACAAAAAAAAACAAATAAATAAATAAATAAACAGACTAAATAAAGATGGCGTAAGCACACAATGCAACGGGAGGAAACATAATAGCACCACTGACGATGTTGCAGATGTGCAACGAAAGAACTTTGATAGACTATATATATGTGTTTGTGTCTATATTGTATCTGTATTTTTTACCATTGGTCAGTCAATAGCAACATTGAGGACCGAATAAATTAAATTAACCAATATAAAGGACACAGAAGCGAAAACCAACCAAACAGTGAGTGTGTTCTGTTATTAATTCTGGTAATACTATTACACAAATATGACCCTCCCCAAGTATAACAATATATATATATATATATATATATATATATATAATATATAAGATCAAAAGATGGTTAAAAGAGTTCCATGTATTTTATTATGCGCATTTCAAAAACAAATATCATCATGCAATAACATTTGCGTTTTCATCAGATAAAATAGGGAGACATGATATGAAGGTTAAAACACACTTGTGAATAGTGCAGTTTTAAATCAACATATCAAGATATGTTGATTTAAAACTGCACTATTCACAAGTGTTTTTTAAGCTTCATATCATGTATCCCTATTTTATCTGATGAGAACGCAGATATCATCCCATAATGATATTTTTTTTTGAAATGCGCATAATAAAATACATGGAACTCTTTTAACCATCTTTTGATCTTATATATTATTTATACTCCAGTCCTACAAACTGTAGAGTGCTTCTTATCCGATATCTGCATTGCTTTATTGTACTACAATAAAACTCACCTCCTACATATATATATATATATATATATATATATATATATATATATATATATATATATATATATATATATATATATATATATATATATATATATATATATATATATAAACGATGTGTGTCGAAGTTAAACTCAGAGGGATTTGAAGATAGAACCTAGCCGGAACAAATATTGCTAAGCACTTGTCCGACGCTCTAACGACTCTGCCAAGTCACAACCTATCATCAAACTATAATAATAGATATAACGTATGTCCTTGTTGAAAATAATAAATAAAGAGAAGAGAAGTAACAAGTTCAAACAAGAAATGTTCAAATATTCAGTTAGAAGTTGAGATATAAACTGATCAATGAATCTAAAGACGAAGACAGGATACCTTTACAATATTTCACTTCCTGTTGTTGAATGTTCAATATAAATTAACCTACTGAGCTGATAATTATTGCTGATTGCTTGATTATAAGTAGATTTTTCTTTATTCTAAAAGCTGTTATAGGATAAACATTTTACACGCTCAAATACCCAATAATCCAGTTACAATTTAATGAAGGAATATTTCAAAACATTAAAAACAAACAAAACACAACCCTACACTCATGCATACTTGAAAATGAGAATTTCATTTAATTACATAATAAAAATAATAACACTTTTTGTTTCCTTTTGTCATGCATCTAAATATGAGGAGGCTAGGTGCATGGCAAAATGAAACAAAGGTTTCTTTAGTAAAATTAGGGTGATTTTAGTTAATTTTAGAGTGTTCGTTCTGAATAGGAAGTCAGGTTTGCCCCATCATATCTAGATTTCGATCTACAAGATACCCACTATATACCAAATTTACAGGAGTGTTATGTAGCATGCAGTACGTCATATATTTCTATTTGTGTTTTAAGAATGCCTTTGTGTTTTTATGTATTGTGACAACCTTTAATGAGATAGCTGTAAAAGTAGATATACCACGTAGAAGGTCATGTATATTTTTAGAACATTCTAAATAAGAGAGCTGTAAAAGTAGATATAACAGATATTTTTATTTTATTTTCAGTTACTTTGTTGTCTTAAGTAACTCTCTGGCACTTAAATACACCTGTTAAATACACCTTTTAAATACACCTGTGAAATACACCTGTGAAATACACCGTTACAAACACAGAAATGATTGAGAAAAATATGTGTGAGAGAGGAAAAGGAGATGAAGAGAGAGTGAGAGAGAAAAAGAAAATTCAAAAGAGTAAATTATTATCAGAACAGTAAATTATAATGTTTGTTTTCATTTTGTTCTTCAGGACGATTATCTTTCACTGTTCGACTTCTCCATCTTCTTTCTGGAATCAGTTTTGTTTATTTCTAAGGTGACTGGAAGTCAGGACACTTTGTTCATGGATTATTCTGAAATGAATGTTGTTCCACGTGCCACATTTTGAGAAGATTTGTTGAGAAATGGCGACGTAGTTTCAAGATAGACTAATATTTTAATTTATGTATGTGGATGTGTTTTTGTGTATCACTTTGTTCCTCCATACACACACACACACACACATATATATATATACATATATAGGATGTCCCACAAAAATTTATACACACTTTGATTACATATACAGGCAATATTTATTAGAATGTTGTTGAAGTGTGCATACATTTTGGGGACACACACCCTCTCTCTCTCTCTCTATATATATATATATATATATATATGGGGGGGGGGTCTAAGTGAGCGTGTGTTGGGGACGTATGTGATGTAGGAACATTAACAAGGACATCACAGTCACTACCAGACCCCTTTGTCATAATATCGCCAACTTTCAAATACAAGAAGCCATACTAAGAAAAAACAACAATTAACAATCAGAGTTGTATGAGATGCAATGGCTATTATAAATAGCCATTGCCTGTAGTCACCATACATTACAATGTATGTATGGACCCATAACTCCTGATGGAGTCATGTCATACAACATGTCTTGAGTATTTTAAATCTAGTGGAGTCCATTCCTTCTCCTGATCTGAACGCAACTAATTTCTTCCAGAGGAGATAGAGAAAGTGAAAAAGAAAATGATATATAGAGAATGACTCTGCCTCATTCCTGGACTAGTACCTTTTATTATCCACTGAAAAAGAAAGGCAAAGTTGACCTCGGGATTTGAACGCAATAGTGAGGCTATTGGATAGAATGTTTTGCAGAGTTTGCTCTGATTCTCAGAGCAAACTCTGCAAAAGATTCTATCCCATATCCTCACTATTCTACAAATTCCCCGCCTTCTATACACACCTATATTTGGCCCAATTCCTCCTCAAATACATGGCACATCCTAAATATAATTAACCACCAAAGAATTCTCTACTTCTACGTACGTGGTCTTTTGAATATCATCCACAGGAATCAGTACTGCCTACCTCCCTAAAAGAATTACAATCTTTCTTCGTTCAACTCTCCCTCTCTCTTCCTCCCACGCTGCCCCCCCCCCCTCTCTCTCTCTCTCTTATTCCTTTATTATCTACGCAATAGGATATTATAGTCGAAATCTTGTGAATAATTATTTCATTATTTCTAAAGTGGGGCGGTGAATTGGCAGTATCGGTAGAGAGTCGGACGCCATGCTTTGCAGCATAGTTACGTCTCTTTACGATCTGAGTTCAAATCCCGCCGAGGTTAACTTTGCATTTCATCCTTACGGGGTCGATAAAATAAAGTACCAGTAATGTACTGGGTATTTACTGGCCTTGTGCCAAAAGTAGAAACAATTATTTCTAAAGTATCATTTCAGTAACTTTGTTATTGTTATTACTGATATTTCATGTTTGAATTACATTCCCATAGCCTTCTATAACACACTGTTTCCTACATATTTCGCATAATTTCAAGCAAATTACATACATGCACTCACACACACACACACACACAAATAGTCTTGCTTCAAGCAAAGTACATACATACACACAAACACACACACGCACACAAATAGTCTTGTTTCAAACAAAGTACATACATACACACACACACAAATAGTCTTGCTTCAAGCAAAGTACATACATACACACGCACACACACACACACACTCACACACACACAAATAGTCTTGCTTCAAGCAAAGTACATACATACACAGGCACACACACACAGACACTCACACACACACAAATAGTCTTGCTTCAAGCAAAGTACATACATACACAGGCACACACACACACTCACACACATACACACACACACACACACTCACACACACACAAATAGTCTTGCTTGAAGCAAAGGACATACATACACAGGCACACACACACACTCACACACACACAAATAGTCTTGCTTCAAGCAAAGTACATACATACACATGCACATACACACACACACTCTCATACACACAAATAGTCTTGCTTCAAGCAAAGTACATACATACACACTCTCACACACACTCACACACACAAATAGTCTTGCTTCAAGCAAAGTACATACACACGCACACACACTCTCACACACACAAATAGTTTTGCTTCAAGCAAAGTACATACATACACACTCTCACACACACTCTCATACACACAAATAGTCTTGCTTCAAGCAAAGTACACACACACACACACACATACACTCACACAAATAGTCTTGCTTCAAGCAAAGTACACACACACTCACACACACTCACACACACAAATAGTCTTGCTTCAAGCAAAGTACATACACACACACACACACACACACACACTCACACACACAAATAGTCTTGCTTCAAGCAAAGTACATGCACACGCACACACACTCACACACACACAAATAGTCTTGCTTCAAGCAAAGTACATACATACACAGGCACACACACACACACTCACACACTCACACACTCACACACAAATAGTCTTGCTTTAAGCAAAGTACATACATACACACACACACACACACATACACACACACAAATAGTCTTGCTTCAAGCAAAGTACATGCACACGCACATACACACACACAAATAGTCTTGCTTGAAGCAAAGTACATACATACACACACACACATACACACACACAAATAGTCTTGCTTCAAGCAAAGTACATGCACACGCACACACACACTCACTCACACACACACAAATAGTCTTGCTTCAAGCAAAGTACATACATACACAGGCACACACACACACACACACACACACACACACACACACACACACACACACACACAAATAGTCTTGCTTCAAGCAAAGTACATACATACACACACATTCACAATCTTGGAGTTTGAATGTGGCGAATGGGGAAAAGCCCCAATCAACTGAGACAGTCCTCGCTATATCAAGACTGAAACTCTCTTTAGGGGTTTTTTTCATATGATGAGAATTTGAACAGAGAAGAAAACTCCTACAGCAGTGAGATCGTACCTTGTCTATAAACCAACTTTGTATATCTTATTAGACTTCCTCGGTGTACCATATTCACCCAGCAAGTTTTGGTTTTTTTTCAGAAAAGACAAAATATATGTTAACTACTCTCGGGTCCCAAATAATAGGGGGGGGGGGGTAAGCGGGCGTTGGATATTTGCTTAAATTCTTATAGGCGGTGGCTTGGGAAATCGGTAGTTGTATAGTGTACTTTCACAAATATGGGATTTCTTGTAATGTTCCTTTTTGTCATATATAATTTTTTTAAGGTAAAATAAAATTATTATTAGATTCTCCAGCTGCTGTATCAATATGAATCACTTACAATAAAATTTCACCGGAGATAGATTGGCAATATTTACTAAGCCGTGGGGAGATAATTATTCAAGACCTGAGAGTAAATACCGTACATCATCATCATTATTATCATCATTTAACACCCGTCTTCCCTTAAACACCTTTAGAAAACCAACACTCCTTTCATCCCTAAACAGATTCAAACCTAACAGCACAAAGATAATCCATGTTAGAATACTGTTTATTCATTTCGGTTGATACACCTCAAATATATCGATTGTATACAAATATTATAGCATTGGAAAATTTCCAAGAGATGCCTTCTGCATGAACAAAATATATTTAAGTGTAGGCTATGTTAATATTGAATCAAAATAGTAAGTCAAAATTATTATTTCTTTTTAATTATGTGTTAGAAGTTTGCTCCGCTGAAGAGGTGTATTATGCCTGGAGTTGTCACCATATTCTCCTATGACCAAACGCATTCTTTAATACATACCTTTAAATCAATTTGAATTACAGCGTTTTATCCCTTGACTTTCTTGAGAAGAATTATCAATAATATTAAGGTTTTTTTCCTCTAATTGTGGGTGTCAGTTCAATCAAGAAATATTTTTGTTCTCTGTATTACATATAAGGTTACACTGAACCTAGCCTTATACAAAAGTAACCATGTAGTTGGTTTGGAAAGCTTCATTTAACGAACATTACTATATTAGAGTCCAGCATGCTAGAAATAGCAGCCAAATATCTCATTTCTCTGCCTGCAATCTTAATAAAATGTATTGATAAATCAGACAATGTAGACTTAGGTATGAAAAAGACTGGATCGTCACGACTGGACCACTTTTGGTCAAAGGTCAAATCTTTTCTATTACATCTGTTTGCTTTTGGAAGTGAAATGCATGTTTTCTCAGTAGTTTTTAATGCGTTTTAAACAAATCTGACCTTGAAAATCATCTAAATTTGCTCGTTTTATGTGCCCACCCCCACCCATAAACGTATGGTTCATACCAGAGTCCTCAGAGACAGATGACTGGAAAGAGCTCTAGAAATTAGTTGCGACGTCACATGTGCCAAGTTGTATCGGCCATTGCCTTTCCTTTCGACAACATCGGTGACGTGGAGCGAGGAGACTAGTATGCATGGGCGACTGCTGGTCTTCCACAAACAAACCTTGATTCCCTCTGAGGCACAAACCTCAGAGGGAAACTTTCTAGGTGCAAAACCATAGTCATTAGCGACCGATGTGGGGCCTTAAATAAAAAAAATTAAAGGATGGCAAATAAAACAAAATTAAGTAATGTTTTACCCAATATATTTCAACATGATATTTCAGGGCTATTATCCTCTTTCCGGGAACTTCATTGAGGAGACTACTCTACAGACACCGGCCTACATACAATGATATGAGCACACTAACAACGCAGAAGTATGCATAAGAGCGTATGTGGTCTACAAGGACATGTAAAAAATGTAGCTCCTCTTACATTAGAAGAACGCTCCGGATGTCTCACATACGGATCAAGGAGCACATGCCGATGAGAGCTTCTGTCAAAAAACCTTTTGATAGATGCCGTGGCCAAGACATAGGGGTTACCATAGAGGCGACAGAAAGGGATGTGGGTAATTTAAGAATCAAAGAAGCCATTGTCATGAACAAGAAAAGACAGATAAATAATGGATTGGAAATGGACGAAGACTGGGTACCATAAGGATTCCTCGTACGTGTACTTCAGACACGAGACACGTTAAGAAAGAACACATCGATCGTTCGTTTTTATTTTGAACCGCTTCCGTTTCACATTTCAAAAGAGGGTGGTAGTCTTGAAATATGTTGAAATATAATGGGTCAAACACTACTATGCTTTATTTTATTTGTCACCTTTTACCCTTTATATATTTCTACCGCATTGTACCGGCTTTTTGAAACTTATCAGTCATTTATTATATATCTCAAAATGCTTTGTTAATTTGTTGTTTTTGTAAGGGCATTGTTCACTGACATGATTTTATTCATTACTAAATTAACGGGAAAGCGTTCGTTACCATGGCCCTGTGTGTATAATTTTCATTCTAAAATAAATGGGAGATCAACTTTGAATAGCACCAATCATATATTACTGGTACCTTTATCAATTGGAAGTAAAGCTGAGATTAAAAGTAAATGTAACTCTGACCAAATATAAATGCATAAGTTGAAATATTAAAACTAAAAACTATAAAGAAGTTAGTTTACTAATTAAAATGAAAATCTGGAACGTTCGATATCATAGCTGTTTGTTAACATATAGCCCAATGTGTCTAATTTTCATTCTAAAATAAAAGGGAGATATACATTGAATAAAACCAACCTTAATATATTACTGGTACTTTTTTCAATTTAAATTTAAATGCGTATGTTACAATATTAAAACTAAAAAAGCTATAAAGAATTTAGTTTACTAATTAAAATGAAAATCTGGAACGTTCGTGCATTTCTCAAGGACCTTAGTAAAGTTAGCTTCAATCCAAACTACAAACTAAATTGTGCCTTCAATTCACCAAGATTTTACCCCGCCTACTTTATGTCATTGACCACACCTCTTTCGACAGCTTTGAGAATAATTTATCCAGTGAAAATAGAAATAAAGAAACCAGTTGAAATCTATCGATATGCGATAATAATGACCTAACTTCCTTTTGTTCACCAGTTGTATAAATATAAGTACTTCGTATTGATAGGTTTATTAGTGAAGATTGGTGGATAAAACTGTAGATAAGTTTGAATAACAAATACAAGTTCCTGATCCTGTTTAAACAACATTGTAATAAAGCTGGCTATATAATCTATTGTTTTATCAACAAAGTCATCTTTTTCAAAGACAATATAAACAAAAAATCAACTGGCTTCATAAATCTGTGAAAAGCTCCTGACATTATACCTTCCAGGATAATCATGATTGAACGAAAGTAAACAGCATTGTTTGTAGGAAAACACCTCAGATTGGACAAATTTCACCTGCAACTGAATTTTACGTGTCAACATAGTAACAGTAATGGCTCTTAAAAGTAAGTGAATTATTGCTAAGAGAGAGAGAGAGAGAGAAAGAGAGAGAGAGTGGGGGGAGAGAGAGGGAGAGAGAAAGAGAGAGAGAGTGGGGGGAGAGAGAGGGAGAGAGAGAGAGAGAGAAAGAGAGAGAGAGGGAGAGAGAGAGAGAACGACTATAATTGTTTTAATAATAATGAGTTTGAAACTATTGAAACTGGCTTGCGGTGTCATTGCTTCTGAATTACCATTATTTCAGTATGAGGGCGGTGGATTGGCAATTTCGGTAGAGCGTCAGACACCTTGCTTTCTAGCATGGAGTTATGACCCTTTACATTCTGAGTTGAAATCCCGCCGAGGTTAACTCTGCCTTTCATTCTTGCGGGGTCGATGAAATAAAGTACCAGTAATGCACTGATTAATTGCTGGCCTTCTGCCAAAAGTAGAAACAATTATTTCAATATGAATGAGAGAAATGTAGAGGGAGTGAGTGTGTGTGTGTCAGATAGAGACAGAGATTTACTTGGACTTCCTGTCGTTTCGATCCCACTACATAATATCTTATGTAAGGTTCATTTACCATAGCCTCGGGTTTATTCAAGCTGCTTGAGAGAAATTGATTTGACGAAATTGTTAGGAAGCCTTGTCTAACACTACATCATGCTTAATCTCACTGAGAATTCGACAATCGTGTCTGTAGAGTGTCAGCTAATAGCAGACTGTGCGAGAAGAAGCACCATTAAAACCGGTGAAAATCCATTTCTATTCAGATTTCTATTTCGTTTACTTAACTATATTTCTTCCTACATAAAACTGTGACTTTGTACCAATGTCAGAAATTAACATTTCTATATAAACATTTCTATATAAACATGTTTAACTATACTGAATAACAATAACAACAATACCAAGGTTTCTGAAATAATACATCGTAACTATGCTTGTGAGATGGCTTTGTGTTTAGAATGTACAGCTTAAGATCTCAAAGTCGAGAGTTCGATTCTCGGCCAAAGCGACGTATTGTGCCATTGAGCAGAACGCTTTATTTCATGTTGCTCCATTTCTCTCACATGGCAGAAATAGGTTATACCTTTAATTCAAGAAGATAGCCTTGTCACACATTATGTCATGCTGAATCTCCCAGAGAACTATGTTAAGTGTGCACACGGCTGTGGAATGCTCAGCTACCAACTTGTTAAAATCCCTAGTAGTCAGTTCCGTTGATTGAATCAACAGGAACACTCGTTGTCGAAAGCGACGGTGTTCCAACCAAAATAGTTGTATAGAACACTTCCTCTAAATAATGTAATATAGTGTCTACACGTGGATAGGAACCTACATACTCCAACATTGTCCAGATTTTCTGTTTCACGTCACTCTTTAAACTTTTTCATGCTCACGTTTCTTATTTTTTTGTAAATATAAATATTTCATCGCAGCGATAATTAGGAGGAAATTAGTTATTTGTGCCTGATTAGATGACAATATTATCGAAAGCCGTCACGAAGTCAATATATCAGACCTGCCAACCCCTAAAAGCTTAAATGGGAAGCACTGTGAAAAAAAATGCTCCATTTTCACAAAAACGGGGAGATCTCCCATTTTGGATCATTTTTTTCCTGTCTCCCCATTTTCACAAAAACGGGGAGACAGAGAAAAATGATCCAAAACGGGAGATCTCCCCGTCGGGCAGGGAGAGTTGACAGATTAGATATATACCACAGCTATATATGACTGCTTGAGCAACTGCTTCAATATCCCCCTCAGATATTTCGTTGTCGTGATCTTGAGATATATGAAGTCAGATAGATAAATTTGAAATGCCAGCAAGTATTCTATGTTCCTCCTAATGGAAGTCTGCCATTTTCTTTAGACATACGAAATAAAAAAGCGTTTTCTATGTTAATTTCGATGTCTCGGAATTTTTTCTTTTTTTTCTATAGAGTGCATGACAAAATGAAAAAAAGGTTCCTTCTGTAAGAGAAAATTAGGATGATTTTAACTAATTTTACAAGGCTGCCCTTTTGGATTCATTCGATGCACATGGTGTCAAATTTTCCTTAGGGATTCACTTTTTGTTGCTGTAAAGCTTTGCTATATTAGAGGAAACCAGTCGTTGTAGTCACTTGTTGTGGTGATGTGATATTGTAACGGAGAAGATGATTTTCCCCAATCACATTAATCTAAATTTACAAATAAAGAAGACACCGCTAATTTTTACGTTTTTATTGGTTTCAAGATTTACTCCCTAATCAGTAATGAACGGAAGGGTTTTGTTTTATACATAGAACACGTATATTTGCAGTGTGTTGGAGTGGTTGGATTGTGTGTGTGAATACAGAATTTAAAAGTAGTGAATTCTACTAACCTTAGTTGAAGTGGATATACGGGGCTTGAACAGCCGACCACATAGGTCGGAACTACCTGTGACGGAGCGAAGAAACAGACTGTGCTTTCTGGAGTCAACATTTCTTGTATATATAATGGCTGCGTTCCCAGAAACATAAAATTGATAAGTAATATTACTCAAGACCATTCGGCTGCAATGAAAATCAGTGCTGCAAAAACGTCTGTGGAACGCTCAGCTACTAACACGTTAAATTCACGAGTAGGCAGTTCTGTTGATTGAATCAACAGGAACACTCGTCGTCGGAAACTGAATTCCACTGAACTAGGAGGAAATGTTCAAGTATCTCAGGGCCGCGATCCTGAGAGATGGAAGGCAGGAGGCTGAATTAAGTGCAATAATTGCAGGAACTGGTGCAGTAATGTGCCAGCTACCGCATTTGGTCACCAAAAGAAGTGGGTAGGTGTAAAAGCCCAACTCGCTATCTTCAATTAGGTATTCACGGCTCCGATACTATGGATGTGTGGTCAGAATACCTCGATTAAACTCACGCGATTAAATTGAAATAACACGATGAATTAATTAATCTAGACAATGAGTTAAATTAACACGATAAATAATTGGTTTATCTTGAATATTAATGAGATTAACTTGAATAATTATTTGGACCAGCATTATAATTGATTAGACCAACATTATTAATTAGTAGAATTGAAGTCTAATCAATTGAAGTAATGTGATTGTTCAAACGTTTCTAAAGAATATATATTCTTTTGTTGTTGTTAGCCATGATACTGCTGTCGCCTGACTATAGAGATTGTATAGTCAAGCCGTTCATTTTCAGGTTTTCTGAAAAGGCACAACGTTTCCACGTTTTATTGTCAAAAGGGCACATTTGAACTCACTAAATTTCATTCAATGTTTTTTTATATGGTTGATATTTGGCCCACACAATTTCAGACAAAGAGAAGATGGGAGATACTTATTGATCCATTTCTGTTTTCACTCTATTTTGTGGATTTAATGAGAACGGCACTGACAAAGTATCACCCCGAAAGGTACGCTTTTGATAGTGAATGATATCAGACTCAATTTGTTCCTTAACATCCCTAAAGAGCAAAGTGGTGTACTAAGTCTTTGTCAGGCGTTCGATAGCAGCTATGAGTGGTTGTGTCATTGGCTAACTGTAAAGTCTCGATGATCCACCCACGTGGTTCACTATCAAAAGCCTTCTGGTAGTCTAGCCACACAACCGTCAGGTTCCTGTGATTCTTTATTGTTTTTTCTTGGAGCATTTTGTTGATTAGTAGCTGTTCTATATCGCCACACACATCCTTCTTTCGCCCAGCTTGCTCGGGTGTTATAATGTTGTTGGAAACACAATAGATTGAAGCATCTAGTGCAAATTTGCATATGATGTTCTGGCAGGCTGTTGGGCGGTCATTTTCAGCAACTGTAATTTGGCTATTTTGGTGAATGGGGAGAGTAGTAACAGCTGATAATCATCATGACAGTTCTTGTGTGCCTTTGATACCTTTTCCATGCAACCGTGTGAGATTTCTCACATAAAAGATGAAATTCTCCAGCCAGTAACCTGTTATGAGGTCTGGGCCAGGGGATTTCCTTTTTGACATTTTCCCTATTAGCTTTCAGCTTGATCTTTTGTCGGGGTATCTTTTACAGAGATTGAGCCTTTCACATTGAAATAACGTTAACGCATTTAGCATTTGCCGTTTATACGCTGTAGATTTATATTTTAATGTTTCTGCTGTAGCTGTGAGTTGTTGTTTAAGCTGGTGTAGTTTGTAATTGGGGGTTTTAAATCCTGGATCTCCAAATCGCCTCTCTAGATATTTTAAAGTTTTCCTTATGTTGTGTGAAATTGTTCTATGTTTCATAACTAGAACGATCAGGTAAAAAAAAATGTTAAGTTACGTGCCCATGCTGGTTCAAGCTTTCTTCTTTTTTTTTGATAGATTGTTGTCATATTTACAAAAATGATACGCGATGGGGCCCACCCACAGCCCCGGCGGACAGAATGGAGAAGACGTTTCCCTCGGAGCATGGCAAGGGAGACGCGCTGGAAAAGCCACTCCAGCTCGCGGGGCTCACACCTGCGGCTGGCCAGCTCAGCGCCTATGGTGGTGAGTAAGGAGGTAGTCATGGAGCCGAGGACACCAGAAGTCTCCACTGCCAGGGGTACGACTGCAAACCTGTCGGAGAGCGACCGGTATTTGAGGAGTTTGGCCTCCTCAGCCCGACGTGCAGCAGAACCTGGGTCAGTCGCAGACTGCACCAGGTTGCGGCTGCAGAAAGTGTCAGTGCAAGTGGCATCCCAGACGAGGGGTTTGCCACCGCGGAACGGGAATATAGTCATGCCATCTGGCCTTTTGCCGCCCCCTAGATCCAGCCTCAGCGGCTCGAGCTGGGAAGGGAAGCCTGCAGCATCCAAGCCATGCTTAATGACCACGTTGAGGGCAGCATGGCGTTGAATACGGCCGGCACTGTGGAGACAGGAAAGCGGGTGGAGACCGAAAGAGTCCACGGTGGAACCGCAGCGACATTGGTGTGCCTGGCAGATCCGGAGGTCGAGCCTCAGAGAAACGGCGATGCGCAGGCTATGGTTGTCTAGCTGCGTGCCAGTGGAGAAGGAGGGCAGGGCATGTAGCCAGGCACCACTGTGGGATTTGGAGGCCACACGAAAACAAGCAAGGCGGTGCTGGCGGAGCTGGTGCGTGAGCCTGTCTGAGGCCAGGCTGCACTGGATGGCATCCCAAGTGCGTTGGGTGGACTTGACGTAAACAGGGGGAGAAGGAGGAGGGACGTCTACTAGGCTAAGTTCCAGCCGGTCCCACGTAACACAGGCGGCCTCACGTTCTCTGAACACAGAGGGTTATGTTGTGTTTTGAAGAACCCTTCTGACGAGGACGCGGCACAAGGTTACCGACGAAAGATACGCCGGCAAAGCGAGTGAAATCGGGAACCGGAGGCTAAGGCGGCCATACCTGACAAGGTAAAGTGGCCTGTTGCCACCCTATGTCGTCAAACTTGACGTTGCATATCCCCTCGGCTGCTGCTCGGATACAAGTATCGAGGTCAGCGAGGAGAGATGTCTGGGTGTAGCACGGAGCGCTGCGGAGGATACAGAGGAGATTCGGCATGGTGAAGCAGTTCCTCAGCAGAAAGAGAGCTGGGTGGCCGTCAATCAAGCCGAGTCGGCTCGTGAGAGTCTGGAGTTGTTGAAGCCTGGACCTGATGGTGGAGCGGATGTACCGGCGGGTGGATTGGTGACCCGAGGATGAGGACATCCTCTTTGGGGGTCACCTGAACCTGATGGAGAATGGACCGCACGTCCAAGACGGAGGTTGAAAAGCTCGTAGCATCGAGGCTGACATTCACCACCTCCGACTTGGCCGAGTTGACCTGGTGGCCGATTCCCGCCAGGGCAGGAACCACCGATTGAACTCATGGCAGACCGTCCGTACGGGCCCGCCCAACGTAGCATCATCCAGATACCAAACGTTGAGAGGGTCGTGATACTCCGGGCGATGTGATCAATACTAAGGGCGAACAGGAGAAGTCCCAAAGGGTCGCCTTGTTGGACCCCAGTAGCCGAGGGTATGACCGTATCAGCAGCAAGGAGCATGCTCGGGGCTCCATACGACAGGTAGGCCAGCGCGTAGGCAGAGGGCGCTCGGCTGAGGCAGGCCTCGAGCAGATGATCCCGGCGTAAAGAGTTGAAGGCATTCCTCATGTCATGCTTGACAATGAGGTGCCTGGAGTTCCTGGATGCCAGTTCCGATAAACAGCTGTTGAAGAACTGCCTGGTTGCATGAGCGGCCGCCTCACAGCCACCGGACACGCCGGCACCCAGTTGCACCGGACTAAACTCCTCACCCAGTCCGTGTATTACGGACTTGCAGTCATAGGACCTTGTGGCTGGAGGTGAGTCACTGATGCTGGGGTTGACTTCCTCTTGTTAATGGTAGAGTTGTTGTTAATGTCACTCTTGTCGTCGTTGCCTTCCTCTTGTTAATGGTGAAGATATAGAGCGAAATACAAAATCCACCAGCAGACAATTATATATAAAAAAGTATATAGAAATAAAAGTCAACATTTCTGTCTGGGATATAAATATTTGTTTTACATTTTCGCATACATCGTAACGATATTCTCAATGGGCGCGCTTACAATATTTGAATATAACTGAACCGTCGTGTCATTTAATTTGAAAAGTGGAGTAAAGTAAAAGGAGAATAGTGAATTTGGAGTGTCAATCCCTTGTGGTTTTTTTGTTGTTTTTTTTCAATACCGGACTTACAGTTTTCCAGGATTTATAGACTCATTTTTTTTTTCCTTCAAAAGGATGGAGGCGTTTTATCTCCTCATGAAACTGACATTACTTAATGATGTTTGTCATCTATGGCTTATTCATATGTATTATTTCATAACTCTATAGAACATTTAGAATGTTTGTACAGTGTTCTGTGTCCAGCCAGGTTTGTACAACAGGTAACAAAAATGATGATTCGGTGACGGTTTCTTCCACATCTCGACTGCGTGGCTTCAGTTGTTTGTGATACACTAGCAATGTACAGCTGAGGCATATATCAAAAGTTAACGGTTTTGTATATTGTTTTCATACCTCTAGACAGTGTGACCTTCAAAGAATTGTGTGTTATTTCGTATACTGCCTCCAATTCTAATTTACAGGGCTATCCACTTATACTGGTGTTGTATGGCCTGTCACTCAAATTAAAGACTGTACCTGTTGAAGCATATCCCGGATCACTTGTAAAATGTCCACGAGTTTTTGTGTTCTTCTGTTTGTACAGTAGATATATGGATTTCAGCTAAATTGTTGGTGTGTTGTGTACTGCTCAATTTAAATAAGCATGCTATCTAACCCCCAGTGGTAGAGGGAGTTTGATAAATGCTTTCCGTGGCGGGCTGTGTAGTGCCAGCCTGCTTTGCATCAGACAGTTCCGTTAAATGTATCAATTTACATCTAATGGTATATTTTGCTTGGTCATATAAATGTTTGGGGAACAAATCACATTCTGGATGTTTGAACTACTACAAATTTTTTACCCTGTGCACACAACTGAAGTTTTGGGGGTCAGATTAAATGTATGCTTCATATATATCTTTCTTATGATCGTAGCTTCATTGTATTCAATGACTGTAGTCACAATGTGGTGGAAGGAAACGAATACGTTTCACCATAATAATTTTGTCTATTCACTGATATTTGTATTTATTTTTCAAAATCCTCATCATCCGGCGGCCTCAGCCGAAATGGACTCAACAATTGACCTCCACGTGGTCTGTCGTTCATTACCGTTGCCAAGTCCTGGATTTCAATGCCAGAATCTCTGGAGATGACTTCGCGGTAGGAGAGCTTGCGCCCCCTGTTATTAGTGATTGCTTGTGGTTTCCAAAGCACCAATGGAGACATAGCCCTGTAGTTGGCACAATGGCAGTGGGCAGCAAATCTTACTCTCCTCTTACATACAACGACAGATATGCGTGGGAGACCGGCGTATATCTCTCTCAAAGTCAGATGTCGCCAGCTTATGTTCTGAATGCGTTGAAGCAAGCGAGTTTAAGTGCCATCAAGGTGCTTTTGTTGTTTAGATGAAAGCGTCCATGTTTCACTTCCATATAACAAGATTGGTTGAATTGTCACTTGGAAGAGTCTGATCTTGGTGTGGTTGGAAAGATTTGAGCCCCAAAATCGATCCATCTTGTTGCAAGCTGACCATGCTTGGGCCTTTCTGGTGGCGAAATCCTTCTCAGAGTCCATGATCCAGGACGATGAATTTCTTTACAAGTTTCGAGAAAGTTTTGTCAGAATTAAATACAAAGTTGTCCTCGGCTTGGGTAATCTTCCTTTTCAGGTTGTTTTTAATTCTACAATTGTTGTTGTTGTTATTGGTGAATTGTTTTGATACATTACTTGGCTTCTTTGTGTGTAACGTTTGCCACGCTGGGGTTGTATAGATATTTCAAAATGTACGTAACGTTTATATAGATATGTTACGTTTATATAGATATGTTACATTTTAAAATACCTTATGTAGAAATATTCATATATAATCTTATTACATTCTGTAGCTGAACTTTTCCAATATATGATGTGTTGGCTTCATATAAGCAGTAATTACACACGTCCGAGTATTGGACTGACCACAACCATTTTTATGTATGTATGTGTTTGATTCTCTTTCTCCTAATTTCGAGTACATTTTTGACCGGTCACCTTCCTGGTGGCAAAGTTGTAATAGAAAAGAAATTGTCATCCCTTGAATCGCAAGAATGTTTTGCAAATTTTGAAGGTGCCAGCTGTCGCAGCCATTTGTAGACTATGAATTAGGGAGCTGTGCTCTTTGTCCACAGATCCAAGTTCAGTTATACTTTGGTCTAAGCGGGTTGGTATATAACATGTATGTATGTATGTATGTATGTATGTATGTATGTATGTATGTATGTATGTATGTTGCCGACTCTGTGCAAGAGATTTTAGATCATTGGCTGGGCTAAAAAGCCACATTCGATCGCAGCGCTGTTAGTTGCTATCGTGTGGGTGTGTGTGTAGATATGCTTATGTGTGTGCGTGTGTGTGTATATATATATGTATATGTATATTATTATTGTTGTTGTCGTTATTATTATTGTTGTTATTATTATTATTATTATTATTATTATTGTTATTAATGTATGTATGTGTATATGTGTGTGAGTGTGTGTGTGTGTGTGTGTGTGTGTGTGTGTGTGTGTGTGTGTGTGTGTGTGTGTGTGTGTGTGTGTGTGTGTGTGTGTGTATGTATATGTATATATATATATATATACATTTTTATTTTTTTTATTTTTATTTTATTTTTATTTATTTATTATTATTATTATTTTTTTCTCGTGCAATGGCCATACTCGATAACGAGGGGGCAGCCATCATCATGTATGTATGTATGTATGTATGTATGTATGTATGTATGTATGTATGTATGTATGTATGTATGTCAGGTCGCTCTACAGTGCTACTGGTAACATGTAAGCCAGTGCAACCTGTTTCATGGTCGGGTCGTCGGCGACTAAACCGACAACCCCACCAAGCTTGCTTGGTGAGGAGGGTGATATTTGGATACCCTGCGGGATGAAATAGAAAACCCGGCAAAGGGCGGAGGGACTCGGCCATCCAAATAGTATTTTCTTTTCCCACCTGTTGTCACAACACCTTTTTAAGAGAGGGAAACTCTGAAAAAAAACCCTGCGGCTTCGAAAGCATCCGACCAGTTCTCCTTTTCTGGTAGTGTTTACAATGTTCAAAAATCTTCAAACACAGGCATTGCTTGTTCGGGTTATGTATGTATGCATGCATGCATGCATGCATGTATGTATGTATGTATGTATGAATATATGTAATTATTTTATTGTGAGTATTGAAATTTGTTATTATTT
This sequence comes from Eledone cirrhosa, assembly GCA_964016885.1. Taxonomy (NCBI): domain Eukaryota; kingdom Metazoa; phylum Mollusca; class Cephalopoda; order Octopoda; family Eledonidae; genus Eledone; species Eledone cirrhosa. The sequence goes on along the minus strand of OZ024742.1, from coordinate 159,540,881 downwards.
TATGACAATTCTTTTTGGGTTAGGAAACACAAAAACAAACTTTTTAATGTGTCCAAAGCTTGTAGAAATATAAATGCGATGAATAGGAACCTGAGTATAATAAATTTCCTATGTAAAACACTAAATAATATAAATAGACATTCCAACCATCCGTCGACAATCAATGAGTTCATTACACACACCATTAGCAGAGACGTGTGTGTGTGTGTATGTGTATGGCGGTCGATTTGGCTGAAACATTAGAGCATTGGCTATTTATTCTCTCTCTCTCTCTCTCTCTCTCTCTCTCTCTCTCTCTCTCTCTCTCTCTCTCTCTCTCTCTCTCTCTCCTTCCCTTCTTCTTCGCCCACTTATTCCTGAGGGGGTCGTGGGGGCAGAGTCTTCAAACACTCCTTGCAGCGGGTCCTGTGAGAAGCAACTATTTCCAACTGATCCGGTTGGATCCCCAAGCGTGACTAATCAAGCTCATGGATGTTATCCAACCATCTTGCTCGGGGTCTACCCCTGGGTCTCTTGACAGTTGGTTTTGCCCGTAAAATCTGTCCAGCGATTCTTTGCTGAGACATTCTAACCACATGTCCATAGTATCGGAGCTGTGATCTCTCAATTCGAGAAGTATTCTGGGTCTCCCTCCTTCTAAATATCACACCCTATATGTTCCACTGGATTAAAGGAGGGATGGGCGCAAGGTTGTCTTGTCTGTTCACTATCTCAAGAGCATCTATAACCCTTAGTGAAAGCATGGTACATACAACCAAATCATACTTGATTGTGAGTGACGGCTGTAGTTTTGTATAAGTAAATATATATTTTTAGGAATGGAAACATCAAATCAATATCATTTATTTCTGAAAATGCTGCAAGCTTTGACAATTATGTATTTCATGATTTTGAAAACTGGGGAATCTAATAACGAAGCCACTGAAAACTATTTTAGAAAAATACCCAAGTCAAAATGCTTCCTTGGTCCAATCCAGGACCGTGAAATTACTACTACATCTATCATAGAATGTGCATCAGAGAGCAATAAAAAGGGTGTCTATTTTACCTATTGCGAAACATCATGTAAAATTTACAACGCAAAGCTGCATAACAACCTAAGGGATAAAGATTGCAACTCTACATCTTACTTTAAGGTCGATGGTATGTAAATTCCTTTTTATATTCCACTTCAATAATTATTCTCGTACAATGTATCTAATCACTTCAATTCTAAGTGTCATTGTTTTTTGTCCAGTATTTTCCCTTGTTTTTTTTTATTAATTTATTTTCTACTCTAGTATATCAGAAAATATTGCAAATTTATGCACAAGGCCAGCATATTTTGAGAATGAAAGGCAAAGTTGACCTAGGCAGGATTGAAATTAGAACGTAAATTTGTCACTTGGCCTGCTAGAAATAGTAAACATTTCCTTGATTTATATTCTTCCACCTCGAAATTAGATGATATTTTGCTAATCAGTGCTGGTCGTTTGCTAAACAACAACAATAACCTATGAGTATCAAATATTAATAATAGTGGAATAAAGACTCGCAAAACTGTATGATAAAACTGAAAAACTTTGCATTGAATTTATTGTTTATATCAATACACTCTGTATACAAGGCATCGATCATCATCATCATCGTTTAACGTCTATCTTCCACGCTAGCATGGGTTAGACGGGAATTTCCCATTTGAGACAAGTTGGGTTGGGTGACCGTGTCTCGCCCGTATAGGATTGTTTCTGTCTGGTTTTCTACGACTGGATGCCCTTCCCAACGCCAACAACATTTACAGTGTGTACTGGTTGCTTTTGGCCATGTCTCCTACACGACCACTTTACAATATGGACTGGGTGCTTTTTGTCGTGACACCTACACGACCACTTTACAGTGTGGGCGGGATGTTTTGTGTGCCAACATAACTTTACAGAGTAAGGGTGATGTGGGCGGAAGTGGAAGGGAGGTGTAGGGGTGTGGGATTGGATTAAGAGGTGCCTACTGAGTGTAAATTTAAGTCCGTGCCGTAAGAGAAGGTGGGTCTTCTGTATTACTGCATAGCGTCAAAGATCTCGATCCTGTGTCATTGTCTTAGAGAGTTCAAGTGTGCAAAGTCAGCTTTTATCACCTCGTCCTAGGTCTTTCTGGGTCTACCTATTCCGTAGCTTCCATCAATTTTGATCGCCCTGCACTTTTTTATATAGCTGTCGTCCTTCATACGCATCGCATGACCATACCAATGCAATCTCTCTAGTAAACTGCATCTGATCCCTCTTATGCCTAATTCCTCACTTAGTTCGTTTACGCTTTGTTGTTTGTGTATTACACATCCATCGGAGCATGCATGCTTCGTTTCTTTACAATCTGTGCAGACCCGCTGCACACAATGCCCAGGTCTCATTACCATGTAACATTGTTGTTCGTATACAAGCATCATATTTAGTTTTCTTTCAGATCTTGTCTATACATAAAAAAAGATTGTTTATTATCTTTTACTCACACAGATAATGAAAAGGTGGAAGTATTTAGAATAAAGAATAACAAGTTTTTTCGAAATATTATGTATATTTACTGGGAGAGTTTGTCTATTAAAAAGGTAATATATATATTTGAGATTTGTTTAATGATTGTTATTTAATTAATAAGCAGCCTACACACACACAAACACACACACACACATATATATATATATATATATATATATATATATATATATATATATATATATATATATATATATATATATCTCTTCAGCATTTTCTTTCCTCTCTACTATTTTACTATTTGTTTATATATATATATACACAAAAACATACATACATATATATACACACTCACAAACGCACATATACGTATATAAGTATATACGTATATATATATATATATATATATATATATATATATATACTAGCTGACTCGTCCGGCTGGCGCTCGGCTAGGTATACCGGCATTTTATCTTTTCGGGAATCCCCCCTATATATATATATATGAAGTATTTCCGTAGAAATAGCAACCATCATGTTTTAGAAAAAGCAACCATCATCTTCTACAAGAAGGAAGCGAAGAGGGATATCTTCCTCCACCAGATTCTGCATACCTACAGAGCTTGAAATATCACGTAACCAGAGACGAGCTCACACGCCGCGAGGACAGATGCGACGAAACCACACTAGCAGAATCCTTGGAAACAAACATACAGAGACGACTACAACGTTTTGTGAACATTGAATGAGATGGAGGAAAGGGGGTAAACACAGCCACACACCAGCACCAACCACCACCCTTAGTTCTAGCAACAATCAAAACAACTCGCAGGCCAACAAAGGCGAAAGACGCAAACACGCAAAACAAAATAAATAAATAAACAAAAAAAAATACAAAGAGAAAAACATCAACGACAAACCAGTCGGTCTGCCAGTATATTAAGGATTCTAGTGACAGCATGCTCAACTTTCCATCACTGCCCAAAGTCACACATCAGCCAGGCAGCCCCGGTCACACATCTAACCTCGTCTTCGTATATTGATAACGTTAGTAAATGAATGAATTAGTATATGGTTCAAGAATAGACAACACATGCAGAAACACAAAGTCTTATTAGTTTCATGCCTAGGAAGAAGTAAATTAGGGTTTCGATGTGCCGGGCATAAGTTCTTCTTCGGGAAATGGAGAGGTCGGAGAGAGAGAGTGGGGAGGGACAACGGAGTTTGGAAAAATGTTTTAAGAAAGCTGGGGAGGGTACGCGAGTAATCCGGCGTAGATAGGAGTTAAAAATTAAAATTAAAAAGTTTAAAACTTCACAAATGTAATATGCACTATCTAAAATATTCAAAAATAGTGGTTAGAGCGCACGTCTTGGAAATCCTGGTCTTGCTGGCGGTTAGTATATCCACAGCTAATGACCTGAGATCGTTGAGCAAGCAACCTTGCTTCCAGGATGACCCCAGGCCACGCACATTTATACACCTTACACACATTTATACACCTTACTGAATCGGCATGTTAGTTTGTTAGAAAGGAGGTTGACTAAATCTCCGGGTGCTGTTGGAGAATGGATGGGTCGACCTCCATATCTGGTGGGGTTTCATTTGGGAACCCCATTAAGAGTCTTCTTGTGGCTTTTATATTCAGAGGTCCCACGTCGTAATACATATTTCTGTGGCACTCATCTATAGCCCTTATTGAAATAGTAATGTTACATAGCAACCTCATTACCTAAGATACTGTCTGATGAAGTGGTGTTGATGGTTGCGTTATGACTGCATTGCATAATCATGAACACCTTGCAAATATGTATTACAGCAGATGGCGTATAAAATGAGTTATGTACTTCCATACTGACCTTCGCAGTTATCATTATTGTAATATATATATATATATATATATATATATATATACAATAAGGAGTAGGAATGAGGTGTCGAAATATCATCATTAGGTTTATTCACGTGCGACGCGCGTTTCGCGATCGATCAGCTCAAGGTAAGATCAGTATCGATCATGCTCAACTCTGGAATCAGTAGACTCGCGATTTCCTTAATGACGGGAGAATATATATTATAAAGAGTCAGTACCCGACGGCTAAGCTCTTGCCGATTCAACCTGTTGAAACGGCAAGAGCTCAGCCATTGGGTCCCGACTCTTTATAATATAACCATACTCCACTACCCCAAGTATCTAGTACTCTGTTGAGTAATAGTCTAAGCAGTTTGAAACTAAACCCATCCAGATTTATGTGTATGTATATATATATATATATATATATATATATATATATCCAGGGAGTGTAACGTGAAGTTACTGTAGGTTCACCTAGGTGAGCACTCGATGTTTAGGTTCACGTCAGTAGCGAGGTGTAGAGCTAGACAGAGTGTAATATAATAATACAAGGACGATTGTTAAGCCTTCATTACGTTTATTGATTGGGGACGCGTGTTTCGCTATTTATCAGCTCACGGTTCGATCTGCATCGATCTGGCACGACTCTGGAATCAAAAGCTCGTCGTACCTCTGCTGTAGTAATGTCATTACTACGGCAGAGGTCCGACTGATCAATAGTTAAATGCGCGTCACCAATCAATAAACGTAATGAAGGCTTAACAAATCGCCCTTGTATTATTGTTATTTTTATTATTATTGCATTTATCTTGCTTTATGTTCATACGAGTTATCACCAAGTCACAACCAGTGACCTCAAGAGACAACAAGGTCCGCCATGTTCAAGAAAGAACATACATACACACACATGCATCTTTAGGTGTTTAGACTTGTTATGTACTTATATTGACAGAATCTTCCATAGTATATGGGCAGTTCCCATTAGTACTATCTCTTGTATTTCTTCTAAACGCGGGTTTCTTGGGATTTGGGATAAGTAATCATTAGACCCTTTAGGTATAATTCCTAGAGCACCTACAACCACTGGTATTGTTTTAGTTCTCAATTTCCACATTTTTCCAATTTCTATCTTCAGGTCCTTATACTTGCTCAATTTTTCAAATGTTTTATAGATACATTCTTGTCTATTGGAACTATCAGGTACGAGAGGTGGTTGATGCTCCCACCAATTCTTTTGATAGGGCAGGTCAAAATGCTTACACATTACCCAATGTATGTATTGTGCAGCTCTGTCATGCCTGTTTAGGTATTCAGTTGGAGCTATAGGGCTGCACATTGAAATTATATGATCAATGGCCTCTGGTTGTTTTTTTACATACACGGCATAATGGGTTGTATCCATTTTTTATGAAGTTGGCTTGATAATTTTTTGTTGGCAGACACTGATCTTGGGCTGATATAATCAGTCCTTCAGTTTCCGATTTCAGTCCAGAGGATGCCAACCACTGATGGGTTAAAGTTTTGTCAACATCAGGATTGTTAGCTCTTTCTGGGTATTTTCCATACAGAGGCTTTTCTTGCCATTTCTTAGCTAGTTTCTGTAGCAGTTCTTTCTTTGCAGTTACTTTTACCGGCTTTGATTTTTCTGTATTTTTCATTTCAGCAGTAAAGGAAACTTCTGAAATTTGTAGTCCATTACTGTATCTTTGTGCATCTTTTGTAATCAGGTATGATCTTTTGATGCTTTCATGTTTCAAAACGAGTTTGATCATCCAATCATGTGATTCCCTTAGATATGTAGATAATCCAATTGTTGCAGTTTTCAAAGCAATATCTAACTGTATTAATCCACATCCTCCTTCTTTCCTAGGGAGATATATTCTATATGTATCTGCATTAGGGTGATGCATTCTGTGCATGGTTAAGAATTTTCTAATTTTTGTATCGAGCCTACAGATCTCTGTGCTTGACCAGTTGATGACATTGTAACTGTAGGTTACTACTGGTATGGCAAGTGTGTTTATGGCATTGATCCTATTCCTTGCATTCAATTCCGTTCTTAAGATTGCTCTTACTCTGTGGTAACATTCCTTCCTTATCCTTTCCCTCATCATCGAGTGCTTGATTCCGTCTCCTTCACAAACACCTAGATATTTGTAAGTTTCCTCTTGAACAAGATCTCTTATCACATCCCCCCGATCAAGATTAATCTCTGAACTTCTCAGCAGCTTTCCTCTGGTGAACGTGGCTTTGGCGCATTTATCTAGTCCAAACTCCGAACAGTGCCCGAACATTGCTGACTTGTGGAGCAATGTCGAACAGTTGCTGTCGCGTGTAGGACTGATCCGGTTATCGACTGAGTCCATTGTGCAGATGGTCTCACCGTCTTCTTTCGAGGCGTTATCATTTTTTTTAAGGTTATGGTTCTCAGTGTGGCTGTTGTTGCTGTCGTTATTCATGTTGTTTGTGGTGGTGTTTGTGCTATAAATTTCTGTGCTTGCCGTAACCCTCCTCTCAACGTTTAAGCCGCTGTCACGCGACAGCAGATTTACCGTTGTAGGGCGTGGCTCAGCCATGTTTTTGTTTTCTAGATAAAAATTTTAAAACTCATAAAGTTTAAATATTTGGGCCAAAAGGCCCAAATATTACAAAGTCTCCCCTTCACACGACACAGAACGAAGTCTTATGACCCCTTTGTAATTAAAAAAAATTAAAAACACAACAATTATTTGAATGCAAAAATTGAAAAATCGCTAACTAACGCAACTCATAAAAACACGTCCTCTCCGTCCGACAAGCAATAATAATAATAATTGTTTCTGCTTTTGGCACAAGGCCAGCAATTACCCAGTACATTACTGGTACTTTATTTTATCGACCCCGTAAGGATGAAAGGCAAAGTTAACCTCGGTGGGATTTGAACTCAGTCCGTAAAGGGACGTAACTATGTGCTGCAAAGCATGTTGTCCGACCCTCTACCGATACTGTCAATCCGTAGGAAAGGTGATTCACTGGTGATACAGACTAAATAATTTACCACATTCTGAGAAGTATGAGCATAAGCCAGAGTTGATAGAAAACGATCAAGTGAAGGTGCTAAGGGATTTCAGGATACAGACAAACAAGAAATTAGAACACAATAGGCCTGACCTGGTGGTTTTTGACATCCACATTCTGGTTATTTCTATCTCTAGATCTTTATATTTGGATAGTTTCTCCATTTCCTTGGTAGAAATGTTGTCATTTGGGATTCATACATCAATCAGAAGACATTTCTTCTCTTTGTAGTCTTTGACTATAATGTCTGGTCGCTTGGCTTTGATCTCCCTGTCTGTATGTATTGGCATATCCCAGAGAATTGTTGCTTTGCCATTCTCTGATATCTTTTTTTATGTGTGTTTGTACCATCTTTTGTCTGTGGATATGTCATAGTGTTGGCATAATTTCTAGCAGCAAGCCTACCCGCCGTAAGCAACTAATCACATTCTTTCTAACATGACCACTGCCACGTCACGATTCTTAGCCATATTTTAATCTATTTTTGGCGCGATCACTTTGGAAAATTAAATGTCTAATTTGGAGTTCGCTCCTGATGAGTCCGAAACTCTGGACATATCCTGTTATTGGATGTCTAGAAATACGGACGAAACCATGGTAGAGATATAATTACTCTATGTACACATTTCTTCTAAGTTTGAATTTACACCTAATTGTGTATGGTTGACTGTATATTTAGTCAGTTTCTACATGCTGTTGAAATGTTGGATAAATACGCTATTGGGGTCACCGTGAAGAGGCCGCTTTCGGTTATTTGTCAAAAATTTCTTCATAGGAGCCTTTATTCTTATAGCTTGGTCTAATTGATTTTTTATATGGTTAGTTATGCTAATTGGAAGAAGAAATGGTATATATTTTATCTAGTGATTCTAAGGACATGATTTATGATATATTGCTCTGATTATTTAATTTATTAATTCTTCATTGAGCCACAACGTGACCAGTTGCAAAACATATATATGTATGACTTTATGTATATGTAAATCTTTATACATATATATATATTATCAGAACGCTTTTGTTAGTTACTGAAATTTCTACTTGCAGGTGCTGCTCATAATTGGTAGACTCAAATTATATTTCAATGGAATAGGGACGAATTGTACTTCGTGGTTCCAGCAAGATAAACTTATTTCAAACTTATGGATAAAGCATGAAAATGTGATCTTCGAGTTCAATTTAAGGTATGTATCATTTTCTGTTTCTTCATTAACACCAGTAACGATTTTATGGTGATAATAATGTTTTTTTTATATAAGCACAAGGCCAGCAATTTTGGGGTAGGGGAAAGTCGATTGAATCGACCCCAGTGCGTGACTGGTACTTTATTTTATCGTCCTCGTAAGGATGAAAGGCAAAATTAACCTTGGCGGGATTTGAATTCAGATCGTAAAGGGCCGTAACTCTATGCTGCAAAGCATGGGGTCCGACCCGCTACCGATGCTGCCAATCCACCGCCCTTTTTCTGGTGATAATGAGAGTTTAGCACATAGACACACAATCACATATTTTGGGGAAGGGTATAGACTATTATATCGACCAAGTACTAGTATTTGTTTTATCAATATCGTTTAAAATAAAGAGTAGAAATCTTGGTGGGATTCACATTCAAAAGGAAAAAGAGTGAAACTACTTACCACAGGCATTGTGTTTGACATTCTATCGATTCTACTTTTCATAATATTAATAGTGGTTTCTGATTTAGGCACAAGGCCAGCAATTTGAAGGGGCGGGGTCGATTAACTCAACAGGCAGTGCATTACTGGTGCATTATTTCATCGACTCCGTAACGATGAAAGGCAAAGCTAACTCCGAAGAAAGTTGAACTCAGAACACAAAGGGCCGTAACCCTATGCTGCGAAGTATGTTGTCCGACGCTCTACCGATACTGCTAATCCACCGCCCTTCACAATAATGATTTCTACTAAGGCCAGCAATTTGGGAGGAGGGGAAAGTCGATTAAATCGACCCCAGTGTATTACTGGTGCTTTATTTTATGGACCCCGTAAGGAGGAAAAGCCAAGATAACCTTGGCGGGATTTGAACTCAGAACGTTAAAGGCCGTGATACTTCCAATCCAACGCCCTTAATAATAATTGTTTCTACTTTTGGCACAAAGCCAGCAATTATTCCAGGGTATTACTGGTACTTTATTTTATCGATCCCATAAGGATGAAAGGCAAAGTTAACCTCGGCGGGATTTGAACTCAGATCATAAAGGGCCGTAACTCTTTGCTGCAAAGCATGGCAACAAATAATAATGATAATAATAATTAGGTGAACAAAAATTGGCGTATCTGGCTCGTGTAATAAGAACTAATCGATGGATAAGAGAGTCGGAACTGGAGGAACTGAGCAGAGAGATTGAGTTGGAAATGGAGGGTGGAGTATATCAGGCAAATGAGCCACTTGGAAATGAGAGTGAAGCAAGCGAAGCAGGAAATGACCTGAATGCTGAAATAAATAACATCTGGAACAAAGATACGGCCATTGAGTTAGGGTAAGATTTTGTTGATATTCTGAACATGGTAGATGAAATAAACAATGATAGTGGAAAACCTATGAACCTAAGATTTGTAGACAGGAAAAAGTTAAAAGAAACGACAGCTAAGGTAAAGAGGGTCATTCCATACCTTGAGACGAAGAACCTTCACCAATGCAACAACATCCTCAAAGCAACTGCAAATGTGGTGAAAAAATTACTTGGAATAGAAACGAGAGGAAACAACAAACAAGAAACTGAGACTTGGTGGAAGAAACGACTAAAAGGTCAAATCAAGGAAATGAGAAAAGACATTGGAAAGCTTGAGTCTTTACTAAGTGGGGCATTACAAAACATAGACACTAAAGATAGATTGAAAATAAAATACAACACCAAGGGAAAAAAGCTAAATGTTATCATGGGGGGAACTTAAGCAACGCATTATAGCAAAAAGTGCAAAGATTAAACGATATGAGAACAGAGTTTGTCAGTATAGACAGAACCGCATGTTTGACAACAACCAGGAGATGTTATTTGAACAGATTAGAGGAAAAGAAATAGGTAACGACGCTAAACAGACTAAGGCATTTTGGAGAGGAATATGGGAGCAATATGTTGGACATAATTGTCAGGCAGTGTGGATTGAAGCAGTTAAAAAGGAAATTGGTGAACAAGCACACCAACAACCTGATTTGAGTATCATAGTTGAAACTCTTAAAAAGCAGGCCAATATATTAACCAATTGGAAATCAGCGGGCCTAGATGGTGTGCAAGGATATTGGATAAAAAATAAAACATCCCTCCACCCAAAACTGACAGCCATGTTCAATAACTGCTTGGTGTTTGTTGAAGTACCAGAGTGGTTGGCAAAAGGTATGACAGTTCTGGTAATGATAGACCGAATCAAGGGCAATGAAGTTACTAACTGTAAGCCTATTACATGTCTGTACGTAATGTGGAAACTGCTAACAAGCATTGTGTCTGAGGAAATCACCTCCACATAAACAATCTATTGTCGGACGAACAGAAAGGATGTCTAAAGAAAGAACTGAAAGAGGAGGTATGCTGGTTTTGCCATGGGATGGATAGATTACAGTAAGGCATTCGACATGGTTCCTCATTCTTGGATAATCAAAAACCTAGAGATCTTCAAGGTGGCAGACAACATCAGACAGATATTAAGTAAAAGTATGAAGTCCTGGGAAACAGTGCTAACATCAGGTGGTGAACCCTTGGGAGGAGTGAAGATCAAGAGAAGTATCTTACAAGGAGAGTTTGTCCCCTTTATTGTTTATCCTTACCCTTATACTCTTGTCCCTCATATTGCGAGAAGTGAAGGCAGGATACAAGCTGGGAAGAGGAGAGCTTACAATCAACAACCTTCTCTTCATGGACGATCTAAAACTCTTTGGGAAAAGCGAAAAATAGTTGGATGCACTTGTTAACACTGTCCGTATTTTCAGCAATGGTATATGTATGTAATTTGGTGTTAATAAATGTGGAGTCCTAGTGATGAAGAGGGGTAAATTGAACAGAAGCAACAGAATCCAGGTACCAACAGGTGAGATGATAAAGGAAATCGACACTGAAGAGGGATATAGGTATTTGGGTGTTCTGGAGGTAGATGACATCAAGAACAATAAAATGAACTGGGTGATAAGGTCTGAATATATAAGGAGAGTAAGGAACATACTAAAATCACATCTGAACAGTAGGAATGTCATAAGTGCAGTAAATTCCCGAGCTTTGTCTATTATTAGGTATAGGGCGGGAATTCTGAAATGGAATGGTACTGAACAAAATAAATGGATAGGAAGACTAGGAAGCTAATGACTACCTGCAGCATGTTCCACAAGAGGAGTGATGTTGATAGACTCTACTTAAAGATATTTAAAGGTGGAAGAGGTCTTATCAGCATAGAGGACTGTGTTCAGATGGAGAAAGGCAGTCTGCACAAATATGTGTCTGATAGTAGGGAGCCAATGCTCAAAGTTGTACTGAAGAAGAAGACAATAGACCAGAGGACGTCTAAGGAAGAAGTAACAACAAAGAGGAAGAGCAACCTTAATGAAAAATCCCTTCATAACACCTTTTTTGAGAAAACGGAATTCAGAGATCCATAGACATGGAGCTGGTTAAAAAGATGAAATCTTTAAAAAGCTATAGAAGGAATGCTACTGGCTGCACAAGATCAAGCCCTCAGAACAAAGTCGGTGAAACACTATATTGACAAGGAGGAGGCTAGCTCACTCTGTAGGATTTGTGGAGAGAAAGAGGAGACTTTGGCTCACATCGTATCCGAATGTAAACACCTAGACCAGACTCACTATAAAAGCTGGAGGCATGATATAATGATAATGCTTTCTTAATTAACCAAAAGGGTTTACATAAAGTATAACATTAAGGACAGCACAGGACGGCACAAGACGGTACAAATGGGCATTTCTGTGTGTAAAGAAAAAAAACAATAATAAAGGAAATGACAGAAAAAGAAACAAAGGAAAATTCCCCAAAAGGGAGGAAGTCCATTAAGAAAGCCACGGTGACCCTGACCACCAGGGCAAGTGCCCTCTCCCAGTTTTCCATCGACAATTTACAGGCACATACTCAGAGTAGGCCCATTCATTCGGGCCATGCTTGCCTCTCTCACCCATCTTTCAAAAAAATTGCTGGGAAGAGAGCACTTCCCTCTCCACCCTGATTTTCCTTTTCAAATGAAATTTGAAAAGGTTAATCAGGACATCACTGAAAAGGCAAGTGCTCGTCTTTAGCACTTTGAAACGCGTCCACCACACGACCTCTTTCGCCATGGCCACCAGGCAGATAAAAACTGCCTGGCCTTCCCGGCTAAAGAAAGGCGGCGGGGCAATCTTCACGTTGGACTCAGCTGATAGCCGGATCTGTCCTACACGTGACAGCAGGTGTTCAACATAAACCCCCAAGCCAGCAATTGTCAGACACTGGACGGGTGCGTGCAGGACGGTTTCGTCGCCCTCGCAAATCTCGGACAGGCCCGGCTGACGGCACTTCCATGCCTGTAGAGTTTATCCCGAACTGCCAGGCCTGGGATTTCTGGAAGTTATCAATGGGCTCCAGCCAGGAAAGTTCTCCCGAAGAGATTGGCTAGTTGATTTTCGTTGACGCCTAGAGTCTCCCCAAGGACGTCGTCACTTTTCCCTCCACTAACCTTCTATAGACCGCCAAGGTAATATTTCCACCGATCGCATCGCCCGATTAGTTGAGGGCTGTGAGCGACAGAAGACATTCCAATCTCCAAGCGCTCCCTCTCGGTCTCCGCTTGACCCAGGACTGCAGCTCCATCAAGGAGACGAGCTGGGGAAAAACGCGTCTAGCAAACGGCGACCACACCTGATTACCGTCGAGGAAGAGGTGGAGATGCCGTAGCTTGCGCGCATGTCTGCGCATCATTAGCTACGGCATTCCCATCCCTCCACGTAGCGGATGTACACAGCAAATGGACCGCATGACCATCAGAGCGTGTCCCTTCCACAGCAGGCGAAACAGCAAACGCTACAACGCAGTCAGGTGAGGCTTAAGACAAGGCACGGTGGTCAGACGGTAGTAAATTATGGACGCATCACAATAAGAACAAACAAAAAAACACAGACAACTGAAATTGCAGACACCGCACCCACAACAAATACAGACACCCAAAACAACACTAGGAAAATAATCAACGCCTCAGTCACCCAAACGCAAACAAATAAAACAACAACAAAGCATACAAAACTTCGTGTTTGTTAGAAGGGTCAACGAGGAATTGATGGCTCACATAGCACGAAGTGAAGAAATTCAGAAAGGTGTGTGGGGGGGGGGGGGTTCGGCACCAGCACATTTCGCGTACCGGAGGATCTGTCGTTCGGTGCCTACAAAGAAATCAGAAAGAGCTTTCCTCGGGACGTCGGAACCCCGAACTTAAAACCCCATCTAGACTTTTAAAGGGCTTTCCAAAGGAAACCCCACCAACCATAGATGTCGAACCACCCAATCTCCACAAGAACCCGGGAGATAAGTAAACCTTTCCTCTCTCTCTTTTAGCCTGCCACAATGGCTATCCAAACAGTAGGATGTTCGTGGCCTGGGGTCGCCTGCACAAAGACCTCAGATCTCTAGATTTGGATGTAATTGCCGTCAGCGAGACCAGAATTTCCGACACGCTTACACTAGACCCCATTTTCGATGACTATCAGATCTTCGCATCTATTAGTCGGCCGAGAATGGGAGGTGGGGTGGCAGTGCTGTTTAACAATGGCCTGGATCTCGAGGTAAGATCGATCTTCTGGGACCTGGACGGGAAGTTGGTGGTCCTGGACGTGAAAAATAGCGAAGGTGGTGCCTTTAGACTGATGGCCGTCTACACCTCTACCGAGGCCAGACGGACGAACTTCTTTAGGCTTGGAAGCCTTTCTAGGAACGTCTCGCCCTTTACTGTTAGCGGGGGACTGGAACGGCATCTTAGACGCAGGCTGGGATTGTATAGGAGCAACTGATAGGAGCCGGAGGTGCAAAAGCCCCAAGTACCTGATCATCCAGTATCAAATGTCTGAGAGGTACCGACTGAATTTCCCTAATGCACCAGTGTAGACCTGGACCCATCGCATAGGGTCATCTAGATCTTATATAGATAAAAGTATCATTAGAACAATAGATAGGAATAGTGCAGGCTGTCCATTTTTTAAAACGGTCGCCTATTCAGATCACAAGTCTGTGATCGCAGGTTAGGAACTGGTTACTGGAAGCTGAACATGTCGTTTCCGGTACGTAAGGCTCACAGGGACAGGTTAACAATTTAGTTAAGAAAACGTTGCCAGGAGCCATCGTCAAGGCGGAAGGGGGCTCTCAAAAGAGAGATTATACTAATGTCGATAAGGTTTAGCAAAGAAGTAGCGTTAGAGAAAAATAGAAAGGAGGGGGAGCTGGTAACTAAATTAATGAGGCGATTTGTAGTGGCATTGCAACTGACGCGCTAGCAGCGAGAATTGCATTAGATCCATTTCTTCAATGCGGAACACCAAGGCTGCATTGACAGAGCTAAGGTGCGTGCTCTGAGAAACAATGGAACCTGTCCTCAAAGCAGTTGGCTTCGGTCCCGTCTTCAGAGGCTGAATCGTTGCAATGCACAGTGGCATCTGCTCGGTGGTCAAAGTCAATGGTCACCTTTCGTAACTGTTTCAGATCTCCTGAGTGGTCCGTCAAGGGCGCCCTCTCTCCTCCCTTCTGTACGTATTGACTCTCGAGCCTTTACTGCGGAAACTGGAGCTGTTGCAGGGCATCCCGCACGAACCGGGACGCAGAAAGGCTGCGTCGACTTTCACGGTCGATATCACCGTGATGGAAGAGAATAAAATGAAGTTCTTAAAACTAGAAAGCTACGATGTGAGCCAGAAAGCTTACAAGAAAAGTTTTTTTCAAAACAATGAAAGGCATTAAAATGAGCAGTTATTCCAGTGGCTAAAATAGGGAGGCCTGAAGAGAGAGAGACAGGAGGCTTAATCTTAGCCATGCAGGATCAGACAATCAGAATGAGATATATCAGAAAGAATATTCACAAGAAAGACATCGTGGTTGAGTGGTGAACGAAAAGAGATAGTAGCGCATGAAGTTTCTGAATGCAAGATGCTGGTTCAAAATTATTATAAAACCTGGAGGCACAACAAAGTTTCCACAATCTTACATTGGCAAATGTACAAAATGTTTGAATTTGAACATAAGTGATATGATCACTAACCAGGACATGTTCTTGAAAACAGCCATACATCTTTGGATTTATATATTTTACTTTCTTCCTGCGTCTTGTCCATAATTTGTGTTGATGTTTAAAGGTGCCATTGAATGCAGGATATAATATGGATGTATTATATGAGTGTTATAGGGCAGTGGATTGGCAGTATCGGTAGAGGGTCGGACGCCATGCTTTGTAGCATAGAGTTACGTCCCTTTACGGTCTGAGTTCAAATCCCACCGAGGTTAACTTTGCCTTTCATCCTTACTGGATCGATAAAATAAAGTACCAGTAATGCACTGAGATAATTGCTAGCCTTGTGCCAAAAGTAGAAACAATTATATGAGTGTTTGCTGTTTTCATATGTATCACTCTAGTCGAGGACCACTCGATACATTCATCCACTAGTCTTTTTAGTGAAAACATTTTATCATCTTATCTGAGAACTCTATATCAGTTACTTTGCCCAAAACACCCACTACACAATGACAATATTCTGACACTTCCCTTCTATCTATCTCGGGAGCTACGATCACTGATCATATTCTTTTAACTAAAACAAAAATTAATGATATGTCATGTCAATTAAAAACTTCGATTTACCTCTCGACTGTGTAGACACTTCACTGAATATTGAACAAAACAAATCTTGATCAAACCACACCTTTAATAGAGGGAAGGAAATATCGGATAATGTGGCCAGAAAAGACTATCTAAAACACAAAAATGGAACGATGATCATGGTTGGAATGTCTATTTCATCAGAGCTGCCCTGGAGATATAAAAAGTCTAAAGTCTGTCTTAAGACAGAAGGCTCATTTGGCCGGTGCTTATCCCGGTTTCATGGCGTGAAGCGACTGAGAGTACAAGACTCCCCCCTGGACAGGACCAGTGGCGGATTTAACAGGTGGCGAAGGTGGCAAATGCCGACTGGGCCCCTGCCGACTGGGTCCCTGCCGACTGGGCGCTTGCAAAAAAAAAAAATTGTAATTTGGGCGATATCCAAAAATACCTCCCCTATGCCTAGGGCTAAATAACTTCGCTGTTCGCTGCTGATATGAGGCTAAATAACTTCGCTGCTGGCTGCTGAAATGAGGCTATTCCAACAAATTTACATTCCCTTTTTTTTAGCCGTTAAAAGAAATATAGATTTATTTATTTATTTGAAACGTTTTTGTTAGTTTCATTGTTTTGTTTTTTTGGCGATATTTTTGTTAGTTTCTTGGTTTTTTTTTAGTTTCTTTTTTTTTTGCGTTTTTTGCAAGGTTTTTTTTTATAGATTTATTTATTTATTTTTAACGTTTTTGTTAGTTTTTGTTTTGTTTTTATGTCACAAACATTGCTCTCCGACGCTCTACCGATAATAGTAAGTATTAGTGGTTGTAATAAAAATGCAATCAAAATGTAATAAATACCTTCACTGATTTCTTTCCTTATATTATTAACAGAAGTTGGTATGTCACCCAAAGTTTCTAATTCCTTCTCCACAGTAAGACAAATATCCATGTAGTTGAAGAGGATAAGTATGAAAGAACAGTCTTTGGTACAGTGTTCTATGAATGTTTTCGAACGAATGAATAATTTCAGTTTAAAATCAATTTCACTTTAACTTATATACAAATCAATTATAAGATAACAGAACTATGTTATTTCACCTTTAGCAGGGAGCTAGTTATGCCAATTCGTGGAAAATACCCAAACAAGTTAAAGTGAAATTGATTTTAAACTGAAATTATTCATTCGTTCGAAAACATTCATAGAACACTGTACCAAAGACTGTTCTTTCATACTTATCCTCTTCAACTACACATGGATATTTGTCTTACTGTGGAGAAGGAATTAGAAACTTTGGGTGACATACCAACTTCTGTTGATAATATAAGGAAAGAAATCAGTGAAGGTATTTATTACGTTTTGATTGCATTTTTATTACAACCACTAATACTTACTATTATCGGTAGAGCGTCGGAGAGCAATGTTTGTGACATAAAAACAAAACAAAAACTAACAAAAACGTTAAAAATAAATAAATAAATCTATTAAAAAAAAACTGGCAAAAAACGCCAAAAAAAAGAAACTAAAAAAAAAACAAGAAACTAACAAAAATATCGCCAAAAAAAACAAAACAAAGAAACTAACAAAAACGTTTCAAATAAATAAATAAATCTATATTTCTTTTAACGGCTAAAAAAAAGGGAATGTAAATTTGTTGGAATAGCCTCATTTCAGCAGCCAGCAGCGAAGTTATTTAGCCTCATATCAGCAGCGAACAGCGAAATTATTTAGCCCTAGGCATGGTGGAGGTATTTTTGGATATCGCCGTAATTTGTTTTATTGGGCCACAGTTTAAAAATATTAAAGCATTAAAATTGTGTAAGCAACAAATAATTGGTAAGTTCCTTTTATTATTTCCTATACCTAGTTTATATTTTGTCTGTAGACTGACTCACAATGAATAAGAAGAAGTTTTCATCAGGTGCTGAGAAGCGTGCACTCAAAACAAAAAAGGATTTGGAATCAGCAGGCAAAGCAAAAAATCAAAGATTATTGACTTTTTCTGCGCCCCATAGTGCAGATATTGAGGATGTTGCAGAAGAAAATATTCCTACAATATCTACAGGTAAAGCTGAAACTATTCCTGAAGTGGCTGAACCTGTGCTTCCTTCTCAAGTGACTGAACCTGCTGTAGAAAATATAAGTCTTTCTGAAGTTGAAAATGAACTTTCTGAAATTAGTCAGGCTTCAATGCCATTTTTAAATGACAAAGTACGATTTGACACAGGAAAGAATAAAGTGAAAGATTACTTGAACATTTTAGTTGAAAGGGGTGCTTGTCAACCTTTGGAAAATGATATGCCTACAGGAGACTATCCCATTATCCATTCTAGAAAATTCAAGAGCAGTTACTATAATTTTAAAAACCCCCTTGAAGAACGAGTACACAGATACTGGCTAGCTTATTCATACAAAGGTAATTATTGTTACTGCCATCATTGCTGGTTATTTGGCGATGAAGAGGCCAAAAACTCGCCATGGTCAAAGAGTATGAATGATTGGAAGCACATTTCCAAAAGCATTGAAAAACACTCTCAATCAAAAATTCATCACAGAGCAGTATATGCCTATAAACAGTTCGCCAAGAATATGTCCATTGGAGTTTCAGTGGAAAAACAAATGGATGCAGAAGTTCAAAAATGGAAATATGTTCTTAATCATCAGTTCGGACTTTTACGAGAACTTACATGTCTAGGATTGCCACTAAGAAGTCATAGAGAATCCTTGGATGCTGATAATCCAGGTGTGTACTTATCAATATTAAGGCACATAAGCACAATCGATCCTATTCTTAAACAACATTTTGAGGACAAGGGACAACTCAAATATCTGAGCAAAACTATCTTTGAGGAACAAGTCCAGATTCTTTCAAAAATGACACTTGACAAAATTGTTGATCTTTGCAAGGAAGCCAAATTTTTCACTGTGATTGCTGATTCTACAACTGATATAAGTCATAAGGACCAAATGGCGGTGCTATTGAGATTTATAAAAATTGACAGACTTGAAAAGTCAGTGGAAATTGTAGAACACTTTGTTGGATATTATCATGTCCTTGATGCTAGTGCAATTGGTATTACCAATGTCATTGAAAAGTCATTGTTTGAAGAACTTGGCTTGCAGCGCAAACATCTTAAAGGACAGGCATATGATGGAGCATCTGTGATGAGTGGGGCATTAGGTGGTGTTCAAGCTTTACTAAAAAAGAATATGGCACTGGACGGAAATACTTTTGTTCCATATGTTCACTGTCCTCCCCACCAACTCAATCTAGTTCTTGAACATGCAGCTCAAAGTGGTACTCCTCCACCTCTTGTTGAAATTAAATGCTTCTTTGATAACATTAAATCTATCTATGCTTTCTTTGTTAATTCAAATAGACGCCGGAGTCAACTTCTTGATATGGCAAAAAGTCAGGAGAAGAATCTTTTAGAAGCTGTTGAGAAGGTTATTTCTAATCCAATTGACGAAGAAGTTGAAGATGAGCATATATGTGGCTCATCAAGATCCGGAACCTTGAAATCACTCTCTCAGACAAGGTGGTCAGCCAGACATAATGCAGTTTCTGCTCTCCTGGGAAACTTTCACAATGTCAGTGAATGTCTGGCAGATTTGATAGAAGAAAATCATGACTCAAATGAAGTAAAACAGGCAACTGATTTGCAAGGGAAAATGGACTGGACTTTTTTCCTATCTCTACTTTGGTGGAACAAAGTGTCAGAAAATATGAATTCAGCTAATCGTCTTCTACAAGCTAAGACAATTGATTTATTCCTTGTGACTGAGTGCTTTGAACGGTCAACAGATAAATTGGAAGAACTCAGATGCGATTACAAATTTGAACAATTTGTGGACCAGGCAAAGAAAGCCTGGAATGACGTGGGATTTGATGCATCTGAAGCTGATTTTAAAATAACGCGAGTAAGGAGAAGAAAGATTATGGATGGTGAAGTTTGTGGTGTTGAAAGACTAGCTACTGCTTCAGATAGATATCGCACTGCAATTTATTTTCAATCACTGGATAGTATGATTGGGGAGATGAGAGCCCGAACTGAAGGAATAAAAAAAGATATCTTCAATCTTTGGATTTTTGAGTCCAAATCGACTGGCTAAATGCTCAGATGATGAACTAAAAACCCATGTAGCAACATTGGTAGATAACTTTCCAAATGAATTCACACTGGAACTCAGAAATGAACTCTTTTCTTTCATTGGCCTCTACTTTTCACAGCCAAACGCAGCTTTAAAACAAAGTGGGGTTATGCCATATCTGAAATTTTTACTGAACAATGACTTGTGTGATGTCTTTCCCGAGTTTGAAATTCTGGTAAGGCTATTTCTCACTTTACCAATTGGCATAGCAAGTGCGGAACGCTCTTTCAGTGTTCTACGAAGAATTAAAAATTATCTTCGTTCAACGATGGGCCAGGAGAGGCTATCCAGTTTTGCCCTGCTGGCAATTGAAAACAAAATTACTAAATCAGTAAACTTGGACCACGCTATAACTCATTTTTCAACTGTTAAAGCTCGCAGAGGTCTGCGCATGTAAAAGCAATTTGTGTAAAAGACTAACATATATACAACTTTATTACTTTATTATTTGTTTACAGTACAGCACATCTGTTTGTTTGTTTCAAATAAAGTGTACTTGTAATTTAATTGTCTTCTTAATGATTATTGGTAGCTAAATGGGAAATTAAAAAAAAAACTTTTTCAATACTCGCTCGAAAAGAAGGTACTTTAATTTTCACTCTGGGGCCTCCTTACTGACCAATGCCGACTGGGCCCTATTCCTTAAATCCGCCACTGGACAGGACGCCAGTCCATCGCAGGGTTAAACCTCAAGCTATTGCTGGTACTCATTTTCAGCTGAGTATACTGGAGCAACGTGAAATGAAGTGTTTTGCTCAAGAACACAACACGCACACCCAGGAATCGAGCCCACGACATTATGATCGTAAGTCCAACACTCTTACCAATACCTGACTCACTAAACGTATCGATGAAAAGCTAAATTTGTCGATTTATTTAAATAGAACATATATGACTGGAACAATACAACAGTCATAAACGATTTCATTATGGTGAAATATGTTAAATTTATGTGTGTGTTATTAATTGTAATGTTTTAATTTCAGCCAAGAGAAATTCAGCATCAACATGAAGAATGACGCCAGCAACAAATTCTTCGAGGCTTACACAACACAAAACTCGACTATAATATGGTATAGACCTGATAAAAGTAAGTTATTTAACTATTTGTTTTGTAGTAGAGATTATAAATATATGTATATATAACAAAAATAAATGGTTGAAAGATCAATTTTGTAAAGTTAGGCCAAGAAATTCCTAGCTCTGTCTGGTTCAACAATCAGAAAAGAAATCGAATTTATTCATCCAAGGTTTAATTCCTTCAGAATTCCTTGATTTTATTTATATATATGTATATATATAAAACCATGTCATTTGTACTGCCTCTCTGTTTTTGTTCTCTCTTCATTTATTAAACTTTACTATACACGCTTACACGGCTTCCACACCACCTTGGTGTACCTCCTTGACCACCGGCTCAACCCCGATTTAATCCGCCGTGACCAACCTCTGAACTTCTTTCCGAAAACTCTCCCACAATACCTTTTCTGCCCTTGTTTAATTTTTTCCTATTCTATTGTATTATTTCTTGATTATTTTATTTTTATATTTTTATTTGTTTATTTCTGCTTATGATTTTTTGTCTATGATTCTTTACTTATATTTTCACCTCCTTATGACGCCTCACACCCTTTCACCCCTTGTTTATTTTTTATTCTTATTTTTATTTGTACTTTTAAAAAATTACCTTTACTCTCTAAAAAATTGTTTTTCCTCCATTTTCTCTCCTCCCCCTTTTTTAAATGTCTTTCCACCACTCCCCCACACACCCTCGGAACTCTCTTCCTACCCAGTGTTCTCCTGATGAAGGGCTTATGCCCGAAACGTCGTCCACCCCCACCCTCAAGCGTGAAACTGAAAACCATATCATTTGTACTGCCTCTCTGTTCATTTATTAAACTATATATATATATATATATATATATATATATATATATATATAAAACGAGAAGAAAGAAGAATACTGCGTGGTTGCACATAGGTTACATATGATAAAAATAGTCCTTCGTCAGTGATTTTCCAACCATCATTGGTATTACATCGCATTAAAAATCAGATACCTCAGATTGGTGCGAGCAATAACTAAAAAAAGTTATTGGGACCAGTAAATCGCGTAAAGCGAGGGGGACAAGTGAACAACATAGAAGGATAAAAGCAAACCAAAGAAAGGAAATAAACAAGCAACATGGTAGTCCTGATCAGCATAAGCTGGGTGGATTTCATGAGCGAAAGCTACAGACACGTATAGCGTGAGTGGGATGTAAGCAAGAAGAGACCCACTGTTAGCCAAACGGGAGGAAGTGAGAAGGGGAGAAACAGAGAGTGAGTGAGTGGAAGTGCGAGGAAGCGGTCAGTCGAAAGAAAGTGTATGGAATAGAATGAAACGAAATTTCATTTCTCACTCTTAGTACGGCAGTTACTTAAATGTAAGTATGTATATATGTACATACATATATGTATACAGACGTACAGTAGTATGTATATATATACATACATGCACACATATATATATGCACGTATCGGTTTACCGAACATCTATTATAATGCTCGGTTTGTTTGTAAACAAGCAAACAGCCCGAATTACGCCGTACAGTGTTTAGGCAACCACGTCACCTTTTTGTTCAACACTGACACAGGAACGATGTACTAGTTTCAAGCTTATTAGCTATCGTCAGCATCGTATACCTTCCTGCCAGGTGGTTGAACGTCTGAAAGTATATACTTTCCTTATGCATATACTGGAAATCAGTATGGTTACGGTTAACCATACTGATTTCCAGAGGTTGGTTGAAGAATTTATATACTAAAGACTTAGCTATGTGGGCATTTTTAAACCTATAATAGACGTCTCGTCGCCTGGTCTGTCTTCCTCTATTCTCCTTTCTTCCATTTTCTATGCTTCAGTGTCTGCGTTGGACCTCAATCCATATTATTCTCTTCGGTTTTACTATTTCTCTCCTTTCTATATTTCCTTGCGCACTGTTCTCTCCCTTTTTCAGTTGGCACACATGGGATACTTTTTCATCTACATTTGTGTAATACGCCGAAAGGCAAAACTTTTCTCTACCTACTTTGTTACGTCCCAATGTGCATAAGAATGAACCTTAATGTACCGAAACCGAAACCGTAATGATTTCCAGGTTAGCTGAAGAAATGGGACTATCCGATTTTCTATTGTTGTTTTCCATTGTCTTTGTCCGGTGAGCCGCCTATTTTGAATTCATATTCTAAAGACTTAGCCATGCGGACATTTTTTGAAACTGTCATATACCGTAAACCAAGGTTACTTTGAACGTTCGGGTATACTTTGAAAAAAAAACAATAAAAATTCTTTATGCCACCATAGTTTGTTGAATATTTTTTGGAAAAGATGTCTTGATAAATCGAAACCTTCATTATTGTTTAAACTTTCTTTTAAAGCACTTTCCTTAAATGACTTTAAACCCGGTAAAAATATGTAAATTATGTAGGCGGTACACAGACGCTGAAATATTGACTCACATATTTAATCACATATGTATCTATATTTTATTTTTTGTTTATTTGATATAATAAATTCTTTTAAAGCTTATTTTTTTATATCTGAGCTTCATTTGAATATCTAAAATTTAATTAGCGTAACATTTTGCTAATGTGATAGGGTCCGGAAAAGGCACCATGAGCAATTTATGCTGCTTTAAGAATCAACAAATGTTGGTTTGTCCCCTCACATTTTTAAGGCAAACGAGGTCCCTGCCATCCACACACATACACACCAACATCCATTCAGAAACTTAGACACACACAGACACTTGTACCATTTTCGCACGCAGGCAAATACACATTTCACACGAACGCGCACCATCCTCTCTTAACCACACAAACACACACACACACGCACATCTTCACATACACCCACACCGCCTCAGGATTCGACACGATCTCATCTCACCCCATCCGATCTTTTCCATCCACCCATACAGGGATTATACACAATGGTTTTTCAAAACCCACATTCGCATACATTCGCTTTCCTCCAGACGCTCACACTTATATCCACGCATACATACGTATACGTACATCTACACACACACACACACACACACACACACACACACACACACACACACACACACACACAAACCTCACTTTCAGCCATCCTCGCTCGGATTCCATTTTTCCTTCCCCCTCTCTCTCCACATCCACCCACCACCACACCCGTGCCTTCCCGGATCCATACATCCCTCTCACTTTTTAATTTTCTGATTTTTTTAAATGTCTGTGTTTTCTTTATATATTCCATTTATTTCCACTTCATGTTTTATACTCATTTTTATTTTTATTTCTATATTTTCCGTCCTTTCATGTTTTTCCTGCTAACTCCCCACTCACTCTTTCTCGGAGCCCCCACCCCCTCACCACCACCACCACCACCACTACCACCACCACCACTCTCCTAATGAAGGGCTTATGTCAGAAATGTCGTAACCACAATCCCCCACTCTCACCAAGTGTGAAGCTAATAACACTATGTAACTTTTACTGCTGCATTTGTTTGTTTATTATTATTTCGAACTATATAGATAGATAAATTTCTTTATTAGCCACAAGGGCACAAAAGAAGGGGACAAATACAAATGGGGAGTTTACATACAGGTATATGAAAATAAAACTATTAATAAAATAACAATTGAAATCCCCAATAGGGGGGAGGCGTTACACAGGGGTTGTACACACCCCGAAAAAATGTGCAACCCTCATCTCCAGGAGTACGAAGAGTTTGTACTCCCTTCCTCTCTTCCTCTTTTTCCTCAACCTACAGGCTTATATAGAGAGAAGGCCCACCCACTCGGGCTATCTTTGCCACATTCACTCACCTTTTATAAAATTTGCTGGGGTACAGCACCTCTCTCTCCATCCTGATTCTTCTTCCAAAATGATATTTGAAAAAACGAATCAGTTGCTCGCCGGAGAGAAAGGTGTCTGACATCAGCCCTTTTAACCTCGTCCACCATATAACCTCTTTCACCATAGCCATAACACATAAGAAAACCGCCTCTCCCTCGTTTTTGAAGGAGGGTGGCGGTTTGATCATAACAATGGATTCGGTGGTCAACTGGATTGGTCCCACCCGCGACAATAGTCGTTCTACATAGCCCCACAGGTCGGTAACGCCCGGGCAGTGTACTAATGCGTGCGCGACGGTTTCCTCGTCGCGCACACATGTCGGACAGATCTTTTTCGAAGGGTCCCTACCCGGGCGCCC
The DNA here is from genome assembly GCA_964016885.1 of Eledone cirrhosa. Lineage (NCBI taxonomy): Eukaryota > Metazoa > Mollusca > Cephalopoda > Octopoda > Eledonidae > Eledone > Eledone cirrhosa. Next base: position 159,515,327 of record OZ024742.1, on the reverse strand, counting down.
ATGTCTGTAGAGATTGTCTTGAACTGGTAGAGCTCCTCGGTAGCACTGCCAGGCCAGGGACATTTGGAAGTTGTCCATTGGTCCCGGCCAGTTCGTCCTCCTCTACGCCTAGAGTTTCTCCGAGCGTGTCGTCGCACTTGCTGCAGTCCAACGCTCTATAGAATTTCGAAGTGGAGTCTCCACTGATCGCCGGGTCCGTTTGCCAGAGGACTGTGAGCGCCTGAGCACATTCGATGTGCCAGTCGCCCATTTTCCTCGGTCTTTGCTTGACCCAGGACTGCAGCTCGGTCAGCGAGACGAGTCGTGGAAAGGCTTGCCTCACGAACGGGGCCCACATCGGTTGTCTGGTGAGGAATTGGTGGAGGTGCCGCAGCCTGAGCGCGTGTTTGCGCATCGTCAGCCACGGCTTCCCCAGCCCTCCATTTGAAGGGTGTTGGCAGCAGATGGATCTTCTCACCAAAGGAGCCGGTTTCTTCCAAAGGAATTAAAAGAGCGCGCGCTCCATTTTGATGAGCGTTTTGGCTGGACAAGGTCAAGCGGTAGTAGATGACGGACGCTATAAAAGTGTTCGCCACCTCCGCTCGACCTTTCAAGGATAGTTTGCACTCGGCCCACTTCTGGGTGAGTGCAAACACCTTGGCCGTCACCTCGTTCCAGTTCTTTTCCACCTGGAGGTCCGGACCAAACCAGACCCCGAGCAGCTTTACCGGTCCTTCCGTCCAGCGTCCGACGACGCCATCGCAAGGCATCGGTTTGCCTCTCCACGTTCCGAGTTGCAAACCGACGGATTTGTCCCGGTTCAGCTTCGCTCCTGTGAACCTTTCGTGTTCCTCCAGTAAGGTGCCGATCTCCCCGATTTGCGAGGTGTTCGACACCATTACTCTTACGTCGTCGGTGTAGGCCGACGCCGCTTTTCGCAGTCCTGGTTCCAAAGGGATGCCCTGCAATAACTCCAACTTCCGCAGTAGTGGCTCGAGAGTCAGTACGTACAGAAGGGAGGAGAGAGAGTATCGCTGTCGGATAGATCGCGTGATGTCGAACGGCTCCGAGAGGTAGCCGTTCACCTTGACCCTTGGGCAGATGTTGCTGCTGTGCATTGCAGCAATCCAGCCCCTGAACACGGGTCCGAAGCCTGCCGCCTCGAGCACCGCATCCAGGTAACGATGGTTAACCCTATCGAAGGCCTTAGACTGATCCAAGTTGATCAGGGCCTCACCGAAGCCGAGTTTACACCCTACCCTCTCTATTATGTATCGCATGAGGTGGAGGTTGTCGTGTATGGACCTGGTCGGGATTGCGCATGTCTGCGCTTCTCCCACTAGGTTTTCGACGACAAGCGCCAGCCTCTTTGCCAACACCGTGGCCAAAATCTGTAACTCTGTGTTGAGCAGAGTTATGGGCCGGAAGTTGCATATATCATCCCCCTTGTTATCGTCCTTCCTGACTAACGTGAATACGCCCTTGGTCACAGAACTGGGAATTTTCCCGTTCTGCTGCCAGTTGCAGTAGACCGCTTCCAGGAGACCGGAGAATAAGTCCGGCATTGCTACGTAAAATTCGTAGGGTAGACCATCGAGACCTGGAGATTTGCGTTTGCTGCATTGGCTCAGCGCGTCACCTATCTCAGCGGCCGAAATCGGCCTTTCGCAGAACTTCGCCTTGCTGTCCGAGAGTCGCGGTAGGCCGTCGAGTTATGGACCGAAATCTATAGCCCCTCCCGGAGCGCCGCCCTGCCCGAACAGTTGAGCAAAGTGCCGCTGAAAGGCCGCGCACATTTGCTCCGGCTCATGTATCACGCGTCCGTCTTGGTCCTTCAAAGACCGAATCGTGGACTTGTTGCCACTTTTCGCCTCCGTCACTCGGGCCCAACTAACAGCTTTGGCTCCCTCGTTTCCCAGAGCACGTATTTTGCTTCTGACATCGCAGCCTTCATGCTTTGCGTCAAAGAACTGGTCCAATGCCGTTCTCGTCGCTAGTACGCTGGCTACGTTGCCACTCCTAAGTGCCTCTTCTACTTTATCTACCAGTTCCTTTTCTATCTAACACTAATTATTTACTAAAACCTATCGAGTCTAATCTAACTGCCCTCTTGAGAGAGTACCACCATCTGTTGTTGACAATGGCCGCCGTCAAGTGCTGCTTAACTAAAGTGCTAATCCGTCTACTGTAGGCTTTGCATGTCGGTAACGACAAGTTCAGCTTCCAGTAGCCGAGTCCCTGTCTATGGGTTTTGTCAAGGTTGACTAAGCAGGTCACTAATTTGTGATATGAATAGGCAACCATGAATATTTGTGGACAGCTTAACATGTCCCTATCCTTCTTTCTAACTAGAACCCTATCTAGTTACGATCTAGATGTTCCGCTGCCATTAGTCCACGGTCCATAGTGGCACAGTCGGAAAATCTAGTCGATATCTATCGGCCAAGTCAAATCGGCCGATTAACTGTTTGAGGCTGTTACACCCACCCCCACCCCCTCTCTATCGGGACATGCTCCCACATAGTCCCAACGTGCATCTAGGATTCCATTCCAGTCCCCCACTAACAGCAAGGAGCGGGACGTTCCCAGAAAAGTCTCTAGACGCTTGAAGAAGTCTTGCCGCGGTGTCCCGGATGGGGCATATGCGGCCACCAGCCTGAAGGCGCCACCTTCACTACCGCCAACGTCTAGGACCACCAGTCGACACTCCGAGTCCAAATGTACCGTCTGTGTTACGAGGTCCAGGTGTTTCCGCAGCAAAATGGCAACCCAACCCCCACCTCCCGGCTGACAGAGAGATGCGTAGATCTCAAAGTCGTCGAAGATGGGGGCCAGTTGTCGCTCGCTGTGGATCCTGGACTCGCAAATGGCTACTACATCCATACTGTGCGACCTGGGGTCGTTTAAGAGTTTTCCCTGTTTCCAGGGCATCCCCAGGCCGCGTACATTCATACATCCAACTCTTATATTGGCCATGTTGGTGCTGAAAAGTTAAAAGAAGAGGAAAAGAAATCACTCACCTCTTCGTCTCCTGGGGACCAGGCTGCACAATTTCCATGGGGGTGTTGGAGGGGTTGTTTGGTGGTGGTCTCTGGCGGGGTGGGGACGGAGATGTTTGGTGGGGAGGGGGTGTCAGGTGGGGTTAGGGTGTCTGGGGTGGGAGTGTCTGGGTGAGGGTGGGGAAACATTTCAAAAGGACGCGGTTATAGGGTTTGACGCAGGGGTTACCTACGTCGTTAGGAATTTTTTCTTTTAACTGTTTATGCGGGTCCATGGAGGTCCTAATCATTTTAAGATTAGGATTCTCCGAAGAGTGTGTAAAAGTTTTCCCTTCGGTCACCACCGAAGAGTTTTTATATATGGTGTCCGTTAAAGTTTTATTGTTAGTATTTATGTAGGTGTAACATTTTTGTTGTGTTGTGTTGCTTTTTTTCTGTGGTTCTTGTGTGTGTTTACGTCTTGTAGTAGGTGTATTGTTTTCGGGGGGGGGGTTGTGCTGTTTGCGTCGCTTGTATTGGTGTTTGTGTGTTTGTTGCATTTTTGTTTGTGTTATGTCTTTTCTTTTTTCTTTTTACTTGTCGGAAAGGCTCTCCCTCATCGTCACTGGGTGACGATGATGAGGCCTCATCCGTGTTGTTGGGAAGCTGTTATGTGTGTGGATGTTTCTGGAGTTGTTTTAGATGGGGAGGGGTTGGGTGGGACTGTGTTTGCAGTTTGGTTTGTTTTTATGTGTTGTGGTGGTGGTTGTGTTGTGTTGGGTGTCGGCAGTAGTGCCTTTTTTTAATGCAGTTAATTGAGGACAGGAGGCCCTCAGGTGACACTGCTTAAACAGTGGTAACATGAAGGCCGCCTACCCTCAACAGAAATGTTTATGTAGGAATTTCCATCCAGAGGCACGTTGTGGTATTCTAGCTATCCGTTCTGGTCTCATTTGGACCAGAACTTCTAAGCTTGTACCGTTGAATATGGCCCTGGAGGACTTTCCTACCGAAATTACTGTATCTTCATCAAAATTGATGAAACCAGCTAATATCCACCACATGTTTACATTTGGTGTGATATTTGTTACTTTTATTTTTGGGGTCCTTTTTCCCATGTATGTGTGGAAAAAGGTGTAGAGGGGGGACACAATTGGCGACACAGAATATTTCTGTGCCGTCAATTGGTCTTTCATTATTATTGATAAACTCCCGAAGATTTTTCCCTTCTGTATGCAGGTAATGTCCTTCATGGAGTTTCTTAGAACCAGCTCAATTTCGTTTTGAGTTAATTGAGCTGGTTTTCTGGTGGTATTTGAGATTGTCCTAAAAACTATGGTTTTCAGGACAGTATCTCTACGCAATTCTTGGGGAGAAGTGATGCTAAAAGCGCCATTCTCCCCAAAAGTTATATATTGCTTGGCATCTCTTAGCAATTCTCCGGCATTAGAGATGTCAATCTGCGTATATAGTTCTGCCTTTTAGACAGTTTGTGCAAACGAAACCTTTTTTCATTGTATGTGGAGTTGTTCTTGTTGGTGTTGTTGTCATTATTGTTGCTGCGGTTGGTGTTGTTGTCATCATTGTTGTTGTTGTTGTCATTGTTGTCGTTGTTGTTGTTGTTTTTGTAGTTCTCAATTGCTTGATCTATGGTTGCGGAATTCATTTGTGAAGTTGTTTTCGTTCATAGCATTGTTGTTATTGTTCTTGCTGGTGCCGCTGGTTGTGTTGTTTTGGTTTGTTGCCATGGCAACGTCAAGATGTCGGTCACCAGGTGGAGAAATTCCTTCCTCTGGCTGACCTTTGTCTTTGACATCTGCTACCATGACAGTGGCAGGGGAAGCTGTAAGCATATTTTCCCCTTTCTTCCTTCGAATGTTGGTGAAGAAGCTTCAGCCATTTTTTTTAAATGTTAGCTTTTCCAAAAAAAAACATTTATGTACTATTTCGCCTAAAGGCGTAGAATATTTTGAGAGACTGACCAGATCAAAATTTGACCTGGCAGTCCCTCTACAAATTGGTATAAAAATGAAAGTTCACAGTTAGGAATTTCTATAGAAATTTAGGCAGAATTTACCCAGCAAGTTTCACGCGTGTGTCCATCCCAGATAGGCGAATGAGATATAGATAGATAGATAGATATATAGATAGATAGATAGATAGATTTCTTTATTTGCCACAAGGGCGCACAAGAAAAGGGGACAATACAAAGACATGCCGGGGATTTTACATACAGTCGTGTAAAAAAATATAAAACAAACAATTACAACAATCCCCAATAGGGGGGAAAGCGCCACAAATGGGTTGTTTAATACCCCGTCGATAGAACAACCCTCAGCTCCAGGAGCGTGTTGTGCAAGTTCTCCTTTCTTCCTTTTGCTCTCTTCTTTAACCTACAGGCTTATAAACAGAGAAGGCCCAATCACTCGGGCCATTTTCGCTTCATTCACCCACCTTTCAGTAAATTTACGGGGGTGCAGTGCCTCTCTCTCCACTCTGATTCTCCTTCTAAAGTGATACTTAAAGAAGGGAATCAATTGTCCGGAGAGAAAGGCATCTGTCCTCAGTCCTCTCAATCTCATCCACCATATAACTTCTTTTACCATAGCAACTGTACAGAGGAAAACCGCCTCTCTTTCGTTTTTGAAAGAGGCTGGCGGTTTGATCCTTACTATGGACTCGGCAGGCAACTGGATTTGTCCCATACGCGACAACAGTTGTTCTGCATAGTTCCACAGGTCGGTTACGCCCGGGCAGTGTACAATTGCGTGCAGGACGGTTTGAATGTCCTGCGCGCATCTTGGACACGTCCTCTTGGAAGGATCCCTGCCGGGGCGTCCGTGCCTGTAGATCTTGTCACAAAGTTGTCCATAGGTCCCGGGCGGAAAGTTCTACCAAACAGACTGGTGAGCTCATCATCTTCGACGCCCAGAGTCTCTCCGAGCACGTCGTCGCCCTTGTAACGTACAATCCCTCTATAGAATGTCGAAGTGGAGTCTCCACTGATTGCTGTGCCGCTTGCCAGTGTACTGTGAGCGCCTGAGCGCATTCAATGTGCCAGGCGCCCATCGTTTTCGGTCTTTTCTTGACCCAGGACTGCATCTCCGTCAGCGAGACGAGCTGTGGGAAAGCCTGTCTCAAAAACGGTGCCCACACCGGTTGGGGGTCGGTGAGGAATGCCTGAGAGACCGCAGCCTCAGCGCATCATCAGCCACGGCATTCCCAGCCCTCCGTTGGAAGGATGCTGACAGCAGACGGATTTCCTCACCTGCGGAGCCTGCTTCTTCCACAGAAACTGGAAGAGCATGCGTTCCATCTTGGCGAGGTGTTCACGGGGACAAGGCACGACAGTCAAGCGGTAGTAGATGACGGACGCTATGAAAGTGTTCGCCACCTCCGCTCGACCTTTCAAGAACAGTTTGCACTCTGCCCACTTCTGGGTGAGCGCAAACACATTGGCCGTTACCTCGTTCCAGTTTTTCTCCACCTGGAGGTCTGAACCGAACCAGAACCCGAGCAGCTTCACCTGTCGGCCGTCATCGGTTTGCTTCTCCACGTACCGAGTTGCAAACCGACAGACTTGTCCGGGTTTATTTTTGCTCCCGTCAGCGTTTCGTATTCTTTCAGTAAGTTGCCGATCACCCCAATTTCCGAGGTGCTCGACACCATCACCGTGACGTCGTCGACATAAGCCGACGCCGCTTTGCGCAGTCCCGATTCTAGAGGAATGCCCTGCAACAGCTCCAATTTCCGCAGTAGTGGCTCTAGAGTCAATACATACAGAATGGAGGAGAGAGGAGATCCCTGTCGAATGGAATGCGTGATTGCGAACGGCTCCGATGTAGCCGTTCACCTTGACCCTCGAGCAGATGCTGGTGTGCATCGCCTCGATCCAGCCTCTGAAAACGGGACCGAAACCGGCCGCTTTGAGAACCGCTTCCAAGTATCGATGGTCGACCCTATCGAATGCCTTAGACTGATCCAAATTGATCAGAGCTCCACCGAAGCCGGGTTTATTGCCCACCCTCTCTATGATGTATCGTATGAGGTGGAGGTTGTCGTGTATGGACCTGGTTGGGATTGCATACGTTTGCGCTTTCCCTACCAGGTTCTTGACGACAAGCGCCAACCTCGTCGCTAGTAGCTTGGCCAAAATCTTTAATTCTGTGTTGAGCAGAGTTATGGGCCTGAAGTTGTTAATTTCGTCCCCCTTGTTCTCGTCTTTCCTGATCAGCGTTACTACGCCCTTGCCTGCAGAACTGGGAATTCTCCCGTTCTGCTGCCAATTGCAGTAGATGGCCTCGAGGATGCCAGAGAACAAGTCCGGCATGCCTATGTAAAACTCATAGGGTAGACCATCTTGACCGGGTGACTTGCGTTTCCCGCAGCGGCCTAGAGGGTCCCGTATTCAGTGTCCGTGATCGATCTTTCGCAGAACTCGGCGTCCGTGTTCGAGAGAGGCGGCAAGCCGTCGAGGTATGAACTAAAGTCCATTGCCCTGTTCGGCTCACCGTCGTTCTGCTCAAACAGTCACGCAAAGTGCTGCTGAAAGGCCGCGCACATTCGCTTGGGGTCAAGTAGCACGCGTCCGTTTTGGTCTTTCAAAGATCGAATCGTGGACTTGTTGCCACTTTTTGCCTCCGCCACTCGGGCCCAGCTGACAGCTTTCGCTCCTCCGCTTCCTAGAGCACGTGTTTTGCTTCTGACCACGCAGCCTTCGTGTTTCGGGTCGAAGAACTGGTCCAGTGCCGTTTTCGACGCTAACACTCTAGCCGCGTTGCCACTTCTAAGTGCCTCCTCTACCTTGGCTACTAGTTCTCTTTCTATTTTGTTTTTCTCTAAGGCTAACTCTCTGCTAAACTCTATCGATTCTACTCTAATTGCTTTCTTGAGAGAGTACCACCATCTGTTGTTGACGATGGCTCTCGTTAACTGTTGCTTGACTAGTCTACTTATCCGTTCACTGTAAGCTTTACGTGCCGGCAACGACACGTTCAGCTTCCAGTATCCGGGTCCCTGTCTATGTATTCTATCATGGTTGACTAAGCAGATGACTAATTTGTGATCTGAGCGGGCAACAATGTGCATTCGTCGACAGCTTAACATCTCCTTTCCCTTTCTCTAATGAAGAACCTATCTAAATACGATCTAGATGTCCTGCTGCGTCCACTGTGGTGCAGTCGGGAAATCCAGTCGATACCTATCGGCCAGTTGGAAATGGCCGATTAAAGTTTTGGGGCTGTTGCACCCCCCCCCCCCCCCCTCTACTGGGACATGCTCCCACATAGTCCCATCGTGCATCTCGGATACCATTCCAGTCCCCCATTAAAAGTAAGGAGCGAGATGTTCCCAGAAAAGACTCTAGACGCTTAAAGAAGTCTGGCCGTGATTGCGATTGCCCGGTCGGGGCATAAATGGCCACCAGTCTGAAGGCTCCACCTCCAATACTGTTCACGTCTAGGACTACCACTCTACCCTCCGGTTCCAAGTGTACTTGCTGTACTTCGACATCCAGGTTCTTCCGAAACATGACAGCCACTCCCCCTCCACCTCCTGGCTGACAGAGAGATGCGTAGATCTCAAAGTCGTCGAAGATGGGGGTTAGTTGCTACCTGTTGTGGATCCTGGACTCGGTTATGGCTATCACATCCATAGTGTGACCTAAGGTCGTTTAAAAGTGGGCCCTGTTTCCAGGGCATCCCTAGGCCACGCACATTCACGCTTCCAACTCGTAAACTAGCCATGTTGGTGGAGAAGAGTTGGCGAAAAGGACGAAAAGGTGCACTTACTTTTTCGTTTCCTGGAGATCGGGTTGTTCAATCTCCATTTCAGGTCTGGTGGGGGTGTTGGTGTGGTGGGGAAACATTTTAATAAGACACGGTTAATAGGTTTTTGACAGGGGTTGCCAACATCCTGCGAAAATTGTTCTTTCAATTTCTGATAGGTTTCTATCGAAAGCCTTATTAGCTTTAGGTGTGGAGACGATTCTGCTTTGACGAAAGTTTTACCCTCTGTCTCCACCTTGGGGTTTGGGGAGATGACCTCCATCAAACTCTTGTTGTTTGTGTTGATGTATGCGTATTGTTGTTTGTGTTTTTGTTGTGTTGTTTTAGTTTGTTGTTCGTCCGGGAGTTTTCTTTTTATGGTAGGTGCTTGTGTTTGGGGTGGTGTTGGTGTTGGTTTTGCTGGTAGGGGGATGTTTGACTGTGGTGTTGTTTGTGTTGTTGTTTGTGTCTGTGGTTGTGTGTTGGTGTTGGTGATTGGAGTTTTGGGGGTTTTGTGGTGTCTCTTTTTTTGTTTTTTAGATTTCCGAGGCTCTCCTTCTTCTTCACTTAAAGAAGGAGAAGCAGCCTCATCTGTCGATGAATAATCATCGTCAGGAGTGTGGGGTAGGAGTATGTTGTGTGGTGGTGGTGTTTCGGTGTGTGTGTTTGTGGTAGTGTTTGATGGAGTGGGATGGTGGGGGCTGTGTTCTTCAGGGATGTTGTCTGTGTTTTTTCTGTTGTTGTTGGTTGAGTGGCTGTTTGTTTTGGTGTGTTTGCTCGTTTCATCTGTTGTTTTACTTGTGGTGGTGGTTGTTTTGGTGTTGGTGTTGGTAATAGTGTTTTTTTAATGATGTTGTTGTGGTGTGTTTGTGAAGGACAGGAGGCTTTTAGGTGTGCTGTGCTACCACAGCGAAAGCAATGAAATTTACGACCCTCTACCGAAATGTTTATTTTGTTGTTGTCGTCGATGACGACTTTTTCGGGTATTTTGGAGATTCTCTCCGGCCTCATTTGTATCAGAATCTCCAAATCAGTACCCGCCCACCTTTGTCTAAAATACTTTCGTATTGAAAGAATAGCATCAGTCTCTGGTTCCACGAAGCTAGCCAAGATCCACCAGATGTTAATGTTTGGTGGTATATATATATTTTTTTGTCCTTTTTCGTAGGGAAAAAGGTGAATGCTTTTGACACCATTGGTGTCACTGAATGTTTTGGGGCGAGAGCCTCGCTTTTAAACAGTACGGAAACACTTCCGTACTGTTTTCCTCGTTGGAGAAAGTCAATATTTGCTAGTCTCCTTCAAGGTGGCTTCTATGTCTCCTTGACTAACAAATATTGGCTTTCTCGTTGTGTTGGAGACAGTCATGAAGGTCACTGTCCTTCGAACTGTCTCTTCTTTTATTTCAAGGGGTGAGTTAATTCTAAACCCACCCTTGTCTTCGAAAGTTACAAATTTTCTCCCTTATCTCTTGCATTGGAGATGTCAAAATTTATAAAATCTTGTTTTTTGTTCACTGTTTCAGCGAAAGACATTTTTTTGTGGTGTTGCTGTTGTTGTTGTTGTTGTTGTTATCTTTGTTAGCCTCGGTGTTGGAAATCTCAATTTCTTGACGAGGTGAAACTTTATGTGTAGATGTATCTATGGAGTTGTTGTTGTTGTCTTTTTCATGTGTTTGTATGTTAATAGGTTTAATTCCTGTGTTTTCCTGTGTTTTGTTTTTCTCCGCTTCGACGGTAGAAATTTTAAAATCTTCAAGTGGTAATATTTTTTCTCTTTGTTGACAGTCGTATCCATGGCGACGTCCATAGTAGCAGAAGCAGATATAACGTTAATATCTGCCTCTCTACCTCTCTTCTCTCTGTTAACGTTTATGTTAACGTTAACGTTAATGTTCATGTTTTATAGTTAGCAAAATTTGATTTTTTAAAACAATTTTTAAATTAAATTTTCGCACCTAAAGGGGCGAAAAATAGGATTACCACCCAGCTGACAATTCAGCAAAATGATATGTTTTTCAAACAATTTGTTCAGTTTTTTGTATAGAAATTTACAAAAAAAGCTTACCGGCGATGTTCCACGCGTCAGGCAAATAGGGAGATAGATAGATAGATAGATAGATAGTCGAACATACATAGACATACATATACCTGCATATACTGTTAGATACACATATGTGCATGCATATAAAATTATCGGGTAGGGTCATTAATTCTATTGAAAACGGAATACGAGAGGCGGTGCGGACAATTAATGATTACACCGTGTAACAAAAAAAATTTATTTCTCTGTTCTTGGCTTGTAATCACTTTTTTGTGTTGCTTAGGTCCCAAATAAATAAATAAAAAAATGCTATTAAACAGTTAAAATTTTGGGTTTGTAAAAATTTTAAACTAGAATTATTTGTATGCTGGATTTTACGTTGTATGTAAGTTTAATTTGCTTATATTAAATGATTTTTTTTTTTATATATGTTTCAGGTTAAATTAAAATTATAAAATAAAGAGTAATACCTAAAGAAAATTATAAAAGTGCAATAGAGTATAAAATTATTAAAAAATGGATTAAAGAGATTTATTGATACTGGATTTTCGCACCCTGAATAAAGGGTAAGTTGTGTTTTAAGCATTCGTCTCCAGGATGAAGCAGTGGAACTTGGTCAAGGAGGAAGTGCAGGTGACAAGTCAGAGAAGTCGACACGAACCTTTTACACTCTTAGAGATAGCCTCTGCTTCTGCCATGACGTGCCTGGACTGTTTGCCGTTATTGGGTGCCGTTTGTTCCCTAGGAGTGGCGGCTATTTATAGACAGATCCACCGCAAGTTTGAAGGCTGTCTTCCTCCACAATGGAAACAAGTTCCCGACACTACCCCTAGCTCATTCAGTCTGCCTGAAGGAAGATTACTACAGTGTGAAAGTCCTCTTGGAAGCTCTGCAATACAACCAGTACAATTGGGAAATCATTGGAGACTTCAAGATGGTGGCTTTCCTGCTTGGACTCCAAGGAGGCTTTATCAAATTCCAATGCTTCCTCTGCCTTTGGGACAGCAGAGCCACTTCTGACCACTACAAAAGAAAGAACTGGGAGCAGCGAACAGAATTTGTAGTTGGGACCCGGAACGTCATGTGGGAGCCACTGGTTGATGCTAGGATTATGCTCATGCCGCCACTGCACATTAAGTTGGGGTTGATGAAGCAGTTTGTGAAGGCTCTCAACCAAGAATCAGCCGCTTTTAAGTACCTTCTTGAGTTCTTCCCCAAGTTATCTGAGGCCAAAATCAAAGGTGGAATTTTTGTTGGACCTTAGATAAAGAAGGTGTTTGAGTCTACCGAGTTCTCCAATAGGATTGAGAGAACAGCATAGAACTGTTTCAAGGCAGTTGTTAAGGGCTTCCTGGGCAACTACAGAGCTGAAAACTACCAGCAACTGGTGCAGGATCTGATAAAGGATCTTTTGGCGCCATGGGATGCAGGACGTCGCTTAAACTCCATATGCTGGACGCTGAACTGGAAAGATTCAAGGACAATATAGGCGCCTACTCAGAAGAACAAGGCGAACGATTCCACCAAGATGTGAAAGAGATAGAGCGGAGGTACCAGGGCCACCACAATGAAAAAATGATGGGGGACTATATCTGGGGGCTAGTGCGGGAATGCGACCTGGACTACAACCGCAAATCCAGGAAATCCAGTCATTTCTGACGTGTATAGGTGGCTTTATAAGTGTTATTTGTTTTTACTTGTTTGCTTTTGATAAGCTTGTGTAATAAAATAAATATATACTCTGTTGATTTAATTATATGAACTGATAAATTTTTTTTAAAATGTGTTTTTTCATGTTTTTAGGGGGTTTTTTGAGGCGTTACGTCAGACTGATTTCCTTGAAATTGTAACTATGTCAGTCTCTTCTTTATACCGTGAGCAAAAAAAATTCAACTTTTTTATGGACTATGTGAAAAACTTCAATTTTTCAGCTTTTTAGGGCTTTTTTGAGGCGTTACGTCTAGCCAATTTTCCCAAAATTTCAAGGCATATTATGCACATAAAAAAATTCATTTTCTTGATCCCCTAGAGCCCGTATTAGGTGAAAACCTGCATTTTTTCTGCTTCATCGAGGAAAATCTTAAAGATTATCCAGCCATCAAAGTATTCGGTTTATTTTCTTCAGATATTGTCCAGGCATGCAGTTTTTTCACGATTAGGTCTGTTGGCGATTAGGTCTGTTCCAAAATACCTTATCCCGTGCAACGCCGGGTACCACTGCTAGTGCTATATAATCAGCCAGGCAAGCTGTTGTGGAGAAGAATATCTTTTCAGTATTCTTGTTACTTTACGGTATATTTGTTCAGGTGTAAAATATTTTTCTAAAATACTAAAACGTTTTGGAATGTTAGAAGCGACGTTGAGTTCATAGGGTGTATTAAACGAAATTTCTTGTCTTCGAGACTTAGGTGCGTGAGGTGATACCACAAACCAGGGGAGTACTCTGACCATAATCTACCACCAGTGGCTAACCAACCCAGCAAGTGACTTAATTCAATACATTCCACCAAACGGCTTCCTACAAAAATTCAAGCAAAATTCTTTATACCGCAATTCTTTATTCCAAAAGGCTTGACGAATACAAGCCAAAACTGTTAGGCGTCGAGGTCTCACTAAATGTATATATGTAAAGTGGAATGACTAGTATCAACATTGATGCATTGAACTATTCTGATTTCCAGATGTTGACTGAGGAAAAGGGACTGACCGTTTTTCCATTGTTTTTTCCATTTTCTTTGTCCTATGCATCCCCCTGTTTTGAACACACACACGCACACACACACACACACATACACACACACACACACACACACACACACACACACACACACACACACACACACACACACACACACACACACACACACATATATATATATATATATATATATATATAAAAACAAATATACATTTGGAATAAAGTCTTTATATTTCAGCAGAAATTAATATATGAAATTAATATTAATCAAACATTATTCCCCAAGGATTGCCTTTAAAATGTATTTCCAATGTCAGGAAATCAACACTGAATCCGTGTAGCCAAAATACATATCATATTTGCTCCTTGTCACTGTAATTAAACTAACTCTGTACCCATTGTCAGAAAATTGATTTAATTACGTACATTTATTATACTTTTTTAAAGTCTTTAGTAACTGCTGTTTAATACAGTTCCTCAAATATTTATTGTCCTCATCAGATATTTAATTTTGGTTTAAACAGTCAAGAACGTTTTGAATGTTTGTAATTACAATTTTCAATTCAAACCTTTCTTTCCTTTCAGATTTGGAAAACAAAAGGCACCTCGAATATCTAGGGGTTTATGTCTCGTTGTAAAATATATTATTCTTGCTAGAATTGTTTTAAGAAAACCAATTCAGACACAAGCAAAGATATAAAATCTGATTGTGATGATCTGTGAAGCACTCCATTTCCTTTTTTGAATATCAAGAAATATATGGTAAAAGTGTAAAATGTTTTGTTTACTTTGTTTAACTTTAATTTACTTCAGTTTTCAATGCTTTATTTTTAACGTGAATTGTACTGGCATACCCCCAAAATTCTATTCACATATTTTTAAATGCTTCATCAAAAATATATTATTGTAAATATTTTGTGTACTTATATTATATGTATGTATGTATGTATGTATGTATCCCAGTACAACCTGTCTCATGGTCGGGCCGTTGGCGACTAAACTGGCAACCCCACCAAGGTTTCTTGGTGAGGAGGGTGACTTTGGACATCCTGCAGGACTAAAAACAAAACCTGTCAAAGGGCAAAGGAGCTGTTAAGAGTCGATGGCCATCCAAAATCACCGGGAGAGATGACCCCTTAGCCTTTGTCAAGGCAGAATTCTAGGAGAAGGAAAACTCTGATATAACACCTGCAACCCTGATGGTATCCAATGATGTTGACTTGTTCTTCTTTTTGGTAAATATCATCTTGGTTAAGAGAGTGAGACTGGCTTTGTGCAGTGCCTTTGCTCACTATAAAAGCTTCACGGCACAGGCATTGCTTTATATCTGGAGATCTCTCTGCACTTGTCGTCACATGGTACCAAGGGCCCAGTACTATGTGTCAATAATTGTCACAAGTGTAGTGTTTGTACCAGAGTTTTCAAGTCGCTGGCTGGACTAAAAAGTCACACTCGTTCAGCGCATCAGTAGGGGTTCTCCTACATGGATATAAAGTAGTGGCCGTACTCGAAAACGAGTTGGCAGCCACCATGTATGTATGTATGTATGTATGTATGTATGTTCCTTTAACGCTTGGTGGCATCGTAGGGGTACCATCGTGACATACGACATTTCTTGGACATTTTAAATCTGTCAGGGTATATTACTCTCCAGATATAATCACAGCACACAGCTGATTTCTTTCAGAGAAAAAGTGATAGAGAGTAAGAGAGAAAAAATAGAGAAAAAATCGATCCCGGTATAGCATTGGTACTTGACCTCAAAAAGGATGAAAGGCAGAATTGACCTTGATGGGATTTGAATGCAAAACGCAGAGAGTCAGAATTAATACCGTAGAGCTTCTATCCAACGTTCTAACAACTCTATCAATTCAATGCCTCCTTATAGTATATATACATGTGTGTGTGTGGAGAATGATAAACAGCTGTCACTATACTATCTGTATACGCCCCACAAACTGTACTTGTCGACGAGCAAAAGGTCTATTTCTATGAAGCTCTCTTACTGATTACCTCAATGACAGATGACAGTGATCTCATTATCGCAGCTGGTGACTTCAAAGAGCATGACAGTTTCCCTGGCGTACATGGAGGCTATAGTTATGGCACAAGAAATGAGGAGAGGACTAGGCTTCTGGAATTCAGCGATGCTCTCGACATAACACAAACTTCAAAAGCTAACCAGCCACCTGATTACTTGCCCATCAGGAGGGGGGGCATACAGGCCAAATAAACTTCATCCACACAAGGAAACGAGACAGCAAAATTGTTGTTAATGCCAAAGGTCAAAGACTTTCATGTGAAAGAATGCATCACCCAACATAGATTAACTGTCAGTGACCTTAGAATAAGGGCTTGATAGATTAAGAGATAAAAGTCGGTCTAGAAAAGGAAGACCTGGAAGCTAAGAGAACCTGTTCTAAGTAACACATTCAGAGAAATCCTACTTGACACCTTTGGATGTAATTTAAGACATATAACAAAGAAAAACTGAGAAATCCTCGAGGGCAATCTGCTAGATACCACTAACTAGGTCTGTGGCTAAAACAAGGTCCCAGCATGACGGAGAGTGGCATAGTGGTGGAATGATAAAGTAAATAGAACCCTAAATACAAAAAGACAAGCCGAGATAGGCTGGGGGAAGGGGGAAAACGGGGAGTAATACCAAATAGCTAGAAGAGAAGCCAGGCATCAGGTATATCTTAGGAAGGGGAGAGGCAGAAAAGAAGTTTGCATATGTCATGCGTCGTGTAGACCATAGGCGTGTAATGTTCCGGATTGCGAGACAGTGTGCTAGAGAAAATCGTGATGTTGTGGTGATGCGGTCGAAATTATAGTGGAGCACTTGCCCAGTCTGATGCCGAAAAAAAAGAAGCGTGGAAGACTTACTCTGAAGGGCTGCCGAAGGAAGAGAAGGAATAGACAACAAAGCCTACCCCATATTGACAGAAGTGTGATAGATAAAAAAATGAAAGAAATGAAGGTATGGAATGCATCTGAAGCATAGGGTATAGTTGCTGAGATATTAAATGCATCTGGCAGGGTAGGACATGATCTATTCAGACACATAGTTAATCAGGTAGTACAGGAAAGGGCCATACCCAATGACTGGCATGGTATTATCATTGTAAAGGGAAAATGAGACATCATGTTGCTGAATAGGATTAGAGCACAACTAATTAGGTACAGAATCAAGTTAGATGAGATGCAGTTTGAATTTATGCCAGGTAGGGGTACTACCGGTGCCCTCTTTCAATTGAAACAACAACTTAGCTAAGAGAAATCCAATGTATCTGGCTTTTGTAGATATGGAGAAGGTTTTTGACAGGGCCCCACACTTTGTAATCTGGCGGACACTACCATTCATCTACATGTAGGAAGCTACATGTAGATGAATGGCTTGTGAGGGCCGTGCGGACCATGTATAAAAGAGCAACTAGCAGAGTGAGAATTGATAATGAGTATATTGATAAATTTGAAGTGTGGGTAGGGGTTCACCAGGACTCAGTCGTCAGTCCATTTTTGTTTATCATTGTTCAACAGGCCATCACCGAAGAGTTTATAATTGGTACTCTATGGGAACTCCTATATGCTGATGACCTAGTCCTTATAGCTGAATCCGCAGGAGGGTTCGAGACAAATTTCAAGCATGGAAAAGCTAGAGTTGAAAGGCCTAAAAGTAAACTTAGCAAAGACAAAATTCTTAATAAGTAGGAAAAGCGATAAGAGTGTAATACCATCAGGGAAGTAGCTTTCTTCAAAATGTCAGAAAGGGGTGGGCAGAAATTTTATGAGGTGCACACAATGTAATCTATGGACGCACAAGAGAAATAGTGGGGTTGTAGGCAGATTAACTGAAAAGATGTAATTTGTATGTGGCAGATGCACAGAAGTAAACACTAAGAACACACGTAAAATAAATTCCTTCAGTTGCTAGAGATGCTGAAGTTGTCGACAGCTTTTGTTATCTAGGCGATCAAATTGGCAGTGGGGAAGGTTGCATTAAAAGTGTGAGAACCAAGACCAGTACAGGCTGGAAGAAGTTTAGAGGGCTGATACCCCTGTTGACAAAAAAATGGCTTCTCTCTTGAAGTGAATGGTAGATTGTACGATACCTGGGTGCGAGCTGCAATTCTACACCGTGATGATGAAGACCCGCCCACAAGCATACAATATGACCTGACCCATCCATATGTCCCTCCCACTTATATATATATATATGTGTGTGTGTGTGTGTGTGAGTGTGCGTGAGCATGTGTGTGTGTGTGTGGAGAGAGAGAGAGAGAGAGAGAGAGAGAGAGAGAGAGAGAGAGAGAGAGAGAGAGAGAGAGAGAGAGAGAGAGAGAGAGAGAGAGAGATGTAAACTCCCGATCACGGTGCCAAGCGGTTTTGGCTTGTGTGTTCAGCGACCTTTGAAAAGGCTTGCTGAACACACAAGCTTGGCACCATGGTCGGGATTTTGCATATCTCTATACCCACTCTGCATCTCCGCATGCATTGAGTACTCCCATGATTAGTGGTCTTCTCGATCTCAGCACCACAGACTCTCTCTCTCTCTATATATATATATATATATATATATCTATATATATATATATATCCCTCTTTGTCTCTCTCTCTGTATATATGTATATATATATACATATGTTTGTGTGTGTGTGAGTGTATACATATATATATATACATATATATACATATATACATATATATGTATACATATATATACATATATATATATATACATATATATACATATATATATACATATATATATACATAATTGTAAAAACCTACATGATATTAATATTGAAGGCCATAGTTTAGTTAGTAAGTTAGGACTCGAGAGATACACTCAGCCTTATACCCTTAATCCACCTAGATTTTCTTTGAATGATCATAAGGAAGACTTCAGTACTAACCCTACAATTAGACTAATATGCTAATCTAAATCTGACATTGTTATAATTAGCAAAAAAGATCCTAGATAAAATTATCCCCCAAATTAGACAAAAGATCTCCCTCAATCTTTGAGGAAATACTAGAGGTGATAGATTGGTTCACCAATATTAATGATAATAGAAATAAGAAATTTATTCAGTTTGATATCAATTCATATTACAGTTCGATTTCTCCTATAGTTTTAGATAAGGCTCTAATAATTGTTTCTACTTTAGGCACAAGGCCAGCAATTACCCGGTGCATTATGGTACTTTAATTTATCGACCCCGCAAGGATGAAAGGCAAAGTCAACCTCGGCGGGATTTGAACTCAGATCGTAAAGGGACGTAACTATGCTGGAAAGCATGGCGTCCGACCCTCTACCGATACTGCCAATCCACCAAGGCTCTAATAATGGCTATGAATAATAGTGACCTCATTAGATCCCAGGTGGATGTTATTCTTGCGGCCCGTAAAACCATCATCAAATTTAAGGATCAATTATGGACCCGTAAGAATACACCAAATAATTTCGATATTACTATGGGATCTAGTGACTCTGCACAAGTTACTGACTTGGTTGGTTTATTCCCGTTAAATGAAATCCATAAAACTATACCTTACCTTAGATTATAAAAAATATAATATTGAAAGAACTAGGAAACTACTACACAAATTCTTCAAAAGCTTTAGCCTAGGTATTACTAAAAGTGTTAACTTCCTTGATGTTACCCTACGCTTAGATTCTAAAATATATACACCTTATCATAAACCCAACGAAAAACTATTTTATGTTGATACTAATTCTGACCACCCCAAATCTGTTTTAAACTGGATTATAAAAGAGGTATCTAATAGAATAACAAGTCTATCGTATAATGAAAGTATATTTAACCATAATTTCCACTATTACAATGAAGCGTTATCTCGTTCTGGCCATACAAATAAAATTAAGTTTGTACCTAAAAACCCCTCTAATTAATGAAGATATGAATTCTAATGCTGAGGGTAACAACAAATTAAATAGTGAAGTGTACCATCCAAATATATATAATAAATATCTTAGGAAAAAGAATAAATCTGTAAATAACAGGAATAAAAATTACAATTTACCTAACACTATACAGAATAATGAAGTCAATAACCTTAAGGATATGAGGACTAGCAAGAATAATAAAAATAATAGAAGACTTAACTCATGCTTTAATCCACCTTTTAATTTAAATGTTTCTACAAATATACCGAGAGCCTTCTTCTCAATTATAGAAAAGAATTTCCCTCTTAACCATTAATACCATAATCTAATTGATAAAAAATACCACTAAAATCTCTTATTCTACTACACCTAACATTGCAAACCACATAGCTAGCAGAAATAAAAAGAAAATAAATAAATATTTCCAATCATACCAGAACTTAGAAATCACCATCATAATAACTCACTGAATATACATATGACCACCTGATAACAAATGACCTATTTCCCAATGAGCAGAAAGGGTGTAACGAGGCTCATGTGGCTGTAAGATCCATTTTATTAGGTGGGGGCGTGAGGCTGACCTGTACCCATCTTTCTTTATCATTCTCTTGGCTTCATCTAATTCCTCCTGAGTTACCTAGATTGTTTCGCACTTTTTTGCTGCTTTGGCAAAAGACACGGTGGTTTTATTATTCTCATTGTTGTTGTTGTTGTTATTTTTGTTATTGTTATTTTTAGTTTCAGTTGTGGTGGTAGTGGTGTCAGTGGTGTTCGGTGTGGAAGAGTCGATTTTGGGTGAATCCATTTCGGTATCACGAGATATTAATTTTTTTTATTTTTTTTTCTGTTGTCGCTGTGGTGGTGGTGGTGAGGGGGGTGGCGGCTTCAACACCTGCAGTCATTGGTAATGACGGGAAATGAATCTCTGCATGAGATAAATTTAAATTATTGCTACTGCTTATATTTTTAGTGTTGGCAAACGTAGTAATATTTACAATGGTGATGTTGGTGTGAGGTGTTAGTTTGTGAGGAAGGCTCTCAGCTACTTGGTGTAGCTGTGAGTCGTCCATGATTTTTTTCAAAGAAATTTTTTGTTTGATAATTATAAAAGTTTAAATTTGGGGCTGAAGGCCCCAATCTTTTTGAGTGTCCTTTTCAGAAAGCAATGTATGTGCACTTATAAACAGTTAACAACAAAAATGTTCCATAAATGGCAATTTTAAACAATTAAAAAACAACAAACCTTTGCGGAGCTCGCGATGATACGATTACCTACGTAGGTCGCCAATAATAATAATAATAATAATAATAATTGTTTCTACTTTTGGCACAGGGCCAGCAATTATCCAGTGTATTACTGGTTCTTTATTTTATCGACCCCATAAGGATGAAAGGCAAAGTTAACCTCGGCGGGATTTGACCTCAGAATGGCAAGTGCCGTAACGCCATGCGTCAAAGCATGGCGCCCGACCCTCTACCGATACTGCCAATCCACCGCCCTTATAATAATAATAATAATAATGCTCAGAATTGTACTGAAGGAGAGGACAATAGATCAGGGGATGTCAAAGGAGGAAATAACAACAAGGAGAAAGAGCAACCTTCATGAACAATCCCTTCATAGTACCTTCTTTGAGAAAACTGAATTCAGAGGTCCACAGTCATGGAACTGATTGAAAAGAGGAGACCTTAAAAAAGGCTACAGAAGGAATGCTAATGGCTGCGCAAGAGCAGGCCCTCAAAACGAAGTGGCTGAAACACCATATTTACAAGGAGGAGGCTAGCCCACTGTGTAGGATCTGTGGAGACAGAGAGGAGACTGTGGCTCACATTGTATCCGAGTGTAAACACCTAGCCCAGACTCACTATAAAGGCTGGAGACATGATGTGATCCACTGGCACCTATGCAAAGTAAACAATTTACCACATTCTGAGAAGTGGTATAAGCATAAGCCAGAGTCGGTGATAGAAAACGATCAGGTGAAGGTACTGTGGGATTTTAGGATACAGACGGACAAGAAACTGGAACACAATAGACCTGACCTGGTGGTTTTGGACAAGGAAAAAAGATCGTGCCTGATTGTGGATGTGGCCTGCCCATTCGACACGAGAGTGCAAGAGAAGGAGAGGGAGAAAATTAACCGATACCAGGACTTAAAGTGGGAGGTAAAAAGGATTTGGAACTGCCATGAAGTCAAAGTGGTCCCGATTGTCATAGGCGCACTAGGTACTATCTCAAAGAGTTTCCAAGGATGGTTAAAGAAAATTGGCCACGCCCGGCTTTTTGGAACACTTCAAAAGGCATGCTTGCTGGGAACAGCAAGAACTCTCCGATACGTCCTGAATATCTGAGGCTGCAGGTAGTGGCTTGATATTCATTTCAACAAACTTTCCAGTTAACTAACATCAATGACTGAGACTCAAAGAACAACAATAATAATAATAATAATAATAATAAGGGAAGCTACGCACATGGTAGATAGTGTTATGGAATCGCTCCCGTAAGTTTTTGATTTTTTACATATTTAAAACAATTGTGATAGAATAATTCTTATTACAAATGGAACATAAGATATCAGTCTTAGCTCTCAGGAAGTGACAACGCATCACATTATGGCATAGGGCTCCAATATTTAATTTTGTACCAAAAATGTTATAGTCAGAAAAGAAAATGGCTAGAAAACAACAGCCAAACAGCCAAATAACGTCACCACCAACACCACCACCGCCGCCGCCACCATCACCATCACCTCTACCACAAAAAATCTAGCCAAATACAAACCAGCACCATCCCTATAATACTGCTATCCCATCACCACCGCCACCACTTCATCCATTGCTACCACCACTATTCCCTCACCACTTAAGAGAGGGATGGTGGTGGTGCCGCTACACATGAAAAGAAGCGAGGAAGGTATCAAAAGATATAAATAGACTGGGTTAGTGACTCGGTCAAGCAGCTAACAACAACAACAACACCAAAATAATTATGTTGTTGTATCTCTAAACTCTCTCAAAATGTTTAGGCTCGGGGCCAGCAATTGTCCCGGTGTGTTGCTGGTGCTTTGTTTTGTCGGCCCCGTAAGGATGAAAGGAAAAATAAAAATAATAATTGTTTCTACTTTTGGCACAAAAAATAAAAATAATAATGATAAGCACCAAGTCGAAAAATTATAGAACAGAACACAGACAGAAGCAAACAACAAAGACAAATTTCAAAAGTTTTGAATACAACAACCCCTACTTCCCTTAGCAGCAGCAGCAACAACAACACTAGTAACCGATGTTAATGGCCTTGAAAAACGAAAAAAGCAAAGGAAAAAAACAAACAAACAAACAAAAAATAAGTCAGACATTCAAACATTACAATGAAACTTATGTTTATTTTTTAAAGTTTTGATCTATTTATTTGTTTATTTATTTATGTTCGTCTACAGCGTGATGGTGCCACGCTAAAATCACCGGGGGTGATGAAATCACCGGTGGTTATGTAACCATACATTCACCAATCCTCGATGTGAGTGTTTAAATGTTGAACCTAAACAGTTCGAATAACGGTGAAGAGGAGACTGGAACGTTATGTGACAGATTCCCAACCAGCAGGTGCTCCCTGGCCCAGCAGCAGGGACCTGGCTGTCATCCAAATACTGCTGGTGTTGAAGGAAGAAAAAGAAGGAAAGGGACAAGAACCAACTGAACGAAAGAATTGAATAGGACTGTTATGCAATGTACCTGAAGAGTAACCCCAAGGAAAAAGGCTATAGGAAACGGATGCATAACATCTGGAACGAGATTGGTCTATTTAAATTAGATGAACAAAAATTGGCCGGGCAGGCTCGGGTAATAAGAACTAATGGGTGGATAAGCGAGCTGGAACTGGAGGAACTGAGCAGAGAGATTAGGTTGGAAATGGAGAGTGGAGTATGCCAGGCAAACGAGCCAGTAGGAAATGAAGGCGAAGAGGTTGAGAGACCGGAGGAAGCATCCGAAGCAGACAATGATCTGAATGCTGACATAAATAACATCTGGAACAAAGGAAATGAATGCTGACGGGCTAGGAGAAGATTTGGTTGATATCCTAAACTTAGTGGTAGATGAAATGAACAATGATAGTGGGAAACCTATGAACCTAAGATTTGTAGACAGGAAAAAGTTGAAAGAAACAACAGCTAAGGTAAACAGTCATCCCATACTTTGAGGCGAGGAACCTTCACCAATGAAACAATATCCTCAAAGCAACAGCAAATGCGGTGAGGAAATTACTTGGCATAAAAACGAGAGGAAACAACAAACAAGAAAGATCAGAACCGTGGTGGAAGAAACGACTGAATGGTCAAATCAGGGAAATGAGAAATGTCATTGGAAAGCTTGAGTCCCTACTGAAATAAAGTAGAAAACTAGGAGGAAAAAGCTAAATATTATCATTGAGGAACTGAAGCAACGCATTGTAGCAAAGTGTGCAAATATTAGGCGGTATGAGAGCAGAGTCAGTCAGTATAGACAGAACCGCATGTTTGACAACAACCAGAAGGTGTTGTTTGGGCAGCTTGAAGGGAAAGAAAGAGGCAACGACTTGATCCCTGAGGCGGAACAGACTAAAACATTCTGGAGAGGAATATAGGAGCAGAATGTTGAACATAATGATCAGGCAGTGTGGATTGAGACAGTACAAAAGGAGATTAGTGAACAAGCACACCAACAAACTGATTTAAGTATCAGAGTTGAAACTCTTAAAGGGCAGGCCAGAAAACTAACCAACTGGAAATCACCAGGCCCAGATGGTGTGCAGGGGTATTGGATTAAAAATATAACATCCCTCCACCCGAAACTGACAACCATGTTCAATGACTGCTTGATGTCGGGTGAGGTACCAGAGTGGTTGACAAAGGGTACCACAGCCCTGGTAATGAAAGACCGAATCAAGAGTAATGATGTTACCAAATATAGACCTATCACATTTCTATCCGTAATGTGGAAACTGTTAACAAGCATTGTGTCTGAGGAAATCTACCATCACCGCCACACAAACAACTTGTTACCGCACGAACAGAAAGGATGCTGAAAGAAGTCCCGTGGTACAAAAGACCAGCTACTTATTGATAAGATGGTAATGAGGAATTGCAAGAGGAGACACACTGGTCTTGCCATGGGATGGATAGACTACAAAAAGGCATTCGACATGGTGCCTCATTCTTGGATCACCAAAAGCCTAGGAGATTTTCAAGGTGGCAGATAACATCAGACAGTTGTTGAGCAAAAGTATGAAGTCCTGGGAAACAGAATTAACATCGGGTGGAGAATCCTTGGGAGGCGTGAAGATCAAGAGAGGTATCTTCCAGGGAGATAGTCTGTCCCCTCTGTTGTTTGTCCTTGCCCTGATACCTCTGAAATTATACTGCGAAAAGTGAGGGCAGGATACAAGTTGGGAAAATGAGAGCTTACCATCAACCAACTCCTCTTCATGGACGATCTTAAACTCTTTGGGAAAAGTGAGAAGGAGTTGCATGTACTTGTTGAAACTGTTCGTATTTTCAGAAATGATATATGCATGGAATTTGGTATTAATAAGTGTGGAGTCCTAGTGATGAGGAGGGGTAAATTGAGCAGAAGCAACGGAATCCAGGTACCAACAGGTGAGATGATAAAGGAAATTGACACTGAAGAAGGATACAAATATTTAGGTGTTCTGGAGGCAGATCACATCAACAACAAAAAAAATGAAGGAATTGATAAGATCTGAATACCATCGGAGAGTAAGGAGCGTATTAAAGTCACATCTGAACAGTAAGAATGTCATAAGTGCAGTGAATTCCCGAGCTGTGTCTATTATTAGGTACAGTGCGGGAATTCTGAAAGGGAATGTTGCTGAACAAAAAGAAATGGATAGGAAGACTAGGAAGCTATTGACTATCTACAACATGTTCCACAAGAGGAGCGATGTCGATAGACTCTACTTAAAGAGATCTGAAGGTGGAAGAGGTCCTATCAGCATAGAGGACTGTGTTCAGATTGAGAATAACAACCTGCACAAATACGTGACCGACAGTAGGGAGCCAATGCTCAGAATTGTACTGAAGGAGAAGACAATAGACCAGGGGATGTCCAAGGAGGAAATAACAACGAGGAGGAAGACCAACCTTCATGAAAAATCCCTTCATAGTACCTTCTTGTGAGAAAACTGAATTTAGAGATCCATAGACATGGAACTGCTTATAAAGAGGAGACCTTGAAAAGGCTACAGAAGGAATGCTAATGACTGCGCAAGAGCAGGCACTCAAAACGAAGTGGGTGAAACACCATATTTACAAGGCGGAGGCTAGCCCACTGTGTAGGATCTGTGGAGAGAGAGAGGAGACTGTGGCTCACATTGTATCCGAGTGTAAACACCTAGCCCAGACTCACTATAAAGGCTGGAGACATGATGTGATGGGCAGGGTGATCCACTGGCACCTATGCAAGGTAAACAATTTACCACATTCTGAGAAGTGGTATGAGCATAAGCCAGAGTCGGTGCTAGAAAACGATCAGGTGAAGGTGCTGTGGGATTTTAGGATACAGACGGATAAGAAACTGGAAAACAATAGACCTGACCTGGTGGTTTTGGACAAGGAAAAAATATCGTGCCTGATTGTAGATGTAGCCTGCCCATTTGACACGGGAGTGCAAGAAACGGAGAGGGAGAAAATTAACCGATACCACGACTTAAAGTGGGAGGTAAAAAGGATTTGGAACTGCTATGAACTCAGAGTCGTCCCGATTGTCATAGGCGCACTAGGTACTATCTCAAAGAGTTTCCAAGGATGGTTAAAGAAAGTTAATCCAGCCCCGCTTTTTGGAACACTTCAAAAGGCATGCTTGCTGGGAACAAAAAGAACCCTCCGATACGTCCTGAATATCTGAGGCTGCAGGTAGTGGCTTGATATTCATTTCAACAAACTTTCCAGTTAAATAACATCAATGACTGAGACTCAAAGAACAATAATAATAATAATAATAATAATAATAATCTCAACACTCGCTTATCTAACTCTAATAACCCTACACTCACACACCCTCAAGACCAATCTACCCATAACTATATCAACTGTAACTGTAGACCGAATAAAATGTGCCCTCTGGGAAACAATTGCCTAATTAAGGATCTTGTTCATTCCTGTACGGTCACCACATCTACAATTTCTAAAACTTATATTGGTTCTACCTCGAATAGTTTTGAGACGAGATATAATTCCCATCTTCATAAGTTCAAAAATTCTAAACTGAAACATGCTACTTCTTTATCTACCTATACATCTTTGAAAACAAACAATAAACCTTGTACCATACAATGGAATGTGTTAGCTTATAAACCTCCCAACAAACTTTGTAACCTCTGCCTTCTTGAGTTTCGCACTATTATTTATTCTAAACTAAATTTACTAAATAAAAAATCTGAAATATTTTCCACGTGTCCACACACTTACCAACACTCTTTTCATTATTTTAAACCTAGCAGCTAATTTATAACAATGTCAGATTTAAACCCACATTTGCAATATTTTAGCTTTAAATCATCTAATTAATATATTAGAATATTATATACCAGTAACCTTTCTCCTATATCGCGCATTGGACCCATCATATTATTTAATATACCTGAACCACCCCATTGAACCTAGGCACATTTTAATTTTTTATTTTGATTGTAACAATCACTCTGTTACCATCACCTTAATATATTAATACATTTCTTACAATTTCATTTTACTACCACTTATCTTAGATTTATACCTTATTCTCTTAGTAACACCTATAATAGAATAAATAAGTACATAATATACCTTCTTTAATTATTTTCCCTTTAATTATTTTACTACTTTCCCTTTTAATTACTTTCCTTAATACTCAACATATGGTAATAATTGTTTCTACGTTTTGGCACAAGGCCAGCAATTACCCAGTTCATAACTGGTACTTTATGTTATCGACCCAGTAAGGATGAAAGGCAAAGTTAACCTCATGGTTGTGAATATTAATAATGTTTGTGAATTAATATCATTACTTGTATTTAGGATGGATAATATAAGACTGTTACTAATCACTCTTATAGTAAATATAAATAAATATAATATATAATAAGTGGCTGGTAATAATGGTCACATTGTGTATATTATAAATTTAACATGAGTATGTACCAATTTTAGTCTGGCAAAAAATGCTTTACTATTAAAAATGTCTTTCTATTACATGTAAAAAGTTTTTATATTGAATAATAATACTTTAACATTCTAAAGAATGTATTTTAACAACACAAAGGATAACTATGTAACAAATGACAATTGTTTATAACCTTGTAATATATAAGAATTTTTTTAATATTTCTTAATATTTTAATTTTTCTTAATATTATTTTATTTTATAAGTCAATAACTCTATATTTATAAGTTTAATAATTATATAATTGTAAACATGTAAATTAGCTCCTTTATTTAAATTACCTCCCTTAGTCTATGTATCTCTATTTTTCCATCCCTTTCAAATTTTAACGGTTTAATACAAATTCATCACAGTCCAAAGGATTTTGCTAACTGATATTTGAACTTTAAGCTAGTCCAGCATGAGATGCTATTTTGAAAATGTTGAGCAGCAAGTGCCTTAACTACATATAATCACTCGACGTTATTTACTGAATGGAAGTGATAGTATTGATTATATATATAGAATTGAAACATCTGGTATGACAGGACTGCAAGGACATCGGATTGGTACTCACACTGTTATTATAACCTTAAGGAAAAACTTCTTGAACTCCATATTTTGGGATTATTTGATTTTTGACTATGTTTTCGAACTCTTCAATTATGTACTCAATGCTTCTAGGCTTTCTATGCATGGGCTATATATTCTATTGCATGAACATTATGACTAATATTATAAAACTTTTTGCCTAAAATCAATATATATTTTGGTATTTATAATTTTTAATACCCACATTTATGTTTTCACTATACCATTTTCTTACTTATATTGCATGTACTCTATTGTAATTAATATTTTTAATATAATATTATTGCTATAATATTCTTATTAAAAATGTTTGCTAAAAGTAATAACCATATCCTTATATATAACATATACCTCCAATTATTTATATTATAGCTTTAATAGAATTTTTCATTATAATATTTCATTACTATTTTTATATCTGTTCAACTTTCTTATGCTCTTGCTCTTTAATATATTGGTGTTAACACTTATAATCAGTCTTCTCACCTACAATGTATCCTGCTAAATGTTCTAGTGATTAGGAATATGTTTTTTTAACCTATATATGCTCCGATGAAACCAGACCTATATCTGGATGAAACGATCGTAAGCTATTAAATGTTTTTAAACACAATTTGATCGTTATTTGTGTTGTATATATATATATATATATATATATATATATATATATATATATATATATATATATATATATATAGTAAGGTGTATTATTAGTTGTGTCATACGGTCCAATACACTTTTGTT
Source organism: Eledone cirrhosa (assembly GCA_964016885.1). Taxonomy (NCBI): domain Eukaryota; kingdom Metazoa; phylum Mollusca; class Cephalopoda; order Octopoda; family Eledonidae; genus Eledone; species Eledone cirrhosa. The sequence goes on along the minus strand of OZ024742.1, from coordinate 159,486,437 downwards.
AGCAATATTAAGTTCTCCACGCTTTTGTATATCTCCAATTCCATTTATGGGAACAGCTAGATGATGTAAAGCGAAGTATTTGTATCAAAATAAAGATCCGAAGGCATGGTATAAATTTCCAATCATTTTGATCACGACACATGTTTCAATAAGAGACAGATCGATCGTGTGGTCATGATCGATTATCACTGATCTCACCAGGTGAATAATGAATTGTCTTCAAATCTTTGATATGAGGGAGGAAAATCTAACGATATTCACTCACTAGAGTTTTGTTCCCCATATGAAGATTCAGCAGCCAAAACACGCCAACTGCTATCGTCTTCAGTCAGGGTCATAAATCTATCAAGTTGTCCCATTTGAGATAAGACAGGTCAATAGCTGTAAAAGACGCTGGACAGGTCTAATCTCAGTATCAAATCTGTAGAATTTCGGTCGGTCACAATTAGTGTGAGTGAGTACACACACACTCACACACAGCGACGCAAGGTCAGAGAAAAAATATATATACCAACACAGTATGTACCGAAAGTTAGGTTACAAAACAACAAATGTTATATTGGTCAAATCTCAATTTTAACGATGTAAATTAGAAAAATTGGGTCAACCACAACCCTATACACACGCAAGTAAATTCCGTTCAACGTTCTGCTATATGTGTATCGATTGAATTGTAACATCCGTATCGTCTAAATAGTGTATCTTTTGGTATATACACATCCATATGTAGAGCAAGTAGTCAGCCCGTATCGAACGCTGTATGTGCCGTTGTCCCGTTGAGAATCTGAGTCCCCGAGTCTGTGCGTGCAAGCACCCGCCATGTAGGCCACCAAGGGGCTCCATGTAGGGTTGGGTATTTGAGTTAAGGTGTCAGTGTGTGCGTTTTCCCGTCATATGGGCCCTCGGGCTTTTAAGATAAGTGTTTTAGTGGTGGAGGTGTGTTACCCAACACAAAATAAAATAAAATAACAAAACCCCGGGATGTGTGTAAGCCCATTAATGGCGTGTAAGTAGTATTGCCACTGAATTTAAGGATAGATGGTATAATCACCGCCATACCTTTAATAGATTAGATTTAAAAAATAGCACGGCGCTTTCTGAATTAGTCTGGAAGCTTAAACAACAGAGTATAGAGCACTCCTTATCCTGGTCCATAGTTTGCTCAGCCCAGCCATATAACCGCAGCACGGGCGTTTGTAATTTATGTATAGCTGAAACCTTTAATATAATTAGAGGCGGCCCCCTACTAATCAATAGGAGAGCGGACTTTTTCAACACCTGCCAGCATAGAACCTCGATCGTGTAGTCATGATCGATCTGTCTCTTATTGAAACATGTGCCGTGATTAAAATGATTGGAAATTTATACCATGCCTTCGGATCTTTATTTTGATATATATATATATAAACAAGACGTGTAAGTCAACAGGTTAAAATTAACTTCGTTTATTCATATTCGCTGCTATATACATTTCAGTGATAGCATTATTCAACAGCTATGACCTCATCAGGCAGTTAAAGCTTGAACAGAAAAAACAGGAAACCATAATGCTGGAATATATTTTTAACTTCTTAATTCGTTGATATGTTCAGATCTAGAGTGTGGTGTTAATCCTCTGAGGAACTGAAAGCATATGATTTAGAATGAACGAATTCCAGGGTCTAAAGGACATTCCTTCACTTCATTGATCAGATACTATATCAACGCCGAAGCCGAAAGTCTATTGGAATTCTTCGGTCAGTTTTTCTAGAAACAGGTCAGCCCGTTAGGGTTGCTTTCAACTGCATATATATTATGGTAAACAACCAAGATATATATATATATATACATATACAGAGAGAGAGAGAGAGAGAGAGAGAAATCTGGTGTACACAGGCCTGAAGAGGGATGGGCTCCGCCCGGCTTAAAATTCCCAAGAAACGCCGTATGACTATACGGTGCCCCTACGACTCTATCAGATTAGTAAACAATGAATATGAAGATATGTTTTTTTTTCTCATAATTATTTCAAAATATCTATATTTTATTTTTTTAAATATCAAAATATGTAATGATAATAGAATTTATAAATGAAAATCTGTCAATCTTGAAACACCTTAGGGTAAACATTATTCATTGCGTAATTTTTTGTTGGTGTCCAAATGAATAAATTGTTGCTACACACGTACATATACTCTCATATACATATACTAAGACAGACATACATCACGCAGACACACTCATAATTTTTCACCTCATTTTTCATCAGTTGCTACATAAGTGTAGATGTGTGTGTATTTCATCACGTACCTAATGAACGCGCGTACACACACACTCACAGACACATACATATTCATATACAAAATGAGACATCGGTGTGTTGTTTTCTATTGTTTTAAGGCAAATGAAAATAAAAATTATCACACATACACTCGCACAGACATACAATCACACATACACTCACACAAATATACACGCACACATACACTCACACACACATACATGCACACACACACATACACTCTCACATACACTCACATAGACTCTCACATACACTCTAACATGCACTCATATACATATACTAAGACAGACACACACAGGCATACATCCACACACACCTGTCTGTCATCACATATGTATCTGTATGTATAGATGTGTGCGTATTTGTCTGTGTGTGAAGATAATGTGTATGCAACTTACGTAATAACGAACTCACAAACACACACACACACACACACACACACACACACACACACACGCACACACATACACACATACACACATACACACACACACACACACACACACTCACAGACACATACACACTCATATACAAAATTTGACTCGTCGTCGTCGTCGTCGTGGTTTACTATAATTCACTAAAGAAATATTATTTTAGATAAAATATTATATTATTTTAATATAAATGAAAATAAAAATTACATGTTGAAACTCCCGGGGTCTAATACTATTACTTTGTAAAATTTGATTTGATTTGGTCCAGCCGTTTGAGAATACATAGGAACAGACAGGCAGAGAGACAAAGAATTTTATATAGAGAGAGATTATATTATATGTGCAGGAATAAATACAGTGGGAATTGCAAGAGAAAATTTTGAACCTACATTATGCGAATAATCTTGATCTACAAACTTGTAATCTAGTGTATAAATAAATGTTTATATTGCACTCTACTGTCTTGTTATTTCAAGTTGAGTTTGTTTGCTGCGAATTGGCAACATTGCTTATGCTTCAGTTTAAATGCTTTGGTATTTATTCTGCCTCTTAACTCTCTGGGCTTAAATCCTACAGTGGTCAACTTTTCTTTTCATGCTTTTTGTTATTGATAAATTAGGAAGCCATGCCAGTATATTTTTTGACTTGCTGCCTTAAAAAGTTGTTTTCTTGTTCCCTGTTTATGAGATGCCGAGCAACCTTCTGAATCATGTGTTTGAACGTCTAGTTTCTTCATTCCATGTTGTCCGTAAGTGTCCAGCTCTCACATCCATACAGAAGGATTGATGTCACCATGGACTTGTACAATTTGTGCCTCATAGGAAAACTTTCTGCTACATCCCGGTAATTGCTCTTGTTATTTGGCTATACTTAGTGTAGAATTGTATGCTTGGAGAGGAGATGGGTTCCGCCAAGCATTTCTTAAGTTTACTGAAATGGCATGCATGGACACAGAGTAAAAAAAATGTGGCAAATCGGTTGAGGTCTGTAAGACGAATGGGCGCTTTCTTCACTTCCATTCCTAGGGTGAAAGTAATCAATGTTTAACAACAACAACAATTACAATGACATCTACATCAACAGCCATCACTCTCTCCAAAAAAAATTGTCTTTTGAACTTGGAACGTCGGTACTCTGTATGCTTGTGGAAGGAGGAAAAAACTTACACACCAGCTAAATGGGATATTTTACAACTGGCTGAAGTTAAGTGGACTGGATCTGATGAAAGAAAGGTTGAGGCCACAAAATTGTTGACAAAACCAGAGTGATTTCAATTATCAATTTCAGTTATCCATAACAATGTGTGGCTACAAGACTACAGAACATTACCATCATACAAGTCTATGCTTCAACACTTTTATGAATAACTAGAGACGATAACCAGAGTAGCTCCACAGAAAGATATCCTCATCGTCTTAAGAAACAGGAATTCCAAATAAGGCCAGGATAGGGATAGATGGGCAATTGAGGATCAGAAAGAAACACTGATCATGGACTCTGACTCCTAGTATTTGCTAGCACCCACAAGCTGGCCTTATACAACGCCCTGTCCCCATACAAGACTTCACGGGGAAGAACATGAAATGCACCCAATGGCAGGATACATAATAATGTCCGCACATCAAAAGTTCAATACCAGGACTAATACCTTCTCTGGTGCGGATGTCAACAGTGATCATGCTTTGGTTTTAACGACACTGGAGTTCACGAAAAGAAATCTATAAAACAAAGGACTACAAGCATTAGGTTTGTGTGAATAAACTAAAATATACCCAAGTTGCAGCAATGCTTGTGGCCAAAGTGGGTGGTAGGTTTGAAGCCCTCAACTTACCAGCAGAAATTATAAACTTCCTGACTGACAACATCAAAGAAGCACCTCATGAAACAGTTTTATAATTGCTTGGAAAAGGAAAATCGAAAAATATACCATGGGCCATTGATAACATCCTTAGACTTATGTGATTAATTTAAAATGGAATCTAAAGATGACCAACTTAATGGATTAGCAGATAAAGAAGCAATAAGAAGGCTGCTTATGAAACTCTCAATATATTACCAAAAACAAAACAGCCTCTCACCACTGTTATTAAGTACAAAGCAGGTTCACTCCTCACACGTGAAAATGATGTTATCAGAGGATGGTCTAAGTATTGCGAAGACTTCTATATACACACACCTACACACACACACACACACACACCTACACACCCACACACCCACACACACACACACACACACACACACACACACACACACACACACACACACACACACACATATATATTGTTATATTGTTATATTTGGGGAGGGTCATATTGTTATAAATTTGTCAGAAATATATAATAAAACACTCACTGTTAGATTTGGGTTGGTTTTTGCTTCCGTATAATCTTATATCCTTATAGTTAGTTAAGCTGGCAATCAGTGTTTATCATTGATTGACCAACAGTTAAATATATATAACTATAACAATATTTGTTTCAGCACACGATTTCATATCAAAAACCTTGCAAAACAAATTCAGTGCCGTATGTATATATATATATAGTAAAAGAATTAAGAATAACATGGTCGGCTGTACAAAAAGGGTTTATTTACAATATTAACAATTGTTTCATTAATTAGGTGAGTCTAAAAGCCGCTGATCGTTAGAAATTACGTCACTCGACCTTAATTACAGTGTTTGTCTGATCAAATCATCAGAATACTGATGTGTGTATAACACAAGGCACTGGTATTTAGTACATCTAGTATACATACATGCATACATGGTGGCTGCCAACTCGTTTTCGAGTACGGCCTCTACTTTATATCCATGTAGGAGAACCCCTACTGATGCGCTGAACGAGTGTGACTTTTTAGTCCAGCCAGCGACTTGAAAACTCTGGTACAAACACTACACTTGTGACAATTACAGACACATAGTGCTGGGCCCATTGTACCCTGTGATGACAAGTGCAGAGAGATCTCCAGATATAAAGCAATGCCTGTGCCGTGAAGCTTTTATAGTGAGCAAAGGCACTGCACAAAGCCAGTCCCACTCTCTTAACCAAGAGTACATACATACATACATACATACATACATACATACATACATACATACATACATACATTAAAAAATTGGCCAATTTACAGAAAAAGTTGTGCATGGATACTTGAGACGTAAAACACAGACCATAGAGGGGATAAACCACTCAAAAAGCCTGGCAAGGAGTTCCGACAAGTTTATGACATCACACCTTGAGGGATATCTCTATGCAATACAGGAACAAGAACTCCCTACCAAATATCTGCTGTACAAAAGGGGAGGGCCAGCAGCTGACAATAAATGTAGGCTATGTAAAACAAAGATCGAGGATGTAAGCCACATTGTTGCCAGCTGCGAAAGAATGTCATCTCGCTACTACCTCCCCATGAGACACGATGGGATAGCTAGAACCATCTGGAACGCACTTCGGAAAACAAAATTAACAACAAACGAGGAAGAATATATTGAGACAGATGGCACTAAGGAATACTGGTGGAACCTGAAAATAAAAACTGCCACCAAATTAAAGCACAACCGGCTTGATATTGTTGTTTGGGAGCACACATTGAAAACGTGTTCTGTTGTGGAGATCAGCTGCGCACTTGATGTAAACGTTGTCAGAAAAATACAGGAGAAGGAGGACATCTACGGACCTTTGATGAGGAGTTTACAAATCCAGTATCCAAGATACACCTTTAGCTTCATACCCATCATTATTGGAGCTACAGGTTATATACCAACCCGCTTGGACCAAAGTATGACCGAACTTGGATTTGCGGACAAAAAGCGCAGCTCCCTAATTCATAGTCTACAAATGGCTGCGATAGCTGGCACCTTCAAAATTTGCAAAACATTCTTGTCAAGGGATGACAATTTCTTTTCTTTTACAACCTTGCCACCAGGAAGGTGGCCGGTCAAAAAAAATATACTCGAAATTAAGAGAAAGAGATAGCATACATACATACATACATACAGTCAACGCGATCAGTCGCACATTTTGGCGTGGGAGACTATTTAGGAGATTAGTATCGGTGTACATATAAAATTATTACAAAAGACAATAAATGCCGGTGTGTGTTGTGATAATGTTTTTACTTCATAGAAGTCAAAGGTATTAATATAAATGAATCGTTACCCGTGGATCACAACTCCAGGCTGAAGTGTGTAGAGAAAGGAATCATCTCATGCTAAGGTCGCAGGTGTTACCACTTTGGATTTCAGGAGGCGAGAGAGAAAGATTGTCCTGACCTGTTCCTTTTATAGGGTCTGACCGGAAGTGACCAACAGGGAGTCTGTCAACCCCAAAGGGAAGCAACTCCAGCTACTTCCTGTTTAGAGAGCGGTGATGAGATTGTCATGACAAGGGAGGCAACTCTTGCTACATTATCTCCCGCCAGATTTTTAAAACATAAAAATCGAATGAAGCATGCATGGAGTAAGATGGCGAGCATGTAAGAGGCATGAACATTATGATACAATGTAATAAAAGTAAAAGAAGAGGTCAAAGTTCAAAATACAGTTCACATGTGTGCAATCATATGACAGCAGTAAAGAATGTGTTCCAGAGAATGAATGCAGGTGGTTTTTGGTCTGTGGTATAACGTGAAATTTCCAACTCCCGAAGGGAATTTCTCACAGGAAGAGTGCTGCAGAAATAAATTCTCTGGCTTGTTCTGTTGGTTTTGGTTGTTGATGAAGCTGTGTTGTTGTTGTTGATGTTGTGAATGCGTTGACCTGGAAGGGTCAAGAGGCCAGCGACCAGAGCAATAAGCATTCTGAATAAATGCGCAGTTTTCAACGGCAAATTTACGTGTTAAATTTATAAACCGGCAAATAGAAGAATATAGCTTAAAATGTTCGTTGTAAAAGGAAACGAAAAACATATATATATACATCCAGTGAAATGGAAATGAGAGGTACATTGTAATACAATAAATCAATAAATAACAAGAACAGCAAAAAAAAATAAGGCTCCAGTGGCCAGTTCACATAAAAATAGTTTGACACAACTTTTTGAGCCAGTGGACTCTCCGACCGGAACGGGTCGTAGTCTTGTATGTAGGTGAAGGTGGGGCAGAAGGAGCAGGTGTATGCACAAGAGAGAAAGATTGGGGTATTTGTGGCTCGGGTGTATGAGCGTCATTGTGTGCCCTTTTCAGTCTATCCACCGAAATTGTCTCTCTGGACCCCTTAACGTCGACAGTGAAATGTTTGTCAGTACGTGATAACACACGGTAGAGTCCAGAGTATAGTTGTGTGAGGGGTGGTCTCACAGCATCGTTCCTTACGAATACATGGGTCCACGAGGCAATATCCCTCGCGACCGCAGGTTTTACAGTTTGTTTCCTCGTATCCATCGGCGGCAGGTCCTGAAAATAAGAACGCAGACGGGATACGTAGGAAAGCGGATCTTGGAAAGCAAGATCAACAGGGGCAAGCATTTGCCCAGGCAACGCTAGAGGAGCACCGTAAAGTAATTCGGCCGGGGAGAACCCAAGGTCCTCCTTTATTGATGACCGAATTCCTAACAACACAATAGGAAGGTACTCGCTCCAACATTGAGAGTCTGGATAGGCGCGAAGAGCGGCCTTTAATTGGCGGTGGAATCGTTCCACCATTCCATTTGAAGCAGGATGATAAGCTGTGGTCCGAATCCGTTGAGCTCCAATTATTTTTGTGAGCTCAGAGAAGAGATGGAATTCGAATTGTCTAACATGGTCTGTGGTGAGTGTAGTTGGTACCCTAAAGCGGGTAATCCACCCTGATACCAGGGCACGTGCTACAGTCTCAGCAGTCATGTCTTGTAAAGGGATGGCTTCAGACCATCGCGAAAAACGATCGACACAGGTTAATATGTATGAATATCCACTGCTGAATGGCCAAGGTCCAACGATGTCAATGTGGATGTGTTGAAACCGAGCATCTGGAGTACTGAAAGTACCAAGTGGAGTCCGGATGTGTCTATGGATCTTCCATTTCTGGCAAGCGATGCAGGAACGCACCAAGCAGCAATGTCGCGCCTCATATTTGGCCAGAAGAATCTGGCTGTTATGAGCTTTACTGTGGCAGCAGATCCTGGGTGAGAAATGTTGTGTAAAGCCAGGAACACAATTCGACGGTGAGTCTCAGGAACAAGTGGTCGTGGTGCATCAGTAGATACATCACGAAGGTCAACGGTTTGTGGTCGGTAAAAACTGTAAAATTTCTCCCCTCAAGAATATGAGAGAAATGTTTCACCGACAGATATATGGATAATAATCCCGCCCAAACGTGCTATAACGCGTTTCTGCTGGTTTCAACTTCCTCGAGAAAAATGCCAAAGGTTGTTGGTTTTCAGCGTAGGACTGCTGTAAAACTGCTCCCACAGCGGTATCAGATGCATCAACACAAAGCGAAAGCTTGGCGTCTGGTACCGGGTGGGCTAGCAAAGATGAACTAGCGAGTGCTGTCTTGGCAGTCTGGAAGTCTTGAAGCTGTCCTTGTGTCAAGGAAATGTCTTCATTCTTCTTACGACGATTTTTTTAAATGTCCGTAAGGGAAGATAGCAAATTAGCACAATGAGGAACGAAACGCCTATAGAAATTGATTAGGCCTAAGAAGTGACGCAACTGGTGAAGTGTAGTAGGCGGAGGTAACTCCTGAGGGAGCGGCCTAATACCTTCGGCGTCAATGAGGTGGCCTAAAAAATTTAAGGAAGTGGAACCGAAAACACACTTTGCAGGATTCACGCGAACGCGGTAATCCTGAAGTCGCCGAAATTAGAGAAGCATGTGGCGCATATGTTCTTCCCGAGAGGAACTAGCGACGAGAATATCGTCTATGTAAGCATAAACGAAGTCCAGACCACGCGTGACTTCGTCTATGAACCGCTGAAAAGTGCTAGCGGCGTTCCTGATTCCGAAAGGCATGGTCAAAAATTCGAAAGATCCGAAAGGGGTTGTAATCGCCGTTTTCAGAATATCCTCCTTCCTAACCGGAATTTGGTGGTAGGCTCGCACTAAATCTAACTTTGAAAAAATCTTACACCCCTGCAGTGAAGATGCAAAATCATGGAGATGGGGAATGGGATACCTATCCGGGACGGTCATGGCATTTAACCTCCTATAATCCCCAGTGGGTCTCCAGTCGCCGGAAGTCTTGGGCACCATGTGTAACGGTGAAGCCCAATGACTCGTAGATGGGCGAATAATGCCCAGCTGCAGCATATGGTCGAACTCGGACCGTGCTGCCTTTAATTGTTCCGTCGGTAAGCGGCGTTGACGCGAAAACACTGGAGCACCGGTGGTGGAAACGAAATGTTCGGTCGAGTGTGTTGGGTCAGTGACTCGAAAATTTCCATCCGTGAGCTCCGGGAAAGAACCCAGCAACGAATGGTAGGCGTCTCCAGCGGCAGCGACGAAGAACATGGGGCTGACTATTGGATCACTGGCTTCCTGGCCATGAATTGAAAAGCCGGTGATGTTATCTACCAGGCGTTGAGTGAATTTGGCTGCTATTTCTAGTGATTCTGTTATTGACTTGTTATATATGATATATCCTTCGTCGGTTTCAACGATGAACATTCAGTTGTTTGCTCAATTCAATGATCAACGTGTGGGTATGGTGTGGTGTGCGGTGGCCGGAAGCTGGGGAGTGCTCGACCGGAAGAGTGCTCGACCGGAAGGGCTAGCAGGTCGGCCTCTCTCTAGCGGTGATCAAACGTGGTGGACGCGAGTTTGGCAGCTCCCGGTGTTAATAAGTTGGATCGTACGCACGTGGAAGAGGAGAAACCAGCCATGGGATTTAGCGGAGCCTATGAAAAGCGGTAAGTGAGATAGCTTTTTCTAGCCACAAGCTATTTCGGCACTGGAAACTGAGATCTGATAAAAAAAATTTTTTTTTTAAATCTTACTCGAAAACAAAGCTACTGGAAAAACAGAGAGGAGTCTGTTGTTTTTTTTTATTACGTACCGCAAAACAAATTAGGATGACGATGAGACTACGAACGAGCGAAGCGATTAGGGCATTTACCTGTGAAGGCGATATTGTCGCTTGGCTGCGAAAAGTCCGGCTGGTCGCAAGCTTACAGAAGATTGAAGATGTGGCTGGCCTCATGGCACTGTACCTCGAGGGGGACGCGTTGGTTTTCTTCCTTAAAATGGATGAACACAGCCAAAGGGATGCGCAAAAGATCGAGAGGCGCATGATGGAAGCGTTCGCGGAGGGACCGTTAGCCGCTTGCAAGAATTAGATGGAACGGTGAACGCGTTGACATTTTCGCAGCGGAAATACGACGTCTGGCCATGTTGGCTGGATATCAGGCGGAATGCGAACGCACGGTGCGGTTGGCGTTCATAAATGGATTTCCAGACGACATAGCGGTGAAACTGCAGCAAGTCCCTGGTTACAAAGAAATGGAGATGCGTGCATTGGTGGAGCAAGCCCGCATCATAGCAGAAGATGCCAAGAAGAGTGTCGCGGCGATGGCAACTACAGAGGCCCAGGACAGCTGGCAGCGAAATGGTGAAAGGGAGGCAACCTCGACACGCAGTCGCTCGCGAACGTTTAGAGGTCGCTGTTTTAGGTGCCAGGGCCCGCACATGGCGAGAGACTGTAGAGAGTCAAGGCCGGAAATAATATGCTACCGGTGTAAGCAACCAGGCCACATCGCTACTAACTGAGACCAGGGAAACGATCCAAGGGGAACTACTGCGCCGGTAGTTGCCCCTTACGAGTAGAGGCGCTGCCCGTGGTGGAAGTCTTCGTGAGGAGAAAGCCACAGCGAGCCCTCGTGGACACGGGCTGTACGACGACACTGGTGACCGTGGGGGTGGCGCAGAGGTGGAGAGGGAAGAGCAGCGTAAGGGCAGTCGACGGTAGGAAAATTGAATGCCGAGGTCGCAGCGAGGTGGAGATGGCGGTACGGGGAAAGAAAATAAGGCTTTCTGCCATCGTAGTCGACAACGTGGTGGATGGGATCGGCGTGGTTATGGGCATGGACGCAATTGGCCGTCTAGGAGGCGTCACAGTGAACAACGTCGGTGTCTCGTTTGGCGGCGCCGCATCGGTATGAGCGGTGAGTACGCGACAGGAGAATCAGAAGGCCCACGAGGAGAAATACCCCGCTTACACTGTGCAGGACAAAGATTTCAAGGCCGTGTTCGATGGGCAGCGATTGGTTGTTGAGTGGTACTGGAAGGGAGAACCACCAACACTGAAGACCAAAGTGGGCTGCTATCAACACACATTGAAGGGAGACATTAGGAGCGAGAGGTAGAGAGATGGATTGAGGAGGGCATACTGCTTCCCTGGAAAGAGGAGGTGAAGTGCGGAGTATTGCCATTAATGGCGGTGGCGCAACCCACGAAGAACAAGGTGAGGCCGGTACTGGACTTTCGGGAGCTGAACGAGCACGTGGCGAGGTCACGGATGTCTGTGGGGAAACCCTGCGTGAGTGGAGACGCATGACAGGGGGTTCCGTAATCGTAGATCTAAAGTCGGCATACTTGCAATTGCATATAGATGAGAAGCTCTGGCAGTATCAGCTCGTCAGGTATAAGGACCGGACATATTGCCTGACCAGGCTCGGTTTCGGGCTGAGCTCCGCACCGAAGAACATGGCGGCGGTCCTCAAGACCATTCTGGGAAAGGCCGACTAGATGAAGAGGGCCACAAATTCTTACATTGATGACATCCTAGTGGACGAGTCTGTAGTGTCGGCGGCAGAGGTCACGAGCCATTTACAGGGGTATGGACTGGCTACGAAGCCGTCAGAAGCGTTTGAGGGAGGAGCCGTGCTGGGACTTAGGCTACGGTGAGACAGGGCGGACGTCTTAGTATTCCAGAGGGGAAATGAAGTTCCAGAACTGGGCCCAAGTATGAGTAGGCGGGAGCTTTTCTCGGTGTGTGGAAAGTTGGTGGGTCACTACCCGATTGCTGGGTGACTCCGGACGGCATGCAGCTATGTCAAGAGACGAGCGGGAGGGGTGACTTGGAGTGACAGAGTGGGAGAGAGGACGGTGGCCATGATACAGGAGATCGTGGAGAGGGTGAAGGTCGACGACCCAGTGCGGGGACACTGGTATGTTCCCAAATCGCAGAGCGGGACCGTATGGTGCGATGCCAGTAGCATAGCGCTGGGTGTCACGTTGGAGATAGGAGGTGCTGAGGTCGAGGATGCAGCCTGGCTTACGAAGGACGACTGCAACCACATCAATGTGGCCGAGCTGGACGCGGTGTTGAGAGAGGTGAACCTCGCCCTGAGGTGGGGACTGCGCACCATCGAGATACGCACCGACTCAGCTAATGTACTCGGATGGGTCAGATCAGTGCTCACCAGTGAGAAGAGAGTACGAACGAGAGGGGCGGCGGAGATGCTGATAAAGCGCCCCCTGGGAACTTTAGGAGAGCTGGCCACCGAGTTCGACCTGAGGCTGAGCGTAGTTTTCGTGCCCTCAGAGAAAAATAGGGCGGACGTCTTAACCAGGGCGAAGAAAGCCTGGATGGAAGCGCCGGAGGAGGTAGAGGCGGAGATAGCTGCCGTGTGTCGGCTGACCGAGTCGGATCTGAAAGGGTTGCATGACATGCACCACATGGGAGTGGATAGGACTCTGATCCTAGCCAGGTGAATCAACTCGGACGTTGACAGGCACGGTGTTCAAAGAGTGGTTAGAGGCTGCGTCCGATGTCAGTCCATTGATCCCGCCCCGGGTGTGCACGAAACGGGAAGCCTCCCGGTGGATCGCGAATGGAAGCGGTTGGCGGTGGATGTAACACACTACCGGCAGGGAACGTATCTCTCGATGGTCAACTGTGGACCGGGACGGATGGCGATATGGAGGGAGATGAAGACTGGAACGGCCGAGGAAATCATGCGGACGTTGAGAGAGGTGTTCTTGGAGCGGAGCACTGTAGACGAACTGCTTATGGACAACAGCGCAGCATTCCGCTCGGAGGCGCTGTGGGAGATGCTCGATGGATGGAAGGTGGACCGTTTCTTCAGAGCAGCGTACAGGCCGAGCAGAAATGGAATCGTGGAGCGACACCACCGGACGATCAAAGCAATGGCGGAGCGGGGCCACAGCTCACCAGTGAAGGCAGTGTTCTGGTACAACATGTCCCCTCGGGTGGGACAGGTTGAGGAATCGGTGCCACACAGAGCAGTATTCAGATACGAGTGGCGGCACCCGTGCACGCCACCACAACGGCCAGTGGGGAGAGAGACTGCATTCGTGCAGGTGGGCGAAGAAGTCTGGGTTAAGCCCCCAGATGCACGTTGCACATCTCAATGGGGAAGGGGAACGGTGACGGCCGTAAATTCCCAGAACAATGTGTCCGTGGACGGAGTACCATGTCATGTCCTGGATGTCCGTAGAATTACTGTGTCAACGGACTCCGAGGAAGAGGAAACCCAAAGTGCCGCCCCAACACTGCGGAGATCGCAAAGAAGTCGAAAACCACCAACCTGAACAGCAGACTTTCATATGCAGAAGGACGAGGGGAAAATTGATCCTTGAGATCAGGGGGGCGTGTGGGTATGGTGTGGTGTGCGGTGGTCGGAAGCTGGAGAGTGCTCGACCGGAAGGGCCAGCAGGTCGGCCTTTCTCTAGCGGTGATCAAACGTGGTGGACGCGAGTTTGGCAGCTCCCAGTGTTAATAAGTTGGATCGTACGCACGTGGAAGAGGAGAAACAAGCCATGGTATTTAGCGGCGCCTATGAAAAGCGGTAAGTGAGATAGCTTTTTCTAACCACACAACGTGTGAGTGACTCTTAACGAAATTCTCAGACACAACAAGCATAATTATAAATACAATCCATTCTACGAGTTTTCATCTATTCCTCGAGGCAAGATGCCAAGCAGTGGAGTCGTATTCCAGACTTCATGATTAGCCACCTTAGATGGTTAGATGATCTATTGTGCTTTTTTTCTATTAACCTCTGATCTATGGCGTCTGTATTCTCGTTCAGCATCACAACATTCTTTCCTGGCAAGTCGGACTGCTGCGGTCTCCCAAATTGCACTTTTGGAATGTATTTGTGTGTGTGTGTGTGTGTGTGTGTGTGTGTGTGTGTGTGTGTGTGTGTGTGTGTGTGTGTGTGTGTGTGTGTGTGTGCGCGTGCGTGCGTGCGTGCGTGCGAGCGTGCGTGCGTGCGTGCGTGCGTGCGTGCGTGCGTGCGTGCGTGCGTGCGTGCGTGTGTGTGTGTGCTTACGTGGTACTGATGCTATACATGCCGTCTATATTGAGTCGAGGATGTTCTGATGTATAATATTCACATCTGCAGAGTCGCAAAATTCAAGCCAGTTTGGCCGTTGAAACTCAGTGGAGTAAGTATTCCAGTTTGCTTTATTCAAGTCAAAGCGAGCTGTTTGGAGATGGTTGTAGTTTTGTTACTGCCAATAAGAAGAAATAGATTGGCAATGATCATAGCATGATCGGAGTCACTTAAAGGTTCCTCAGTAGTGGCATCGATAACCGTTTCAGGAGTAGTAGTAAAGAGCAGATCCAAAGTGTTACCTCTTGTGGGGGTGACTACTTGGGATCAGTTCGAATCCACCAATAAATCAAGGAAATTATTTGCAATCTGCAGCCAACGAAAAGTTTTCCATTCAATCTCAGGGTAATTGAAGTCACCTGCAATGAAAACATAAGTGGTTGTTTTCCTACTAGCACCTGCTCTGATGATCTCAAAAAGCTGTGTGTTTTGATGGCAATTTTTTACTCCAAGTAGAAGTGTTGTCATGGTCATACTTATATCGATGTTGACAAATAAAGTACCCATCCGTTTCTGGGGTTGGTTCTCTCTCTCCCCCTCTCTCTCTCTCTCTCTCTCCCTCTCTCTCTCTCTCTCTCCCTCTCTCTCTCTCTATCTCTCTATATATCTATCTATCTATCTATTTATCTATCTATTATCTATCTGTTTTACTAAGTAAGAAATCAAAAATTTATTGTTATATTTATTACTATTTTATAGCTTGACCCCACGTCTGGACTTTCAGACGGTGGGTCAAGTCATCTTCACCCCTCCCTGGGGTGAAATTTTCGTTTGGAAAAAAATTACGCCGGTGAAAAATTGTAAACAAACCTTGCATTCAGTCATGCTAGAAGTGGTGGAGAGGCGGTAAGAGTGTTAAGCTCGCAGTCACCTCCTCTCACCACCTCATTGAAAGACATCGAAAATGTCGTCAGTTTTGAAAACACGATGTCGGACGTTGATTGTAACATCAACACTAACACAAACACCAATAACATGCAAAATATAAGCAACACCAACCAGAACAACAATAATGACAACAAGAACAACAACAGCAACAATGATAACAACAACACCACCAACAACAACAACACCACCAACAACAACAGCAACACGAACAACTCCACGAACAAGGAAAAGATTTCCTTTGCTCAAACCATCCAAAAGACGGAACTGTTCACATACCTTGACATTTCCAATGCTAGGGAAATGTTAAGTGATACAAAGCAGTATGTAACTTTTGGCGAGAGTGGTGCTTTCAGTATCACTTCTCCTCACAGTTACGCAGAGAAACTGTTCTAAATTCAGTAATTTTTAGGACGGTTTCAAATGTGTCGAAAAAACCAGTTCAGTTATCCCAAAACGATATTGAACTGGTTCTGAAGAATTCCATGAAGGATATTGCCTTCATCCAAAAAGGGAAACTTTTTGGAAGCATTTCGGTGTTGTTGAAAGACCAATTGACAGCGCAAAAATATTCTGTATCACCGATTGTGTCCCCCCCTTTACACCTTTTTCCCCACATATATGGGAAAAAGAACACAAAAAATAAAAATGTCGAACATTGCACCAAACGTAAACGTCTGGTGGATTTTAACTGGCTTCATCGATTTAGACGAAGACACCATCATTTCGGTGGGAAAGTCCTCCAGAGGCACATTCAATGGTACAAGCATGGAAGTTCTGGTCCAAATGAGGCCAGAACGGATAGCTAAAATACCCCAACGTGTGCCTCTGGATGGAATTTCACACATAAACATTTCCGTTGAGGGTAGGCGGCCTTCATGTTACCACTGTTTAAGCAGTGGTCACCTGAAGGCTTACTGTCAGTTAATTACATAAAAAAAGAGGCACTACTGCCAACACCCAAAACAACAACACAACCACCACCACCACCACCACCACAACAACAACAACAACAACCCGCAAACATAACCACAACAACAACAAAAAACCAGCCTGCAAGCACAGTCCCACCCAACCCCACTTCACCTAAAACCACTGCAAAAACACCCACAAACACAACAGCTCCCCAAAATATACCCCTTCCAAATAACATAGACACCACAACGGACGAGGCCCCCACATCATCACCAAGTGACGATGAGAGAGAGCCTCTCCGTTCGAAAAGAAAGAAGAAAATATAGTAAGATACCTCTCGCCACCTAATGGCGAATAAAGTGAACAGAGAGTCGTTTCCCTTGTTTGTGACGTCACAATAAAATCAGCAGCAGCAACTCTCTTTGGACAAGAACTCTGAAAGGAGTCAGACACGCTGATTATGGGTTCTCAAAAATAACCACTGCGGAATGTTGGCAGAGTTAAACACGGGACTTGCATGTTCTTGAAATGATATATTATAAAAGTTCAAAAGTAGTTACTCAATTATAATGTTGCATTCACATCGAATAAATATGTTGTTGACTGAAAGAAACAAAGTAGTTACGTTTTCTGTTTCTATAGCTGTCTTCCTCCATTATCATTATACATCACATGCCTGTACCAGCAATACACATTATCTAAAAAAAAGACACCACAAGAACAAAAAAAAAATGCACTACAAGCATACAACCACTAACACAAACAACACAAACATTACAAACAAAAAACCCCCGTCCCGAAAACAAAACCACGACATCACTCCAAACACAAACACCTACAACAAAATGAAAGCTCCCACAACAACAACAGACAAAAACCAACGCAACACAAGAACATTACACATACATAAACAGTAAAAACAACTTTAATGGAGGTCATCTCCAACGACCCTTCGGTTTTCACCGAAGGGAAAACTTTTTCGAACTGTGTAGACAAACCTAATTTTAAAATGATTAAAGATGATTAGGGTCCCCAAGGACACCTATAAGTCTTTAAAGGAAAACTTTCCTAAGGGCGTGGGTAATCCTTGTGTTAAACCCATTAACCGTGTCCTTTTAAAAAGTTTCCCCACCCTCACCCCAGACACCCCTACCCCACCAAACATCCCCGTCCCCACCCCGCCGGAAACCACCACCCACCCAGACGACCCCTCTAACACCCCCATGGAAACCGTGCGGCCTGGTCCCCGGGAGACGAAGAGGTGAGTGTTTTCTTCTCTTCTTCTTTTAACTTTTCAGAACCAACATGGCCAATATAAGAGTTGGATGTGTGAATGTACGCGGCCTGGGATGCTCTGGAAACAGGGCAAACTCTTAAACGACCTCAGGTCGCACAGTATGGATGTAGTAGCCATTTGCGAGTCCAGGATCCACAGCTAGCGACAACTGGCCCCCATCTTCGATGACTTTGAGATCTACGCATCTCTCTGTCAGCCGGGGGGTGGGGGCGGGGTTGCCGTTTTGCTGCGGAAACACAGCCTCGTAACACAGACGGTACCTCTGGACCCGGAGGGTCGACTGGTAGTCCTAGACGTTGAGGGTAGTGAAGGTGGAGCCTTCATCCTGGTGGCCGCATATGCCCCATCCGGGACACCGCGGCCAGATTTCTTCAAACGTCTAGAGACTTTTCTGGGAACGTCCCACTCCTTGCTTTCAGTGGGGGACTGGAATGGAATCCTAGATGCACGTTGGGACTATGTGGGAGCATGTCTCGATAAAGGGGGGTGTAACAGCCTCAAACAGTTAATCGGCCGATTTGACCTGGCCGATAGATATCGACTAGATTTTCCGACTGTGCCACTGTGGACCGTGGACTAATCGCAGCGGAACATCTAGATCGTACCTAGATAGGGTTCTAGTTAGAAATAAGGATAGGGACATGTTAAGCTGTCCACAAATGTTCAGGGTTGCCTATTCAGATCACAAACTAGTGACCTGCATGGTCAACCTTGATAGAACCCATAGACACGGACCCGGCTACTGGAAGCTGAACATGTCGTTACCGACATGCAAAGCCTACAGTAGACGGATTAGCACTTTAGTTAAGCAGCACTTGACGGGGGACAACAGATGGTGGTACTCTCTCAACAGGGCAGTTAGATTAGACTCGTTAGTTTTTAGTAAATAATTAGCGTTAGATAGAAATAGAACCGAGAAGGAACTGGTAGATAAAGTAGAAGCGGCAACGTAGCCAGCGTGCTAGCAACGAGAACGGCCTTGGACCAGTTCTTCGACGCAAAGCACGAGGGCTGCGTTGTCAGAAGCAAAATACGTGCTCTGGGAAACGAGGGAGCCAAAGCTGTTAGCTGGGCCCGAGTGACGGAGGCAAATATGGCAACAAGTCCACGATTCGGTCTTTGAAGGACCAAGACGGACGCGTGATGCGTGAGCCGAAGCAGATGTGTGCAGCCTTTCAGCGGCACTTTGCTCTACTGTTCGGGCAGGGCGGCGCGCCGGGAGGGGCTATGGATTTCGGTCCATTGCTCGACAACCTACCGCGACTCTCGGACAGCGAGGCGAAATTCTGCGAAAAGCCGACTTCAGCCGCTGAGATAGGGGACGCGCTGAGCCAATGCGGCAAACGCAAATCTCCAGGTCTCGACGGTCTACCCTACGAATTTTATGTAGCAATGCCGGACTTATTCTCCGGTCACCTGCAACTAGCAACAAAACGGGAGAATTCCCAGTTCTGTGACCGGAGGCGTAGTCACACTAGTCATGAAGGACGAGAATAAGGGGGATGACATAGGCAACTTCCGACCCATAACTCTGCTAAACGCAGAGTTACAGATTTTGGCCAAGGTGTTGGCAAAGAGGCTGGCGCTTGTCGTCGAGAACCTGGTGGGAGAAGCGCAGACATGCGCAATCCCGACCAGGTCCATACACGAGAACCTCCACCTCATGCGATACATCATAGAGGGGGTAGGGTGTAAACCCGGCTTCGGTGGGGCCCTGATCAACTTGGATCAGTCTAAGGCTTTCGATAGGATTGACCATCGTTACCTGGATGCGGTGCTCGAGGCGGCAGGCTTCGGACCCGTGTTCAGGGGCTGGATTGCTGCAATGCAGAACAGCAACATCTGCTCAAGGGTCAAGATGAACGGCTACCTCTCGGAGCCGTTCCATATCACGCGATCCATTCGACAGGGATGCCCTCTCTCCTCCCTTCTGTACGTACTGACTCTCGAGCCACTATTGCGGAAGTTGGAGCTATTGCAGGGTATCCCTCTGGAACCGGGACTGTGGAAAGCGGCGTCGGCCTACGTCGACGACGTGACAGTAATGGTGTCGAGCGCCTCGCAAATCGAGGAAGTCGGCACCTTACTGAAGGAATACGAAAGTTTCACAGGAGCGAAGCTGAACCGGGACAAGTCCATCGGTTTGCAACTCGGATCGTGGAGAGGCAGGCCGATGCCTTCCGATGGAGTTGTCGGACGCTGGACGCTAGGACCGGTAAAGCTGCTCGGGGTCTGGTTTGGTCCGGACCTCCAGGTGGAGATTAACTGGAACGAGGTGACGGCCAAGGTGTTTGCACTCACCCAGAAGTGGGCCGAGTGCAAACTATCCTTGAAAGGTCGAGCGGAGGTGGCGAACACTACTACGCCATCTACTACCGCTTGACCGTCGTGCCTTGTCCAGCCAAAACGCTCACCAAAATGGAGCGCGCGCTCTTCCAATTCCTTTGGAAGAGGCGGGCTCCTTTGGTGAGAAGATCCATCTGCTGCCAACACCCTTCCAACCGAGGGCTGGTGAAGCCGTGGCTGACGATGCGCACAAACGGTGTGGGCCCCGTTCGTGAGGCGAGCCTTCCCACGACTCGTCTCGCTGACCGAGCTGCAGTCCTGGGTCAAGCAAAGATCGAGGAAAATGGCGACTGGCACATCGAATGTGCCCAGGCGCTCACAGCCCTCTGGCAAGCGGACCCGGCGATCAGTGGAGACTCCACTTCGTCATTCTATAGGGGGTTCATCCGCAGCAAGTGCGACGATGCGCTCGGTGAAACTCTAGGCGTAGAGGAAGACGAACTGGCCAGTCTGTTCGGTAGGACCTTCCGCTCGGGACTGATGGACAACTTCCAAAAGTCCCTGGCTTGTCAGTGATACCGAGGAGCTCTACCAGTTCGAGACAAGCTCTACAGACATGGGCGCCCGGGCAGGGACCCTGCAAAAAAAGATGTCCGATGTGTGTGCGAGATGCAGAAACCGTCGCGCACGCATTCATACACTGCCCGGGCGTCACCGACCTGTGGGGCTATGTAGAACGTCTATTGTCGCGGGTCGGACCAATCCGGTTGACCACCGAGTCCATTGTCATGATCAAACCGCCACCCTCCTTCAAAAACGAAGGAGAGGCGGTTTTCCTTTGTGTGAAAGCTATGGCGAAAGAGGTTGTATGGTGGACAAGGTTGAAAGGGCTGAGGTCAGACACCTTTCTCTCCGGCCAACAACTGATTCTTTTTTTCAAATACCACTTTGGAAGAAGAATCAGGATGGAGAGAGAGGTGCTGTACCCCAGCAAGTTTTATGAAAGGTGGGTGAAAGTGGCGAGAATGGCCCGAGTGAATGGGCCTTCTCTCTATATCAGCCTTAGGTTGAGGAAAGGGAGGAGGGGAGGAAACGGGTACAAACTCTTCGTACTCCTGGAGATGAGGGTTGCACATTTTTGTCGGGGTATGTGTTACCCATATGTAATGTCTCCCCCTATTGGGGAAAATCGACTAATTTTTAAATTGCATTTGTGATAATATTTTACACGTTTTTATGGTATGTAAACTTCCCCCTTTGTATTTGTACCCTTCTTTTGTGTCCTTGTGGCTAATAAAGAAACATATCTATCTATTTATCAATAAATAAATGAAAAAATAACGAATAAATAAAGAAAGATATCTAATTAGTTATCTATCTCTCTCTCTCTATCTATCTATCTCTCTCTATATATATATCTATCTATCTATCACCCCAGCAAGTTTTATGAAAGGTGGGTGAAAGTGGCGAGAATGGCCCGAGTGAATGGACCTTCTCTCTATATCAGCCTGTAGGTTGAGGAAAAGGAGGAGAGGAAAGGAGTACAAGCTCTTCGTACTCCTGGAGATGAGGGTTGCACATTTTTTTTCGGGGGTATGTGTTACCCATATAAACTGTCTCCCTCTATTGGGGAAAATCGACTAACTTTTAAATTCCATCTGTGATAACATTTTACACGTTTTTATTGTATGTAAACTTCCCCCTTTGTATTTGTCCCCTTCTTTTGTGCCCCTGTGGCTAATAAAGAAATATATCTATCTATAGTATTTTACACGTTTTTATTTTATGTAAACTTCCCCCTTTGTATTTGTTCCCTTCTTTTGTGCCTCTGTGGCTAATAAAGAAACATATCTATCTATCTCTCTCTCTCTCGGGAAGAAATTGACTGTGTTCCGACTGTGTTCCGCCACCAAATTTTAAGATGCTCAAGTCACGATGCGTGACAGAACGGCACCCCCTACAACTTCACCAGGAGATATGGGCCCTTCACCTTTATACCTATACTAAGGTAAACATAATTGAACAAAGCTTAGGTCTACCAAATAATGACAAGGGGAACAACTCAATATATATATAT
Source organism: Eledone cirrhosa (assembly GCA_964016885.1). Classification (NCBI taxonomy): domain Eukaryota; kingdom Metazoa; phylum Mollusca; class Cephalopoda; order Octopoda; family Eledonidae; genus Eledone; species Eledone cirrhosa. The sequence continues at coordinate 159,463,981 of OZ024742.1, read as the reverse complement.
ATATAGTATAAATATTTTAAATCGAAATGGGTTGATGCAGTTCTCTTTAGCCTGATGATGCACTATCCCGATATCTATTTCGATACGGCGATATATGTTATATCAATACAACAATAACATAGAATCTCACTTTCCAACATAATCGCTGTCCAATGACTGAAACCAGTAAAAAAAGAAAAAAGAAAAGAAAAGAATGTGTTTGTTTTTCAACTTAAATATTACGCGATGACCCGTTCAGGGGAGATAATTCAGCAGTAACAAAAAAACTAGTAAAATAACGCTTAGTATACGTTGAAGAGGTGAAATGATTAAATAGATAACCAGCTACATGAAAACAAACATGCTTTTTACGGCATATCTAAGTTTCTTGCAACTCAATTTTAAAAATAACTTCTTCTTCTTCAACTGATCTATTTGGATCCGCTAGCGGATCCAAATAGATCGAGACCAGCCTATGTTATCCAACCATCTTGCTCGGGGTTTACCCCTGGGTGTCATATCGGTTGGTTTTGCCCGGAAAAATCTGTCCAGTGATTCTTTCCTGAGACATTCTAACCACATGCCCATAGTATCGGGGCTGAGATCTCTATTCGGAAAAGCAGTGGCTCTACCAGGAGTGACTCTCTGATCTCCGAGCTACGCACTTTATCGAGTAACGTTACTCCAAAGACCCTTCAGAGGAACCCCATTTCAGCCGATTGTATTCGCGATCCTATTCTTTCGTTCACTACCCAAGATTCTTGACCATAGATAAGGGTTAGCACAAATACCGAATTAAAAATAAGTGACAATTCAAAAACTGTGTGTGTGAGAGAGAGAGAGAGAGAGAGAGAGAGAGAGAGAGAGAGAGAGAGAGAGAGAGAGAGAGAGAGTGTGTGTGTGTGTGTGTGTGTGTGTGTGTGTGTGTGTGTGTGCGCGTGTTAAATGTTTATATGGCTTTCCGGCGGACAGTATGAAAAGGACATAACTCCGGACGGTAACAAAGAAGACGCGCTGGAACAGACACTCCACCAATTCCGTCTCGAGAGCAATGAGTCAGGGTGTGGTGTGTGGGCCCAGAGCGCCGGAAGTCTCCACTGCCAGAGGCTCGACTACAACCCTATCAGAGAATGGCTGATACTTTTGACAGTTTGCCCTCTTCAGCCTGGCGAGCAACGAAGACTGCGTTGATAGCTGAGAAGATGTTGCAACATGTAGCATCCCAGATAAGGGACTGACCCCGGGAAAATTGTCATTCCTAGAGATCGTGGTAAACCCCTCGTCTGGAATGCCACTTGTAGCGACACATTCTCCAGCCGCAATCTGGTGCAGTCTACGACTAACCCAGGTTCTGCTGCACTTCGGGCTGAGAGGGTAAACTCTCCAAGTATCGGTCGCTCTCCGACAGGTTTTCAGTCGAGCCCCTAGCAGTGGAGACTTCTGGTCTCCTTGGCCCTAGGGCTATCTCCCTACTTACCACCATAGGCGCTAAGCTGGCCACCCGCAGGTGTGAGCCTCGCGAGATGGAATGGCTCTTTCAGCACGTGGACCCCATTTACTGATAATATAGAGAGATGGGAAGGTCGAGAGAGTTGGAGGCAATGACAATGGGAGTTCGGTTCTTCTGTGTACGGACCTTGTGTGCAGCGTCAGTTGTCCGTAGGGAGGTAGTGATCCATATATATATATATATATGTATGTATGTATGTATGTGTGTGTGTGTATATATATATATATATATATATTAGTAAAAGGAATTCCAATTCTATTTTAAATTATAATGATATTATAATGAAATAGTATGGTAGAATATTAAATGTTAAGTGCTAATTGAACAAGTACTTTCATGCTTTCGCAATTTTCAGGTTCATATTCAGTGGTGACAGTTTACAATTTTCAACTGTAATGAGATGGGTAAATTTTGTGCCTTATATACAGTGAAAAGCGGCTACAGAATGCTAAGTTTTGCAAACTGTATTTCGACCAATCGGTGTGTAGTTTCACTAGATTACTAAAGCTAATTGGTTTAGGCGTCACGGTTGGTTGAGCATCTCTACCGACTTCTATTTGAGCCTATCCAAAGCATTAATTGTTTTGCTATTTTAGAAATGATGAAAATAGCATTTTCTAGGGTTTTTATAAAAAGTCTTCAGTAATCATCACCACCAACATCACTTTTATTATTATTATTGTTGTTGTTGGGACGGTGGATTGGCAGTATCGGTAGAGAGTCGGACACCATGCTTTGAAGCATAGAGTTACGTCCCTTTATGATCTGAGTTCAAATCCCGACGAGGTTAACTTTGCCTTTCATCCTTGCGGGGTCGATAAAATAAAGTACCAGTAATGTACTGGGTAATTGCTGGCCTTGTGCCTAAAATAGAAACAATTATTATTATTATTAGTTGTTGTTGTTGTTAGTGGTGGTGTTCGACATGGTCGTAGGCGTAGTCATAGTAGGAGTAATACCCCTAAGTAATATTATTGTTCATTTAGCTTGGGTTGGAATTTATCAATAAAATTCTTTTCTTTAATTTTTCTCTTGATTTCACTTGGGCTGTGTATTTTGTAGAATGGAAATATTATAAATATTTTCTGACCACATGTTGCTAGATGGTTACTCAGGGGTATCTGACGGACATTTGGGTCTCTGATTTGCTGTCGGTGCACCCGTGCACGTTCCGATAGAGCATTTCCAGTTTGACCGACATATAGTTCTTCACAATTCGGGCATTTAATGCATAGCAACATGTCGTCAGCAAATATTTATATTTCCATTCTACAAAGTGTCTGCTACCTCGTGGTCCCAGAGGACAGAATGGAGGGACCCTAGGTGTCTGCTACCTCATGGTCTCAGCGGACAGAATGGAAGATAGTAAGGGAGGCGAGTTGTAATAGCCATTCCAACGCATGGGGTTCACTCCTGCGGGTGGCCAACTTCGTCCCGATAACAGTACCTGCAATTCAAAGGGCCAACCTTGTCATACACTGCGTTACGTCATGCTTTGCAGCATAGAGTTACGTCCCTTTGCGGTCTGAGTTCAAATCCTGCTAAAGTTAACTTTGCCTTTCATCCTTACGGGGTCGATAAAATTAAATACCAGTAATGCACTGGGATAATTGCTGGTCTTGTGCCAAAAAATACAAACAATTATTACACCCATCTCCGAGACGGCTTTAATAGTAAAATTGCCCCACATCACTTGGTGCTTTTTCGTTTCCAGCAAACTAAAACTGAATTGCGAGCGCCGAAACCGGAAGAGGAAATATCACCAAAGAAATACATCTTTTTATTTATTTTCTATTTTTACAGAGTAAGTTTAGAGTCTGGTGTCTTATGGTCGGTTTCATAACATGTTGAGGGTTCTTCTGGACGTGTTGTTGAATAGTCGGATGATGGGCTGCCGCTTGTCTGGAACCTCTCGCCACTGGGGGTCGCTGACCTAGGATGAAGCCAGTCCCATCGAGCAAGACGAAGAAAGTTTAAAATAGTATATACATCAGTTAAAAGTTTTATTAATGTATGAATGCATTTACAAATCTAAATTTAATGTTGAAAATATTTAAAAAAAAAAAAAAAGCATACATTTCTTTGATAATATTTCCTCTTCCCCTTTCAACGCTTATTGAATTCGGTTTTATTTTAATTCCAGGGAGTCCTGGAAACGAAAAGCGCCAAACAATTTGACACGAGGTATAAATTCATATCTGTTGTATTCTAGATTCATTTCTCTTGATGATAAACCTTTTTCCAGTATACAGTAAATTAGGGACTTGTTTTATCAAATGCTGTAGCAGATATTGACTCACCATTTAAACCTTCGGTGTTCTGGATCTCCTTACTGCTGTTTTTCTCCACCAAACCAGGACAAGAACATCACGCCTAAGGAAGGAACCCCTCGAGGTGAAATAACTGATAGAGAAAGAAGGTATTGCTGGCTGTACTTCTTGTGTGCGAGGCACATATGAGATGAGTTGTCCAGTCAAGGATATAGTTTTCCCTCCCTATTTCTTCATCTCCTTTTTCCTTACCTTCCTTTCTTTCTTTTTTTTTTCATTTTGTCATTCAAAAGTTTATTTTGATGTAAAAATTATATATACTGTAAATTTAAGTGTTTAAATTTATTTGATGAGGCTTGTCAAATTTGTATCCATTTCAATCATTTACTTACTGGTCATGTCGTTCTACTAAAGCTTGACATATAGAGTAATTTATTAAGTGCGTCAGAGTTTACATACTTACATATTACGTGTGAATGTAGCAAATAACTAATACAAACGTTTCTGTATTAAACTTTACAGTTGAATGATTTCCAGATTATCATTGTTTCTTTCGTAGTAAAAATAGAAGTAAAAGAGTGGGTGAAAACCCGTACACTCAATCACACGCCGCCACAACAAGGTTGCAGGAGTTTCTCTCTAATAATGTTTTAGGCAGGCTAACACAGCATTGCCGCGAGTGGTGACAATCACCTTATACATCAGTAGGGTGAGCCTCCAACAAGGACAAGAACCTTGTCGTCGGCAGTCCAGGCTGGGACCATTTTAGACCTGATGGGGAGAGGGGCACTCATATAACATCAACAATCACTTTAAGGTCATTTCCTGCTAAAAGTTAACCTTGCCGGCAAGCTTCGATACTTCGCCATAGTGGCTGCATTCTCCGTTTTCTACCATTGTTCCCAGTTATGTATTTTTTGGTCTTCCCGTTTTTCTAGCATTCGTTTCAAATACTCCTCTCCCTCAGTCATTTCCTCTGCACATAACCCAACCATCTCCTTCACATTTCTTTTCACAACATCCATCGCTGGTTCTATTCCCACCAACCTCTGCAATTCAATTTTTGTTATCCTCTATATGAACAATACTCCATTTATCCACCTTATCATTTTCATTCTTTCTATCCTTCTCTGCTGCTCCATATTCTGGATGATACACGGTTATCACCCTTGTCTTGCTCCTATAAATCATGGCATTTCTCACACACAGAGTCTATATCTTTCATATCTGTTTCAATGGCATTTCTCTCTTTATTAACATGCCACTCAGTTGCAGACCTTCTAATTTTTATAGAAAAAAATTAAAATACACAGCAAATTACCAAATTGACATATTAAAGTGGATTTAGTGTAGGAAATTGTAATTAACAATTTATATATACAAAATTTAAATGCAAAAGTGACTTTCTTGTTATTAAGCCGGTGTTTGGAACATAATATAATTGTTTGTATTTTTGGCACAAGGCCAGCAATTACCCAGTACATTATTGGTACTTTATTTTATAGACCCCGTAAGGATGAAAGGCAATGTTAACCTCGTCGGGATTTGAACTCAGATCATAAAGCATGGTGTCCGACTCTCTACCGATACTGCCAATCCACCGCCCTATTTGGAACATAATATAATTGTTTCTACTTTTGGCACAAGGCCAGAAATTATCCCAGTGTATTACTGGTACTTTATTTTATCGACCCCGTAAGGATGAAAGGCAAAGTTAACCTCGGCGGGATTTGAACGCAATCCGTAAAGGGGCGTAACTGTGCTGCAAAGCATGGCGCCGACCCTCTACCGATACTGCCAATCCACCGTTGGAACATAATATAATAAACGTTTTTTCCTACCATTATGATAGATAAATTGAAACACTTTAAAATAGTTCTGTATTGTAGAACGAATTTCGGATAGTTTGGCATCAAACTGTATTTCACTGGAAAGGTTAGAATTTTGAAAGTCAACAGTTAAAATAGACTTATTTTAGATATATTTTATTAAATCTTCATAACGGTAAATCTTCATAAAGGTAAATAATTTACTTACATTACTTAGTGGCGAGAAAACATTGTGACAAATGCTTGGCTACGTTAAAAAAAAAGACACCCCAAGCTTCAAAAGAATGGTCTGACGAGTAAGTGCTTTTTTATGTGGAATAAGTTTTGTAGAAAGATATGGTATTTATATAAACACTTCAAGCTTCACAACGATCCAACTTAATTCCCATACTTTCGAATAATGCACCCCCCCCCCCCTACACACACATACACACGCTTATTAATTTTTCGGATAATCTATATTAGAGTGTAACCCGTCATATAACGAATGGTTTTGAAAGTGTACTTTTGCCATTGTGGGTAATATTAGGCACTACGTCATACATATAATTGGATTGGCAGTATCGGTAGAGAGTCGGGCGCCATGTTTTCCAGCATAGAGTTATGTCCCTTTACAATTTGAGTTCAAATCCCGCCGAGGTTAACTTTGCCTTTCATCCTTACGGGGTCGATAAAATAAAGTACCAGTAATGCTCTGGGGTTTTTGCTGGTCTTGTGCCAAAAGTAGAAACAATTATAATTAAACTTTCTTTTCAAATTTCATGGTGCTTATACAAAGCAATATTTATTGAAAAGTGTAAAACAAATTTCAAAAAAATAATATGTTTAGCAGTGGTGTTATTCATTGCAACTATTTTCTTGATCAGTATTGTTTTTATTCGACAATTATTTGAAAAACTTGAGAGACATTAACGATGTCGTCTGCTTTTTCGGTCACGTGATATTCTCTTTCGCTCTTCCTCCTATTCTTTCACTCTCCAGTTTCACACTTCAACCTGTTTTATCTACGTATTACACTAAAACATTAACATCACATAGACTATATTATTACCATGTTCTCTATATTATACAATACTATTTGTTTTAAAGTGTTTATTCTCATCTAAGAACAACAACCTTTGTTAACCAATGTTTAGAATTATTATCTTTGTTTTTATCTACATAGTATTGTCTGTCTGAAAAATAATGGGTCCTTTAATATTCGGTTTCTTTACTATACTTTAACAGAGAGATAGAACACCGTCGACAGAAAACTCATCTTTGAAAAGTAGTAAAACTAGTAATATATTTCTTCGTTGTACTGTGTCGTTTGCTTTGTTATTTCTGTTTGCCTGTATATATGCGTGCGTGCGTGTGCGTGTCTATGCGATTATTAAGTTCATATCGCAACTTCGTGGTTCTTGGTTCAGCCCTGCTGCGCGGCACTTTGGGGTTGTGACTTCTGCTACAGCCTCAAGTTAATCAATACCTGGTGAGTGAAATTTGGTTGAGGGGAAACAGCAGAAAACCGTTATATATAATATATATATATATAATATATATATATAATATAAGATCAAAAGATGGTTAAAAGAGTTCCATGTATTTTATTATGCGCATTTCAAAAACAAATATCATCATGAGATGACATTTGCGTTTTCGTCAGATTAAATAGGGATACATGATATGAAGGTTAAAAAAACACTTGTGAATAGTGAAATTTTAAATCAATATATGAAAAGTAATTTAAGATTGATGTGCGATATTGGGGAAAAAATTGGGGGGGGGGTGAAAAAGAGGAGGAGATGAGAGTAAAGAATGGTGGGGAGGGAGTATAATAAGGAAGGATGAGATAGGAGGAGAGATGGGTGATAGAAAGAGAGAGATAGCCTTTATAATTGAGAAAAAAATATATATATTGTTTCACAGAGAGAGGTTAAAAATCCGTTGGAAGATAATATATAATTTAAAAGAATTTGAAAATTGATGAGTTTACTCAGCTGTAGAAATGAGATGATAGGGACTGGGGTCCATATCATTCCACTGCAAAGTGATCGTGGAGGTGCCACGGTAAAAAAGGCACCCAGCACTCACTGTAAATGAGGTTGGTGTTAGGAAGGGCATCCAGCTGTAGAAATCAAGCCAGAATCAGTTCCCGTCCCACCCTTGCAAGCAGGGAAAAGCGGACGTAAAATGAAATGATGATGATGATGATGATGATGATGATGAAGAGAAAAAATTAAGAATAATATTAAATTAAGGTTTGTATATTGAAGGGTTTAATAATATGTACGATGAAAAGAAATTGTTAATATGTATTATTAAAATTAAAATATTAATGTTATTCAGGATATAAGGTGAAAAGAAGTAGAAGAGTGGATGAATTATGAATTTAGAGGAATTAGTTAGTGTTTAAGTTTGTTTTTATGTAGTGTAATATGTATGCGTAATATATGTAAATAGTTTGTTTACAAATGAGCGCAGAAAGCAAAGAAGAAAATAGTGTTTAAGGAAGAGAAGACTCTAACATCAAAATATATATGTTTGTGAAGTATTTTCTAATGGTAATAATATAATGTAATAAAGGAGATTAGTTAGGGTTTAAGTTTGTTTTTATGTATTGTGATATGTAATATGTAAAAGTCAGACAAGCATGAAAGGGAGAAAAATATAATGAACTGAGGAGGAATAAT